>OX335788.1:12829343-14029343 GCA_946896805.1 Scutellaria galericulata
AATAATTCTTTACTTGCTCAACAAGTTTTCAATAATTGTTTCACTTAGAGTTACAAAGTAGTTTTATATTGAGTTAGAAGATTAATAGAGTATAATTAGCCCTTTAGAAGATGATTCGAGTACAATTAACACTTCACTTGGTTAACAAGTTTTCAATAATTGTTACACTTAGAGTTACGAATTAGTTTAATGTTGAGTTAGAAGATTAATTGAGTACAATTAACTATTTAGAAGATGATTCGAGTACAAATAACTTTTTAGAAGATGATTCGAGTACAATTAACTCTCTACTTGGTCAATAAGTTTTCAGTAATCGTTAGACTTGGAGTTACAGATTAGTTTTATGCTCAGTTAGAAGATTAATCGAGTACCAATAAATCCTTATAAGGTGATTCGAGTACAACTAATTCTTTAGAAGATGATTCAAGTACAATGAACTCTTTACTTGGTCAACAAGTTTTCAATAATCATTACAATTAGAGTTACAGTTTAGTTTTATGTTGAGTTAGAATATTAATCGAGTACAATAAACTCTTTAGAAGATGATTCGAGTACAATTAACTCTTTATTTAGTCAACAACTTTTCAATCATCGTTACACTTAGAGTTACGGATTAGTTTTATGTTGAGTTAGAAGATTAATCGAGAACCATTAAATCCTTAGAACATGATTCGAGTACAATTAACTCTTTAGAAGGTGATTCGAGTACAATTAACTCTTTACTTGGTCAACAAGTTTTCAATAATCGTTACACTTAGAGTTACAGTTTAGTGTTATGTTGAGTTAGAATATTAATCGAGTACAATAAACTCTTTAGATGATGATTTGACTACAATTAACTCTTTACTTGGTCAACAAGTTTTCAATAATTGTTACACTAAGAGTAACGAATTAGTTTCATGTTGAGTTGGAAGAATAATCAAGTATAATTAATCTTTTAGAAGAAGATTCGAGTACAATTCATTCTTTACTTGCTCAACGAGTTTTCAATAATTGTTTCACTTAGAGTTACAAAGTAGTTTTATATTGAGTTAGAAGATTAATTGAGTATAATTAGCCCTTTAGAAGATGATTCGAGTACAATTAACTCTTTACTTGGTCAACAAGTTTTCAATAATCATTACAATTAGAGTTACAGTTTAGTTTCTGTTGAGTTAGAAGATTAATCGAGTACAATAAACTCTTTAGAAGATGATTCGAGTACAATTAACTCTTTATTTAGTCAACAAGTTTTCAATCATCGTTACACTTAGAGTTACGGATTAGTTTTATGTTGAGTTAGAAGATTAATCGAGTACCATTAAATCCTTAGAACATGATTCGAGTACAATTAACTCTTTAGAAGGTGATTCGAGTACAATTAACTCTTTACTTGGTCAACAAGTTTTCAATAATCGTTACACTTAGAGTTATAGTTTAGTGTTATGTTCAGTTAGAATATTAATCGAGTACAATAAACTCTTTAGATGATGATTTGACTACAATTAACTCTTTACTTGGTCGACAAGTTTTCAATAATTGTTACACTAAGAGTAACGAATTAGTTTCATGTTGAGTTAGAAGACTAATCGAGTATAATTAACCCTTTAGAAGATGATTCGAGTACAATTACTTCTTTACTTGCTCAACAAGTTTTCGATAACTGTTTCACTTAGAGTTACGAAGTAGTTTTATATTGAGTTAGAAGATTAATTGAGTATAATTAGCTCTTTAGAAGATGATTCGAGTACAATTATTTCTTTATTTGGTCAACAAGTTTTCAATAATTGTTACACTTAGAGTTACGGTTTAGTTTTATGTTGAGTTACAAGATTAATCGAGTACCATTAAATGCTTAGACGATGATTCGAGTACAATTAACTCTTTTGAAGATGATTCGAGTACAATTAACTCTTTATTTGGTCAACAAGTTTTCAATAATCGTTACACTTAGAGTTACAGTTTAGTTTTATGTTGAGTTAGAAGATTAATATAGTACAATAAACTCTTTAGAAGATGATTCGAGTACAATTAACTCTTTATTTAGTCAACAAGTTTTCAATCATCGTTACACTTAGAGTTACAGAATAGTTTTATGTTGAGTTAGATGATTAATCGAGTACCATTAAATCCTTAGAAGATGATTCGAGTACAAATAACTCATTACTTTGTCAACAAGTTTTCAATAATTGTTACACTTAGAGTTACGAATTAGTTTTACGTTGAGTTAGAAGATTAATCGAGTAGAATTAACTCTTTAGAAGATGATTCGAGTAAAATTAACTCTTTACTTGGTTAATAAGTTTTCAGTAATCGTTAGACTTGGAGTTACAGATTAGTTTTATGTTCAGTTAGAAGATTAATCGAGTACCGTTAAATCCTTATAAGATGATTCGAGTACAACTAATTCTTTAGAAGATGATTCAAGTACAATGAACTCTTTAATTGGTCAACAAGTTTTCAATAATCATTACAATTAGAGTTACAGTTTAGTTTTATGTTGAGTTTGAAGATTAATCGAGTACAATAAACTCTTTAGAAGATGATTCGAGTACAATTAACTCTTTATTTAGTCAACAAGTTTTCAATCATTGTTACACTTAGAGTTACGGATTAGTTTTATGTTGAGTTAGAAGATTAATCGAGAACCATTAAATCCTTAGAACATGATTCGAGTACAATTAACTCTTTAGAAGGTGATTCGAGTACAATTAACTCATAACTTGGTCAACAAGTTTTCAATAATCGTTACACTTAGAGTTACAGTTTAGTGTTTTGTTGAGTTAGAAGATTAATCGAGTACAATAAACTCTTTAGATGATGATTCTACTACAATTATCTCTTTACTTGGTCAACTAGTTTTCAATAATTGTTACACTAAGAGTAACAAATTAGTTTCATGTTGAGTTGGAAGAATAATCGAGTATAATTAATCCTTTAGAAGATGATTCGAGTACAATTAATTCTTTACTTGCTAAACAAGTTTTCAATAATAGTTTCATTTAGAGTTCCGAAGTAGTTTTATATTGAGTTAGAAGATTAATTGAGTATAATTAGCTCTTTAGAAGATGATTCGAGTACAATTAACTCTTTGTTTGGTCAACAAGTTTTCAATAATTGTTACACTTAGAGTTACGGTTTAGTTTTATGTTGAGTTAGAAGATTAATCGAGTACCATTAAATGCTTAGAAGATGATTCGAGCACAATTAACTCTTTTGAAGATGATTCGAGTACAATTAACTTTTTACTTGGTCAACAAGTTTTCAATAATCGTTACACTTAGAGTTACAGTTTAGTGTTATGTTGAGTAAGAAGATTAATCGAGTACAATAAACTCTTTAGAAGATGATTCGACTACAATTAACTCTTTACTTGGTCAACAAGTTTTCAATAATTGTTACACTAAGAGTAACGAATTAGTTTCATGTTGAGTTAGAAGACTAATCGAGTATAATTAACCCTTTAGAAGATGATTCGAGTACAATTAATTCTTTACTTGCTCAACAAGTTTTCAATAATTGTTTCACTTAAAGTTACAAAGTAGTTTTATATTGAGTTAGAAGATTAATTGAGTATAATTAGCCCTTTAGAAGATGATTCGAGTACAATTAACTCTTCACTTGGTCAACAAGTTTTCAATAATTGTTACACTTAGAGTTACGAATTAGTTTAATGTTGAGTTAGAAGATTAATTGAGTACAATTAACTCTTTAGAAGATGATTCGAGTAAAATTAACTCTTTACTTGGTCAATAAGTTTTCAGTAATCGTTAGACTTGGAGTTACATATTAGTTTTATGCTCATTTAGAAGATTTATCGAGTACCATTAAATCCTTATAAGGTGATTCGAGTACAACTAATTCTTTAGAAGATGATTCAAGTACAATGAACTCTTTACTTGGTCAACAAGTTTTCAATAATCATTACAATTAGAGTTACAGTTTAGTTTTATGTTGAGTTAGAAGATTAATCGAGTACAATAAACTCTTTAGAAGATGATTCGAGTACAATTAACTCTATATTTAGTCAACAAGTTTTCAATCATCGTTACACTTAGAGTTACGGATTAGTTTTATGTTGAGTTAGAAGATTAATCGAGAACCATTAAATCCTTAGAACATGATTCGAGTACAATTAACTCTTTAGAAGGTGATTCGAGTACAATTAACTCATAACTTGGTCAACAAGTTTTCAATAATCGTTACACTTAGAGTTACAGTTTAGTGTTATGTTGAGTTAGAAGATTAATCGAGTACAATAAACTGTTTAGATGATGATTCGACTACAATTAACTCTTTACTTAGTCAACAAGTTGTCAATAATATTTACACTAAGACTAACATATTAGTTTCATGTTGAGTTGGAAGAATAATCGAGTATAATTAATCCTTTAGAAGATGATTTGAGTACAATTAATTCTTTACTTGCTCAACAAGTTTTCAATAATTGTTACGCTAAGAGTAACGAATTAGTTTCATGTTGAGTTAGAAGACTAATCGAGTATAATTAACCCTTTAGAAGATGATTCGAGTACAATTAATTCTTTACTTACTCAACAAGTTTTCAATAATTGTTTCACTTAGAGTTCCGAAGTAGTTTTATATTGAGTTAGAAGATTAATTGAGTATAATTAGCTCTTTAGAAGATGGTTCGAGTACAATTAACTCTTTATTTGGTCAACAAATTTTCAATAATTGTGACACTTAGAGTTACGGTTTAGTTTTATGTTGAGTTAGTAGATTAATCGAGTACCATTAAATGCTTAGAAGATGATTCGAGCACAATTAACTCTTTTGAAGATGATTCGAGTACAATTAACTCTTTACTTGGTCAACAAGTTTTCAATAATCGTTACACTTAATGTTACAGTTTAGTGTTATGTTGAGTAAGAAGATTAATCGAGTACAATAAACTCTTTAGAAGATGATTCGACTACAATTAACTCTTTACTTGGTCAACAAGTTTTCAATAATTGTTACACTAAGAGTAACGAATTAGTTTCATGTTGAGTTAGAAGACTAATCGAGTATAATTAACCCTTTAGAAGATGATTCGACTACAATTAATTCTTTACTTGCTGAACAAGTTTTCAATAATTGTTTCACTTAGAGTAACAAAGTAGTTTTATATTGAGTTAGAAGATTAATTGAGTATAATTAGCCCTTTAGAAAATGATTCGAGTACAATTAACTCTTCACTTGGTCAACAAGTTTTCAATAATTGATACACTTAGAGTTACGAATTAGTTTAATGTTGAGTTAGAAGATTAATTGAGTACAACTAACTCTTTAGAAGATAATTCTTGTAAAATTAACTCTTTACTTGGTCAATAAGTTTTCAGTAATCGTTAAACTTGGAGTTACCGATTAGTTTTATGCTCAGTTATAAGATTAATCGAGTACCATTAAACCCTTATAAGGTGATTCGAGTACAACTAATTCTTTAGAAGATGATTCAAGTACAATGAACTCTTTACTTGGTCAACAAGTTTTCAATAATCATTACAATTAGAGTTACAGTTTAGTTTTATGTTGAGTTATAAGATTAATCGAGTACAATAAACTCTTTAGAAGATGATTCGAGTACAATTAACTCTTTATTTAGTCAACAAGTTTTCAATCATCGTTACACTTAGAGTTACTGATTAGTTTTATGTTGAGTTAGAAGATTAATCGAGAACCATTAAATCCATAGAACATGATTCGAGTACAATTAACTCTTTAGAAGGTGATTCGAGTACAATTAACTCTTTACTTGGTCAACAAGTTTTCAATAATCGTTACACTTAGAGTTACAGTTTAGTGTTATGTTGAGTTAGAATATTAATCTAGTACAATAAACTCTTTAGATGATGATTTGACTACAATTAACTCTTTACTTGGTCAACAATTTTTCAATAATTGTTACACTAAGAGTAACGAATTAGTTTCATGTTGAGTTAGAAGAATAATCGAGTATAATTAATCTTTTAGAAGAAGATTCGAGTACAATTCATTCTTTACTTGCTCAACGAGTTTTCAATAATTGTTTCACTTAGAGTTACAAAGTAGTTTTATATTGAGTTAGAAGATTAATTGAGTATAATTAGCCCTTTAGAAGATGATTCGAGTACAATTAACTCATTACTTGGTCAACAAGTTTTCAATAATCATTACAATTAGAGTTACAGTTTAGTTTTATGTAGAGTTAGAAAATTAATCGAGTACAATAAACTCTTTAGAAGATGATTCGAGTACAATTAACTCTTTATTTAGTCAACAAGTTTTCAATCATCGTTACACTTAGAGTTACAGATTAGTTTTATGTTGAGTTAGAAGATTAATCGAGTACCATTAAATCCTTAGAAGATGATTCGAGTACAATTAACTCTTTAGAAGGTGATTCGAGTACAATTAACTCTTTACTTGGTCAACAAGTTTTCAATAATCGTTACACTTAGAGTTACAGTTTAGTCTTATGTTGAGTTAGAAGATTAATAGAGTACAAAAAACTCTTTAGATGATGATTCGACTACAATTAACTCTTTACTTGGTCAACAAGTTTTGAATAATATTTACACTAAGAGTAACGAATGAGTTTCATGTTGAGTTGGAAGAATAATCGAGTATAATTAATCCTTTAGAAGATGATTCGAGTATAATTAATTCTTTACTTGCTCAACAAGTTTTCAATAATTGTTACACTAAGAGTAACGAATTAGTTTCATGTTGAGTTAGAAGACTAATCGAGTATAATTAACCCTTTAGAAGATGATTCGAGTACAATTACTACTTTACTTGCTCAACAAGTTTTCAATAATTGTTTTACTTAGAGTTACGAAGTAGTTTTATATTGAGTTAGAAGATTAATTGAGTATAATTAGCTCTTTAGAAGATGATTCGAGTACAATTATTTCTTTATTTGGTCAACAAGTTTTCAATAATTGTTACACTTAGAGTTACGGTTTAGTTTTATGTTGAGTTACAATATTAATGGAGTACCATTAAAAGCTTAGACGATGATTCGAGTACAATTAACTCTTTTGAAGATGATTCAAGTACAATTAACTCTTTACTTGGTCAACAAGTTTTCAATAATTGATACACTTAGAGTTACGAATTAGTTTAATGTTGAGTTAGAAGATTAATTGAGTACAACTAACTCTTTAGAAGATAATTCTTGTAAAATTAACTCTTTACTTGGTCAATAAGTTTTCAGTAATCGTTAAACTTGGAGTTACCGATTAGTTTTATGCTCAGTTATAAGATTAATCGAGTACCATTAAATCCTTATAAGGTGATTCGAGTACAACTAATTCTTTAGAAGATGATTCAAGTACAATGAACTCTTTACTTGGTCAACAAGTTTTCAATAATCATTACAATTAGAGTTACAGTTTAGTTTTATGTTGAGTTATAAGATTAATCGAGTACAATAAACTCTTTAGAAGATGATTCGAGTACAATTAACTCTTTATTTAGTCAACAAGTTTTCAATCATCGTTACACTTAGAGTTACTGATTAGTTTTATGTTGAGTTAGAAGATTAATCGAGAACCATTAAATCCTTAGAACATGATTCGAGTACAATTAACTCTTTAGAAGGTGATTCGAGTACAATTAACTCTTTACTTGGTCAACAAGTTTTCAATAATCGTTACACTTAGAGTTACAGTTTAGTGTTATGTTGAGTTAGAATATTAATCTAGTACAATAAACTCTTTAGATGATGATTTGACTACAATTAACTCTTTACTTGGTCAACAATTTTTCAATAATTGTTACACTAAGAGTAACGAATTAGTTTCATGTTGAGTTAGAAGAATAATCGAGTATAATTAATCTTTTAGAAGAAGATTCGAGTACAATTCATTCTTTACTTGCTCAACGAGTTTTCAATAATTGTTTCACTTAGAGTTACAAAGTAGTTTTATATTGAGTTAGAAGATTAATTGAGTATAATTAGCCCTTTAGAAGATGATTCGAGTACAATTAACTCTTTACTTGGTCAACAAGTTTTCAATAATCATTACAATTAGAGTTACAGTTTAGTTTTATGTAGAGTTAGAAAATTAATCGAGTACAATAAACTCTTTAGAAGATGATTCGAGTACAATTAACTCTTTATTTAGTCAACAAGTTTTCAATCATCGTTACACTTAGAGTTACAGATTAGTTTTATGTTGAGTTAGAAGATTAATCGAGTACCATTAAATCCTTAGAAGATGATTCGAGTACAATTAACTCTTTAGAAGGTGATTCGAGTACAATTAACTCTTTACTTGGTCAACAAGTTTTCAATAATCGTTACACTTAGAGTTACAGTTTAGTCTTATGTTGAGTTAGAAGATTAATAGAGTACAAAAAACTCTTTAGATGATGATTCGACTACAATTAACTCTTTACTTGGTCAACAAGTTTTGAATAATATTTACACTAAGAGTAACGAATGAGTTTCATGTTGAGTTGGAAGAATAATCGAGTATAATTAATCCTTTAGAAGATGATTCGAGTATAATTAATTCTTTACTTGCTCAACAAGTTTTCAATAATTGTTACACTAAGAGTAACGAATTAGTTTCATGTTGAGTTAGAAGACTAATCGAGTATAATTAACCCTTTAGAAGATGATTCGAGTACAATTACTACTTTACTTGCTCAACAATTTTTCAATAATTGTTTTACTTAGAGTTACGAAGTAGTTTTATATTAAGTTAGAAGATTAATTGAGTATAATTAGCTCTTTAGAAGATGATTCGAGTACAATTATTTCTTTATTTGGTCAACAAGTTTTCAATAATTGTTACACTTAGAGTTACGGTTTAGTTTTATGTTGAGTTACAATATTAATGGAGTACCATTAAAAGCTTAGACGATGATTCGAGTACAATTAACTCTTTTGAAGATGATTCGAGTACAATTAACTCTTTTCTTGGTCAACAAGTTTTCAATAATCGTTACACTTAGAGTGAGAGTTTAGTTTTATGTTGAGTTAGAAGATTAATCGAGTACAATAAACTCTTTAGAAGATGATTCGACTACAATTAACTCTTTACTTGGTCAACAAGTTTTGAATAATTGTTACACTAAGAGTAACGAATTAGTTTCATGTTGAGTTAGAAGACTAATCGAGTATAATTAACCATTTAAAAGATGATTCGAGTACAATTAATTCTTTACTTGCTCAACAAGTTTTCAATAATTGTTTCACTTAGAGTAACAAAGTAGTTTTATATTGAGTTAGAAGATTAATTGAGTGTAATTAGCCCTTTAGAAAATGATTCGAGTACAATTAACTCTTCACTTGGTCAACAAGTTTTCAATAATTGTTACCCTTAGAGTTACGAATTAGTTTAATGTTGAGTTAGAAGATTAATTGAGTACAATTAACTCTTTAGAAGATGATTCGAGTAAAATTAACTCTTTACTTGGTCAATAAGTTTTCAGTAATCGTTAGACTTGGAGTTACAGATTAGTTTTATGCTCAGTTATAAGATTAATCGAGTAATATTAAATCCTTATAAGGTGATTCGAGTACAACTAATTCTTTAGAAGATGATTCAAGTACAATGAACTCTTTACTTGGTCAACAAGTTTTCAATAATGATTACAATTAGAGTTACAGTTTAGTTTTATGTTGAGTTAGAAGATTAATCGAGTACAATCAACTCTTTAGAAGATGATTCGAGTTCAATTAACTCTTTATTTAGTCAACAAGTTTTCAATCATCGTTACACTTAGAGTTACGGATTAGTTTTATGTTGAGTTAGAAGATTAATCGAGAACCATTGAATCCTTAGAACATGATTCGAGTACAATTAACTCTTTAGAAGGTGATTCGAGTACAATTAACTCTTTACTTGGTCAAGAAGTTTTCAATAATCGTTACACTTAGAGTTACAGTTTAGTGTTATGTTGAGTTAGAATATTAATCGAGTACAATAAACTCTTTAGATGATGATTTGACTACAATTAACTCTTTACTTGGTCAACAAGTTTTCAATAATTGTTACACTAAGAGTAACGAATTAGTTTCATGTTGAGTTGGAAGAATAATCGAGTATAATTAATCTTTTAGAAGAAGATTCGAGTACAATTCATTCTTTACTTGCTCAACGAGTTTTCAATAATTGTTTCACTTAGAGTTACAAAGTAGTTTTATATTGAGTTAGAAGATTAATTGAGTATAATTAGCCCTTTAGAAGATGATTCGAGTACAATTAACTCTTTACTTGGTCAACAAGTTTTCAATAATCATTACAATTACAGTTACAATTTAGTTTTATGTAGAGTTAGAAGATTAATCGAGTACAATAAACTCTTTAGAAGATGATTCGAGTACAATTAACTCTTTAGAAGGTGATTCGAGTACAATTAACTCTTTACTTGGTCAACAAGTTTTCAATAATCGTTACACTTAGAGTTAAAGTTTAGTGTTATGTTGAGTTAGAAGATTAATCGAGTAAAATAAACTATTTAGATGATGATTCGACTACAATTAACTCTTTACTTGGTCAACAAGTTTTCAATAATTGTTACACTAAGAGTGACGAATTAGTTTCATGTTGAGTTAGAAGACTAATCGAGTATAATTAACCCTTTAGAAGATGATTCGAGTACAATTAATTCTTTACTTGCTCAACAAGTTTTCAATAATTGTTTCACTTAGAGTTACGAAGTAGTTTTATATTGAGTTAGAAGATTAATTGAGTATAATTAGCTCTTTAGAAGATGATTCGAGTACAATTAACTCTTTATTTGGTCAACAAGTTTTCAATAATTGTAACACTTAGAGTTACGGTTTAGTTTTATGTCGAGTTAGAAGATTAATCGAGTACCATTAGCTCTTTCAAAGATGATTCGAGTACAATTAACTCTTTTGAAGATGATTCGAGTACAATTAACTCTTTACTTGGTCAACAAGTTTTCAATAATCGTTACACTTAGAGTAACAGTTTAGTGTTATGTTGAGTTAGAAGATTAATCGAGTATAATAATTCTTTAGAAGATGATTCGACTACAATTAACTTTTTACTTGGTCAACATGTTTTCAATAATTGTTACACTAAGAGTAACGAATTAGTTTCTTGTTTAGTTAGAAGACTAATCACGTATAATTAACCCTTTAGAAGATGATTCGAGTACAATTAATTCTTTACTTGCTCAACAAGTTTTCAATAATTGTTTCACTTAGAGTTACGAAGTAGTTTTATATTGAGTATAATTAGCCCTTTAGAAGATGATTCGAGTACAATTAACTCTTTACTTGGTCAACAAGTTTTCAATAATTGTTACACTTAGAGTTACGAATTAGTTTTATATTGAGTTAGAAGATTAATCGAGTACAATTAACTGTTTAGAAGATGATTCGAGTAAAATTAACTCTTCACTTTGTCAATAAGTTTTCAGTAATCGTTAGACTTGGAGTTACAGATTAGTTTTATGCTCAGTTAGAAGATTAATCGAGTACCATTAAATCCTTATAAGATGATTCGTGTACAACTAATTCTTTAGAAGATGATTCAAGTACAATGAACTCTTTACTTGGTCAACTAGTTTTCAATAATCATTACAATTAGAGTTAAAGTTTAGTTTTATGTTGAGTTAGAAGATTAATCGAGTACAATAAACTCTTTAGAAGATGATTCGAGTACAATTAAATCTTTATTTAGTCAACAAGTTTTCAATCATCGTTACACTTAGAGTTACGGATTAGTTTTATGTTGAGTTAGAAGATTAATCGAGTACCATTAAATCCTTAGAAGATGATTCGAGTACAATTAACTCTTTACTTGGTCAACAAGTTTTCAATAATCGTTACACTTAGAGTTACAGTTTAGTCTTATGTTGAGATAGAAGATTAATCGAGTACAATAAACTCTTTAGATGATGATTCGACTACAATTAACTCTTTACATGGTCAACAAGTTGTCAATAATATTTACACTAAGAGTAACATATTTGTTTCATGTTGAGTTGGAAGAATAATCGAGTATAATTAATCCTTTAGAAGACGATTCGAGTATAATTAATTCTTTACTTGCTCAACAAGTTTTCAATAATTGTTACCACTAAGAGTAACGAATTAGTTTCATGTTGACTTAGAAGACTAATCGAGTATAATTAACCTTTTAGAAGATGATTCGAGTACAATTAATTCTTTACTTGCTCAACAAGTTTTCAATAATTGTTTCACTTAGAGTTACGGTTTAGTTTTATGTTGAGTTAGAAGATTAATCGAGTACCATTAAATGCTTAGACGATGATTCGAGTACAATTAACTCTTTTGAAGATCATTCGAGTACAATTAACTATTTACTTGGTCAACAAGTTTTCAATAATCGTTACACTTAGAGTTACAGTTTAGTTTTATGTTGTGTTAGAAGATTAATCGAGTACAATAAACTCTTTAGAAGATGATTCGAGTAAAATTAACTCTTTATTTAGTCAACAAGTTTTCAATAATTGTTACACTTAGAGTTACGGTATAGTTTTATGTCGAGTTACAAGATTAATCGAGTACCATTAGCTCTTTAGAAGATGATTCGAGTACAATTAACTCTTTTGAAGATGATTCGAGTACAATTAACTCTTTACTTGGTCAACAAGTTTTCAATAATCGTTACACTAAGAGTAACAGTTTAGTGTTATGTTGAGTTAGAAGATTAATCGAGTACAATAAACTCTTTAGAAGATGATTCGACTACAATTAAATCTTTACTTGGTCAACAAGTTTTCAATAATTGTTACACTAAGAGTAACGAATTAGTTTCATGTTGAGTTAGAAGACTAATCGAGTATAATTAACCCTTTAGAAGATGATTCGAGTACAATTAGTTCTTTACTTGCTCAACAAGTTTTCAATAATTGTTTCACTTAGAGTTACGAAGTAGTTTTATATTGAGTATAATTAGCCCTTTAGAAGATGATTCGAGTACAATTAACTCTTTACTTGGTCAACAAGTTTTTAATAATTGTTACACTTAGAGTTACGAATTAGTTTTATGTTGAGTTAGAAGATTAATCGAGTACAATTAACTCTTTAGAAGATGATTTGAGTAAAATTAATCTTTACTTTGTCAATAAGTTTTCAGTAATCGTTAGACTTGGAGTTACAGATTAGTTTTATGCTCAGTTTGAAGATTAATCGAGTACCATTACATCCTTATAAGATGATTCGAGTACAACAAATTCTTTAGAAGATGATTCAAGTACAATGAACTCTTTACTTGGTCAACAAGTTTTCAATAATCATTACAATTAGAGTTACAGTTTAGTTTTATGTTGAGTTAGAAGATTAATCGAGTACAATAAACTCTTTAGATGATGATTCGACTACAATTAACTCTTTACATGGTCAAGAAGTTGTCAATAATATTTACACTAAGAGTAACATATTTGTTTCATGTTGAGTTGGAAGAATAATCGAGTATAATTAATCCTTTAGAAGACGATTCGAGTATAATTAATTCTTTACTTGCTCAACAAGTTTTCAATAATTGTTACCACTAAGAGTAACGAATTAGTTTCATGTTGAGTTAGAAGACTAATCGAGTATAATTAACCTTTTAGAAGATGATTCGAGTACAATTAATTCTTTACTTGCTCAACAAGTTTTCAATAATTGTTTCACTTAGAGTTACGGTTTAGTTTTATGTTGAGTTAGAAGATTAATCGAGTACCATTAAATGCTTAGACGATGATTCGAGTACAATTAACTCTTTTGAAGATCATTCGAGTACAATTAACTATTTACTTGGTCAACAAGTTTTCAATAATCGTTACACTTAGAGTTACAGTTTAGTTTTATGTTGTGTTAGAAGATTAATCGAGTACAATAAACTCTTTAGAAGATGATTCGAGTAAAATTAACTCTTTATTTAGTCAACAAGTTTTCAATAATTGTTACACTTAGAGTTACGGTATAGTTTTATGTCGAGTTACAAGATTAATCGAGTACCATTAGCTCTTTAGAAGATGATTCGAGTACAATTAACTCTTTTGAAGATGATTCGAGTACAATTAACTCTTTACTTGGTCAACAAGTTTTCAATAATCGTTACACTAAGAGTAACAGTTTAGTGTTATGTTGAGTTAGAAGATTAATCGAGTACAATAAACTCTTTAGAAGATGATTCGACTACAATTAAATCTTTACTTGGTCAACAAGTTTTCAATAATTGTTACACTAAGAGTAACGAATTAGTTTCATGTTGAGTTAGAAGACTAATCGAGTATAATTAACCCTTTAGAAGATGATTCGAGTACAATTAGTTCTTTACTTGCTCAACAAGTTTTCAATAATTGTTTCACTTAGAGTTACGAAGTAGTTTTATATTGAGTATAATTAGCCCTTTAGAAGATGATTCGAGTACAATTAACTCTTTACTTGGTCAACAAGTTTTTAATAATTGTTACACTTAGAGTTACGAATTAGTTTTATGTTGAGTTAGAAGATTAATCGAGTACAATTAACTCTTTAGAAGATGATTTGAGTAAAATTAATCTTTACTTTGTCAATAAGTTTTCAGTAATCGTTAGACTTGGAGTTACAGATTAGTTTTATGCTCAGTTTGAAGATTAATCGAGTACCATTACATCCTTATAAGATGATTCGAGTACAACAAATTCTTTAGAAGATGATTCAAGTACAATGAACTCTTTACTTGGTCAACAAGTTTTCAATAATCATTACAATTAGAGTTACAGTTTAGTTTTATGTTGAGTTAGAAGATTAATCGAGTACAATAAACTCTTTAGATGATGATTCGACTACAATTAACTCTTTACATGGTCAAGAAGTTGTCAATAATATTTACACTAAGAGTAACATATTTGTTTCATGTTGAGTTGGAAGAATAATCGAGTATAATTAATCCTTTAGAAGACGATTCGAGTATAATTAATTCTTTACTTGCTCAACAAGTTTTCAATAATTGTTACCACTAAGAGTAACGAATTAGTTTCATGTTGAGTTAGAAGACTAATCGAGTATAATTAACCTTTTAGAAGATGATTCGAGTACAATTAATTCTTTACTTGCTCAACAAGTTTTCAATAATTGTTTCACTTAGAGTTACGGTTTAGTTTTATGTTGAGTTAGAAGATTAATCGAGTACCATTAAATGCTTAGACGATGATTCGAGTACAATTAACTCTTTTGAAGATCAATCGAGTACAATTAACTATTTACTTGGTCAACAAGTTTTCAATAATCGTTACACTTAGAGTTACAGTTTAGTTTTATGTTGTGTTAGAAGATTAATCGAGTACAATAAAATCTTTAGAAGATGATTCGAGTAAAATTAACTCTTTATTTAGTCAACAAGTTTTCAATAATTGTTACACTTAGAGTTACGGTATAGTTTTATGTCGAGTTACAAGATTAATCGAGTACCATTAGCTCTTTAGAAGATGATTCGAGTACAATTAACTCTTTTGAAGATGATTCGAGTACAATTAACTCTTTACTTGGTCAACAAGTTTTCAATAATCGTTACACTAAGAGTAACAGTTTAGTGTTATGTTGAGTTAGAAGATTAATCGAGTACAATAAACTCTTTAGAAGATGATTCGACTACAATTAAATCTTTACTTGGTCAACAAGTTTTCAATAATTGTTACACTAAGAGTAACGAATTAGTTTCATGTTGAGTTAGAAGACTAATCGAGTATAATTAACCCTTTAGAAGATGATTCGAGTACAATTAGTTCTTTACTTGCTCAACAAGTTTTCAATAATTGTTTCACTTAGAGTTACGAAGTAGTTTTATATTGAGTATAATTAGCCCTTTAGAAGATGATTCGAGTACAATTAACTCTTTACTTGGTCAACAAGTTTTTAATAATTGTTACACTTAGAGTTACGAATTAGTTTTATGTTGAGTTAGAAGATTAATCGAGTACAATTAACTCTTTAGAAGATGATTTGAGTAAAATTAATCTTTACTTTGTCAATAAGTTTTCAGTAATCGTTAGACTTGGAGTTACAGATTAGTTTTATGCTCAGTTGGAAGATTAATCGAGTACCATTACATCCTTATAAGATGATTCGAGTACAACAAATTCTTTAGAAGATGATTCAAGTACAATGAACTCTTTACTTGGTCAACAAGTTTTCAATAATCATTACAATTAGAGTTACAGTTTAGTTTTATGTTGAGTTAGAAGATTAATCGAGTACAATAAACTCTTTAGATGATGATTCGACTACAATTAACTCTTTACATGGTCAACAAGTTGTCAATAATATTTACACTAAGAGTAACATATTTGTTTCATGTTGAGTTGGAAGAATAATCGAGTATAATTAATCCTTTAGAAGACGATTCGAGTATAATTAATTCTTTACTTGCTCAACAAGTTTTCAATAATTGTTACCACTAAGAGTAACGAATTAGTTTCATGTTGAGTTAGAAGACTAATCGAGTATAATTAACCTTTTAGAAGATGATTCGAGTACAATTAATTCTTTACTTGCTCAACAAGTTTTCAATAATTGTTTCACTTAGAGTTACGGTTTAGTTTTATGTTGAGTTAGAAGATTAATCGAGTACCATTAAATGCTTAGACGATGATTCGAGTACAATTAACTCTTTTGAAGTTCATTCGAGTACAATTAACTATTTACTTGGTCAACAAGTTTTCAATAATCGTTACACTTAGAGTTACAGTTTAGTTTTATGTTGTGTTAGAAGATTAATCGAGTACAATAAACTCTTTAGAAGATGATTCGAGTAAAATTAACTCTTTATTTAGTCAACAAGTTTTCAATAATTGTTACACTTAGAGTTACGGTATAGTTTTATGTCGAGTTACAAGATTAATCGAGTACCATTAGCTCTTTAGAAGATGATTCGAGTACAATTAACTCTTTTGAAGATGATTCGAGTACAATTAACTCTTTACTTGGTCAACAAGTTTTCAATAATCGTTACACTAAGAGTAACAGTTTAGTGTTATGTTGAGTTAGAAGATTAATCGAGTACAATAAACTCTTTAGAAGATGATTCGACTACAATTAAATCTTTACTTGGTCAACAAGTTTTCAATAATTGTTACACTAAGAGTAACGAATTAGTTTCATGTTGAGTTAGAAGACTAATCGAGTATAATTAACCCTTTAGAAGATGATTCGAGTACAATTAGTTCTTTACTTGCTCAACAAGTTTTCAATAATTGTTTCACTTAGAGTTACGAAGTAGTTTTATATTGAGTATAATTAGCCCTTTAGAAGATGATTCGAGTACAATTAACTCTTTACTTGGTCAACAAGTTTTTAATAATTGTTACACTTAGAGTTACGAATTAGTTTTATGTTGAGTTAGAAGATTAATCGAGTACAATTAACTCTTTAGAAGATGATTTGAGTAAAATTAATCTTTACTTTGTCAATAAGTTTTCAGTAATCGTTAGACTTGGAGTTACAGATTAGTTTTATGCTCAGTTGGAAGATTAATCGAGTACCATTACATCCTTATAAGATGATTCGAGTACAACAAATTCTTTAGAAGATGATTCAAGTACAATGAACTCTTTACTTGGTCAACAAGTTTTCAATAATCATTACAATTAGAGTTACAGTTTAGTTTTATGTTGAGTTAGAAGATTAATCGAGTACAATAAACTCTTTAGATGATGATTCGACTACAATTAACTCTTTACATGGTCAACAAGTTGTCAATAATATTTACACTAAGAGTAACATATTTGTTTCATGTTGAGTTGGAAGAATAATCGAGTATAATTAATCCTTTAGAAGACGATTCGAGTATAATTAATTCTTTACTTGCTCAACAAGTTTTCAATAATTGTTACCACTAAGAGTAACGAATTAGTTTCATGTTGACTTAGAAGACTAATCGAGTATAATTAACCTTTTAGAAGATGATTCGAGTACAATTAATTCTTTACTTGCTCAACAAGTTTTCAATAATTGTTTCACTTAGAGTTACGGTTTAGTTTTATGTTGAGTTAGAAGATTAATCGAGTACCATTAAATGCTTAGACGATGATTCGAGTACAATTAACTCTTTTGAAGATCATTCGAGTACAATTAACTATTTACTTGGTCAACAAGTTTTCAATAATCGTTACACTTAGAGTTACAGTTTAGTTTTATGTTGTGTTAGAAGATTAATCGAGTACAATAAACTCTTTAGAAGATGATTCGAGTAAAATTAACTCTTTATTTAGTCAACAAGTTTTCAATAATTGTTACACTTAGAGTTACGGTATAGTTTTATGTCGAGTTACAAGATTAATCGAGTACCATTAGCTCTTTAGAAGATGATTCGAGTACAATTAACTCTTTTGAAGATGATTCGAGTACAATTAACTCTTTACTTGGTCAACAAGTTTTCAATAATCGTTACACTAAGAGTAACAGTTTAGTGTTATGTTGAGTTAGAAGATTAATCGAGTACAATAAACTCTTTAGAAGATGATTCGACTACAATTAAATCTTTACTTGGTCAACAAGTTTTCAATAATTGTTACACTAAGAGTAACGAATTAGTTTCATGTTGAGTTAGAAGACTAATCGAGTATAATTAACCCTTTAGAAGATGATTCGAGTACAATTAGTTCTTTACTTGCTCAACAAGTTTTCAATAATTGTTTCACTTAGAGTTACGAAGTAGTTTTATATTGAGTATAATTAGCCCTTTAGAAGATGATTCGAGTACAATTAACTCTTTACTTGGTCAACAAGTTTTTAATAATTGTTACACTTAGAGTTACGAATTAGTTTTATGTTGAGTTAGAAGATTAATCGAGTACAATTAACTCTTTAGAAGATGATTTGAGTAAAATTAATCTTTACTTTGTCAATAAGTTTTCAGTAATCGTTAGACTTGGAGTTACAGATTAGTTTTATGCTCAGTTGGAAGATTAATCGAGTACCATTACATCCTTATAAGATGATTCGAGTACAACAAATTCTTTAGAAGATGATTCAAGTACAATGAACTCTTTACTTGGTCAACAAGTTTTCAATAATCATTACAATTAGAGTTACAGTTTAGTTTTATGTTGAGTTAGAAGATTAATCGAGTACAATGAACTCTTTAGAAGATGATTCGAGTACAATTAAATCTTTATTTAGTCAACAAGTTTTCAATCATCGTTACACTTAGAGTTACAGAATAGTTTTATGTTGAGTTAGAAGATTAATCGAGTACCATTAAATCTTTAGAAGATGATTCGAGTACAATTAACTCTTTTGAAGATGATTCGAGTACAATTAACTCTTTACTTGGTCAACAAGTTTTCAATAATCGTTACACTTAGAGTAACAGTTTAGTGTTATGTTGAGTTAGAAGATTAATCGAGTACAATAAACTCTTTAGAAGATGATTCGACTACAATTAACTCTTTACTTGGTCAACAAGTTTTCAATAATTGTTACACTGAGAGTAACGAATTAGTTTCATGTTGAGTTAGAAGACTAATCGAATATAATTAACCCTTTAGAAGATGATTCGAGTACAATTAATTCTTTACTTGCTCAACAAGTTTTCAATAATTGTTTCACTTAGAGTTACGAAGTAGTTTTATATTGAGTATAATTAGCCCTTTAGAAGATGATTCGAGTACAATTAACTCTTTACTTGGTCAACAAGTTTTCAATAATTGTTACACTTAGAGTTACGAATTAGTTTTATATTGAGTAAGAAGATTAATCGAGTACAATTAACTGTTTAGAAGATGATTCGAGTAAAATTAACTCTTTACTTTGTCAATAAGTTTTCAGTAATCGTTAGACTTGGAGTTACAGATTAGTTTTACGCTCAGTTAGATGATTAATCGAGTACCATTAAATCCTTATAAGATGATTCGAGTACAACTAATTCTTTAGAAGATGATTCAAGTACAATGAACTCTTTACTTGGTCAACTAGTTTTCAATAATCATTACAATTAGAGTTACAGTTTAGTTTTATGTAGAGTTAGAAGATTAATCGAGTACAATAAACTCTTTAGAAGATGATTCAAGTACAATTAACTCTTTATTTAGTTAACAAGTTTTCAATCATCGTTACACTTAGAGTTACAGATTAGTTTTATGTTGAGTTAGAAGATTAATCGAGTACCATTAAATCCTTAGAAGATGATTCGAGTACAATTAACTCTTTAGAAGGTGATTCGAGTACAATTAACTCTTTACTTGGTCAACAAGTTTTCAATAATCGTTACACTTAGAGTTACAGTTTAGTCTTATGTTGAGTTAGAAGATTAATAGAGTACAAAAAACTCTTTAGATGATGATTCGACTACAATTAACTCTTTACTTGGTCAACAAGTTTTCAATAATATTTACACTAAGAGTAACGAATGAGTTTCATGTTGAGTTGGAAGAATAATCGAGTATAATTAATCCTTTAGAAGATGATTCGAGTATAATTAATTCTTTACTTGCTCAACAAGTTTTCAATAATTGTTATACTAAGAGTAACGAATTAGTTTCATGTTGAGTTAGAAAACTAATCGAGTATAATTAACCCTTTAGAAGATGATTCGAGTACAATTACTACTTTACTTGCTCAACATGTTTTCAATAATTGTTTTACTTAGAGTTACGAAGTAGTTTTATATTGAGTTAGAAGATTAATTGAGTATAATTAGCTCTTTAGAAGATGATTCGAGTACAATTATTTCTTTATTTGGTCAACAAGTTTTCAATAATTGTTACACTTAGAGTTACGGTTTAGTTTTATGTTGAGTTACAATATTAATGGAGTACCATTAAAAGCTTAGACGATGATTCGAGTACAATTAACTCTTTTGAAGATGATTCGAGTACGATTAACTCTTTACTTGGTCAACAAGTTTTCAATAATCGTTACACTTAGAGTGAGAGTTTAGTTTTATGTTGAGTTAGAAGATTAATCGAGTACAATAAACTCTTTAGAAGATGATTCGACTACAATTAACTCTTTACTTGGTCAACAAGTTTTGAATAATTGTTTCACTAAGAGTAACGAATTAGTTTCATGTTGAGTTAGAAGACTAATCGAGTATAATTAACCCTTTAAAAGATGATTCGAGTACAATTAATTCTTTACTTGCTCAACAAGTTTTCAATAATTGTTTCACTTAGAGTAACAAAGTAGTTTTATATTGAGTTAGAAGATTAATTGAGTATAATTAGCCCTTTAGAAAATGATTCGAGTACAATAAACTCTTCACTTGGTCAACAAGTTTTCAATAATTGTTACCCTTAGAGTTACGAATTAGTTTAATGTTGAGTTAGAAGATTAATTGAGTACAATTAACTCTTTAGAAGATGATTCGAGTAAAATTAACTCTTTACTTGGTCAATAAGTTTTAAGTAATCGTTAGACTTGGAGTTACAGATTAGTTTTATGCTCAGTTATAAGATTAATCGAGTAATATTAAATCCTTATAAGGTGATTCGAGTACAACTAATTCTTTAGAAGATGATTCAAGTACAATGAACTCTTTACTTGGTCAACAAGTTTTCAATAATGATTACAATTAGAGTTACAGTTTAGTTTTATGTTGAGTTAGAAGATTAATCGAGTACAATAAACTCTTTAGAAGATGATTCGAGTACAATTAACTCTTTAGAAGGTGATTCGAGTACAATTAACTCTTTACTTGGTCAACAAGTTTTCAATAATCATTACACTTAGAGTTAAAGTTTAGTGTTATGTTGAGTTAGAAGATTAATCGAGTAAAATAAACTATTTAGATGATGATTCGACTACAATTAACTCTTTACTTGGTCAACAACTTTTCAATAATTGTTACACTAAGAGTGACGAATTAGTTTCATGTTGAGTTAGAAGACTAATCGAGTATAATTAACCCTTTAGAAGATGATTCGAGTACAATTAATTCTTTACTTGCTCAACAAGTTTTCAATAATTGTTTCACTTAGAGTTACGAAGTAGTTTTATATTGAGTTAGAAGATTAATTGAGTATAATTAGCTCTTTAGAAGATGATTCGAGTACAATTAACTCTTTATTTGGTCAACAAGTTTTCAATAATTGTAACACTTAGAGTTACGGTTTAGTTTTATGTCGAGTTAGAAGATTAATCGAGTACCATTAGCTCTTTAAAAGATGATTCGAGTACAATTAACTCTTTTGAAGATGATTCGAGTACAATTAACTCTTTACTTGGTCAACAAGTTTTCAATAATCGTTACACTTAGAGTAAAGTTTAGTGTTATGTTGAGTTAGAAGATTAATCGAGTATAATAACTCTTTAGAAGATGATTCGACTACAATTAACTTTTTACTTGGTCAACATGTTTTCAATAATTGTTACACTAAGAGTAACGAATTAGTTTCATGTTTAGTTAGAAGACTAATCGCGTATAATTAACCCTTTAGAAGATGATTCGAGTACAATTAATTCTTTACTTGCTCAACAAGTTTTCAATAATTGTTTCACTTAGAGTTACGAAGTAGTTTTATATTGAGTATAATTAGCCCTTTAGAAGATGATTCGAGTACAATTAACTCTTTACTTGGTCAACAAGTTTTCAATAATTGTTACACTTAGAGTTACGAATTAGTTTTATATTGAGTTAGAAGATTAATCGAGTACAATTAACTGTTTAGAAGATGATTCGAGTAAAATTAACTCTTCACTTTGTCAATAAGTTTTCAGTAATCGTTAGACTTGGAGTTACAGATTAGTTTTATGCTCAGTTAGAAGATTAATCGAATACCATTAAATCCTTATAAGATGATTCGAGTACAACTAATTCTTTAGAAGATGATTCAAGTACAATGAACTCTTTACTTGGTCAACTAGTTTTCAATAATCATTACAATTAGAGTTAAAGTTTAGTTTTATGTTGAGTTAGAAGATTAATCGAGTACAATAAACTCTTTAGAAGATGATTCGAGTAGAATTAAATCTTTATTTAGTCAACAAGTTTTCAATCATCGTTACACTTAGAGTTACGGATTAGTTTTATGTTGAGTTAGAAGATTAATCGAGTACCATTAAATCCTTAGAAGATGATTCGAGTACAATTAACTCTTTAGAAGGTGATTCGAGTACAATTAACTCTTTACTTGGTCAACAAGTTTTCAATAATCGTTACACTTAGAGTTACAGTTTAGTCTTATGTTGAGATAGAAGATTAATCGAGTACAATAAACTCTTTAGATGATGATTCGACTACAATTAACTCTTTACTTGGTCAACAAGTTGTCAATAATATTTACACTAAGAGTAACATATTTGTTTCATGTTGAGTTGGAAGAATAATCGAGTATAATTAATCCTTTAGAAGACGATTCGAGTATAATTAATTCTTTACTTGCTCAACAAGTTTTCAATAATTGTTACCACTAAGAGTAACGAATTAGTTTCATGTTGAGTTAGAAGACTAATCGAGTATAATTAACCCTTTAGAAGATGATTCGAGTACAATTAATTCTTTACTTGCTCAACAAGTTTTCAATAATTGTTTCACTTAGAGTTACGGTTTAGTTTTATGTTGAGTTAGAAGATTAATCGAGTACCATTAAATGCTTAGACGATGATTCGAGTACAATTAACTCTTTTGAAGATGATTCGAGTACAATTAACTATTTACTTGGTCAACAAGTTTTCAATAATCGTTACACTTAGAGTTACAGTTTAGTTTTATGTTGTGTTAGAAGATTAATCGAGTACAATAAACTCTTTAGAAGATGATTCGAGTAAAATTAACACTTTATTTAGTCAACAAGTTTTCAATAATTGTTACACTTAGAGTTACGGTATAGTTTTATGTCGAGTTACAAGATTAATCGAGTACCATTAGCTCTTTAGAAGATGATTCGATTACAATTAACTCTTTTGAAGATGATTCGAGTACAATTAACTCTTTACTTGGTCAACAAGTTTTCAATAATCGTTACACTTAGAGTAACAGTTTAGTGTTATGTTGAGTTAGAAGATTAATCGAGTACAATAAACTCTTTAGAAGATGATTCGACTACAATTAAATCTTTACTTGGTCAACAAGTTTTCAATAATTGTTACACTAAGAGTAACGAATTAGTTTCATGTTGAGTTAGAAGACTAATCGAGTATAATTAACCCTTTAGAAGATGATTCGAGTACAATTAGTTCTTTACTTGCTCAACAAGTTTTCAATAATTGTTTCACTTAGAGTTACGAAGTAGTTTTATATTGAGTATAATTAGCCCTTTAGAAGATGATTCGAGTACAATTAACTCTTTACTTGGTCAACAAGTTTTTAATAATTGTTACACTTAGAGTTACGAATTAGTTTTATGTTGAGTTAGAAGATTAATCGAGTACAATTAACTCTTTAGAAGATGATTTGAGTAAAATTAATCTTTACTTTGTCAATAAGTTTTCAGTAATCGTTAGACTTGGAGTTACAGATTAGTTTTATGCTCAGTTGGAAGATTAATCGAGTACCATTACATCCTTATAAGATGATTCGTGTACAACAAATTCTTTAGAAGATGATTCAAGTACAATGAACTCTTTACTTGGTCAACAAGTTTTCAATAATCATTACAATTAGAGTTACAGTTTAGTTTTATGTTGAGTTAGAAGATTAATCGAGTACAATGAACTCTTTAGAAGATGATTCGAGTACAATTAAATCTTTATTTAGTCAACAAGTTTTCAATCATCGTTACACTTAGAGTTACAGAATAGTTTTATGTTGAGTTAGAAGATTAATCGAGTACCATTAAATCTTTAGAAGATGATTCGAGTACAATTAACTCTTTTGAAGATGATTCGAGTACAATTAACTCTTTACTTGGTCAACAAGTTTTCAATAATCGTTACACTTAGAGTAACAGTTTAGTGTTATGTTGAGTTAGAAGATTAATCGAGTACAATAAACTCTTTAGAAGATGATTCGACTACAATTAACTCTTTACTTGGTCAACAAGTTTTCAATAATTGTTACACTGAGAGTAACGAATTAGTTTCATGTTGAGTTAGAAGACTAATCGAATATAATTAACCCTTTAGAAGATGATTCGAGTACAATTAATTCTTTACTTGCTCAACAAGTTTTCAATAATTGTTTCACTTAGAGTTACGAAGTAGTTTTATATTGAGTATAATTAGCCCTTTAGAAGATGATTCGAGTACAATTAACTCTTTACTTGGTCAACAAGTTTTCAATAATTGTTACACTTAGAGTTACGAATTAGTTTTATATTGAGTAAGAAGATTAATCGAGTACAATTAACTGTTTAGAAGATGATTCGAGTAAAATTAACTCTTTACTTTGTCAATAAGTTTTCAGTAATCGTTAGACTTGGAGTTACAGATTAGTTTTACGCTCAGTTAGATGATTAATCGAGTACCATTAAATCCTTATAAGATGATTCGAGTACAACTAATTCTTTAGAAGATGATTCAAGTACAATGAACTCTTTACTTGGTCAACTAGTTTTCAATAATCATTACAATTAGAGTTACAGTTAAGTTTTATGTTGAGTTAGAAGATTAATCGAGTACAATAAACTCTTTATTTAGTCAACAAGTTTTCAATCATCGTTACACTTAGTGTTACGGATTAGTTTTATGTTGAGTTAGAAGATTAATCGAGTACCATTAAATCTTTAGAAGATGATTCGAGTACAATTAACTCTTTAGAAGGTGATTCGAGTACAATTAACTCTTTAATTGGTCAACAAGTTTTCAATAATTGTTACACTTAGAGTTACGGTTTAGTTTTATGTTGAGTTAGAAGATTAATCGAGTACCATTAGCTCTTTAGAAGATGATTCGAGTATAATTAACTCTTTTGAAGATGATTCGTGTACAATTAACTCTTTACTTGGTCAACATGTTTTCAATAATCGTTACACTTAGAGTTACAGTTTAGTGTTATGTTGAGTTAGTAGATTAATCGAGTACAATAAACTCTTTAGATGATGATTCGACTACAATTAACTCTTTACTTGGTCAACAAGTTTTTAATAATTGTTACACTAAGAGTAACGTATTAGTTTCATGTTGAGTTAGAAGATTATTCGAGTATAATTAACTCTTTAGAAGATGATTCGAATACAATTAACTCTTTACTTGGTCAATAAGTTTTGAGTAATCGTTAGACTAGGAGTTACAGATTAGTTTTATACTCAGTTACAAGATTAATCGAGTACCATTAAATCCTTAGAAGATGATTCGATTACAATTAACTCTTTACTTGGTCAACAAGGTTTCAATAATTGTTACACTAAGAGTTACGAATTAGTTTTATGTTGAGTTAGAAGATTAATCGAGTATAATTAACCCTTTAGAAGATGATTCGAGTGCAATTAACTTTTTATTTGGTCAACAAGTTTTCAATCATCATTTCACTTAGAGTTACGGATTAGTTTTATGTTGAGTTAGAAGATTAATCGAGTACCATTAAATCCTTAGAAGATGATTTGAGTACTATTAACTCTTTAGAAGATGATTCAAGTACAATTAACTCTTTAGATGATGATTCGAGTACAATTATCTCTTTACTTGGTCAACACATTTTCAATAATCGATACACGTAGAGTTACAGTTTAGTTTTATGTTGAGTTAGAAGATTAATTGAGTACAATTAACTCTTTAGAAGATGATTCGAGTACAAATAATTCTTTACTTGGTCAACAAGTTTTCAATAATTGTTAACACTTAGAGTTACGAATTAGTTAATGTTGAGTTAGAAGATTAATCGAGTATAATTAACCCTTTAGAAGATGATTCGAGTATAATTAACTCTTTACTTGGTCAACAAGTTTTCAATAATTGTTATACTTAGAGTTACGAATTAGTTCAATGTTGAGTTAGAAGATTAATAGAATACAATTAACTCTTTAGAAGATGATTCGAGTACAATTAACTCTTTATTTGTCAATAAGTTTTCAATAATTGTTACAATTAGAGTTACCAATTAGTTTCATGTTGAGTTAGAAGACTAATCGAGTATAATTAACCCTTTAAAAGATGATTCGAGTACAATTAACTCTTTACTTGCACAACAAGTTTTCAATAATTGTTATACTTAATGTGTAACCCCCCAAAATCTTTCGGTCAAAATATCAGAGTTTTTCATTTTTGGGCGTTAAGAGAGAAAGGGGAAAGAGGCGTACATGATATAAAATAGAAAGAAACATGAGAGGATAAGAAGCAGTACAATTAAAACATCGGATATAACCGATAAAAGAAGTTTGAAAACCATGCACAACGGAAAAACATCAGGATCCTTTACAAAGAAGAATACAGTTTACATTTTACTAAAACGTGGAACATCGTTTTACAAACGAATCAACATAGGTTTAAAGACAAAACCGGAAGATGGACACAACTGATAGGACACCCCTCTCTCTACGCGTCAAGGTTCTCTTCTTCTCCTGTAGTGTGAGTACAGGTGGGGAGTGAGTGCGTTGAATACACTCGTGGAATTAATTTCTTCTTTTAACATCATTACGCAGTTAAACAAAATAACATATACAAGCTCAATAATTAAACACCGCATATATAAGATGCATATCATATAACTTAAGAGTACCCAGCTCTAAGTAGCACTCAGCTCAAATTAGCTCACAGCTCTAGATAACACTCAGTTCTCACTAGCACACAGCTCTACCTAGCACACAGCTCTATCTAGCACACAACTCTTAATATAGCACACAGCTCTATCTAGCACACAGCTCTTAATATAGCACACAGCTCTATCTAGCACACAACTTTACCTAGCACTCAGCTCAATGGGCACCCAACCCCCGACTTATCATACTATCATAAAGTAAACACGGTATTAATAACATATAATCATCTCATGTATATTCAACGGTTCATCCAACGACAAGTTTACACGCATGCGATAATTATCATAATCATGCTTTGAATACAGAAAACTGTAAACCGATAAAGGTTTAGAGGTTACCCCCACTTACATCATATAATCACAACATTTAGTATTCCTCAATCATGCTCATAAATAGGGAAAACTGTAAACAGATAAAGGTTAAGAGGTTACCCCCACAGATCAAACATATATAATTTCATATATTGTCATTCATGCATTCGTTAATGGAAACACAAAGATTAGGGTTTAGAGTTTACCCCCACCTTGTTCGGTGGTTTACCACGTGAGTCGCAAGGACCAGAGATCAAATATCTCAATGCTCAATCCAACTGGTAGCCTACACAAGTTATAACATTTCTTAGATCCTAAGTATATATAATTAAAGCTATAAACGCTTCCGGCGGAAAAACGATCGTTAAAGACGCGACGGATCGAGAGATCTAAAGATTGAGATCAAAGAAACGAGAAGGGCAGATCAGTATAAGAGGCTGAGATGATAGAGAATGAAATAAGGATCGCAACGCAAAAAGAATGAGCTCAATCGGAGTTGAAACGAGCTCGAACGAAGCGTTTTAAGATTGAGGGGTAAAACGGTAATTTTGGTCAAGGGTTGACTTTGACCGGGCCCACGACCCTCGGTCAACGACATCTCGTCCTCGTCGGCGATGACTTGATGATAACGAACGATGGAAAGAAACGGGATTCATATCGGAAAAACGGCGTCACGCGCGCAGCGCACCCGTCGCTCGCTCGCCGCGCGCGCGCAGCTCCCGTCGCCGTGTGCCCAGCGCGCCCAGCAGCCTCCCGGCGCGCCCAGCTTCCCCGACGGTGGCCTGCTCGATCAGGCCACTTCCCGGCGCCACCCGGCGCGATGGTGCCGCCCTCCGCCGCCGCCACCTAGTTCGCCGGATACCTCGAACCGTGGGCTACCACCTCCGGCCATCCCTCTCCGGGTTCCGGCGGTGAATAGTACCTGAAATCTCGCCGCAAAAACTCTAGATACCCTGTTTTTCGAAAAATCCAATTCCAATCCAAAACTCCGGCCGGCGACTTCCCGTCGCCGGCGACCACTCCCAGCACCTCCACCGGCGACCCCTCGTCGCCGGCAACCTTTCCCGGCCAGCCCAACACCCTTAACCATACATATACTGCCAATCCTATACACACACAAACACACGATTATACACACATACACCCACTGCCTCGCCGGCGGCCACCTGCCGCCGGCCACCACCACCTGAGCCCTCGCCGGCGACCTCCCGTCGCCGGCCCACCGATCACACACGGCGGCGCCACACGGCACAGCCCCCAACAACAAGCACAAGCAACACACACACCACCACCCCGTCACTCACACACACATGCACAACATACATATATAGCTAATGTTCCGGCCAGGCGCCGCCACCCACGGCGGCGCCACCACCCCGGCATCACCACCACACCACCAACAGCTTCTCCGGCGGCTGCTCCGGCGAGAGGAAGAGGAGAGAGAGAGAAACAGAGGAGAGAGAAAGGGTGGTGAGGGTTAGCGTTTGGGACTGAAATTCGCCGTTTTCCGGCGAACGAGAAATCGGAATTGAATTCCGAGACCTGTTCTAGAATCGTCTCGTCGAGACGAACGTCGTTTGCGAAAATTGTCCGATTCCGACAACGTTGAAATTTTCCGGCGACCGGCCGGCGGCGGCGCCGCCGCGCCGGAGGCCGAAAACAGAGGAGAGAGGGAGAGGAGGGAGAAGAGAGAACTTACGTATTTTCGTCGCGCTCGGCTCGCTCGAGAAAACGGTGAATAATGAACTGATTGAGCCCCCTATTTATAGAATCACGAAAACACTATTCATCAAAAATATCCGGATCAATATTCATCCAAAATATCCCATGTTACTGTTCATCAGTTGACTTTTCCGAGTTACTATTCACCTAAATATCTTCGTGATTTGCCCTTTTCGTCGCCGTTCGAGCTACGGGTCTCCGATTGACTCCTAGTTCATTTCTATCTTCTCGTCTTCTCGATACGCATCTAATGGTATAGAAATACTCTATATACCATGTTCAAGAAAAATATCGATCTAAAACGTGCATTAAACACGTATCTGAAACGCACGTAATAAATTTACACAGTCAAGAATAACGCACAAAATAGTATTTCAATTAAGGGTTTAATTTATTTAATTAACCAATTATGCTCGTTTTGATCCGGGGCCCTACATAAAGTTACGAATTAGTTTTATATTTAGTTAGAAGATTAATTGATTATAATTAGCCCTTTAGATTATGATTCGAGTACAATTAACTCTTTATTTGGTCAACAAGTTTTCAATCATCGTTACACTTAGAGTTACAGATTAGTTTTATGTTTTGTTAGGTGATTAATCGAGTACTATTAACTCCTTATAAGATGATTCGAGTACAATTAACTCTTTAGAAGACAATTCGATTACAATTATCTTTTTACTTAGTCCACACATTTTCAATAATCATTACACTTAGTGTTACAGTTTAGTTTTATGTTGAGTTAGAAGATTAATCGAGTACAATTAACTCTTTAGAAGATGATTCGAGTACAATTAACTCTTTACTTAGTCAACAAGTTTTCAATAATTGTTACAATTAGAGTTACGAATTAGTTTCATGTTGAGTTAGAAGACTTATCGAGTACCCTTAAATCCTTAGAAGATGATTCGAGTACAAGTAATTCTTTAGAAGATTATTCGAGTATGATTAACTCTTTACTTGGTCAACAAGTTTTCAACAATCATTATACTTAGAGTTACGGTTTAGTTTTATGTTGAGTTAGAAGATTAATCGAGTAGAATTAACTCTTTAGAAGATGATTTGAGAACAATTAACTCCTTACTTGGTCAACAAGGGTTCAGTAATTGTTACACTAAGAGTTACGAATTAGTTTTATGTTGAGTTAGAAGATTAATCGTGTATAATTAACACTTTAGAAGATTATTCGAGTACAATTAACTCTTTATTTAGTCAACATGTTTTCAATCATCGTTACACTTAGAGCTACAGATTAGTTTTATGTTGAGTTAGAAGATTTATCGAGTACCATTAAATCCTCAGAAGATTATTCGAGTACAATTAACTCTTTAGAAGATGATTCGAATACAATTAACTCTTTACTTGGTCAACAAGTTTTCAATAATCGTTACACTTAGAGTTACAGTTTAGTGTTATGTTAAGTTAGAAGATTAACCGAGTACAATAATCTCTTTAGAAGATGATTCGACTACAATTAACTCTTACTTGGTCAACAAGTTTTCAATAATTGTTACATTAAGAGTTACGAATTAGTTTCATGTTGAGTTAGAAGACTAATCGAGTTAATTAACTCTTTAGAAGATGATTCGTGTACAATTAACTCTTTACATGCTCAACAAGTTTTCAATAATTGTTACACTTAGAGTTACGAATTAGTTTTATATTGAGTTGGAAGATTAATTGAGTATAATTAGCCCATTAAGTACTATCTCAACAGCCGCCCCTTCAGAGGTCTTCTCATCCTCAGAGTGTTGTCAGAACAACAGCCTCGCCTGAGGTCTTCAACAAGAACCCCGTCTCCTCAGCGGGTCCTGTATTGTCGACAGTCTTTGCTGCAAAAATGGATTCTTGCAGCAGTTCCTTGCTTTTTGAGTTCTTCTTTCAGAACAGCTTTCTCACAACCTGATGACTACTTTTTCGGTATCCTATCTCTTTTTTACTAAGGATACTTCTTCAAGCTTGTTGTTCACTACAGCATGCTGATCCTCAGAAGCGTTCTCTTACTTCTTCTAAGGTTGGTTTTCCTTCTATCTTGGAAAACCATTACATGATCTTTCCTTCAATATCGATAAGCTTGTGGTCATGTAATGTGGAAACTAGGTATCAATACCTTAAGCAAACTAACCTTATCTTGTTTTGTTATTGTGTTTTGTCTTATCAAGATAACTACTAAAATATCCCAACACACTTAGAGTTACAGATCTTTTTTATGATGAGTTAGAAGATTAATCAAGTACCATTAACTCTTTAGAAGATGATTCGAGTACAATTACCACTTTACTTAGTCAAGAAGTTTTCAATAATCGTTACACTTAGAGTTACAGATTACTTTTATTCGAGAACCATTAACTCTGTAGAAAACGATTCGAGTACAATTAACACTTTACTTAGTCAACGAGTTTACAATAATCGTTACAATTAGAGTTACGAATTAGTCTTATGTTGAGTTAGAAGATTAATCGAGTACAATTAACTCTTTAGAAGACGATTCGAGTACAATTAACACTTTACATAGTCAATAAGTTTTCCATAATCTTTACAATTGGAGTTATGGATTAGTTTTATGTTGAGTTAGAACATTAATCGAGTGCTATAAACTAATTAGAAGATGATTCAAGTTCAATTAACATTTTACTTGGTCAATAAGTTTTCAATAATCATTACACTTAGAGTTACAGATTTTTTTTATGATGAGTTGGAAGATTAATCAAGTACCATTAACTCTTTAGAAGATTATTCGAGTACAATTAACTCTTTACTTGGTCAACAAGTTTTCTATAATCATTACACTTAGAGTTTAAGATTAGTTTTATGTTGAGTTAGAAGATTAATCGAGTACAATAAACTCTTTAGATGATGATTCGAGTACAATTAACACTTAACTTAGTCAACAAGTTTTCAATAATCGTTACAATTAAAGTTAAGGATTAGTTTTATATTGAGTTAGAAGATTAATCGAGTACCATTAACTATTTAGAAAATGATTCGAGTACAATTAACATTTTACTTAGTCAACAAGTTTTCAATAATTGTTACAATTAGAGTGACAAATTAGTCTTATGTTGAGTTAGAAGATTAATCGAGTGTCATTAACTCTTTAGAAGATCATTCGAGTACAATTAACTCTTTACTTGGTCAACAAGTTTTCTATAATCATTACACTTAGAGTTAAGTATTAGTTTTATGTTGCGTTAGAAAATTAATCGAGTATAATTAACTCTTTAGAAGACAATTTGAGTACAATTAACACTTTACTAAGTCAACAACGTATCCATAAACTTTACAATTAGAGTTATGGATTAGTTTTATTTTTAGTTAAAAGATAAATCGAGTGCAATTATCACTTTAGAAGATGATTCGAGTATAATTGACACTTTACTTAGTCAATAATTTTCCATTAATAGTTACACTTAGAGTTGTGGATTACTTTTATGTTGAGTTAGAAGATTCATCGAGTACCATTAACTCATTAGAAGATGATTCGAGTACAATTAACACTTTACTTAGTCAACAAGTTTTCAATAATCGTTACAATTAAAGTTACGAATTAGTCTTATGTTGAGTTAGAAGATTAATTAAGTATCATTAACTCTTTAGAAGATGATTCGAGTACAATTAACTCTTTACTTGGTCAACAAGTTTTCTATAATCACTACACTTAGAGTTAAGGATTAGTTTTATGTTGATTTAGAAGATTAATCGAGTACAATTAACTCTTTAGAAGATGATTCTAGTACAATTAACTCTTTACTTGGTCAACAAATTTTCTGTAATCATTAAACTTACCGTTATGGATTAATTTTATATTGCGTGAGAAAATTAATCGAGTAAAATTAACTCTTTAGAAGATGATCCGAGTATAATTAACACTTTACTTAGTCAACAAGTTTTCCATAATCTTTACAATTAGAGTTATCGGTTAGTTTTATGTTGAGTTAGAATATTAATCGAGTGCCATTAGGTCTTTAGAAGATGATTCGAGTTCAATTAACATTTTACATGGTCAAAAAGTTTTCAATAATCGTTACACTTTGTTGGTCCCAAGTGGTGTCCGAGGTTCAGAGGGGGGTGAATGAACCTTGGTCGATTTTGAAAATCTATTTAAAACTTACTGTTTTGTAAGTTACTTGAACTTGCAGCGCCAGTCAGTTACTGCTTACAGCACTAGGATGCAGTGCTGCACGCTGTAACTTTGAGTTTTATACGCTGCGGAAAAATACAGTTTAAAGACACAAGGCTGGTTTTCTCAAATATGATCCTTTTCAAAATGTTTTATGCTTTATGACAGAGATAGATATGAACGATAAAGCGCAGATAAGAAAACAATAAAACACTTATGGCTTATAGTGGTTTGAAGGTGGTGTAACCCTTCTACGTCCCCTCTACAGCTACCTCGAGCAGGAACTTTGTTAAGCAAGATTGATTTATAGGACACCCCTAACAATCTATCAACTTACAAAGCTAAACACCTACTAGAGTCCAATGATCACACACCAACTGCAAACTCTAAAGGCAAACCCACACAGGGTTTCACACTTCCACACAGAGAAGTTGTCTAACACTTAGACAACTATACAAACAGCACGGATCTCTCCTATCAACTGTTCGACACCTAAAACAACCTAACCACGAAGCAACAAGGTTAAAAAGAAAATAAATCTTCAGCTGTTGAGAAGCAGTCTTGATCTCTGAGACCTCATTTTTTGTTGTACACTGCTCCTACAAGGTTGAGTGGCTGAACATGTGAAAGCTTGATAAACTTTGGATGATATGTGAGTTTCTTCTTGACTTTATCCGGCAATTTCTTCAATCAGCCACTCCTTCTATTTGTACTTGTAGAGAAGATATCCGTTGAATGAGATATCTCCCATTTTGAATTATAGTGTTCTTGATCAAAGGCATGACTTGCATTTAATGTGACTTGACTTTTCTTTCCGGAGCATTTAATGCGGTGGTTGCGGCTTGCAACTTTCTGCAGCGCGTCAGTCCACGTTGCGTCTTAGCATTGGTGTCACGCCCCGTCTTCTTTTCATAAAATATCAGAGTTTTCCACTGAGCGTGAAGAAGAAATAGCAAAAGACGACAGAAAAAGGGGATTAGAGACGACGGAAGAAAGAGATAAGGGATGATATGGATCATTCACATATCAACAATCGGTCTCACTACCGACAAAATTCGGTCTCAATACCGATATATATACAGCATAACAAAACAGCGAAATAAACCATCAGGATCTCACATCCGAAACATATATCAAATATTATTACAAAACGTGATCAAATAAAACACTGTTTGAAAATGTTTGTGCGACAAAATCTTAAAAAGACAAGTTCAGAAACAGCACCACCTTTCTCCATCTAGGGTTCAACATGCTCATCAGCTCCTGTAGTGTGAGTACAGAATAAGGGGGTGAGTGCGTTGAATACACTCGTGGGGATAAAGTCCGCATCTTATAACATGCAACAGTTATATCGTACAGGAAAGTAACATTCAATCACAGCAGGTAAAATGCATACCAGATATTAGAAATGGTAAGAAGGATAGGTGCGGGATCAGCCCGTCTTACCCTATAAAACGGTCTCAATACCGCTGGTGCAGTTTATGAGGACCACCAAACCTCAATAGAGTAGTAGAAATGGGGGAGACGGCTTTTTACAGTCCAGTGGACTCTCCGAACATGCAATGTGAACCGAAGTTCTTTCACAATATATAGTATGGCACAACACGTATATACACAGCATTTAGTATTCCTCATTCATGCTTCGTAATAGGGAAAACTGTAAACACATTAAGAGTTAGAGATTACCCCCACCTTGTTCGGTGGTCACCACGTGAGTAGCAAGGACCAGAGATCAAATGTCTCAGTGCTCAATCCAACTGGTAGCTCATTTTTCGGCGTGTTCGGCTCGTTCGGCTCGTTCGAGAAATCTGTGAAAATGAATCGACTGAGCCCCCTATTTATAGAATTTCCGAAAACACTATTCACAAAAATATCCAAGTTACTGTTGCGGATAAGATCTTGGTTAGAAAATATCTCGTATTTTATACTCTTCGTATACGTCTCGTATACGTCGTATTCTTCGTTTTAACTGTTTTCTTCGTTACGTGAGCTACGAGTCTCCGATTGACCTCTAGTTCATTTCTATCTTCTCGTATTTTAATTACGCATCGCGTGGTATAAAAATCATCTAGGTTCCACGTCTATAAAAATTATCGATCTAAATCATGCATTAAACAGGTATCTGAAACGCACGCAATTAATTAAACAATTAAAACATACGCACATAGTTATTCAATTATGCGTTTAAATATTTAATTTAATAAATTATGTTCATTTTGGTCCGGGGTGCTACAATTGGCTCCGTGTCTGCAACTTTGATCTTCTCTGAAACGGCTCTATTTATTCTTGCTTGAATCTTCATTCCTCGTACTGCATTTATCCTTCCTCGGATTACAGGATACTTTTTTAGTTGAATGTTTCAGTAGATAGCTTCGCGTTGTATCCTAGGTCTGCTTGCAGTTGTTTGTTCTTTAAAGTGTTGTTGTAGCTTAGATCTTCTTGTAGTATCTTCTTTCTAGTAGTATTCCTATAATTTTTCCTTGCAGCGAAGATGCATGCCGTTCTTTCTTACTTTGCTACAATGTTGTAACTGCTTTCTTGCAGCAGCTACTTGTCGCCCCTTCGGAGATCGGACATCATCCGAAGGAATTCAGCATACTTAGCTTCCTCAGTAATCTCTGCTGCTATAACCTGGATAGGTTCTTTTAAGCTTGCAGTAGCAGCATCAACCTCCTCATGAGGTGTCTCTAGCTAATTAGCGGTTACCTCAGCTTCTTCTCGAACATCCTCTAAGGGTACTGTGTCAACAGCCGGCCCTTCAGAGGTCTTCTCATCCTCAGAGTGTTGTCAGAACAACAGCCTCGCCTAAGGTCTTCAGCAAGGACCCCGTCTCCTCAGCGGGTCCTGTATTCTCGACAGTCTTTGCTGCAAGAATGGATTCTTGCAGCAGTTGCATGTTTTCTGAATTCTTCTTTCAGAACAGCTTTCTCACAACCTCCTGACTACTTTTTCGGTATCCTATCTCTTTTTTACTAAGGATACTTCTTCAAGCTTGCTGTTCCCTACAGCATGCTGATCCTCAGAAGTGTTCTCTTACTTCTTCTAAGGTTGGTTTTCCTTCTATCTTGGAAAACCATTACATGATCTTTCCTTCAATATCGATAAGCTAATGGTCATGTAATGTGGAATCAAGGTATCAATACCGTAAGCAAACAGTCCTTATCTTGTTTTGTTATTTTGTTTTGTCTTATCAAGATAACTACTTAAATATCCCAACACACTTAGAGTTACAGATTTCTTTTATGATGAGTTAGAAGATTAATCAAGTATCATTAACTCTTTAGAAGATGATTCGAGTACAATTAACACTTTACTTAGTCAACAAGTTTTCAATAATCGTTACACTTAGAGTTACGGATTACTTTTATGTTGAATTAGAAGATTAATTGAGAACCATTAACTTTGTAGAAAATGATTCGAGTATAATTAATACTTTACTTAGTTAATGAGTTTACAATAATCGTTAGAATTAGAGTTACGAATTAGTCTTATGTTGAGTTAGAAGATGAATCGAGTACAATTAACTCTTTAGAAGACGATTCGAGTATAATTAACACTTTACATAGTCAACAAGTTTTCCCTAATCTTTACAATTAGAGTTATGGATTAGTTTTATGTTGACTTAGAAGATTAATCGAGTGTCGTTAGCTATTTAGAAGATGATTCAAGTTTAATTAACATTTTACATGGTCAATAAGTTTTCAATAATCGTTACACTTAGAGTTACAGATTAGTTTTATGATGAATTAGAAGATTAATCAAGTACCATTAACTCATTAGAAAATTATTCAAGTACAATTAACACTTTACTTAGTCAACAAGTTTTCAATAATCATTACACTTAGAATTACGAATTACTTTTATGTTGAGTTAGAAGATTCATCGAGTACCTTTAACTCATTAGAAGATGATTCGAGTACAATTAACACTTAACTTAGTCAACAAGTTTTCAATAATCGTTACAATTAAAGTTACCAAGTAGTCTTATGTTGAGTTAGAAGATTAATCGAGTACCATTAACTCTTTAGAAGATGATTCAAGTACAATTAACTCTTTACTTGGTCAACAAGTTTTCTATTATCATTACACTTAGGTTGTGTTTGGTACATGGGTTTAGGGGGGTTTAGGATTATAAACCAACCCAAACCCATGTTTGGTACATGGGTTTGAGGCCCGGTTTACATTTTTTGGCCCAGATCTAAAGCTGGAAAATGTTGGACTATGTGTTAGTTTCTAAACCCACCATTCTTGGTGGGTTTAGATCTGGCCCAACAGTGCCTTTATGCAAAATTACCTTCTTGCCCTCGTTTTTTCAATTTTAATGGCATAATTGCCCTTCGAATGCTAATATCTTCAACAATGCCATTAGACCACCATGACTTACCCAACATAACCCCAAGTCAGCAAATCCTAGCCCTATTCTACCGATAGATCCTCCCGGCGATTTCCCGTGAATAGCCCGATCGGAAACACCCTTCGACAAAGATGCCCATACGAACAGTATAATCGAAGAAGTCGCGCGATGGATTGAGAGGAGGAATAATAGGGTGCGAGAAACCAGAATGCCGTTGGATTCTTTTGCAGATCGAGTTCGAAGGTTGAGTGAGTGTTTGGCTGATATCCAAACACGCTGTATCCCCGAGAATCTATTTTCAAATCTATAAACACCGTTCAGGTATTTATCCACTTTGGAAGGAGAAAAAATTGAAAAAGCCTGAAGTTATCGAATAGATTTGTGCGGACTTCAATATTTTTTTTATGTTCGTAAATTGTTCGTATTATGATCCATCTCCTGTATATTCTAATGCGAAAGTTTACTTACTTTATGCTTGCCATGTCTGCATTATAACTGCATCTGTGCTGCAACAATGATAAGAAGAATTTTGGGACAAAATTTTATGAATTGTATTGTGACAGGATGTGGGTTTGTGTAAAGGGGATGTTAGCTGTGCGCGATACAATCATTCTTAGATTACTTAAGCGTTGTTGAATTTGCAAGATTACTGCATACATGTAACTCTGTATATGTATATGTATATGACAACTTTGCATATACAAAACGAATTCTCACTTTTTTGCAGGATGTAAATGTGGTCCAGCAGATTCAATGAATCTTATTTTGTCAAGTAGTACAATATAGTCTTCTGTAGTCATTAGGGCCACATATATACTTTTGGATGTTGTGGTTGATATATATATATATATATATATAAAACCATATATATATATAACTCATTTTTTTTGCTGCAACATTGACATCAGCAACCTAACTGATTGTATTATTTGACTTGTACGCAGATCCGCTCACCAATCAAGCTCTCTCACTCGGTCGTAGTGGTTATACGTTCGAACAAAGTTCCTAAATCCATCAGGTTGGGTTTCTAATTTTTTATTTCTAACAAGCTATTTATTCATTTTTTTTTTATTTTGTCCTAAATAATGTTTAGGCATTCAATTAGGCTTGGGTTTGTTGTTGTAGTTTTAGGACATATGTGATCTACATCATTGAAAGATTCATTGTGTAATAAACATGCATGGCGCTTTTGATATAATATTCACAACAGAACAGAGATGCTATAGTAAATGCTAGGAGATCTTAACTGGATGTACAGTATTCCACTAATGTAAATTGTTAAATATGCTGTGTAAATGCCTTGTAGTTTAGGAGATCCTAACTGGATGATTCAATGACGATTTTTTTGCCCTATGGCTTGTGTTTACTGATTGTTGACAGAAATATATAATTTGCACCATTTGATTTTCATGCATGTGCATAGTTAAAAAAAATGAACCTTGACTAATCAACTAATTTCTTTTGTAAAATGTAAACATATAATTGACATGATTGCTTCATCTTCATGAATGATGACACACGGAGTTGTGCACGTGTGTTGTCCCCAATCATGGTAGATTTGCCTAAATACTGATAACATTTTTAAGAAGTTAGAGATCACAAAAAATGAGTCTTGTCAATCAATTGAGTCTTGTCAACCAACCTCACGACATATTACCAGATTCTACACCTATTAAGAAAATTATTGATGTATATAGATAACAGAACGAATTGCCAATGTATATATAAACCTGAACTATCACAATACAACAGCCTCTCCCAATAGGTGTGTTAAATGTTAACAGCACCAATGCGAGCTACCAATCAGTGACTGATTTTGCTCTTTTAGAGACGTTATATGTAAACCTTTTAACGAATACAATTCTGCCCCAAAATCGATGTGTGTTGTTAATGAAATCTTCCTTTTTTGGCAACTTCATAGAGTACATAAAATGGACGACCACATAGATCTTGAGGTTATTTGTCGAGGTGTCGAGGCAATCAATGCTTCATTCAAGACATTTTTGTGGCTCATGTTAGGGTTCTACATAAGGTATTACTGTTTCAACAGAACTAGAGTTGCACCCACTTCAAGAGCCAAAAAATACAATATCACAATTAAAATATCCTGTCAATTGGATCACATTCGTAACCTCACTCTATTAAACGATGAGACCTACATCAACCATCTCCGAATGAGCCGCGATACATTTACTCGGCTATGTTATCTTTTGGAGCATCTAGGGGGTCTTCAAAATACTAAGCATCTATCAATACCTGAACAAGTTGCAAAATTTCTTTCAATTCTTTCCCATCACAAGAAAAATCGAGTCATCAAGTATGATTTCAGTTGAAGTGGACACACAATTAGCAAACACTTCAATTCTGTTCTCAAGTGTTTGTTAAACCTATATACGGTTCTTCTCGTGCAACCCAAACCAATTGACGATGATGAATTACAGGATCGTTGGAAACATTTTAAGGTAACAAACCTGTCCCATTCTAGTTCAATTTGTAAGATTCATCAAAACTTTTGAGGACAAAAAACCATTTTATGTTTATATCTAATGAAACTGACACCCACCCAAATGGTATATTTGTCCATCTTAAACGGTTGTTTGGGAGCCTTGGACGGCACTTACGTCCCTGTGAGGGTGAGTCTCAACGAAAAACCAAGATATAGGAACAGAAAGGATTTTATTTCTGTTAATGTCTTGGGAGTATGCGACCGTCACATGAACTACGTGTTTATGTTGGCCGGATGGGAAGGATCTGCAGCCGATGGTCGGGTTTTGCGCGATGCCATCTCCCGACCAAACGGATTGAAAGTTCCTAATGGTACATCTCCAATATTACTCATCCTCCACATAGTCCTCTACATTGCATTTTGTACCTCAAACTTATTTACAAAAGTTTTTGTTGTATTTATGTTTTAAGAAATCCATAGCCTCATTCCCAGGAAATTGATTTTTGTATGACAGACAATTACTATCTTTGTGATGGAGGATATACAAATGGGAATGGGTTTCTAGCACCCTATCGGGGTGTAAGATACCACTTGCAGGAGTGGAATCATGCATCTCATACACCACAATCTTACCAAGAATATTTCAATTTGATGCATGCTAGAGCTCAAAATGTGATTGAACATTCCTTCGGTGTTCTCAAAGCGCGTTGGGGCATCCTTAGAAGCCACTCGTATTACCCAATCAAAACACAAAATCACATTATATTAGCCTGCGCTTTGCTTCATAACTTTATACGCACAAACGCATCCTTCGACCCAATTGAGAATGAGCTGCCCAATATATGTAGCGACCCAAATTGGGAGCCTACTCCTGATGTTGGCTTCGTTGACCAAGTTGAGTCCTCCCCCGGTTGGACATCATGGAGAGATAATATAGCCATGCAGATGTGGAACAATAGGCTTACCTAAATGTTGATTGATTGAGCAGCTTATATTTTTGGTTATATTTTGTTGTACAACCTTTAATTGTTGCTATATTACACTAGAAAAATTATTGTTCAATGTTCATTCCTACAGACAACTTTTTTCTATTATATTAACATTTCCAATGTGTCCGAGCCAAACTTACTTGGAAACATACATGAAATCCATGGTTGCTGCCCTTATTTTGAGAAGTTTTCAATGATTAGTATAATGTGTTCATGACATAAAAAATGATAATTTCCACCTCATGTCTACATTCACAGTGACATAGCCTAAAGAATGAACAACAAAAACTCTAATGTGGGAAACAAGGGGGACCATCAAACAAGATGAAGCTGGAGCTTCACCGAGGAGCAACAACTCTTAGAGGGTTTGAAAGAGTTAGTTGCTAGAGGGTTCAAGTCCGACAATGGGTTTCGAACGGGGTATCTAACTCTGTTGGAGCAGTTCTTGGCACAACGTTTCCCAGGGACTGACCTGAAGGCCGAACCACATATTGCGAGTAAAATCCATACTTGGAAGAAATGTTATAACTCGTTGTCGTTAATGTTTCGTACAAGTGGTATCGGCCTTGGACCCACCTTCATGATTGACGTCCAAGATGGAGTTTGGGACAACTATGTGAAGGTAACATTATCGATGCCTCTATATTCTTGAAACATTATCCTTAATCTCGTCTTTTCTGTCTTATGGTTAAAGTTAACAATATCTGGTGAATTATGTCTCAATATTGTGCCCACAGATTGATCCCACGGTGAGAACAATGCGTTACAAATGTGGCCTTTTTTTAATGACTGGATGGAGGTATTCGGGAAGGACCGGGCGACCGGAGAACGAGCCCAAGGGTTCGCTGATGCCGTCAAGGATTTCTTGAACACCGGTAACATTGAGCCTATAAGATCCTCTCCGATGGCCACACCAATTGTGAACGATGAGTCATCAACAGCCTTCACGTCAAAATATGGAGCTGAGAGCTCGAACACCTCCAAACGGAGTGGAAAGTCAAAGCGTAAGAGGATTGCAATGGATGATGAAGACCCGTTCATCGTGAAGGTTAGTGAATATTGTGAGCAAAATGATATTCACATGGGTGGGATCACAACCAAGATAGGGGACATTGCCAATATGAAACAATCAACTTTGGAGCCAACTGAAAAATGAATGAAAGTATACAAAATGCTCGAAGGCTTTCAATTTCCATGTTTGGAGGCTCGAGTGCATGTGGCTCGGTACTTATGCAACAATGAAAGCGACCTGGATTTTTTTTAAGCATACCCGACGAAGCTAGAGAGGTGTTGGTCAAGGATATTTTAGATAAAATGTGATTTGTCGAAGGGTGATTTCTATTTTTTTTGCGAATATCACGACAATACTGAGCATTGAAAAGAGAGGTGTCATTCTAAGTCGTGATTTCAGACTTATTAAGTATGGTAATACACCACCTATTTTGATATATATGTAGTATTATTGACGACTTTCTGAACCTTATATGTGGTTATAACAATTAAATGATGTCTTTCTATCACTTTTAATGCAAGCATTGCAATCTGTTGACTTTTGATGGTCTTACTGTATCACATGCATATATACAGATGAAGTGCGTACATAATATGGGCCGAATTACCATAACATTACACGGTTTGAAAGTTGAATGAGCCCTATAATACTAAAAAACATACTCGTTTAGGTTTAAGCTAAACTACACAGTACAACAAACATTACGCCAAATCTAATAATAGAGCCAACTGTACATGCCATCCTAGAGGACAAGTACCAAATTGAAAATGTTGGCTAATATATGACCGTAGAACATCTAGGGCAATACTGACGCAACATGTAAAAACGATAGACTTCAAACTAAGAAAAAAAAACACAACAACATGTCTCCAAACATTTCTATCTCATATCACAAATGTTATTTTAGGGAACAGACGACCACCTTCATCTTCCATATAGTTTCCCTTCAACATACAGACATGTCATTTCTTCGAATTTGGGGTCCCATGATTCGAAGAAGAAACGTACGATGCCCCGTACAGGCTCTTACATATGCCGGCATCATATGTCTTGCTTTTTCCTTTTGCTTTACTTGTTGGGTTCGATGAGCTCATTTCAGTCATGAGAGATGGCGATCGAAAAGATCCCTCATCGTCCGAGTTATCCCACACAGACCTAATTCATTCCAAAAGTTCGTGGACAAGCTGCCCGACTTGTCACTTGAGATCTCAATAACCTCGTTCAGAGGCACATATTGATTGGCCATATTGATAAGTGGGGTGTCATCATCGATGACAATAACATCTTTTATGCCGATTAAGTCTTTCGGGGTCGTATTGGGTGGCGTTGGCGAGCCAAAAATCACCTGCAATTCTTCCCAATGAGGGTCTCCTTTGCTGGAGTATGCACACGCAAACGGATCGGCCTGAAATAAGCACAAATGTTATTTCCCACACATCTACAAAAGAATGAACAAATAATTTTATGATTAAAGTTTTTCGCTCAACTTAACAATGGTCGCCCATGTATCCTCATTGTAACCAATGGTATTCGTCTCGGCTGACCATCCAAGATCGTCACGAAGCATCAAACTTGAGAACGTAGTGTGTCTCTGTCGGAGCAAACGAACTTGCTGAACACACTCCTTCAAGTCGAAGTTTTTGTTGAAGAATTTGTTTACAAAGTACTAAGCTGTTTGAATGGCATGTTTATTATTACCTCCGGTTGAGAATTTTCCCATCCTGGCTTGATCGGCCAGGACTTCAATGAACAAAGACACTACGGCTGCATCCCAATCCACCCCATAAATGTAATCCTCTTGTGTTAAGCACAAATCTTTCCCCACCATTTTTGTACTCTGTGTAAGATCTAAATTTCGTCAATTAGATGAAGTGGTTGATACACAGAAGCCCTATACTTATAGCAAAAACCTCAAGGTGGAGCAATTATTTTGATTAAAATAATCCTTGACAGAGTTCAAGTGTATATGGAAAAAATAAATAAATGTAACCTTCAATTCCCACATGGGTTTTTTGATTTGGAGTGTAGTGTCTTTGGACCCAAAGTGATTCTACTTTTGACCGAAGACCGAACATTATCTTTTAACATAATCACCATCACTAACTCGTTGAATCTACATGAGGCAAAAAGATTTCTAAACTCATTCCACATTTGAATGAGGCCAACACATGTAAGACAAATACATCATGCAGAACGTTTTCCAATAAGTTCCTTGGAAACGTACATAGATTCTCCACTATAATCAGATATTAAAACTATATGCAGACTTCAATTCTTCTAATAATAATAAGGATATTTGTCAAACCCTCTTGTGACATAGATCTAGAACACAACTTTTTATATTGCAATGAACTCCACTGCACTACATTCTCTCAATATAATACCTTTGATTTTTATATAAGGAGCAAATAGGAAATGAGTATAATAAGTCACATATTGTTAATTATGTAAAAATATGTATAAACAATATTTGCAAGTATCATGCATCAAAATGGGCAATTAGTCAAATAGAGCATGCTATCTGTTCATCGAATCATGTGTTCATGACATTTTGGTTATACCATTTTTGTCAATCAATACATGATATAATTTTTGACAATTTACATACAGGAAAATGCCTAAAAGAAACCCGTCGCTCGATGCATTCTACCAAACATTTTCATATGAGGAGGCTGGTGACATAATAGCCCAATTTAGCCGTGGTTGCGTCTTTGCAAACTCTCCGATGCAAAGATTCTTACGAACGCAATATCAGAGATGGCGAGGCACTTGATGATGGATACGGGTGAAGAGCGATTTACTAACTTTAGGATCAAAACTTTCATCTCCAAAAACCTTAAACTCTACAAAGAGTTTCTTTCGTACGTGAACAAGACCGTTGGGGTCATGTATAACAAGGGGTTGAACCGAGTCGTTGTTAGTGAGGCGTATTGGTACTTCATACGCAAGGTACAAAAATGATAGTAGAATAACGAATTGTATTATCCTTTATAATATACACATTTACCAAATTGTGAATTTGTTAGATGTTTTATTTCACAACCTTTACATATTTACAGATTCTCATGTTGTGGGGGTATATACAAATTTTGGAAGAAATTACATATTTACATATTTTCTGTTATTTATTTGTGTGGGGATTATACATCACATATCACTTCAGAGCCTAACGTTTGAAGGATAATATCGTCACAGGAAAACTATCATCAAAGGCTATTTAGAGACTGCGGATTACCAAACTACGAGAAATGGTCCAAACTCATTGAAGACAACAATGATGCGGACGTCATTTTTGGTGACATTTGCTCATCGATTCACATTCTCATTGTCATTAAGAAGGAGCCTTTCGACCCCGAGGCCGTGGACGATTGGGATCATCGGTTTCCGGCCTTGAACAAGAAGCCACCAATCAACCCCGATAGATTGACTCTTTTGTAGTGTAATTCCTAGTAAATGCACTTGATGCATTCCTAGAGGACACACATTTTGCCCCGTGTTCTTCATGACCCAATTTTGTTGATAAATCATCCACCAAGAAGTATCTCCTCTGTATATGTTTTATCCATACTTCAACCTGGCTAATCAGTGATCCCCATCTATTTTGATGTAAGGACCCAACGTTCAAGTTACTCGTAAATTGTTACACATTATTTTGAGAAGATGTGGTTGTAGGTCCACCTTCAATTGATGTAATGTCACCTTCTTCACTGATATTAAACAACACTTTAACAATCATTCCCTTCCTCGCCAATTCCGACAATCAATGTTATATATTGTAAAGATAATATGTTCAGGAAATTTGTAGATTTATCATAGTGAGACACTGATAATCATCTTCAGGTAACAATATCTCAATTGCAGCAACAATCCAATGCATGCAGTCACAACCAATTGTGGATGTATATTCAAACATCAACAACCCTATATGTGGAACATTTAATCTAAAAGATCTGGCCCCTGGTTTCCACAAACATATAAACACACGGGTGGATAAATTCCATACATTACAGTGAAACAAAAAATGATGATAATAAAACTCACAATACGATACATCCCGTCTTTAATAATGATAACATTGAAACACCCAACTAGACTGGCAAACTTATGTCTACTTACCTAACGGCTAACATCAGCTATGAACATTTCACATATATGGGAATGTTCTTCTACGAAATATTTATACAAGCCATGATTCACAACATAGGTTGACCACACTACAGCTTACAAACTTCATTAGTCATCACATTTCTAGAATGTTGCATACACAAAAATAAGACAACGACAAATGATATAAATACAAAGTAACCGATTGTTGTACGTTTCTTATATCTTTGCTCACGAGCTTTCGTAAGCGCTAGTTCGACCTTCAGTCGTTCAATCTTCTCAATGCAATCAAGAGCCACATCTCTGGAACAACCCTCAAGCTGCAGCTCCAACCAAATAAATACCCCACACGCTTCTCGCTATGTTAGAAACACGCAACCAAAATTTATCATGAATGTAATGGTCCCGATAGATCATACAAAAATATTGGAAACTGGATGTTGATAGCACAAGTTGAATAGAATTAGATAAGTGGACATACCCCTTGAAACGGACAAGTACAAAAACGCCGCATCAGATTTTTTTTTGTGCAAGAAGTTTGGATACGCATTGGAAGAGATGCCGACAATGGACGCTCACATCAGTTCGGAGATAATTCTCATTGCAATTTCCTCGGTTAGACGAAAATGAACTACATAAATAACCCGTTAGATGACTTAGAACAATGAGCAACACGTTTCTACGTAACTAATACATGAATATATAGATCCGATTATATATGTATGAAGACTATCGTTATAAACACAATCAATCACATTATATGTGCCAAAGACGTTTGTAGGATGAATGCAACATGTTCTATTTCTAGTCATTATCATACATATCATACAGACAACCGTGCTCTGTCATTTACAACACTTGTAAGTACATGGGATCTACGTAACTGTAAATGTTATTACCCCCGTGAACCCATATTACCAATTGTGTAAATTCTATCTACTTCAAATACCCTAATATAGCCAAATTGTAAATAGGACGAAAATCACAAACTCAACTTCACACTCCATACCTGTTCGACATGCCCTCGGTTGAGTGAGTGTGCCACAAATTTTGTGTATTCCTCTTTGGTGAAGGCAAGAACCCGAAGCCAAAATAATTTTTCTAGTCTTGGTTTTGAACGATTCCCAAGTCGCAGAGGATTTTCTCAAGATCGGTCACAACCCGACTGTAACGCCCCAGATCAAAACGAGCATAATTGATTAATTAAATATTTAAATCTATAATTTAATAAGTATGTGCGTTTATTTTGACTGTTCAATTTATTACGTGCGTTTCAGATACGTGTTTAATACACGTTTTAGATCGATAATTTTTCTTGGACATGGTATATAGAATATTTCTATACCATGAGATGCGTATTGATGAAACGAGAAGATAGAAACGAATTAGAGGTCAATCGGAGTTACGTAGCTCAAGTAATGAAGAAAACGAAGAATACGACGTATACGAGACGTATACGAAGAGTAGAAATACGGGATATTTCTGATGAACAGTAATTACGCCCTTATCGTGAACAGTAACTTGAGATATTTTCGATGAATAGTGTTTTCCAGGATTTCTATAAATAGGAGAGCTTTCGTTTCATTTTTCACCGTTTTCTCGAGTGAGCCGAAGGAGCCGAGCATGACAAAAACACGTAAGTTCTCTCTTGTCCCTCCTCTCCCTCTCTCCTCTCTTTTCTGCCTCCGGCGTGCCGCCGCCGGTGGTGGCCGGAAAATCTGTAAGTTGTCAGTTTCGGCCGATTTTCACACACAACGTAGCTCTCGACGAGACGAGTCTAGGACAGCTTCCAGAATTCAATTCCGACTTACCGTTCGCCGGAAAACGGCGAAAAACAGTAGCCCAAACCCTAACCCTAACCTTTGCCCCAACCTTTCTCTCTCTTCTATTTTTCTCTCTCCACCGCACCGAAGCTGCTGCTGGAGGCCGCTGGAGGTAAGGGCATGACGCTGGAGGGCCGGCGCACCGTGGGTGGCGGTGCCGGAGACGGACAGTGGCCATATGTATATATACATGCATGTGTGTTTGTATGTAGGTGTGTTAGTGTGTGTGTGAGTTTGCATGCTGTTGTGGGCGGCGCTGGGTGGCGCCGCCATGCGGGAAAGGTTGGCCGGCGCTGGTGATGCGCCGGCGAGGTGTTCCGGTGGGTGGCTGGAGACTGGAAGTCACCGGCCAGGTGAACCCGATGGTGCGTGTGTTTGAACGTGTGTGTGTGTGTGGCATGCGTGAGTATATATGGTTGTGTGTGGGTGTTGGGCAGGCCGGGAAAGGTCACCGGCGGAAGGGTTGGGTTTCGAAAAATCAGGTTATCGAAGGGTTTTGCGGTGAGATTTCAGGTACTATTCACGGCCGGATTCCGGCGAAGGGTGGTCGGAGGTGGTGGTCGGCGGCGTGGACTCGCCGGTGAACCAGGTGGTGGCCGGAGATGAGCGGCACCGCCGCAGCAGGTGGCACCGGGAAGTGGCCTGGTCGAGCACGCCACCATCGGAAACTGGGTGACGGGCTGTTTTCCAGGTGTTTTGGCGGAGTTAGGCGGCGCCGTTGTGGCCGCCGTTGGCCGGAGTTGGTAGCCTGAAGTAGGGGGAATCTGGGGGTGTGGCCGGAGACAGGTGGTTCGCCGGCCGGCGGCGACTGGAAGGCCGTTTAGGTGGCGAGTCCGCGCAGGCGAGCTGGGCGTGCCGGGAGGCTGCTGGGCGCACTGGGCACACGGCGACGGGAGCCACGCGCGCGGCGAGCGAGCGACGGGTGCACTGCGTGCGTGACGCCGTGTTTCCGATACGAATCCCATTTCTTTCCGTCGTTCGTTATCATCGAGTCGTTGCCGATGAGATGTCGTTGACCGAGGGTCGTGGGCCCGGTCAAAGTCAACCCTTTGACCAAAATTACCTTTTTACCCGTAAAACTTAAAATGCTCCGTTTGAGCTCGTTTTAACTCCGATTGAGCTCATTCTTTTTCCGTCTTGACACAAATTTCATTTCCTATCTTTTCAGCCACTTGGACAGATCTGACCCTCTCATTTCTTCGGCCCCAATATTTAGATCTCTCGATCCGTCGCGTCTTGAACGATCGCACATCCTCCGAAGTCATTTATATTTTTAATTATGTTTATTAAAGATCTAAGAAACGTCATAACGTATGTAGGCAATCAGTTGGATTGAACTTTGAGACACGGGATTTGGAACACGAGATCTGAGACACGAGATCGTTTGTACTTGCTACTCACATGGTAACCACCGAACAAGGTGGGGGTAACCTCTAATCCCTAAAAACTCTATGATTTCTGTTTGTGAACTTATATGCTTGAGATAAATGTTGTGATTATATGTTGAAAGTGGGGGTAACCTCTAATCCTTAAGGACGTTATGTTTTCCGTATTTAACGCATGATAATGATAATGATCGCATGCATGTAAACTTGATGTGTGATATATGAATTGTTGAACTCTAAGTGCTGTGTTTATATTCTATATTTATTTTACGATAGTGTGGTAGGTCTGGGCGGAGTGTCCAGTGGGCTCAGTGTCCATTGGGCTGCGAGTCCTTTTGGTGAGTCATGGGTTGTGTGTCCATTTATGAATCGAGTTATGTGTGTTGTATAATATGTGACGTGTTTAATTGCTGATTTGTTATATCTGTTTAATACGTGATCGGCTTAATTTTAAAACATGGAATTTTTCTCCCATGAGTGTATTCAACGCACTCACCCCCCACTTGTACTCTCACTACAGGAAAGAAGAGACTCAGGATGCGTAGAGAGAGAGGTGCTCTATCAGCTGTGTCCAGCTTCTGGTTTTGTCTTTTAAAGATATGTTGTTCGTTTGTAAAAGAAAATTGTATTTCTCCATCTTTGTAAAAGATCCTGATGTTTTTCCGCTGCGTATGGTTTCAAACTTTCTTTTATCGGTTGTATCCGATGTTTTGATTGTACCGCTTCTTATCCTCTCCAGTTTCTTTCTATTTTATATCATGTACGCCTCTTTCCCCTTTCTCTCTTAACGCCCAAAAATGAAAAACTCTGATATTTTGACCGAAAGATTTTGGGGCGTTACACCGACTGTAGATCTTCAACAATTTTTTATTATTCGTTGTTGAGCTAGCACTTCTTGATCCAATTAATTCTCACAATCCCTCATCAACCTTTAGGTTGGGTATACGACGAAGATGAAATGAAGTGTGGATTTAGAGTTGCTCAATTTCCCCAATTATATGTTAGTCTATTCCAATTAAACAACATATATTTTAATTTTAAAAAATATTTGTACAGAAGGACAATTTAGTCTTTTTAGGATTTTTATCAGTCCAAACCAACAAAGCAAACTAGAAATGTAAATAAACCCAAGTTTATAAAGGCATAATCCCTCATACCAAACACCATTTCAAACTTAAACCTACTACAAAACCAACATACCAAACACCCAAAAAACACCTTTTTTGTCTTGTGTGAACAATACAATCCCACATATTTAATCAATCTTAACAAACCCATCCTTCAAACCAAACGAGCCCTTAGAGTTATAGATTAGTTTTATGTTGAGTTAGAAGATTAATCGAGTACAATTAACTCTTTAGAAGATGATTCGAGTACAATTAACTTTTTACTTGGTCAAAAAGTTTTTTATAATCATTACACTTAGAGTTAAGGATTAGTTTTATATTGAGTTAGAAGATTAATTGAGTACCATTAACTCTTTAGAAGATGATTCGAGTACAATTAACACTTTACTTAGTCAACAAGTTTTCAATAATTGTTACAATTAGAGTGACAAATTAGTCTTATTTTGAGTTAGAAGATTAATCGAGTGTCATTAACTCTTTAGAAGATGATTCGAGTACAATTAACTTTTTACTTGGTCAACAAGTTTTCTATAATCATTACACTTATAGTTAAGTATTAGTTTTATGTTGCGTTACAAAATTAATCGAGTACAATTAACTCTTTAGAAGATAATTAGAGTACAATTAACACTTTACTAAGTCAACAACGTATCCATAAACTTTACAATTAGAGTTATGGATTAGTTTTATTTTTAGTTAGAAGATCAATCAAGTGCAATTATCTCTTTAGAAGATGATTCGAGTACAATTAACACTTTACTTAGTCAATAAGTTTCCAATAATCGTTACACTGAGTTATGGATTACTTTTATGTTGAGTTAGAAGATTCATCGAGTACCATTAACTCATTAGAAGATGAATCGAGTACAATTAACACTTTACTTAGTCAACAAGTTTTCAATAATCGTTACAATTAGAGTTACGAATTAGTCTTATGTTGAGTTAGAAGATTAATTAAGTACCATTAACTCTTTAGAAGATGATTCGAGTACAATTAACACTTTAATTAGTCAACAAGTTTTCCATAATCTTTACAATTAGAGTTATCAATTAGTTTTATATTGAGTAAGAAGATTAATCGAGTGCCATTAGGTCTTTAGAAGATGATTCGAGTTCAATTAACATTTTACATAGTCAAAAAGTTTTCAATAATCGTTACACTTTGTTGGTCCCAAGTGGTGTCCGAGGTTCAGAGGGGGGTGAATGAACCTTGGTCGATTTAGATAATCTATTTAAAACTTATTGTTTTGCAAGTTACTTGAACTTGCAGCGCCAGTCAGTTACTGCTTACAGCACTACGATACAGTGCTGCACGCTGTAACTTAGAGTTTTATACGCTGCGGAAAAATACAGTTTAAAGACATAAGGCTGGTTTTCTCAAATATGATCCTTTTCAAAATGTTTTATGCTTTATGACAGAGATAGATATGAACGATAAAACACAGATAAGAAAACAATAAAACACTTATGGCTTATAGTGGTTTGAAGGTGGTGTAACCCTTCTACGTCCCCTCTACTGCTACCTCGAGCAGGAACTTTGTTAAGCAAGATTGATTTATAGGATACCCCTAACAATCTATCAACTTACAAAGCTAAACACCTACTAGAGTCCAATGATCACACACCAACTGTAAACTCTAAAGGCAAACCCACACAGGGTTTCACACTTCCACACAGAGAAGTTGTCTAACACTTAGACAACTATACAAACAGCACGGATCTTTCCTATCAACTGTTCGACACCTAAAACAACCTAACCACAAAGCAACAAGGTTAAAAAGAAAATAAATCTTCAGCTATTGAGAAGCAGTCTTGATCTCTGAGACCTCATTTTTTATTGTACACTGCTCCTAGAAGGTTGAGTGGCTGAACTTGTGAAAGCTTGATAAGCTTTGGATGATATGTGAGTTTCTTCTTGACTTTGTCCGGCAATTTCTTAAATCAGCCACTCCTTCTATTTGTACTTATATAGAAGATATCCGTTGAAGGAGATATCTCCCATTTTGAATTATAGTGTTCTTGATCAAAGGCATGCTTGCATTTAATGCGACTTGACTTTGCTTTACGGAGCATTTAATGTGGTGGTTGCGGCTCGCAGCTTTCTACAGCACGTCAGTCCATGTTGCGTCTTGGCATTGGCTACATGTCTGCAACTTTGATCTTCTCTGGAACGGCTCTATGTATTCTTGCTTGAATCTTCGTTCCTCGTACTGCATTTATCCTTCCTCGGATTCAGGATACTTTTTTAGTTGAATGTTTCAGTAGATAGCTTCGCGCTGTATCCTAGGTCTGCTTGCAGTTGTTTGTTCTTTAAAGCGTTGCTGTAACTTAGATCATCTTGCAGTATCTTCGTACGGTACTGCTGTATCTTCTTTCTAGCAGTATGCCTATAATTTTTTCTTGCAGCAGCTACTTGTCGCCCCTTCGGAGATCGGCCATCATCCGAAGGAATTCAGCATACTTAGCTTCCTCAGTAATCTCTGCTACTCTAACCTGGATAGGTTCTTTTGAGCTTGCAGTAGCAGCATCAACCTCCTCATGAGGTGTCTCTAGCTAATTAGTGGTTACCTCAGCTTCTACTCGAACATCCTCTAAGGGTACTGTGTCAATAGCCGGCCCTTCAGAGGTCTTCTCATCCTCAGAGTGTTCTCAGAACAACAGCCTCACCTGAGGTCTTCACCAAGGACCCCGTCTCCTCAGCGGGTCCTGTATTCTCGACAGTCTTTGCTGCAAGAATGGATTCTTGCATCAGTTAATTGCTTTCTGAGTTCTTCTTTCAGAACAACTTTCTCACAACCTGTTGACTACTTTTTCGGTATCCTATCTCTTTTTTACTAAGGATACTTCTTCAAGCTTGCTGTTCCCTACAGCATGCTGATCCTCAGAAGTGTTCTCTTACTTCTTCTAAGGTTGGTTTTCCTTCTATCTTGGAAAACCATTATATGATCTTTCCTTCAATATCAATAAGCTTATGGTCATGTAATGTGAAAACTAGGTATCAATACCGTAAGCAAACAATCCTTATCTTGTTTTGTTATTTTGTTTTGTCTTATCAAGATAACTACTTAAATATCCCACACACTTAGAGTTACAGATTTCTTTTATGATGAGTTAGAAGATTAATCAAGTACCATTAACTCTTTAGAAGATGATTCGAGTACAATTAACACTTTACTTAGTCAACAAGTTTTCAATAATCGTTACACTTAGAGTTACGGATTACTTTTATGTTGAGTTAGAAGATTAATCGAGAACCATTAACTCTGTAGAAAATGATTCGAGTGCAATTAACACTTTACTTAGTCAATGAGTTTACAATAATCGTTAAAATTAGAGTTACGAATTAGTCTTATGTTGAGTTAGAAGATTAATCGAGTACAATTAACTCTTTAGAAGATGATTCGAGTACAATTAACACTTTACATAGTCAACAAGTTTTCCCTAATCTTTACAATTATAGTTATGGATTAGTTTTATGTTGAGTTAGAAGATTAATCGAGTGTCGTTAGTTATTTAGAAGATGATTCAAGTTCAATTAACATTTTACTTGGTCAATAAGTTTTCAATAATCGTTACACTTAGAGTTACAGATTAGTTTTATGATGAATTAGAAGATTAATTAAGTACCATTAACTCATTAGAAGATTATTCAAGTACAATTAACACTTTACTTAGTCAACAAGTTTTCAATAATCGTTACACTTAGAATCACGAATTACTTTTATGTTGAGTTAGAAGATTCATCGAGTACCTTTAACTCTTTAGAAGATAATTCGAGTACAATTAACACTTAACTTAGTCAACAAGTTTTCAATAATCGTTACAATTAAAGTTACCAAGTAGTCTTATGTTGAGTTAGAATATTTATCGAGTACCATTAACTCTTTAGAAGATGATTCGAGTACAATTAACTCTTTACTTGGTCAACAAGTTTTCTATTATCGTTACACTTAGAGTTAAAGATTAGTTTAATGTTGAGTTAGAAGATTAATCGAGTACAATTAACTCTTTAGAAGATGATTCGAGTACAATTAACTCTTTACTTGGTCAAAAAGTTTTCTATAATCATTACACTTAGAGTTAAGGATTAGTTTTATATTGAGTTAGAAGATTAATCGAGTACCATTAACTCTTTAGAAGATGATTCGAGTACAATTAACACTTTACTTAGTCATTAAGTTTTGAATAATTGTTACAATTAGAGTGACAAATTAGTCTTATTTTGAGTTAGAAGATTAATCGAGTGCCATTAACTTTTTAAAAGATGATTCGAGTACAATTAACTCTTTACTTGGTCAACAAGTTTTCTATAATCATTACACTTATAGTTAAGTATTAGTTTTATGTTGCGTTAGAAAATTAATCGAGTACAATTAACTCTTTACAAGATAATTCGAGTACAATTAACACTTTACTAAGTCAACAACGTATTCATAAACTTTACAATTAGAGTTATGGATTAGTTTTATTTTTAGTTAGAAGATCAATCAAGTGCAATTATCTCTTTAGAAGATGATTCGAGTATAATTAACACTTTACTTAGTCAATGTAACGCCCCAAAATCTTTCGGTCAAAATATCAGAGTTTTTCATTTTTGGGCGTTAAGAGAGAAAGGGGAAAGAGGCGTACATGATATAAAATAGAAAGAAATAGGAGAGGATAAGAAGCGGTACACTTAAAACATCGGATACCACCGATAAAAGAATGTTTGAAACCATACGCAGCGGGAAAACATCAGGATCTTTTACAAAGATGGAGAAATACAATTTTCTTTTACAAACGAGCAACAACTTTTATAGTTAAAACCGGAAGATGAACACAGCTGATAGGGCACCTCTCTCTTTACGCATCAAGGTTCTCTTCTTCTCCTGTAGTGTGAGTACAGGTGGGGGGTGAGTGCGTTGAATACACTCGTGGGAGAAAAGGTCCATGTTTTAACATGTTATTAAACATATAAAATAACTCAGCAAATAACCACATCACATAAATACGCAACACATAAGTTAGTTCATTAAGGGACAGACAACCCATGACTCACCAAAAGGACTCGCAGCCCAATGGACACTAAGCCCAAAGGACACTCCGTCGACTCACTAATGGACACGCAGCCCAATGGACACTAAGCCCAAAGGACACTCCGTCCAAACCTACCACGCTATCATAAAATAAGCACACAATATAAATACAACACGTAGAGTTCAACAATTCATATATCACATAGGGAAAACTGTAAACAAATAAAGGTTAAGAGGTTACCCCCACACTCAGCATATAATTACAGCGCGTAACCCAAGGCACATAAGCTTCAATCAATTCATAACGATCAAGTTTACATGCATGCGATAATTATCAATATCATGCTTTGAATACAGGAAACATAAAGTTATTAGCGATTGGAGGATACCCCCACCGAACACATCATATAATCACAACACAAAACCCAAGACACATAAGCTTCAACCAATTCATAACGATCAATAACATTCTAATAATATCCAGTTTACACGCATACGTTCGTTATCATCATCATGCGTTAAATATAGAAAACATAGAGATATTAGGGTTTAGAAGTTACCCCCACTTTCAACATATAATCACTTATCGTACAATCATATATCTTCATTCATGCATTCGTTAATGAAAACACAAGGATTAGGGTTTAGAGTTTACCCCCACCTTGTTCGGTGGTTACCACGTGAGTAGCGAGTACCAACGATCTCGTGTCTTAGATCTCGTGTTCCAAATCCCGTGTCACAAAGTTCAATCCAACTGATTACCTACATACGTTATGACGTTTCTTAGATCCTTAATAAACATAATTAAATATATAAATGACTTCGGAGGATGTGCGATCGTTCAAGACGCAACGGATCGAGAGATCTAAAGATTGGGGCCGAAGAAACAAGAGGGTCAGATCTGTCCAAGTGGCGGAGAAGATAGGAAATGAAATTTGGGTTACGATGGAAAAAGAATGAGCTCGATCGGAGTTGAAACGAGCTCGAATGGAGCATTTTAGGTTTAGGGGTAAAATGGTAATTTTGGTCAAGGGTTGACTTTGACAGGGCCCACGACCCTCGGTCAACGACATCTCGTTGGCGACGACTCGATGTTGATGTACGGTGGAAAAAATGGGATTCGTATCGGAAACACGGCGTCATGCACGTAGTGCACCCGTCGCTCGCTCGCCGCGCGCGCGGCTCCCGTCGCCGTGTGCCCAGCGCGCCCAGCAGCCTCCCGACACGCCCAGCTCGCTGCGCGGACTCGCCACCTAAACGGCCTTCCAGCCGCCGCTGGTCGGCGAACCACCGGTCGCCGGCCACACCTCCGGATTCCCCCTACTTCAGGCTATCAACTCCGGCAAAAAGCGGCCACAACAGCACCGCCTAACTCCCCTAAAACACCTACAAAAACAGCCGTCACCCAGTTTCCGATGGTGGCCTGCTCGACCAGGCCATTTCCCGGCGCCACCTGCTGCGGCGGCGCCGCTCATATCCGGCCACCACCTGGTCCGCCGGTGAGTCCACGCCGCCGACCACCACCTCCGACCACCCTTCGCCGGAATCCGGCCGTGAATAGTACCTGAAATCTCGCCGCAAAACCCTTCGATAACCTGATTTTTCGAAACCCAACCCCAACCCCAAAACTTCGGCCGGCGACTTCCAGTCGCCCGCGACCACTCCCAACCCTTCCGCCGGCGACCCCCCGTCGCCGGCCACCTTTCCCGGCCTGCCCAACACCCACACACAACCATATATACTCACGCATCAACACACACACACACCCTGCTCAAGCTTGGCCGGTGGCCACCAGCCACCGGCCGCCACCACCCAACACTCGCCGGCGAATCTCCAGCACCGGCCATCCGATTTTCCGTGATTTGCCATTTTCGTCGTCGTTTGAGCTACAAGTCTCCAATTGACCCCTAGTTCGTTTCTATCTTCTCGTCTTCTCGATACGCATCTAATGGTATAGAAATATTCTATATACCATGTCCAAGAAATATATCGATCTAAAACGTGCATTAAACACATATCTGAAACGCACGTAATTAATTAAATAGTCAAAGTAAACGCTCATACTTATTAAGTCATACGTTAAATATTTAATTAATCAATTATGCTCGTTTTGATCCGGGGCGCTACAGTCAATAAGTTTCCAATAATCGTTACACTGAGTTATGGATTATTTTTATGTTGAGTTAGAAGATTAATCGAGTGCCATTAACTCATTAGAAGATGATTCCAGTACAATTAACATTTTACTTAGTCAACAATTTTTCAATAATCGTTACAATTAGAGTTACGAATTAGTCTTATGTTGAGTTAGAAGATTAATTAAGTAACATTAACTCTTTAGAAGATGATTCGAGTACAATTAACACTTTACTTAGTCAACAAGTTTTCCATAATCTTTACAATTAGAGTTATCAATTAGTTTTATGTTGAGTTAGAAGATTAATCGAGTACCATTAGGTCTTGAGAAGATGATTAGAGTTCATTTAACATTTTACATGGTCAATAAGTTTTCAATGATCATTACACTTTGTTGGTCCCAAGTGGTGTCCGAGGTTCAAAGGGGGGTGAATGAACTTTACAGCACTAGGATGCAGTGCTGCACGCTGTAACTTAGAGTTTTATACGCTCCGGAAAAATACAGTTTAAAGACACAAGGCTGATTTTCTCAAATATGATCCTTTTCAAAATGTTTTATGCTTTATGACAGAGATAGATATGAACGATAAAGCGCAGATAAGAAAACAATAAAACACTTATGGCTTATAGTGGTTTGAAGGTGGTGTAACCCTTCTGCGTCCCCTCTACAGCTACCTCGAGCAGGAACTTTGTTAAGCAAGATTGATTTATAGGACACCCCTAACAATCTATCAACTTACAAAGCTAAACACCTACTAGAGTCCAATGATCACACACCAACTGCAAACTCTAAAGGCAAACCCACACAGGGTTTCACACTTCCACACAGAGAAGTTGTCTAACACTTAGACAACTATACAAACAACACGGATCTCTCCTATCAACTGTTCGACACCTAAAACAACCTAACCACAAAGCAACAAGGTTAAAAAGAAAATAAATCTTCAGCTGTTGAGAAGCAGTCTTGATCTCTGAGACCTCATTTTTTGTTGTACACTGCTCCTAGAAGTTTGAGTGGCTGAACTTGTGAAAGCTTGATATGCTTTGGATGATATGTGAGTTTCTTCTTGACTTTGTCCGGCAATTTCTTCAATCAGCCACTCCTTCTATTTGTACTTATAGAGAAGATATCCGTTGAAGGAGATATCTCCCATTTTGAATTATAGTGTTCTTGATCAAAGGCATGGCTTGCATTTAATGCGACTTGACTTTTCTTTTCGGAGCATTTAATGCGGTGGTTGCGGCTCGCAGCTTTCTGCAGCGCGTCAATCTATGTTGCGTCTTGGCATTGGCTTCGTGTCTGCAACTTTGATCTTTTCTGGAACGGCTCTATTTATTCTTGCTTGAATCTTCGTTCCTCGTACTGCATTTATCCTTCCTCAGATTACAGGATACTATTTTAGTTGAATGTTTCAGTAGATAGCTTCGCGCTGTATCCTAGGTCTGCTTGCAGTTGATTGTTCTTTAAAGCGTTGCTGTAACTTAGACCTTCTTGTACTATCTTCGTACGGTACTGCTGTATCTTCTTTCTAGCTGTATTCCTATAATTTTTTCTTGCAGCGATGATGCATGCCGTTCTTTCTTACTTTGCTGCAATGTTGTAACTGCTTTCTTGGAGCAGCTACTTGCCGCCCCTTCGGAGATCGGCCATCATCTGGAGGAATTCAGCATACCTAGCTTGCTTAGTAACCTCTGCTGCTGTAACTTGGATAGGTTTTTTTGAGCTTGCAGCAGCAGCATCAACCTCCTCATGAGGTGTCTATAGCTAATTAGCCGTTACCTCAGCTTCTTCTCCAACATCTTGTAAGGGTACTGTATCAACAGCCGGCCCTTCAGAGGTCTTCTCATCCTCAGAGTGTTGTAAGAACAACAGCCTCGCCTGAGGTCCTGTATTCTCGACAGTTTTTCTGCAAGAATGGATTCTTGCAGCAGTTACTTGCTTTCCGAGTTCTTCTTTCAGAACAATTTTCTCTCAACCTGCTGACTACTTTTTCGGTATCCTATCTCCTTTTTACTAAGGATACTTCTTCTAGCTTGTTGTTCCCTACAGCATGCTGATCCTCAGAAGTGTTCTCTTACTTCTTCTAAGGTTGGTTTTCCTTGTATGTTGGAAAACCATTACATGATCTTTCCTTCAATATCGATAAGCTTGTGATCATGTAATGTGGAAACTAGGTATCAATACCTTAAGCAAAATGTCCTTATCTTGTTTTGTTATTGTGTTTTATCTTATCAAGATAACTACTAAAATATCCCAACACACTTAGAGTTACAGATTTCTTTTATGATGAGTTAGAAGATTAATAAATTACTATTAACTCTTTATGATTAGGTTAATTAGCACCAGTATGACTGTGATTGAAATAGTATATGTATTTAAAGAAAATATAAAAAATTTAAAAAAATACTGATCGGATCCGTAACATTATTATTTCTATTATCATGGGATCCGATACATTAGACTGGTCTAATAATGGGATCCAGTATAATAATGCTGGTATGATCATGATATCCGGTATGTTTGTGCTGGTACGATTACGTGTTTAAAGAAAATTTAAAAAATTTAAAAAAAAACTGATTGGATCCAATGCATTATTACTTGTATTATCATTGGATCCGGTGCATTAGTACTGGCATAGTAATCAGATACGGTATAATAATGCCAGTATGATAGTAATCGGATACGATATAATAATGCTAGAATGATTAAGATATATGGTACATTTCTTCTGGTATGATGTGGGATCAGATGGATTAGTACCGATATGACCGTGATTAAAATAGTATAAGTGTTTAAAGAAAATTTAATAAATTTAAAAAGAAACTAATCAGATTCGGTGCATTATCATTTGTATTGTAATTGACATCCGGTGCATTTGTACTGGTATAATATTGGGATCCGATAAAATAATGCTAGTATGATCATGATAACTGATACATTTATGCTGATATGATTATGGGATCAGGTGGATTAGTATCGATATGATCATAATTGAAATAATATACGTGTTTAAAGAAAATTTAAAAAATTTAAAAAAAACTAATCGGATCCGGTACATTATTACTTGTATTATCATGGGATCTGGTGCAACAGTACTGGTCTAATAATGGGATCTGGTAAAATAATGTTGGTATGATCATGATATCCTGTAGATTTGTGCTAGTATGATAATGGGATCCGGTGGATTAGGGGTGAGTGTGTTGAATACACTCGTGGGAGTAATTTCCATGTTTTAACGTTATTAAGCAGTACACATATCAAACATATATAATAGTTCAGCAATTAGATACATCACATATTATGCATAACACATAATTTGGTTTATTAATGGACACAACCCATGACTCACTAATGGACACGCAGCCCAATGGACACTCAGCCCATAACTCACTAATGGACACGCAGCCCAATGGACACTCAGCCCATGACTCACTAATGGACACGTAGCCCAATGGACACATAGCTCAATCGACACTCAGCCCAAAGCTCACTAATGGACACACAGCTCAATGGGTGCTTGTATAATTATGGGATCAGGTGGAAATAGTATCGGTATGATCGTCATTAAAATACCATACATGTTTAAAGAAAATAAAAAAAAAATTGATATAGTAATCGTGGGATCTGGTGCATTAGTACTAGTATAGTAATCGGATACAGTAAAATAATGCTGGTACGATTATGATATTCGGTACATTTGTCTGGTATAATTATGGGATCAGGTGGATTAGTACTGATATAACCGTGATTGAAATAGTATACATGTTTAAAGAAAATTAAATTTTTTTTAAAAAAACTGATTAAATCTGATGCATTATCACTTGTATTATCATGGCATCTTGTCCACTAGTATTGGTATAATAATTGGATACGGTAAAATAGTGCTGGTATGATCATCATATCTGGTATATTTATGCTGGTATGATTATGGAATCAGGTTGATTAGCATTGATATGACCGTGATTTAAATAGTATCCGTGTTTAAAGAAAATTTAAAAAAATTAAAAAAAGTTACCGGATCTAGTGCATTATTACTTTTATTATCATGGGATCCGGTGTATTAATATTGGTATAGTAATCGGATACGGTAAAATAATGCTGGTAAGATTATGATATCCGGTACATTTGTTCTGATATGATTATGGGATTATGTAGATTAATATTGGTATGACCGTAATTGAAATTGTATACGTGTTTAAAGTAAATTTAAAAAATTTAAAAAAAACTTATCGGATCTAGTACATTATTACCTGCATTATCATGGGATCCGGTGCATTAGTATTGGTCTAATAATGGGATCCAGTAAAATAATGCTGGTATCATCATGATATCCGGTACATTTGAGCTGGTATGATTATAGAATCAAATTGATTAATACCCGTGTGACTGTGATTGAAATATTATACGTATTTAACGAAAATTAAAAAAATTAAAAAAATACTAATCCGATCCAATATATTATTATTTGTATTATCATGGGATCTGTTGCATTAATACTAGTATAATAATGGGATTCGGTAAAATATTACCGATATGATTAGGAGATTCGGTACATTTGTGCTTGTATAATTATGGGATTGGGTGGATTAGTACCGGTATGATCGTCATTGAAATACCATACGTTTTTAAAGAAAATTTAAAAAAACCTAATCGGATCCGTTGCATTATTACTTTTATTATCTGGGATACGGTGCATTAGTACTGGCATAATAATCGGATACGATAAGATAATGCTGGTATGATCATGATATCCGATACATTTGTTTTGGTATGATTATTGGATTAGGTGGATTTGTGTTGGTATGACCGTGATTGAAATAGTATAAGTGTTTAAAGAAAATTTAAATAAAATTAAAAAAATTTATCGTATCCGGTACATTATTAGTCGTATTATCATAGGATCTGGTGCATTAGTACTGGTCTAATAATGGCATTCGGTAAAATATTACCGGTGTGATCAATCTGGTACATTTGTGCTTGTATAATTATGGGATCAGGTGGATAAGTATTGGTATGATCGTCATTGAAATATCATACGTGTTTAAAGAAAATAAAAAAAATTGATCGGATCTGTTGCATTATTACTTTTATTATCATGGGATCCGATGCATTAGTATTGGTATAGTAATCGAATACGGTAACATAATGCTGGTACGATTATGATATCTGGTACATTTGTTCTGGTATGATTATGGGATTAGTTTGATTAATACGGGTATGACCGTGATTGAAATTGTATACGTGTTTAAAGTAAATTTAAAAAATTTAAAAAAAAAACTTATCGGATCTAGTACATTATTACCTGCTTTATCATGGGATCCGGTGAATTAGTACTGATCTAATAATGGGATCCAGTAAAATAATGTTGGTATCATCATGATATCCAGTACATTTAAGCTGGTATGATTATAGAATCAGATTGATTAATACCGGTATGACCGTACTTGAAATAGTATACGTATTTAATGAAAATTAAAAAAATTAACAAAAATATTGATTTGATCCGATATATTATTAGATGTATTATCATGGGATCTGTTGTAGCACCCCGGACCAAAAACGAATCATAATTGATTAATTAAATATTTAAACCTGTAATATAATAATTATGTGCGTATGTTTTGACTATTTAATTAATTACATGCGTTTCAGATACGTGTTTACTACACGATTTAGATTGATAATTTTTCTGGATATGGAACCTAGCAGATTTTTATACCTTTAGATGCGTATTGAAAATATGAGAAGACAGACATGAATTAGAGGTCAATCGGAGACCTATAGCTCAAGTTACGATAAAAAGGGCAAAATACGAGTTTCTAAAAAACGAGAAGTGGAATCTTGATGAATAGTAAAAAGAATATTCTAAAGAATATTGCGATGAATAGTAACTTTTCACAATCTATAAATAGGGGCTCTCCCGATTCATTTTTCACCATTTTTCCGAACGAGCCGAAAGCGTCGAAAACAAGTAAGTCTCTCTCTTTTTGGTATTCTGCCCCCGGCGCACCACCGCCGGCGGTAGCCGGAAAATTTTAATGTTGTCGGTTTCAACCGATTTTCACACACAACGTAGCCCTCGTCGAGATGAGTCTAGGATAACTTCCGGAATTCAATTCCGATGAGTCATTCTTCGGGAAACAGCAAAAATGTCACCGGAAAACCCTAAACCCTTGTTTTATTACCTTTTCTCTCTCGTTTCTTGGTGGTTTTCGTTATTTTCTTTTGCTGGGGTAAGTTGAGGTGTTGGGGAAGAGTTTGGGTTGGTTTTGGAGTGGTGACCAACATTAGAAAGTTGCCGACCGGAGTAAGGAAAAAGAGGGGGAAGAAGGAAGAAAGAGGGGGTTTTTGGGGAGGTTCTGGTACTGTTCACTGCCGGTTTCCGGCGAGGGGGTGGTCGAACAAGGTTGCTGGCGATGGGAGGTCACCGGCCGGGGGTCTGGGAAGGGTCGCCGGCGACTAGAAGTCGCCGGCCGGAGTTAGAAAGGTTAGGTTTGGTTTTGCGTATATATGAATCGAAGGGTTTTACGGCGGAATTTTAGGTACTATTCATCACCAAAATCCGTCGAGGGATGGCCGAAGGTGGTAGCCGGCGGTGCGAGCTTTCCGACGGACGTGATGGTGGCGGCACAGGACGGCGCCGCCGCAGCTGGTGGCACCGGAAAGTGGGCTAATCGAGCAGGGGCTCACCGGAAGCGGTGGGCGCGCTGGCACGAGCGCTGGTGCGCGGTCGTGCACTGAGTGCCGTGGCCATGCGTCGCCACTGGATGATGGCGCACGGGCGTGCGTGGGCGCACACGGCCGTGCACGAGCTGCATGCGGAGATGCGCGATGGGTGCGCGTGCTGCCGAGAAACGCCGACGATCGGTGTTGGGCGCACGCCCGGTGCACGTGTCAGGAGCTGCCGTGCACGCCGGCGAGCGTTTTCACACGTCTTTCCATTTTGTATGTTTTTATCGAGTTATCAGGAGTCGGGGGTTCCGATCAAAGTCAACTCTTGACCAAAATTACTTTACCCCCACCGAACAAGGTGGGGGTAATTTCTAACTGTTTATCTGTTTACTGCTTTCCCTATTTATGAAGCACGATTAAGGAATACTAAATGCTGTGAATATATTTGTTGTGCCATACTTTAAACTGTGAATGGGCTGCGTTCCACCTCTATACATACATTCACCTCCTATCCCATTTCTAATACTCTGGAAGGTTTGGTGGTCCTTGAAATGCACCAGTGGTATTGAGACCGTTTTTATAGGGTAAGACGGGGAATACCCGCACCTATCTTTCCCTTACCATTTCTAATATCTGCTATGCATTTTTACGTGCAGTGACAACATATTTTCTTCTGTCGTCTCTAATCCCCTTCTTCTGTCGTCTCTTGCTATTTCTTCTTCACGCCCAAAGAGAAAACTCTGATTTTTTTTATCGAAAGATTTTGGGGCGTGACAAATGGTATCAGAGCCTAGTTCCACCCTTTGTAGGACTTTGCTCGAACTGATTTGATAAAGAGAAAATGAGAAAAATATACGTGTTTTAAACGTGAAAATCTTTTCGAAAGGAAACAGATAAGCACCATCCTCTCTCTATAGGTGTCTCTCCTCGATCATAAGATTTGAGAATAAGAGTGTCTACTTGTTATGTGTTATCTGGTTTGCAAGATATAAATCGTTAAGGTTTGGATGAGTGTTTATCTGTTTTGTGTTTCTTATTTATCTGATATAAACTATTTGGGTTTGGCTGAGTACCAAGGATTTTGTATCACGACAAAAGGATCTTTTGAAAACCTCTTGATGTCATCACAATCAACGTACTGCTCTGAGTCACCGCCACAAAGCCGCTGACTGCAGCAGCGTGAGCTCGTGTGCGAGTATGGCCGTTCGCAGGAGTTGATGTTGTGTTACTAATAGTTGAAACTACCATTGGCCCTTGTTTACAACAAGACGAGCCAATTGGTGGGTTTTTCCTCGTTCATAGTCGTGATGCATACATTTGGTTTTGATACTCGAGGTCTATGAAGACCGTGTGGGGAAGTTGATGACATGTTCCATAATGTATTCTTGCGGATAGTGTATACAGGCTGGATATACACTATCCACATGACAAGATCATAAAGTACTTATAAACGAATGACAGAGAATCTATTGAGATTATAAATGATTTATGGAATAAAGTTTGTTGGTGTCATGTTAACTGTTGTTTGGTTATCTGTTGTTATTGACTGTTGTTATATATATTGTTGAGTTACGAGGGGAAGATTATAAGGGTTATTTTTCGTATGTAGTCCTTAGAAAGATATGCCACGAGGTCGATCGCGTAGAGACCAACCGACAATAGGGAATCTGCCTAAACATAATATGAATGTCGTGAGGGGAAATATGGTGTCTGTACAGAAGGACTCGGCTCAACATTTAGAGAACACCCACACTACGCTGCCGTCGTTGTCAAGAAACAATACGATTTTGATAATCGAGCAATTCTGACGTTTAAATCCACCTACCTTTAACGGAAAAAGAGAACCGATTGAGGCTGAAGAGTGGCTGAGGTCGTTAGATCAACTCTTTGGACATTTGGTATGCACAGAGGAGTAGAAGATCTCCTGTGCCATTTTACAACTCACCAAAGGAGCCTGCTATTGGTGGGACAGACAAGAAAGGACCATGTCGCCAGAATTTAGGAGTGTTATGTCATGGGGAGTCTTCAAAGAGTTGGTTAAACAAGAATACCTACCTCAATCATATTGGGACAAAAAAGAGGCTGATCTCCTACGCATTCGTCAAGAGACCACCTCCGTAGAAGAATAAGTGAAGAGATTCAACCGACTAAGTAGGTACGCGCCCCATCTGGTGGACACGAATGCCAAGAAGACCCAACACTTTGAGAGGGGTCTTCGTTGGGAGATCGGCTCCATTCTGGTAGGACATGGAGAAATTTCCTATGCCGTGGTTATAGAGAGAGCCCAAGAGATCTCTTCTCGTCTTTGCTTAGACGAGGAGCCATCCAAGAGAATGGAGGTAGCGATAGGAAAAATGAAGTGGACCGGTCCTAGTCAGGACTTTGATCAGTACAAATTTCCACGGGCCAGCAATGCCCCGCTCTTCCCTACTCCCAAGTCAGGGAACTCATGTTCCAAGTGTGGGAAGTCGTATGTAGGACCCTGCCTCCATGGAATCCGAATCTGTTACAAGTGTAGAAAACCTGGACACAAAGCGTATCACTGCCAGAAGTTCACGAATCCGGTGGCTGCAACGCTAAATGAAGGAAACCAAAATTGTTATGAGTGTGGGAGACCGGGACACATTGCAGTTAACTGTTGGAAAATTAAGAATTTAATGGTTGGATCACCAAGGTCAGGGAACACCTATTCTAAGTATGGAAGTTTATATAGGGGACCATGCCAACAGGAGACACGGAGTTGTTACCGGTGTGGAGTGCCAGGACACATCTCCACAACTTGTCCAAGGTCTCGGAACTCGAGGCCGGTGGTAGGCAGGACACGGGCTTATGCCCAGGAGCTTCAGAGGGAGCAAAGATGATGACAGGTATGTTACTAGTATGTGATATATCTGTTTACATCCTACTTGATGCTAGAGCGAAACGCTCATTCATATATGTCAACATCTGTATTTTGCTGAAGCATGAAGACGGTAGGATAGTCGTTCCAACCTTAGAAGTTAACTTTCTTTCAGGAAAGACGGTATGAATAAAACACCTATACCGTCACCTTAAGATTGCTTTTGAGGATAAGATCCTTCTAGCTGATCTCCACGCTTTAGACATGAAGGATTTTGACATAATCTCAGGGATGGACTGGCTAGAGCCCAATCACACGGTAATCAAGTGTCGTGCAAAGGAGATCGTCTTTCAAGCATTGGGAGAACCGAAGCTCAAGGTCCATGGAACACGAGTTAAAGACAACTCAATGATTATGCCGGCTATGAAGGCAACCGAGATGCTTAGCAAAAGAAATTACGAAGCTTGGTTGGTCAACATGGTGAACTCTGAGAGAGAACCGATTACTATTGAGGAAGTGCTAGTGATCAAGAAATACTTGGACATGTTTCAAGAGGAGTTACTTGGTTCTTCGCTGGATCGACAAGTAACATTCAAGATTGATCTCGTTTCAGGATCAACACTGGTGTCGAAAGCTCTATAACGGATGGCACCAAAGGAATTGCGAGAATCGAAGGTTTAGTTACGAGAACTTTTTAGACAAAGGCTTCATTAGATCGAGCATGTCGCCCTGAGGAATTCCAGTGCTCCTTGTGAAGAAGAAAGATGGCAACTTTCGGTTGTGCATTGATTATCGAGAGCTGAACAAGCAAACTATAAAGAACAAGTATCCACTGCCTCGGAGCAAAGATCTTTCGATCAATTAAGAGGTGCTAGTGTGTTCTCGAAGATTGACTTAAGATTTGGTTACCACCAGATGAAAGTCAAAGATACAGATATACCTAAGACAACATTCAGGACGAGATATGGCCACTACGAGTTTGTAGTAATGCCATTTGGACTGAGTAATGCTCCAGCTGTCTTTATAGATTTAATGAATCGCGTCCTCCATCTGTTTTTCGATCGTATCGTCGTCTTGTTAATTAACGATATTCTTAACTAATCGTGTGATAGAATGTACCACGAATAGCATCTCAGGAATGCATTAGAAATTTTGCAAAAGGAGTTACGCATGCAACTAATTCCTCCTATTAGATACGACAACTTTTCTCCCATCTCTTCAACTCTCTTTCTCTCTCGTTCTCTCTCTCTTCTTTGACCTTGTCAAAAATGTACTTACTACTTTGACTGAGGAATACGACTCTCTAGCGCCAACTACTCGTCACTCTACTCCGTAAGTAAAATGGTGAAAACGAGAAGTATATAGGATGATTATTACAACAACCAGTACCAAGAGTTAAAGAATGAGAAGAATGAGAAATAGAAGTGTGATTCGATTAGGAAGGTTCGAGAGGGAATTGGAAAAGCTCAAGACTAGCAAAAGTTCTGAACATTGAGCTAAGCCAAATAATCGAGGCTTGCAAGTTCCTTGACGAGAAATAGAAAGAAAGAAGCAACAAGGAGATAAGAGAATGAGAGTTTTGACAAAGTACTTAGTTTCGCCGTTCTTCATACGCGTTTAATTTCGAGGACAAAATTCTTTTTAAGGGGTAAGGGATGTAGCACCCCAGACCAAAATCGAATCATAATTGATTAATTAAATATTTAAACCTGTAATATAATAATTATGTGTGTATGTTTTGACTGTTTAATTAATTACGTGTGTTTCAGATACGTGTTTACTACACGATTTAGATCGATAATTTTTCTGGACATGGAACCTAGTAGATTTTTATACCTTTAGATGCGTATCGGAAATACGAGAAGATAGACATCAATTAGAGGTCAATCGGAGACATGTAGCTCAAGTTACGACGAAAAGGGCAAAATACGAGTTTCGAAAAAACGAGAGGTGAAATCTTGATGAATAGTAAAAAGAATATTCTAAAGTATATTCCGATGAATAGTAACTTTTCAAAATATATAAATAAGGGCTCTCCCAATTCATTTTTCACCATTTTTCCAAACGAGCTAGAAACGCCGAAAACAAGTAAGTCTCTCTCTTTCTTTTCGGTTTTCTGCCTCCGACGCGCCGCAATCGGAGTCACCGCCGGCGGTAGCCGGAAAATTTCAACGTTGTCGGTTTCAGCCGATTTTCGCACATAACGTAGCCCTCGTCGAGACGAGTCTAGGACAACTTCCGGAATTCAATTCCGATGAGTTGTTCTCCGGGAAACGGCAAAAACGTCGCCGAAAAACCGTAAACCCTTGTTTTATCACCTTTTCTCTCTCCCGTTTCTCTCTCGTTTCATGGTGGTTTTCGTTCTTTTCTTTTGCAAGGGTAAGTTGGGTGTTGGGGAAGAGTTTGGGTCGGTTTTGGGATGGTGACCGACACTAGAAAGTTGCCGACCGGAGCAAGGAAAGAGAGGGGAAGAAGGAAGAAAGAGGGGGTTTTTTGGGAGGTTCTAGTACTGTTCACCACCGGTTTCCGGTGAGGGGGTGGTCGAAAAAGGTTGCCGGCGACGGGAGGTCACCGGCTGGGGGTCTGGGAATGGTCGCCGACGACTAGAAGTCGCCGGCCGGAGTTGGAAAGGTTAAGTTTGGTTTTGAGTATACATGTATCGAAGGGTTTTGAGTACTATTCATCACCGGAATCCGGCGAGGGATGGTCGGAGGTGGTAGCCGGCGGTGTGAACTTTCCGGCGGACGTGGTGGTAGCGGCACAAGGCGGCGCCGCCGCAGCTGGTGGCACCGGAAAGTGGGCTGGTCGAGCAGGGGCTCATCGGGAGTACTGGGCGCGGGCGCAGGTGCGCGGTCGTGCGCTGCGTGCCGTGGCCGTGTGCTGCCGAGAAAATTTGGCAGCTGCCGAGAAACACCGAGCGCCGGTGTGCTGGGGCGCGCGCGCGGTGCGCACGCCGACGAGCGTTTTCACACGTCGTTCCATTTCGGATGTTTTCATCGAGTTATCAGGAGTCGGGGGTCCCGGTCAAAGTCAACCCTTGACCAAAATTATCATTTTACCCCTAAACCTTAAAATGCTCCGTTCGAGCTCGTTTCAACTCCGATCGAACTCATTATTTTTCCGTCGTGACCCAAATTCCATTCTCTATCATCTCAGCTTTTGAAACTGATCATCCACTCTCGTTTCTTCAACCTCAATCTTTAGATCTCTCGAGCCGTCGCGTCTTTAACGATCATTTTTCCACCGGAAACGTTTATAGCTTTAATTATACTTATTAAGGATCTAAGATATATCGTAAACTTGTGTAGGCTACTTGTTGGATTGAGCTTTGAATTATCCGACCTTTGGTACTCGTTATTCGAGCTCTGAGCTATCGGATCTTTGGTCCTTGCTACTCACGTGGTAACCACCGAACAAGGTGGGGGTAATTTCTAACTCTCTATCTGTTTACTGCTTTCCCTGTTTATGAAGCATGATTGAGGAATACTAAATGCTTTGAATATATTTGATGTGTCATACTTTAAATTGTGAACGGGCTGCGGTCCACCTCGATACATGCATTCACCTCCTATCCCATTTCTAATACTCTAGAAGGTTTGGTGGTCCTTGAAATGCACCAGCGGTATTTAGACCATTTTTATAGGGTAAGACGGGGAATACCAGCACCTATCTTTCCCTTACCATTTCTAATATCTGCTATGCATTTTTACGTGCAGTGACAACGTGTTTTCTTCAGTCGTTTCTAATCCCCTTCTTCTGTCGTCTCTTGCTATTTCTTCTTCATGCCCAAAGAGAAAACTCTGATTTTTTTTAACGAAAGATTTTGGGGCGTGACATCTGTTACATTAGTACTGGTATAATAATGCGATTCGGTAAAATATGGTCGATATGATTAGGATATTCGGTACATTTGTGCTTGTATAATTATGGGATCAGGTGGATTAGTATCGGTATGATCGTCATTGAAATACCATACGTGTTTAAAAAAATTTTAAAAAAAACGGATCGGATCCGTTGCATTATTACTTTTATTATCTGGGTTATGGTGCATTAGTACTGGCATAGTAATCGGATACGGTAAAATAATGCTGATATGAATATGCTATCTTGTACAATAGTTTTGGTATGATTATGGGATCTAGTGGATTTGTACCGGTATGACCGTGGTTGAAATAGAATAAGTGTTTAAAGAAAATTTAAAAAATTAAAAAAAAAACTGATCGGATCCGGTACATTATTACTCGTATTATCATAGGATTCGGTGTATTAGTACTGGTCTAATAATGGGATTCGGTATATTTCTGCTTGTATAATTATGTGATCAGGTGGATGGATTATTATCGTTATGATCGTCATTGAAATACCATACGTGTTTAAAGAAAATTAAAAAAATTAAAAAAAACTTATCGGATCCGTTGCATTATTACTATTATTATCATGGGATCCGGTGCATTAGTACTTGTATATTAATCGGATACGGTAAAATAATACTGGTATGATTATGATATCCGATACATTTGTTCTGGTATGATTATGGGATCAAGTGGATTAGTACTGATATGACTGTGATTTAAATAGTACACGTGTTTAAAAAAATTAAATTTAAAAAAAAACTGATCAGATCCGATGCATTATCACTTGTATTAGCATGACATTTTGTGCACTACATTGGTATAATAATTGGATCTGGGAAAATAATGTTAGTATGATCATGATATTCGGTACATTAGTGCTGGTATGATTATGGAATCAGGTTGATTAGAATAGATATGACCGTGATTTAAATAGTATACATGTTTAAAGAAAATAAAAAAAATTTAAAACATTACCAGATCTAGTGCATTATTACTTTTATAATCTTGGAATTCAGTGCATTAGTATTGGTATATTAATCGGATACGGTAAAATAATGCTGGTATGATTATGACATCCGGTACATTTGTTCTGGTATGATTATGGGATCAAGTGGATTAGTATCGGTATGACCGTGATCGAAATAGTATACTTGTTTAAAGAAAATTAAATTTTTTTTAAAAAAACTGATCGGATCCGATGCATTATCACTTGTATTATCATGACATCCGGTACACTAGTACTGGTATAATAATTGAATCCGTTAAAATAATGCTCGTATGATCATGATATCCGGTATATTTGTGCTAGTATGATAATGGGATTTGGTGGATTAGTACCGATTTGGACATGATTGAAATAGTATACGTGTAAAGAAAATTAATGACATTAAAAAAAACTTATCCGTTCTGGTGCATTAATACTTGTATTATCATGGCATCCGGTGCATTAGTACTGGTATAATAATGGGATCCGATAAAATAATATTGGTATGATCATGATATCCTTTACATTTATACTGGTAAAGATTATGGGATTAGGTGGATTAATAATGGTATGACCGTGATTGAAATAGTATACGTGTTTAAAGCATATTTAAAAAATTTAAAAAAAAACTTATCGGATCTGTTACATTATTATCTGTATTATCATGGGGTCCGATGCATTAGTACTGGTCTAATAATGGGATCCGGTAAAATAATGATGGTATCATTATGATTGTAGGGCCCGGGATCAAAATAAGCATAATTTAATAATTAAATATTTGAACCCTAACTTAATAATTATGTGCATATATGTTGACTGTTCAATTTAATACGTGCGTTTAGATAAGTGTTTATTGCACGTTTTAGATCGATATTTTTCCTAGACGTGGAACATATGATTTTATTTTACCCTGCGATGCGTATTTGAAAAACAAGAAGATAGAAACGAACTACAGGTCAATCGGAGTTACGTAGCTCAAGTAATGAAGAAAACAACGAAAACGAAGAATACGACGTATACGAAGAGTATAAAATATGAGATATTTTCTAACCAAAAATCTTATCCGAAACAGTGACCTATTCTATATGAACAGTAACCATAGTGAATAGTGATTTTTCAAATTCTATAAATAGGACAGTTTTCGATTCGAAAATTTACCGTTTTCCCGAGCTGCCGAACGAGCCGAGCCCGACGAAAACACGTAAGTTCTCTCTCCTCTCTCCTATCCCCCTCTCCCCTCTTTTCTACCTCCGGGGCGCCCCCGCCGGAGCAGCCGCCGGCGCAGCGGCGCCGCGCCGGAGGGTTGCCGGAAAATTCCGACGTTGTTAGAATCGGACGATTTTCACACACGACATTCGTCTCGACGAGACAAGTCTAGGACAACTTCCAGAATTCAATTCCGACTTACGGTTCACCGGAAAACGACGAAAAACAGCCTTGAATTCAATTCCGACTTACGGTTCACCGGAATTCAATTCTCGTTTCTTCGGTCTCGATCCGTCACGGCTTTTACGATCATTTCTTTCACCGGGAACTTTTATAGCTTTAATTATATTTATTGAGGAACCAAGGAACATCATAACTTGTGTAGGCTACTCGTTGGGTTAAGCCTTGATATATTTGGTCCTAGCTACTCATGCGGATACCACCGAACAAGGTGGGGGTAATTTCTAAACTCAGTATCTGTTTACAGTTTTCCCTATTCAAAGCATGATTGAGGAATACTAAGTGCTGTGATTATATTTGTTGTGTCATACTTTATACTGTGCATGGGCTGCGGTCCACCTCTTTCATGCATTCGTCCCTTATCCTTTTCTACTACTCTGTTGAGGTTTGGTGGTCCTCTTGAAATGCACCCGCTATTGAGACCATTTTATAGGATAAGACGGGGGAATCCCGCACCTATTCGTCCCTTACCATTTCTGCTTTTACGTGCTGTGTTCTGTGTTAACATTATACGCATGTTGTATTTATATATCTGTTGAGTGTCATGAGGCGGATTTTACTCCCACGAGTGTATTCCACGCACTCACCCTTTATTCTGTACTCACACTATAGGAGATGACGAGTATGTTGAACCTTAGATGAAGAGAGTTGGTGCTCTGATTGGACTTTCATATGTAGAACTGATGTATCACAACACTTAAACAATGTTTTAAATTATTTCACGTTTTGTAACATATAAACTTGTACATGTTTTGAATGTTGGATCCTGATGTTGATATTCTGCTGCTATGTTATGATGACCGGTTGAAACCGATTTTGATATGTGATTGAATCACATCGTCCCTTACCTTTTTCTTCTGTTGTCTCTTACCTCTTTCTTCTGTTATTCGTCTCTTATCTTTTCTTTCTTCACGCCCGTGTGAAAACTCTGATATAAAAAAAAAAAAACGGGGCGTGACAGTTGGTATTAGAGCCTAGTTTCTACCCTTTGTAGAGTTATGCTCAAACTTGTTTTACTTTTTCAAACGTGTTTTAAAACGTGAAAAATATTTTAAGAAAAAGATAGGTAGGCACCATCCTTTCTCTATAGGAGTCCCTCCCTGACTTTAAAGAATGCGGAAAGTGTGTTTATCTGTTATGCGAAATCTTGTTAGCATGCTATAAACTGTTAAGGTTTGGGGGGGAGGTTACTGACATAGACTGATGATAAAAAAAACTTGCATAATTGATACAGGATAGATGAATAGGGTATATTCTACCGCGAGGATGAGGGTACCAGTCGTAGAGACACGCGAGGAGCGACTCCGACGTCGTTTTTATGAGAGTAGGGTGACGGACGATAGGTCAGTAGGAGAGCATGTTGCCCGACTTTTATTCTGCTGGAAGAAGCTAGGGGGCGCAAGGGGTAGTATCGTTAGTGTTCACGCATGTTCCCATATGATCCGGACTTTGCCCGACGAGTGGGCATCTAGGGCGTGTCTGGTCTACCGAGATGAGGTAGTGTACTCAGGTGTGGATAACGTTCCAGTCGTTGACTTTGGGAACGTAGCAAGGGAGATGTTGAGGCTGTGGGGTTTACACGGCCTCCCGACTGCTTTGGAACCGGGACCCTATGATCCACCTAGCAGTAGCTCGGAGTCAGAGGACGATGACCCAGAGGAGGATCCAGAGGAGGATCCTGATGAGGAGCCTGAGGACGAGGATATCGAGGTGGATGACCTTCCGCCGCCTCCTGCCGCTGTCGCGTAGACTAGGGATATAGCTTTATGATGTATATATAGATGCTAGAAACGATATACCTTATTATATGTATATGTTAGTGTTTTTACTTCACGTAGGTAGTGTACATAATCCTTTTGGCGTGATGTAAAAGCTGCCCTATTTTGCTATTATATATACATGTACGTGTAATTCCTTTTGTTTAATGGAATACACTTTTATACCTTCTCAAACGTGTTGCGTGTAGTGATCCTTATTTATTATTTTATCGTGGAATCTTATCGACATATATTTTTATATAACGTAACAGAACCATGTCGAGAGGGAGACCGAGGAGAGAACAATCACAGCCGATTAACCAGCCAGAGCAAGATGAGAATGCTAACGTGGGTGACTTGGTTTCAGTGCTAAGAGGATTAGCACAACATTTCGAGGAAACTCGAGCTAATCCATAGCCAACAAGATCTGACCCCAATCTCATTTATGAGCAGTTCCGGCGATTCAACCCGCCGACGTTTGACGGGAAAAGGGAACCGGCGAACGCGGAAGAGTGGCTGAGGTCACTTGACCGGCTTTTTGGGCATCTAACTTGTTCCAAAGAACAGAAGGTCAGCTGTGCGATATTCCAGCTCACTGATGAAGCGAGTCACTGGTGGGACTCGTAGGAGCGAACCCTGCTGCCCACACAAAGAGAGGGGATGACGTGGGAAGATTTCAAAGAAGTGGTTTCACATCACTTCATCCCCCAGTCCTACCGAGACAGGAAAGAGACGGAGTTTTTACAGCTTCGTCAGGGAAGCTTGACCGTGGGAGATTATGAGCGGCGGTTTAACCATCTAAGTCGATATGCTGCACATCTAGTGGACACTGACAACAAGAAGGCCCGGAGATTCGAAAGGGGCCTCCGTCCCGAGATCAGCTCGATTCTAGCCGGGCAAGGAGCAATGACTTATGCAAACATGATCGAGAGGGCCCAGGAGATTACCTCTCGTTTACGATTGGATATGGTGCCACTCAAGAAGGTGTTCCCGGTTCATGTCAAGAGAAAATGAGTGGGCCCGAGCCAGGGATTCGCCCAAAACAAGATCCCGAGGGTAAACAACGCTCCCCTCCTTCCCGCTTCCCGACTTGGGAACCCATGTTCTAGGTGCAGGAGAGTGCATGTGGGACCGTGTCAACAAGAGACACGAAGCTGCTTCACTTGTGGGGCTCCGGGGCATATATCGACTAACTGCTGGAAGACCAAGAATTCACCAGCTACAGCCCCGAACTCAAGGCCAGTGGCAGGCAGAGCACGAGCATTCCCTCTTACTCATCCAGAAGCCTCTAAGAGATCGGAGACGATGACAGGTATGTTATCAATATGTGATATACCTGCTTTCATCCTGTTTGATACTGGAGCGACACACTCCTTTATATCTATCAACTTCTGTAACTTGTTAAAGCATGAGGACAGTAGGAAGTCGCTCGAACTTTAGAAGTTAGTATTCCTTCGGGAAAGACGGTGAGGACAAAACACCTATACCGTCATCTAAGGATCGCTTTCGAGGATAAGATTCTTTTAGCGGATCTCCATGCTTTAGAGATGAAGGATTTTGACATCATTCTAGGGATGGACTGGCTAGAGTCTAATCATGTGGTTATCAAGTGCCATGAGAGGGAGATCGTCTTTCAAGCACCAGGAGAGCCGGAGTTCACATTTCATGGGACACGAGTCAAAGTCAACTCGAGGATCATCTCGGCTATGAAAGCAACTCAAATGCTTAACAAATGAGATTGTGAAGCTTGGTTAGTCAATATGGTGGAATCTGAGGAGAAATTGCTTACCATCGAGAAGGTGTCGGTGTTAAGAGAGTTTACGGATGTATTTCCTGAGGATTTACCGGGTCCTCCACCGGATCGACAAGTGACTTTTGAAATAGATCTTGTTCCTGGATCAGCGCCGATGTCGAAAGCTCCTTATCGGATAACACCAAAAGATTTGTAAGAACTGAAGGTCCAATTACAGGAACTCTTAGATGAAGGTTTCATCAGACCGAGCGTGTCACCTTGGGGAGCTCCCGTGCTTTTCGTGAAGAAGAAGGATGGCAGCTTTCGGATGTGCATCGACTACCGGGAGCTGAATAAGAGAACAGTAAAGAACAAGTATCCACTGCCCCGGATTGAAGATCTCTTTGATCAATTAAGAGGTGCTAGTGTGTTCTCAAAGATTGACTTAAGGTCTGGGTATCACCAGATGAAAGTCAAAGACGCTGATATATCCAAGACAGCATTCAGAACAAGATATGGCCACTATGAATTTGTAGTGATGCCAATTGGGCTGAGTAATGCTCGAGCTGTCTTTATGGACCTGATGAATCGCGTATTCCATCCTTATCTTGATCTCTTCGTTATAGTGTTCATTGATGATATTCTCATCTATTCGTGCGATAGAGCGCACCATGAACAACATCTCAGGATCGCACTAGAGGTTTTAAGGAAAGAGAAGCTTTACGTGAAATTCAAGAAGTGTGAATTCTGGATGGACAAAGTGGGCTTCTTGGGCCATATCGTCTCTTCGCAAGGGATCGAAGTAGATCCTGGAAAGGTGGAAGCTGTCAGTAAGTGGGAAACTCCAACAAATGTCAAGGAAGTACGGAGTTTTATTGGTTTGGCTGGGTATTACCGAAGATTCATTGAGGGATTTTCGAAGATTGCCACTCCAATGATGCGCTTGACAAGAAAGGACGTGAAGTTCCAATGGACTGAAAAATGCGAGCATAGTTTCCAAGAGCTAAAGAAGAGACTGACAGAAGCACCTGTTCTAATAGTTCCAGACGTAACCAAGAAGTTCGTGATCTACAACGATGCATCCAAACAGGGTTTGGGATGTGTTTTGATGCAAGAAGGGAAGGTAGTGGCGTATGCATCACTCCAACTGAAGATTCACGAACAGAATTACCCGACGCACGATCTAGAGCTAGCAGCTGTTGTACATGCTCTCAAGATATGGAGGCACTATCTCTACGGTGCAAGGTGCGAGATCTACACTGACCATAAGAGCTTAAAATATTTCTTCGAGCAGAAGGAGCTCAAGATGAGACAAAGAAGATGGTTAGAGTTGGTCAAAGATTATGATCTTACGATTCATTATCATCCTGGAAAGGCCAACGTAGTAGCTGATGCTCTCAGCAGGAAGGGAAGGGGAATGGCGACGTCTATGGTCACCAATCAGTATCATTTGATCGAGGAGATGTCCAAGCTGAGTTTGGAGATTGTCATGCCACCGAACGGTATCGAAGCTAAAATGGTGGCGCTATTCGTGAAACCTACCCTTCGCGAGAGAATTGTTGAGGCCCAGAAGGAAGATAGCTTTTTAAAGAAGATGGAAGCTCGTATGAACAGTGGGAAAGTGGAAGGTTTCTCTTTAGCATCTGATGGAGCTTTTATTTTCAGAGGAAGAGTGTGCGTACCGAAGGACGAGAAGTTAAGAGAAGAGATTCTCAAAGAAGCACACTGCACGCCAATGTCTGCACACCCAGGAGGTACGAAGATGTACCGAGATTTAAGAGAAAAATTTTGGTGGAGAAATATGAAGAGAAGCATAGGGCTGTTCGTCAAAAAGTGTCTTGTCTGTCAACAAGTGAAAGCAGAGCATCAACGACCTGCTGGGATGCTGACTCCCTTAGAGATACCAGAATGGAAGTGGGAACACATAGCTATGGATTTCGTGGTCGGTCTCCCGAGTTCCAGACGAGGAAACCACGTTGTATGGGTGATAGTTGATAGACTAACGAAGTCTACCCACTTCTTGCCAATCAAGATGACTTTTGGACTAGACAGATTAGCAAGGATATATCTCGAGGAGATTGTTCGACTGCATGGAGTACTATCTATTATGTCGGACAGAGATCCCCGGTTCACCTCCAGATTCTGGCAGAGTCTACAAAAGGAGCTAGGAACTAAGCTGTCCTTTAGTACAGCTTTTCACCCACAAACTGACGGACAATCGGAAAGGACCATACAAATTTTGGAAGATATGTTGAGGGCATGTGTTCTGGATTTTCCCGGAAACTGGGAAGATCACTTGTGCTTAGTGGAATTTGCCTACAACAACAGCTACCAGTCGACTATTGGTATGGCGCCTTATGAAGCTCTCTACGGAAGAAAATGCCGCTCACCAATCTGTTGGGATGAAGTGGGCGAAAAGAAGATTTTAGGGCCTGAATTGGTAGATCAGACAGTCAAGGTGATAAACAAAATTCGGGAAAGAATTCAAGTGGCCCAAGATCGACAAAAGGCATATGCAGACAAATGACGGAGAGAGCTGAAATTCGAAGTAGGAGACAAAGTTTTCCTCAAAGTATCGCCTACAAAAGGAGTCTATCGCTTCGGGAAGAGAGGGAAGTTGAAGCCAAGGTATGTGGGACCATTCGAGATTCTAGATCGAGTTGGAGAGGTTGCGTACCGTCTAGCTCTACCGCCGGATTTCACTGGAGTACACAACGTTTTTCACGTATCTATGCTACGGAAGTATATATTCGATCCAAACCATATCATCAATCAAGAAGGCATAGAACTTGAGAAAGATTTGACATATGAAAAAGTCACGATAGCCATCTTGGATAAAAAGAACCGGCAGTTAAGGAATCGAGAGATGGCCATAGTGAAGGTTCAGTGGAGTCGTCACGGAAAGGAAGAAGCAACTTGGGAACTGGAGGATGAAATCCTGAGGAAATATCCCGACTTACCTTTCTTAGGTACACGTTTAACTTTTTCGTAGATACATGTTTAATTTCAAGGACGAAATTCTTTTAAAGGGTAAGGGATGTAGGGCCCGGGATCAAAATAAGCATAATTTAATAATTAAATATTTGAACCCTAACTTAATAATTATGTGCATATATGTTGACTGTTCAATTTAATACGTGCGTTTCAGATAAGTGTTTATTGCACGTTTTAGATCGATATTTTTCGTAGACATGGACCATAGGATTTTATTTTACCTCGCGATGCGTATTTGAAAAACAAGAAGATACAAACGAACTAGAGGTCAATCGGAGTTACGTAACTCAAGTATACGAGACGTATACGAAGAGTATAAAATACGAGATATTTTCTAACCAAAAATCTTATCTGGAACAGTGACCTACTCTATATGAACAGTAACCCTAGTGAATAGTGATTTTTCAAATTCTATAAATAGGAGAGTTTTGGATTCGAAAATTTACCGTTTTCCCGAGCGAGCCGAACGCGACGAAAACACGTAAGTTCTCTCTCCTCCCTCCTCTCCCCCTCTCCACTCTTTTCTGCCTCCAGCGCGCCGCCGCCGGAATAGCCACGGCACGCCGCCGGAGGGTCGCCGGAAAATTCCGACGTTGTCGGAATTGGACGATTTTGGCACATGACTTTCGTCTCGACGAGACGAGTCTAGGACAACTTCCGGAATTCAATTCCGACTTACGGTTCGCCGAAAAACGGCGAAAAACAGCCTTGAAACCCTAACCCCTCATCCTTTCTCTCTCCTCTGTTTTCTCTCTCTCTCCTCGCCCTCTTGCCGGAGCAGTGGTCGGATAAGCTGGTGGTGGTGTGGTGGTGATGAGGAGGAGGTGGCGCCGCCGCTGGTGGCGGCGCCGGGCCGGAATAGTAGGTATATATATGTATGTAGTGCATGTGTGTGTGTTTGTAAGTGAGATAGTGTGTGTGTTGTGTTTGCATGCTGTTGGGAGGCGGCGCAGGTGGCGCCGCCGTGAACTGCTGGTGGCCGGCGCTGGTGATACGCCGGCGAGTGTCGTGGTGATGGCCGCCGGCCAAGAAAAGTGAATCCGATGTGTGTGTGTTTGAACGTGTGTGTGTGTGTGTTTCATGCGTGAGTGTATATGGCTATGTTGGTGTTTTGGGTTGGCCGGAATAGGTGGCCGGCGATGGGGGGTCGCCGGCCAAGGGTCAGGGAAGGGTCGTCGGCGACTGGAAGTCGCCAGCCGAAGTTTTGGTTGGAGTTGGAATTTTTGGAAAAATCAGTGTATCGAAGGGTTTTGCGGCGATGATTGCAGACAATATTCATGCCGGAATCCGGCGAAGGATGGTCGGAGGTGGTAGCCGGCGGTGCAGGCTTGCCGGCGGACCAGGTGGTGGCCGGAGCAGAGCGGCGCCGCCGCAGCAGGTGGCACCGGGAAGTGGGCTGGCGAGCAGGGGCGACGCTGGGTGACCTGGGCACGAGCTGCCGAGAAAACTCGGTAGCCGCCGAGACGACGCTGCCGAGCTGCCGAGAAAACTCGGCCCTTGCCGAGTGAATCTAACTTGCTGCCAAGAAAACTCGGCAGCTGCCGAGACGGGATGCCGAGCCGCCGAGGACGCGCGCAAGCGTGCGCACGGGGGCGCGCGACATCGGGTGCTTGGTGCGCATGCCGGGAACCGCCATGCGCGCCGGCGAGCGTTTTTACACGTCGTTTCGTTTCCAATATTTTCATCAAGTTGTCGCCTTACAAGATGTTGACCAAGGGTCACGGGCCCGGTCAAAGTAAACCCTTGACCAAAATTACCAAAATACCCCTCAACCTTAAAATGCTCCGTTTGAGCTCGTTTCAACTCCGATTAAGCTCATTCTTTTTCCGTCATGACCCAAATTCAATACTCTATCATCTCAGCCTTTGAAACTCATCTCTCCTTCTCGTTTCTTAGGTCTCGATCTTTAGGTCTCTCGATCCATCACGGCTTTTACGATCATTTCTTTCACCGGGAACTTTTAGAGCTTTATTTATATTTATTGAGGAACTAAGGAACATCATAACTTGTGTAGGCTACTCGTTCGGTTGAGCCTTGATATATTTGGTCCTAGCTACTCACGCGGATACCATCGAACAAGGTAGGGGTAATTTCTAAACTCAGTATCTGTTTACAGTTTTCCCTATTCAAAGCATGATTGAGGAATACTAAGTGTTGTGATTATATTTGTTGTGTCATACTTTATACTGTGCATGGGCTGCTGTCCACCTCTTTCATGCATTCGTCCCTTATCCTTTTCTACTACTCTGTTGAGGTTTGGTGGTCCTCTTGAAATGCACCAGCGGTATTGAGACCGTTTTGTAGGATAAGATGGGGGAATCCCGCACCTATTCGTCCCTTACCATTTCTAATATATGTTGTGCTTTTACGTGCTGTGTTCTGTGTTAAAATTATACGCATGCTGTATTTATATATCTGTTGAGTGTCATGAGGCGGATTTTACTCCCATGAGTGTATTCCACGCACTCACCCCTTATTCTGTACTCACACTACAGGAGATGACAAGTATGATGAACCTTAGATGAAGAGAGTTGGTGCTCTTACTGGACTTTCATATGTAGAAGATGTATCACAACACTTAAACAATGTTTTAAATTATTTCACATTTTTGTAACATATAAACTTGTACATGTTTTGAATGTTGGATCCTGATGTTGATATTCTGCTGCTATGATGACCGGTTGAAACCGATTTTGATATGTGATTGAATCACATCGTCCCTTACCTTTTTCTTCGGTTGTCTCTTATCTCTTTCATCTGTTATTCGTCTCTTATCTTTTCTTTCTTCACGCCCATGTGAAAACTCTGATATAAAAAAAAATAAACGGGGCGTGACAATGATATCCGGTACAGTTGAGCTGGTATGATTATAGAATTACATTGATTAATACCGGTATGACCATGATTGAAATAGTGTACATATTTAATGAAAATTAAAAAAAATATTGATCCGATATGATGTATTATTATTTGTATTATTATGGGATTTGTTGCATTAGTAGTGGTATAATAATGGGATTCGGTAAAATATTGCTGATATGATCAGGAGATTCGGTACATTTATGCTTGTATAATTATAGGATCAGATGGATTAGTACTGGTATGATCGTCATTGAAATACCATACGTGTTTAAAGAAGATTAAATGTTTTTTAGAAAAACTGATCGGATCCGTTGCATTATTACTTTTATTAACTGGGATCCGGTGCATTAGTATTGGCATAGTAATCAGATACGATAAAATAATGCTGGTATGAATATGATTTCCGGTACATTTGTTTTGGTATGATTATGAGATCAGGTGGATTTATACCGGTATGACCATGATTGAAATAGTATAAATGTTTAAAGAAAATTTAAAAAATTTAAACAAAAACTGATCGAATCCGATACATTATTACTCGTATTATCATAGGTTCTGGTGCATTAGTACTGGTCTAATAATTGGATTCGGTAAAATATTACCGGTATGATCAGGTGATCCAGTACATTTGTGCTTGTATAATTATTGGATCAGGTGGATTAGTATCGATATGATCATCATTGAAATACTATACGTGTTTAAAGAAAATAAAAAAAAAATTAAAAAGCTGATCGGATCCGTTGCAGTATTACTTTCATATCGTGGGATTTGGTACATTAGTACTAGTATAGTAAACGCATACAGTAAAATAATGTTGGTACGATTATGATATCCGGTATATTTGTTCTGGTATGACTATGGGATTAGGTGGATTAGTACTGATATGACCGTGATTGAAATAGTATAGGTGTTCAAAGAAAATTAATTTTTTTTAAAAAAAACTGATTAGATCCAATGCATTATCACTTGTATTATCATGGCATCATGTGCATTAGTATTGGTATAATAATTGGATTCGGTAAAATAATATTGGTATGATCATGATATCTAGTACATTTGTGCTGGTATGATTGTGGAATCAGGTTGATTAGCATCGATATGACCGTGATTTAAATAGTAAACGTGTTTAAAGAAAATTTAAAAAATTTAAAAAAAACTTACCGGATCTGGTGCATTATTACTTTAATTATCATGGGATCCGATGCATTAGCATTGGTATAGAAATCGGATACGGTAAAATAATGCTTGTATGATTATGATATCTGGTATATTTGTTCTGGTATGATTATGAGATCAGGTGAATTAGTATCGGTATGACCGTGATTGAAATAGTATACTTGTTTAAAGAAAATTAATTTTTTTTAAAACTGATCGAATCCGATACATTATCATTTATATTATCATGACATCCGGTGCACTAGTACTGGTATAATAATTGAATCCATTAAAATAATGCTGGTATGATCATGATATCCGGTACATTTGTGCTGGTATGATAATGGGATCCGGTGGATTAGTACTAATTTGGTCGAGATTGAAATAGTATACGAGTTTAAAGAAAATTAATGAAATTTTAAAAAAACTTATATGTTATGGTGCATTAATACTTGTATTATCATGGCATCTGGTGCATTAGTACTGGTATAATAATGGGATACGGTTAAATAATGTTGGTATGATGACCGTGATATCCTTTACATTTATACTGGTATGATTATGGGATTAGGTGGATTAATACTGGTATGACCGTGATTGAAATAGTATACGTGTTTAAAGTAAATTTAAAAAATTAAAAAAAAAACTTATCGGATCTGGTACAATATTACCTGTATTATCATGGAATCCGGTGCATTAGTACTAGTCTAATAATGGGATCCGGTAAAATAATGCTGGTATCATTATGATATCTGGTACATTTGAGCTGATATGATTATAGATTCAGATTGATTAATACAGGTATGACCGTGATTGAAATATTATACGTATTTATCTAAAATTAAATATATTAAAAAAATAATGATCCGATTCGATATATTATTATTCGTATTATCATGGGATCTGTTGCATTAGTACTAGTATAAAAATGGAATTCGGTAAAATATTACCGGTATGATCAGGAGATCAGGTACATTTGTGCTTATATAATTATGGGATTAGGTGGATTAGTACCGGTATGATCCTCATTGAAATACCATACGTGTTTAAGGAAAATTAAAAAAAATTAAAAAAAACTGATCGGATCTGTTGCATTATTATTTTTATTAACTGGGATCCAGTGCATTAGTACTGGTATAGTAATCGGATACGGTAAAACAATGCTGGTATGATTATGATATCCGGTACATTTGTTTTGGTATGATTATGGGATCATGTGAATTTGTACTGGTATGACCGTGATTGAAATAGTATAAGTGTTTAAAGAAAATTTAAAAAAATTTTAAAAACTGATCGGAAACGGTACATTATTACTCATATTATCATAGGATCCGGTGCATTAGTATTGGTCTAATAATGGGATTTGGTAAAATATTACAGGTATGATCAGGAGATCCGGTATATTTGTGCATGTATAATTATGGGATCAAGTGGATTAGTATCAGTATGATCGTCATTGAAATACCAGACGTGTTTAAAGAAAATGAAAAAAATTGATTGGATTGGTTTTATTATTACTTTTATTATCATGGGATTCGGTGCATTAGTACTGGTATAGTAATCGGATATGATAAAACAATGCTGGTATGATTATGATAACAGGTACATTTGTTCTGGTATGATTATGGGATCAAGTGGATTAGTACTGATATGACCATGATTGAAATAGTATACGTATTTAAAGAAAATTAAAATTTGTTTAAAAAATTGATCAGATCTGATGCATTATCACTTATATTATCATGGCATCTTGTGCACTAGTATTGGTATAATAATTGGATCTAGTAAAATAATGATGGTCTGATCATGATATCCGGTACATTTGTGTTGGTATGATTTGGAATCAGGTTGATTAGCATCGATATGACCGTGATTTAAATAGTATACATATTTAAAGAAAATTAAAAAAAAATTTAAAAAACTTACCAAATATGTTGCATTATTACTTTTATTATCATGGGATCCGGTGCTTTAGTATTGGTATAGTAATCGGATACGGTAAAATGATGTTGGTATGATTATGATATCTGGTACTGTCAAGCAAAACAAACAAAGAAAGACTCAATACACAATGCAGAAGCAAAAGAAAAAGAATAGTTTGCAAAATACAAAGTGTAACAAAGTTGTTATTCATATTTCAGCAACTTAATAAGTGGAATACGTTTATATATTTGTTAAGTTTGTTAGGGTTTGTTAGAGTTACTTTTCTGCACATGTATATATATCAGATAGGATTAGTTTTCCAATTAATCAATTCATTCTGTAATTCATCTTTGATCAATCCTTCAATAAAATCTTTCCTTTACTCTTAATATGGTATCAGTTTAGCCACAGTTCAAAGAATTCTTGATCCAGTTTATCTTCTTCACGCTTTATGCGCCTCTGTTCTTCGGTGTCTATCACCATCTTTTGCTCATTTTGATTGATCGTTTGTCGATCTGTTCTTGATGGAATCTACCAGTCTGGGAACGTCTTCAAGTTCGCTGAATCCGCTCCTCAATCCGTATTCTCCTCTTGCCCTACACCCCAATGATAATACAGCGATCTCCATTGTTCTTGAGCCATTGAATGGTGTCAACTTTATCTCTTGGAGCCACTCCATCAAGCGCGCCCTTAGTGTGAAAAAAAAGTTTGCCTTAATTGATGGATCTCTTGATCCTCCATCCATTGATGATGTTGTGGTTTATTCGACATGGGTTCGGGCGAATGATCTCATCCTCTTATGGATTCTAAATTCTGTACAGAGTAACATTAAGCAAACTCTGGAATATTTCTCGTCCGCCAAAGATGTGTGGGACGAACTTCACTTGCGTTATGCGAGATCTGATGGACCACGCATTTATCACCTTGAGAAATCATTGAGCTCGATCTCTCAAAATAATCAGTCTCTCGTGGTTTATTACAACAGCTTTAAAGTCTTGTGGGATGAATTTGATAATTTTCGACCTATGTTAAAATGTACGTGTGGTGCAATGAGTAATTGTTCATGCGATCTTGTCCAGAGTATGCTGAAAATACAAGCTCAAGATGCTGTCATGACTCTTACTCGCATATCCGTAGTCAGTTACTGATTTCCTCTCCTCTTCCATCTTTGGCTAGAGTTTATTCACTCTTGTTACAAGAGGAGAGTCAACAAGGTTTAAGCTCTCATGGTGTGGATTTACCAACTGATTCGATGGCCATGTTATCCACAAGTTCAAGTGATTCTACTGTTTTATTGGCAAGAAATGCGAATTTTAATAGATTTGATATTGCTTCAATCCAAAGCTCCGGTTCTTCAACCCAAAAACTCGAGATCTTGAACCTTGATGTTGCCCCGATTCAATTCTCCAATTCCCCGATCCAAAAACTGGTAATCTTGAATCCCAAGACCTGCAAAACAAACACCGGGAGGGGTTCCCGGCGATGGGACTCCGACGCTCAAGTCAGAAAAAAGGAAGAGAATATTTGGACGTTGCAATTATGCGTGTGTGTATTTTGAATATAAGTGTGTATAAAGAAAAAATAAAGAATGAACACAAGAGGTATATATAGACTCCTTGGAATACGAGTTGGTTGAGATTCATCCCACAAAATATTGGATATGGACTAATAGTTCCGCTGAAATAGCGGTTAGTTAGGTTCAAAGTTTGTTCGTCACTTTCCCTGTTAATCAGTTCGTCGTTATGACTCTGAACTGAATCAGTTCCTCTTTCGTAAGTTCGATCATAGGGTTATAAGTCAGTTCGTTTAGCTTCACCGCATACCAGTTTATCGTCGTATCTTATAACTAATTTTAGTTCATCATCGTACTTCCCAACTGCATTGACTTGCGCTTCCTTAGTTCGATCCGAAGGTGGCCGAACAGCTTGTTTCTTCGTACTTCAGGTGCCTTGACTTTGGCCTCAGTTCGGTTTCTAAGAGAATGACTCGGTTCGACTTGGTTCGACTAAGTTCGGTTTATAAGAGGACTCGGTTCAACTTAGTTCGACCATATCAATATTCAAAGAAAGAAAAAAACTCTTAAAGTGTACACATTGTGGAGGCATAGGTCATTCCATAGATCGATGTTTTCAAATTATAGGATATCCTCCAGGCTGGAAGGGTCCTAGAGGGTCCAAGACTAGTACTGATCACTCAGCCAATGTTACTACTTCATCTCCCAAGAAGGATTTGCAAGGAAGTGCAGTTGTCTCCAATCCCTTGTTTAATCATGATCTTTTTGAACAGTTTATGGCATTTTCCAAAATGCATAAGGAGCAGCCTTCGCACAATGTAGCTCTTGTTGTTTCAAACACTGCATCAAAGCAGGATGAAGCTACCACATCAGGTTTGCATTACTGTCATAAATCTGAATCTTTATCTTCTACCAAATGGATATTAAACACTGGTGCTACAGATCATATGATCTGTAACTTTAATCTTTTCACTTCCTCTCCACTTGCTTGTTCTATCAGTATTAGTTTGCCTAACAATGAAGTGGCCATTGCATCATATGTTGGAGAAGTTTCTTTACCAAATGGTTTGAAGTTACATAATGTCTTATATGTTCCTACATTCTCATTTAATTTGTTATCTGTTTCACACTTAGCTAGATATTCAAAATGCATGGTCTGTTTTGCTTCAACCTATTGTGTTTTGCAGGACTCCCAAACCAAGACAGTGATTGGTTTTACTAAAGAGGAAGGAGGCTTATATTACTTGAAAACTGAAAATCATGTTGTTCATTCTGTTTCTTCAAATGTTTCTTCTAGATTGTGGCATTCCAGATTAGGGCATATGTCAAATAAAAACATGGCTTTGCTTAAGAATTTAGGTGTTAACTGTGCCACTCTTGATCATTGTGAGATTTGCCACTATGCTAAGCAAAAGAAGTTACCTTTCTCTGTAAGTGATTCTTCTTCAATGAAATGTTTTGATCTTGTCCACTGTGATGTTTGGGGTCCCTTTGCCACTTCTTCACATATTGGCAGTAAATATTTCTTAACTATAGTTGATGACTATAGCCGTGTCACTTGGATATACTTACTAAAAACCAAAACTGATGTTAAAAGTTCTATGCTTACCTTTTTTAACTTGGTAAAGAATCAGTTTAATGCTAGCATCAAAGTCATTAGAAGTGATAATGGCACTGAGTTTTTCTTACATGAATTTTACTCTTCTCATGGCATTATTCATCAAACATCTTGTCCTGAAACACCACAACAAAATGGATTGGTTGAAAGAAAACACCAACACTTGTTACAAGTTGCAAGGTCTTTGTTATTTCAATCTTGTCTTCCTTTAAAATACTGGGATGAATGCATTCTCATGGCAGCACATTTAATAAATAGGACTCCCTCTTCTGTCTTAAAGAATAAAACTCCCTTTGAAATCTTGTTTGGAAAGTGTCCTGATTATAGCTACATGAAGGCTTTTGGTTGTTTATGTTATGCTAGTTCTCTTGTTGCACATAGGCATAAGTTCCAATCTAGAGCCACAAAATGTGTTTTCCTAGGCTATCCTTTTGGACTTAAAGGATACAAACTTCTAGATATTGCTACTGGTAAGATCTTCAAATCAAGAAATGTTAAATTTTATGAGGATGTCTTTCCTTATTGTGATAAAGACTCATTGCTTAAGAATATGAACATATTTGTTTCTGATATATCAGATTCTAGTGATATTATTGTTTCTGGTAGAACTATTTCTAATGATTCTATGATTGATCATTTTGCTACTAATGTTGATAATAGTTTCTTTCATGATCCAAGAAATTTGAGTACACATATTGAACAGAATGACAATGTTCAAATTCAGACAAATGAACCAGATATTCATATTGATAATAATGTTGGTTCTTCTGTTTTCAACCATAATGCTGACACTCAAGATAATGATAATGAGCTTGAAGTCTGTAGAAGATCTAGTAGAGTTAAACAAAAGCCAGCTTACTTGGATCTTTATCAAGTAGATATACCAAGATCCATGGATCATGATCAAGCTACTGCTAATTCAGTCGGTTCTAACAGGAAGACAGCATATCCCATTTCAAATTATGTTTCCTCAAACAGGTTGTCTACTTCTTATAAAGCCTTTACTGTTTCCATTTCACAGCTAAGTGAACCAAAGAATTATAGACAGGCTATATTAGATCAAAATTGGGTACAAGTAATGGATACTGAATTAAGAGCTCTTGAGAGGACTAATACTTGGTCTTTAGTTGATCTTCCTCCCAACAAGCATTGCATAGGATGCAAATGAGTTTTCAGAATTAAGTATAAATCGGATGGTTCTATTGAAAGATATAAAGCTAGACTTATAGCTAAGGGATACACTTAAGAAGCTGGAGTGGACTATTTTGACACTTTTTCTCCAGTTGCCAAAATAACTTCAGTAAGATTATTACTTGTCATTGCTGTTTCAAAAGGATGGAGTATTCAACAGCTTGATGTGAACAATGCCTTTTTACCTGGTGATTTGGATGAAGAAGTATTTATGTTTCCTCCTCCTAGATATTGTTTGGATTCAGACAAGAAAGTTTGCAGATTACATAAAAGCATTTATGGCTTGAAGCAAGCTTCAAGGCAGTGGTTTAGTAAACTTACTGACTCTCTTATTTCTTTTGGATATACTCAATCTATGCATGATCATTCTTTGTTTACTAAAAGCACCAATGATTCTTTTACTATTTTATTAGTATATGTGGATGACATAATCCGTACAGGTAATAGTGTTCTTGAGATACATTCTGTGAAAAGCTATTTACATGATAGTTCACAATTAAAGATCTAGGCAATTTAAAATACATTTTGGGAATTGAAGTTGCAAGATCTAACAGAGGAATGCACTTGTGTCAGAGGAAATACACTTTAGACTTGTTAAATGATTGTGGATATATTAACAGCAAGCCTTGTTCCACACCAATGGATTCTAAACATAAATTTACATCTGCTATATCTGAAAAATAAGTGGATGCAAAAGAGTATAGGAATGTAGTAGGAAGATTGCTTTATCTAACTATAACCAGGCCTGACATTTCATATTGTGTACAAACTTTGACTCAATATATGAGTGCTCCAAATGTAGTACATATGCAGGCTGTCCACAGATTGCTAAGATACTTGAAGAGCAGTCCAGGAGATGATTTATTTTATCCAGTCCAATCTTCTTTAAAGCTGCAAGGATACACAGATGCAGATTGGGCCAAGTGTGAGGATACAAGGAAAAGCATAAGTGGTTATGCAATTTATCTAGGAGAAGCTTTAATCTCCTGGAAGTCCAAGAAGCAGCCAACAGTAAGCAGGTCCTCAGTTGAATCAGAATACAGGGCCATGGCTTTTTCAACTTGTGAGCTGCAGTGGATACTCTTCATGCTACAAGAACTTAAAGTAGATCAAATTCAACCTGCAATACTCTATACTGACAGTAGATCAGCCTACTGTATTGCTCATAATCCAGTGCTTCATGAGAAAACAAAACACTTCCAGATTAACTATCACTTTACAAGAGAAAAGATTTTTGAAAAAGTAGTGAAACTCATTCAGATTCCATCAGAAAGAAATGTGGCAGACATCATGACTAAGCCCTTACCTCCTGCTGCTTTTCAAGATTTCAAGTGCAAAATGGGAATGTTGAATATTCACTCCCATTTTGAGGGGGGTATCAAGAAAAACAAAGAAAGAAAGACTCAATACACAATGCAGAAGCAAAGGAAAAAGAATAGTTTGCAAAATACAAAGTGTAACAAAGTTGCTATTCATATTTCAGCAACTTAATAAGTGGTATACGTTTATATATTTGTTAAGTTTTTTAGAGTTAGTTTTCTGCACATGTATATATATCAGATAGGATTAGTTTTCCAATTAATTAATTCATTATGTAATTCATCTTTGATCAGTCCTTCAATAAAATCTTTCCTTTACTCTTAATAGGTACATTTGTTCTGGTATGATTATAGGATTAGGTGGATTAATACATGTATGACAGTCATTGAAATAATATATGTGTTTAAAGTAAATTAATTTAAAATTTAAAAAAAACTTATCGAATCTGGTACATTATTACCTGTATTATCATGGGATTCGGTGCATTAGTACTGGTCTAATAATGGGATCCGGTAAAATAATCATGGTATCATCATATCCAGTACATTTGAGCTGGTATGATTATAGAATCAGATTGATTAATACCGGTATGATCGTGCTTGAAATAGTATACGTATTTAATGAGAATTAAAAAAATTAAAAAAAATACTGATCCAATCCGATGTATTATTATTTGTATTATCATGGGATCTGTTGTATTAGTACAGGTATAATAATGGGATTCGTTAAAATATTGCCTGTATGATCAGGAGATCCGATACATTTGTGCTTGTATAATTATATGATCAGATGGATTAGTTCCGGTATGATCGCATTGAAATACCATACGTGTTTAAAGAAAATTAAAAAAACTGATTGGATACGGTAAAATAATGCTGGTATGATTATGATATCTGGTACATTTGTTCTAGTATGATTATGAGTATGATTAGTACCAGTATGACCGTGATTAAAATAGTATATGTGTTGAAAGAAAATTAAAAAAAATTAAAAGAACTGATCAGATCCGATGCATTATCACTTGTATTATGATGCCATCCAGTTGACTAGTACTGGTATAATAATTGGATCCGGTAAAATAATGCTGGTATGATCATGATATCCGGTACATTTATGCTGGTATGATTATGGAATCAGGTGGATTAATATCAGTATGACTGTGATTGAAATAGTATAAGTGTTTAAAGGAAATTAAATTTTTTTTAAAAACTGATCGGATCTTGTGCATTATTACTTTTATTATCATGGGATCCGGTGCATTAGTACTGGTCTAATAATAGTATCTGGTAAAATAATGTTGGTATGATCATGATATCCGGTACATTTGTGTTGGTACGATTATGGAATCAGGTTGATTAGCACCGATATGACCATGATTAAAAAAGATACGTGTTTCAAGAAAATTAAAAAAAATTTAAAAATCCTGATCGGATACGGTGCATTATTATATTTATTATCATGGGATGCGATGCATTAGTAGAGGTATAGTAATCAAATATGGTAAAATAAAGTTGGTATGATAATGATATCCGGTACATTTATTCTAGTATGATTATTGGATCAGGTGGATTAGTACCGGTATGATTGTGATTGAAATAGTATACATGTTTAAATCAAATTTAAAAAAAAACTGATCGGATCCGATGCATTATCAATTTTATTATCATGGCATCCGTTGCATTAGTACTGGTATTATAATGGGATCTGGTAAAATATTGCTAGTATGATCATGATATCCGATACATTTATGCTGGTAGGATTATGGGATCAGGTAGATTAATACCAATATGACCGTGATTGAAATAATATAATTGTTTAAAGAAAATTTAAAAAATTTAAAAAAACTGATCGGATCCGGTACATTATTACTTGTATTATCATATGATTCGGTGCATTAGTACTGGTCAAACAATAGGATCCGATAAAATAATGCTGATATGATCATGATATCCGGTACGTTAATACTGGTATGATTATGGGATCAGTTAGATTCTTACCGGTATGACCGTGAATGAAATAGCATAAGTGTTTAAAGAAAATTTAAAAAAAACTGATCGGATCTTGTGCATTATTACTTTTATTATCATAGGATCTGGTGCATTAGTATTGGTCTTGTAATGGTATCTAGTAAAATAATGCTGGTATGATCATGATATCCGGTACATTTGTGCTGGTGCGATTATGGAATCAAGTTGATTAGCACCGATATGACCGTGATTTAAATAGTATACGTATTTAAAGAAGATTTTAAAAATTTTAAAAAAACTGATCGGATCCGACGCATTAGTGCTTGTATAGTAATCGGATATGGTAAAATAAATATGGTATGATTATGATATCTGGTACATTTGTTCTGGTATGATTATGGAATAAGGTGGATTATTACCGGTATGACCGTGAAAAAAATAGTATACCTGTCACGCCCTAAAATCTTTCGTTAAAAATATCAGAGTTTTACCCGGGCGTGAAGATAGAAAAGCAAGGGACGCATAACACATACAGAAAGAGTTAAGCAAGGGACAACAGAAGAAAGAGATAAGGGACGATAATAAACCATCTCACAACAACCTTCGGCCTCGGCCGATATCATTCGGTCTCTCACCGATAATATATACATCATATACAGCGGAAGCTAAACATCAGGATCTCCCATTCTTACAAGCACCCAAAAATATATACAGATCGTAAACTGTTTGAAAACGTGTTTGGAAAAGTTTTAAACTATGACATTTTAACAGAAATACCAACAGCTAGCACTATCCCCCTCCGTCTAGGGTTCACCAGCTTCCTCATCTCCTGTAGTGTGAGTACAGATTAAGGGGTGAGTGCGTTGAATACACTCAGTGGAGATAACATCCACCTCATAAGACTCCAGACAGAAATATAAATACCGAAAAGCTAACTTACAGTCACGTTGTCACAGCACAGATATATGCAAAGCAGATATTAGAAATGGCAAGGGACGTATAGGTGCGGGATTCCCCCGTCTTACCCTATATAACGGTATCTCACCGTTAGTGCATTTCAAGAGGCTCACGACACCTCCACAGAGTAGTAGAAAATAACAGGGGACGAACAGAATGCATGATCGGAGGACCTCGGTCCTTTCACAGATATAATATGGCACAGCAAGTATATACACAGCACTTAGATTCCCAATCATATTTCATAAATAGGGAAAGCTGTAAACAGAATAAGAGTTAGAAATTACCCCCACCTCGTATAGTGGTTACCGCGTGAGTAGCTAAGACAGAACGTCTGACAACTCAACACCTCAAGCTTAGTCCACAGCAGCCTACAAATTTACAGTGTTTCTTAGGTCTTAAATACAATATAGTTAAAGCTGTAAAGGGTCCTGGCGGAAAAACGTTTGTTAAGGACACAGCGGATCGAAAATACGGCATTACGTGCTCTGCGGCCCGTGAGCACCCGGCGTCGGGCGGAAACGAACCCGACGGCTCGCGCATCATCCGGCAGCTGTCGAGTTTTCCTCGGCCACCCGGTCCCCGTCGCCCGCGCACGCTGGACCCCCGGCACACGCACCCGCGCGCACTCGGCACCCGGCGCACACCCGGCACCCGGCGCACACCCGGCACCCGGCACGCACCCGACGCGCACCCGACGCACATCCCGGCGCGCACCCGACGCCCGACCCGACGCACATCCCGACGCACATCCCGGCGCGCACCCGACGCCCGACCCGACGCACAACCCGGCGCGCACCCGACGCCCGACCCGACGCACAACCCGGCGCGCACCCGTCACCCGACACACCACCACCAGCACCACTGCTGGCCGGCGGCGGCGGCGGCGGCGACGGCGGCGACGGCGACGGCGGCGGCGACGGCGGCGGCGCTCCGGCGGCACTCCGGCGGCACTCCGGCGGCGGCGGAAAATAAAAACGTAAAGGAAAAGAAAAGAAAGAGAACTTACGTGTTCGCGTCGCGAGCGTCGCTCGGGTCGTCGGCTTTGAAAACGTATAAGTTTTGAAAGTTATGAGCCCCTATTTATAGATTTTGGAATTTACCTTTTTACCGTTGAAAAGTTACTATTTACCAAAAAATATCTTAATTTACCTTTCATTAAAATATTATTTTTATTTTTACCTTTTATCAAAATTTTACCCTTTCCTTCGTTAGTTGAACTACGGGTCTCCGATTAACCGCTAGTTTGTTTCTGTTTTCTCGTATTTCCGATACGAATCTCTTGGTAAAATCATATTCTAGGTTCCATGTCACAAAAAAATATACCCATCTAAAACTAAAACCGGCGTTAGCCAAGTATCTGAAACGCATGTACTAAATTAAACAGTCAAAACATACGCACATAATTATTAAGTCGGGGTTCAAATACTTAATTATTCAATTATGCTCATTTTGATCCGGGGTGCTACATCCCTTACCCCTTAAAATAATTTCGTCCTCGAAATTGAGCACATACTTAGAAAGACAAACAAACGTATACCTAGGATCGGTATGTCGGGGTACTTCCTCAAAATCTCGTCCTCCAACTCCCAGGTTGCCTCTTCCCTTCCGTGGCGGCTCCACTGGACCTTCACTATAGCCATCTCTCGGTTCCTAAGTTGTCGTTTCTTTCTGTCCAAGATGGCTATCGGGACTTCCTCATATGTCAGATCCTTCTCCAGTTCGATGCCTTCTCGATTGATTATATGATTTGGATCAAAAATATATTTCCGTAGCATAGACACATGGAAGACATTGTGCACCCCAGCAAAGTCCGGTGGTAGAGCTAGTCGGTACGCGACCTCCCCAACTTGATCCAAGATTTCGAACGGTCCCACGTACCTTGGTTTCAGTTTTCCCTTCTTTCCAAAACGGTGAACTCTTTTAGTGGGAGACACTTTGAGGAAAACTTTGTCCCCAACTTCAAACCTCAGTTCTCTTCGTCTCTTATCTGCATACGATTTTTGTCGATCTTGGGCCACTCGTATTCGGTCTCGAATCTTCTTTATTACTTCTACTGTTTGTTCCACCAATTCGGGTCCCAGAATTTTCTTTTCACCAACTTCGTCCCAGCATATTGGTGATCGACACTTCCTTCCGTAGAGGGCCTCATAAGGTGCCATACCAATGGTTGATTGATAGCTATTGTTGTAGGCGAACTCTACTAAACACAGATGATCTTCCCAGTTTCCGGGAAAATCTAGAACACAGGCCCGCAACATATCCTCTAAGATCTGTATGGTTCTTTCTGATTGTCCGTCGGTTTGTGGGTGAAAAGCTGTACTGAAAGACAGCTTGGTTCCTAACTCCTTCTGCAGACTCTGCCAGAATCGGGAAGTGAACCGTGGATCCCTGTCAGATGTGATAGAAACCGGTACACCGTGTAGTCGGACTATCTCTTCCAGGTATATCCGTGCCAATCTGTCTAGTCCAAAAGTCATCTTGATCGGCAAGAAATGGGTGGATTTCGTCAATCTGTCCACGATCACCCACACGGCGTGGTTTCCCCGTCTGGTTGTCGGTAGACCAACCACAAAGTCCATGGTTATATGTTCCCATTTCCACTCCGGTATCTCTAATGGAGTTAGCATCCCAGCCGGTCGTTGATGTTCTGCTTTCACTTGTTGGCAGATGAGACACTTCTTGACGAACAATCCTATGCCTCGCTTCATGTTCCTCCACCAGAAATTCGCCCTCAAGTCTCGGTACATCTTTGTACCTCCTGGGTGTGCAGCTATAGGTGTGCAATGCGCTTCTTTGAGTATTTCCTCTTTTAATTCCTCGTTCTTAGGCACGCACAGCCTTCCTCTGAAGATTAGAGCTCCATCCGTAGTTAAAGAAAAGTCTTCAGCTCCTCCCTTATCCATCAGAGCTTTCATCTTCTTTAGAAACTTATCCTTCTTCTGAGCCTCCACAATTCGGTCCCGCAGCGTGGGTGTTACAAATAACGCTGCCATTCTGGATTCAATATTGATCGGTGGCGAGAGTATCTCCAAATTAAGTTTCGACATCTCCTCGACTAGTTGGAGTTGATTGGTGATCATTGATGTCACTACTACTTTCCCTTTCCTGCTAAGGGCGTCAGCCACCACATTCGCCTTTCCGGGATGATAGTGGATCGTGATATCATAATCTTTCACCAACTCTAGCCATCTCCTTTGTCTCATGTTGAGCTCCTTCTGTTCGAAGAAGTACTTCAGGCTTTTGTGGTCAGTGTAGATTGCACACTTCACGCCATAGAGATAATGTCTCCAGATCTTTAGGGCGTGTACCACTGCTGCTAGTTCTAGATCATGAGTCGGATAAATCTGTTCGTGGACCTTCAGCTGGCGTGATGCATATGCCACCACTTTTCCTTCCTGCATCAATACACACCCCAAACCTTCTTTGGACGCGTCGCTGTAGATTACGAATTCCTTGGACATATCTGGAACTACTAAGACTGGTGCTTCTGTCAGTCTTTTCTTTAGTTCCTGGAAACTTCGCTCGCACCGCTCATTCCACTGAAACCTCACATCTTTTCTGGTCAAGCGTGTCATCGGAGTAGCGATCCTCGAGAACCCTTCTATAAATCTTCGATAATATCCAGCTAGGCCGATGAAACTCCGAACTTCCTTTACATTCGTTGGAGTCTCCCAATTGCTAACAGTTGCCACTTTTTCAGGATCCACCTCAACCCCTTCCGCAGAAACGATGTGGCCCAGAAAGCCAATTTTGTCCATCCAGAATTCGCACTTCTTAAATTTAGCATAAAGTTTTTCTTTCCTTAGTACTTCCAGTGCGATTCTAAGATGTTGTTCATGGTGCGCTCTGTCGCACGAATAGATGAGAATATCATCAATGAACACTATGACAAAAAGGTCAAGATAATGATGGAAGATGCGATTCATTAAATCCATAAAGACAGCCGGAGCATTACTCAACCCGAATGGCATTACTACAAACTCGTAGTGGCCATATCTCGTTCTGAATGCTGTCTTGGATATATCAGCATCTTTGACTTTCATCTGGTGATATCCCGATCTTAAGTCAATTTTCGAGAACACACTAGCACCTCTTAATTGATCGAAGAGATCTTCAATCCGAGGCAGTGGATACTTGTTCTTTATTGTTTTCTTATTCAGCTCTCGGTAGTCAATACACATCCGGAAGCTACCATCCTTCTTCTTTATGAACAGTACCGGTGCTCCCCAAGGTGACACACTCGGTCTGATGAAGCCCTTATCTAACAGCTCCTGAAGCTGAACCTTCAATTCTTGCAATTCTTTCGGCGCCATCCGATAAGGAGCCTTTGACACTGGCGCTGATCCAGGGATGAGATCTATCTCGAAGGTTACTTGTCGATCTGGTGGAGGGCCCGGTAAGTCCTCTGGAAACACATCTGTGAATTCTTTTATCACCGGTACCTCCTCGATAGCAATTGGTTTCTTCTCGGAGTTTATCATATTAACCAACCATGCTTCGCACTCTCCTTTACTGAGCATCTGGGTTGCTTTCATGGCCGAGACAATCCTTGAGTCGACCTTAACTCGTGTCCCGTGGAAGGTAAACCCCGGCTCTCCCGGTGCTTGGAAGGTTATCTCCCTTTCACGGCACTTGATTACCGCGTGGTTGGACTCTAGCCAGTCCATTCCCAAAATCACATCGAAATCTTTCATCTCCAGAGCGTGGAGATCTGCTTGAAGCATCTTATCCTCGAAGGCAATCTTAAGACGACAGTACAAGTGTTTTGTCTTTACCGTCTTCCCTGAGGGGATACTAACTACTAAAGTTTGAGCGACTATCCTACCGTCATCATGCTTCAGCAATTTACAGAAGTCGACAGATATGAAAGAGTGTGTCGCTCCAGTATCAAATAAAATGAAAGCGGGTATATCAGATACTGTTAACATACCTGCCATCGTCTCTGATCCCTCGGCGGCCTCCGGGCGAGTCAAAACGTAAGCTCTCGCCCTACCCGCTACTGGCCTTGAATTCGGTCCTGTAGCCGGCGCGTTCTTTGCCTTCCAGCAATTCGCCGCAATGTGCCCTGGCGCCCCGCAATTGTAGCAACTCCTTGTCTCAGACTGACACGGTCCCGTGTGCACCCTTCTACACTTCGGGCACGGATTTCCGGGTCGGGGATTGGGGAGAAGCGGAGCGTTACTTGCTCTGGGAAACTTATTAGGGACAACGCTCTGGCTTGGGCCAGTCCACTTTCTCTTGGCAGGAACATGAAACGTTTTTCTGAGGGGCACTGCATCCAATCCCATCCGCGAAGCGATCTCCTGGGCCCTTTCGAGGACACTGGCATATGTCAACGTTCCTTGCCCGGCGAGTATCGAGCTAATCTCTGAGCGAAGGCCCTTCTCGAACCTTCGAGCCTTCTTCTGATCAGTATCAACTAGATGAGGGGCATAGCGGCTCAAATGATTGAACTGTCGTTCATAGTCCCCTACAGTCATGCTCCCTTGCTTGAGACGAAGAAACTCCGTCTCCTTCTGGTCCCCATATGACTGAGGAATAAAGTGATGAGTGACAATCTCTTTGAATTCCTCCCAAGTCATTTGTTCCTTCTGTACTGGCAGAAGAGTCCGTGCGTACGAGTCCCACCAATGACTCGCCTCATCCGTTAGCTGGAAGATAGCACAGCTAACCATCTGTCCCGTAGAGTAGGTGAGATGTTCGAACAGTCGGTCCAGTGATCGTAGCCACTCCTCTGCCACAATCGGTTCTCCTCGTCCGTCGAACGTCGGTGGATTAAACCGTCTGAACTGTTCATATATCAGATTCGGGTCAACCCTAGCTGTCTGAGGGACGGCCCGATTGGTCCCAAAATGCTGTGCCAATCTTCGTAGCACAGTTAACAGATCGTTGTCGTTGGCGTTCTCTTCCCGCTCAAGTGGGTTAACTGGTGGTTGCGGCTGTTCCTTCCTTGGCCTGCCTCTCGACATGCTTCTGGTATGATAAGTAAATACGTATAAGCCATTATGACTAATACCATAATATTATACATAGATCAGATAACACTTTTCTCGACATGAAGCATATCATAACACCGTAGGATGAGCAAAATGATGTATGTACATATATACATAATACAAAATAAGGATAGTACTACACCATCACAAAAGGGTGTATGTACACTATCTATGGAGCAAGAACTACCCTATCGTTTACACATAGTATACTGTATCTCGAGTATCATAATATATACATAAACATGTCCTCTAATACATCTAATCTACATCAGCAGGAGGTAACGGTGGTGCTGGCCCATCCTGAGGGTCATCCTCCTCTACATCGATCTCCTGGGGATCCTCCTCCGACTCCTCCTCCGGATCCTCCTCCGGCTCTTCCTCCGGATCCTCTTCCGGCTCCTGCTCCGAATCAGAGCTACTACTGCCAGGGTCATAGGGCGACGACTCCGGAGTAGTTGGTTGGCCATGTCGGCCCCACAAATCCAACACTGCTCTAGCCACATTGCCAAAATTGGCAATGGGCACCAAGTCAACCGACGAGAATACTAACTCGTCACGATAGATGATACGCGCCGTTTGCTGCCACTCCGGAGGCAGAGTATGAATCAAGTGTAAACACGCTCCCACCCCGGGAATCGGGCCCCTCTCTCCCCCGTTCTCTCTCCAAAAGTGAAGGAGCCCGGCTACATGCTCCCCTACCGATCTATCATCGGTAACCCTACTCTGAAAGAACAACCGTCGCAGTCGCTCCTGCCTCGTCTCTATCACAGGCGCTCTCCCTCTTCCTCTACCCGCTCGGTAAATCCTATTCATCTGTCAATTATTTTACACAAGTTTCTAACATCATATATCCATGCCTGACATGTTTCCCCCAAAATCAAACAGTGCAGGACAAAATAACACAGAACAAGCAGTCATGCTAATTCCATAAGTCACATACCAAGGAGGGTCACCTATAGAGAGAGACTAGTGCCTATCTTACCCTTTTCGGAAAATCCGATTACATTTTGCAAACACACTTTCAAAATCACATTTTTCCCACTTTAAAACTCGCTTTAAAAACCTTTCCCTCATTTCCAAATCACACTTTCCAAATCACGTTTCTCTCATTTTAAAACCAGTTCGAGCAAGTTCTCATCATTAGAACCGTTCTGATACCACCTGTCACGCCCCAAAATCTTTCGTTAAAAATATCAGAGTTTTACCCGGGCGTGAAGATAGAAAAGCAAGGGACGCATAACACATACAGAAAGAGTTAAGCAAGGGACAACAGAAGAAAGAGATAAGGGACGATAATAAACCATCTCACAACAACCTTCGGCCTCGGCCGATATCATTCGGTCTCTCACCGATAATATATACATCATATACAGCGCAAGCTAAACATCAGGATCTCCCATTCTTACAAGCACCCAAAAATATATACAGATCGTAAACTGTTTGAAAACGTGTTTGGAAAAGTTTTAAACTATGACATTTTAACAGAAATACCAACAGCTAGCACTATCCCCCTCCGTGTAGGGTTCACCAGCTTCCTCATCTCCTGTAGTGTGAGTACAGATTAAGGGGTGAGTGCGTTGAATACACTCAATGGAGATAACATCCACCTCATAAGACTCCAGACAGAAATATAAATACCGAAAAGCTAACTTACAGTCACGTTGTCACAGCACAGATATATGCAAAGCAAATATTAGAAATGGCAAGGGACGTATAGGTGCGGGATTCCCCCGTCTTACCCTATATAACGGTATCTCACCGTTAGTGCATTTCAAGAGGCTCACGACACCTCCACAGAGTAGTAGAAAATAGCAGGGGACGAACAGAATGCATGATCGGAGGACCTCGGTCCTTTCACAGATATAATATGGCACAGCAAGTATATACACAGCACTTAGATTCCCAATCATATTTCATAAATAGGGAAAGCTGTAAACAGAATAAGAGTTAGAAATTACCCCCACCTCGTATAGTGGTTACCACGTGAGTAGCTAAGACAGAACGTCTGACAACTCAACACCTCAAGCTTAGTCCACAGCAGCCTACAAATTTACGGTGTTTCTTAGGTCTTAAATACAATATAGTTAAAGCTGTAAAGGGTCCTGGCGGAAAAACGTTTGTTAAGGACACGGCGGATCGAAAATACGGCATTACGTGCTCTGGGGCCCGTGAGCACCCGGCGTCGGGCGGAAACGAACCCGACGGCTCGCGCATCATCCGGCAGCTGTCGAGTTTTCCTCGGCCACCCGGTCCCCGTCGCCCGCGCACGCTGGACCCCCGGCACACGCACCCGCGCGCACTCGGCACCCGGCGCACACCCGGCACTCGGCACGCACCCGACGCACACCCGACGCACATCCCGGCGCGCACCCGACGCCCGACCCGACGCACAACCCGGCGCGCACCCGACGCCCGACCCGACGCACAACCCGGTGCGCACCCGTCACCCGACACACTACCACCAGCACCACTGCTGGCCGGCGGCGGCGGCGCTCCGACGGCACTCCGGCGGCGGCGGAAAATAAAAACGTAAAGGAAAAGAAAAGAAAGAGAACTTACGTGTTCGCGTCGCGAGCGTCGCTCGGGTCGTCGGCTTTGAAAACGTATAAGTTTTGAAAGTTATGAGCCCCTATTTATAGATTTTGGAATTTACCTTTTTACCGTTGAAAAGTTACTATTTACCAAAAAATATCTTAATTTACCTTTCATTAAAATATTATTTTTATTTTTACCTTTTATCAAAATTTTACCCTTTCCTTCGTTAGTTGAACTACGGGTCTTCGATTAACCGCTAGTTTGTTTCTGTTTTCTCGTATTTCCGATACGAATCTCTTGGTAAAATCATATTCTAGGTTCCATGTCACAAAAAAATATACCCATCTAAAACTAAAACCGGCGTTAGCCAAGTATCTGAAACGCATGTACTAAATTAAACAGTCAAAACATACGCACATAATTATTAAGTCGGGGTTCAAATACTTAATTATTCAATTATGCTCATTTTGATCCGGGGTGCTACAATACCTGTTTAAAAAAATTAATATTTTTTTAAAAACAACTATTGGATCAGATGTATTATCACTTGTATTATGATGGCATCCGATTGACTAGGACTGCTATAATAATTGGATCCGATAAAATAATGCTGATATGATCATGATATCTGGTACATTTATACGGGTATGGTTATGGGATCAGGTGGATTAATACCGGTATGACTGTGATTGAAATAGTATAATTGTTTAAAGCAAATTTAAAAAGTTTAAAAAAAACTGATCTGAGCCGGTACATTATTACTTGTATTATCATAGGATTCAGTGCATTAGTACTGGTCTAATAATGGGATCTGAGAAAATAATATTCCTATGATAATGATATCTAGTACATTTATGCTGGTATGATTAAGGGATCAGTTGGATTAGTACCGGTATGATCGTGATTAAAATAGTATAAGTGTTTAAAGAAAATTTAAAAAATTTAAAAAAAACTGATCGGATCTTGTGCATTATTACTTTTATTATCAAGGGATCCGGTGTATTAGTACTGGTCTAATAATGGTATCTGGTAAAATAATACTGGTATGATCATGATATCCGGTACAATTGTGCTGGTACGATTATGGAATCAAGTTGATTAGCACTGATATGGTCATGATTTAAATAGTATACATGTTTAAAGTAAATTAAAAAAATTTAAAAAATCCTGATCGGATCCGATGCATTATTACTTTTATTATTACAGTAAAATAATGTTGGTATGATAATGATATCTAGTACATTTGTTCTAGTATGATTATTGGATCATGTGGATTAGTACCGGTATGATCGTGATTGAAATAATATACATGTTTAAAGAATATTAATTTTTTTTTAAACTGATTGGATCCGATGCATTATCAATTTTATTATCATGGCATCTATTGCATTAGTACTAGTATTATAATGGGATCTGGTAAAATAATGCTGGTATGATCATAATATTCGGTACATTTATGCTGGTAGGATTATGGGATTAGGTGGATTAGTACCGGTATGACCGTGATTGAAATAGTATTATTGTTTAAAGAAAATTTAAAAAAATTGATTGGATCCGGTACATTATTACTTGTATTATCATATGATTCGGTGTATTAGTACTGGTCTAATAATGGGATTCGAAAAAATAATCCTGGTATGGTCATGATATCCGGTACATTTATGCTGGTATGATTATCGGATCAGGTGGATTAGTACCGGTATGATCGTGATTTAAATAATATAAGTGTTTAAAGAAAATTTTAAAATAACTGATCAGATCAGATAAATTATTACTTGTATTCTCAAAGGATTCTGTGCATTAGTACTGGTCTAATAATGGGATCTGGTAAAATAAAGTTGGTATGATCATGATATTCTGTATATTAGTGCTAGTACGATTGTGGAAACAAGTTGATTAGTACCGGTATGTCCATGATTGAAATAGTATACGTGTTTAAAGAAACTTAAAAAAATTAAAAAAATGTAATCGGATCTGGTGCATTATTACATTTATTATCATCGGATCCGGTGCATTAGTATTTGTATAGTAATCGGATACGGTAAAATAATGTTGGTATGATTATGCTATCCGATACATTTGTTCTGGTATGATTATTGGGTCAAGTGGATTAGTACCTGTACGACCGTGATTGAAATAGTATACATGTTTAAAGAAAATTCAAAAAATTTAAAAAAACTGATCGGATCTTGTGCAATATTACTCTTATTATAATGGGATCTGGTGCATTAGTACTGGTCTATTATTGGTATCTGGTAAAATAATGCTGGTATGATAATAATATCCGGTACATTTGTGTTGGAACTATTATGGAATCAGGTTGATTAGCACTGATATGATCGTCATTTAAATATTATACGTTTCTAAAGAAAACTAAAAAAATTAAATAAAACTGATCGTATCCGGTGCATTATTACCTTTATTATCATGGGATCCGGTGCATTAGTACAGGTATAGTAATCGGTTACGATAAAATAATGTTAGTATGATTGTAACGCTCCAAAATCTTTTGGTCAAAGTATCAGAGTTTTTCGTTTTTGGGCGTTAAGAGAGAAAGGGGAAAGAGGCGTACATGATATAAAATAGAAAGAAACATGAGGGGATAAAAAGTGGTACAATTAATTAAAACATCGGATACAACCGATAAAAAAAATGTTTAAAACCATACGCAGCGGAAAAACATCAGGATCTTTTTACATAAAATGACAATATATCTTTACAAAACGTGAAGTTAAATTAAACATCGTTTGAACATGAAGTTTTGAAAAGCAAAAGGGAAGTCTGGATATGGCACCATCCTCTTTATGCATCTTGACTTTCTGCATCTCCTGTAGTGTGAGTACAGGTGGGGGGTGAGTGTGTTGAATACACTCATGGTTCTATGTTTTAATATTATTAAACAGATACACAAATCAAACATATATAATAGATCAGCAATTAGACACATCACAAATACGGCACAACACGTCCCGGTGTATTTACGGACCACCAAACCCCGATGTATTACGGACCATCAAATCCCGATGTATTACGGACCATCAAATCCCGATGTATTACGGACCACCAAATCCCGATGTATTACGGACCATCAAATCCCGATGTATTACGGAACATCAAATCCCTCCCCAAGATATAAATATGCACACAATATTCTCAACAGTTCACATATCCAGTAGGGAAAACAGTGAACACACAGAGGTTTAGTAATTATTCCCCCCACACAATATAATCACAATGTTTATCTCAAAACACATAAGTTCACAAATCATCAGTGTGCGTTACATACAGCAACATAAAGTTATTAGGGTTTAGAAGTTACCCCCACCGAACACATCATATAATCACAGCACATAACCCGAGACACATAAGCCTCGACCAATTCATAACGATCAATAGCATTCTAATAATATTCAGTTTACATGCATATGTCAATTGAAATATAAAGATTTAGATTTAGAGTTTACCCCCACTTTATTCGGTGGTTACCACGTGAGTAGCTAGAACAGTACGTCTGATAACCCAACACCTCAAAGCTTAGTCCAACACGTAGCCTACATAGTTACGGTGTTTCTTAGATCTTAAATATAGTATAAATAAAGCTGTAAAGGGTTCCGGCGGAAAAACGTTCATTAATCGACTCGACGGCTCGAACGATCTAAAGATTGGAATCCAAGAAACGAGAGGGTCAGATCTGTCCAAGTGGCTGAGAAGATAGGAAATGAAATAAGGTTCGTAACGCAAAACGAATGAGCCCAATCGGAGTTAAAACGAACTCATACAGAGCATTTTAGGTTTAGGGGTAAAACGGTAATTATGGTCAAAGGGTTGACTTTGACCGGGCCCACGGACCCCGATCAACGACGTCTCGTCATCGACGACTCGATACGGATGAACGACGGAAAGAAAACGAGGTTTGGATCGAAAACACGGTGTCGGGTGCACGTCGGCACCCAACGGGCGCGTATGGGCGCGCGCGGCACCCGGCGGTCTCGGCAGCTCGGGTTCCCGGCTCGGTAGGTGGTTGAGAAAACTCGACCACGGGTAACCCCTCTCGGCGGGTGGTTGAGAATTCTCAACAGGTCACCTACCCGGCGCGCGTGCGTCGAGCCCAGGCAACCCGACGCCGGCCTGCTCGACCAGCCTCCTTCCCGGCGCCACCCGGCGCGGTGGCTCCGCCCTCTGCCGCCGCCGCCAAGTTCGCCGGAAACCTTGCATCGCCGGCTACCACCTCCGGCCGTCCATCGCCATATTCCGGCATGAATAGTGCCTGAAAATCTCGTCGCAAAATCCTTCGAAGCCCTGTTTTTCGAACTCACACCCAAACTCCAAAACTCCGGCCGGCGACTTCCAGTCGCCGGCGACCACTCCCAAACCCTCCGCCGGTGACCCCCCGTCGCCGGCAACCTTTCCCGGCCAGCCCAAACCCTAGCAACAACCAAACTCACCCACGCTCAACACACACACTCAAATGTATATACACACACACTCACTGACTTGGCCGGCGGCCACCAGCCGCCTGCGACCACCACCACCCACCGTAGCCCTGGCCAACGACCCCCAGTCGCCGGTCACCACCAGCCGCCGCGCACACACGCACACAGGAGATACACACACTCACGCATGGTGTTTCACACACACATACACATCGGGTTCTCTTGGCCGGCGGCCACCAGCCGCCGGCTGCCTCCTCCTCCACCTCGCCGGCCACCTCCCGTCACCGGCCGTTCCTTCCCTCACGGCGGCGCCCCTCGGCGCCGCCTCCAACAGCATGCACAAACACACACACTCACACACCACACAACACACACACATGCATGCATATACATATATACTCCACTGTTCTGGCCAGACGCCGCCACCCACGGCGGCGCCGGTACTTCGGTAGCTTCCCACCACTATCCGGTGGCCTCACCAGCCACTGTTCCAGCAAAGAATCGAGGAGAGAGAAAGAAATCAAAAGAGAGAGAAAGGATGAGGGTTAGGGTTTCAAGGCTGTTTTTCACCGTTTTCCGGCGAACCGTAAGTCGGAATTGAATTCCGGAAGTTGTCCTAGACTCGTCTCGTCGAGACGAACGTCTTGTGCGAAAATCGTCCGATTCCGACAACATCGTAATTTTCCGGCGACCCTCCAGCGGCTTACGTGTTTTCGTCGCGCTCGGCTCGTTCGGCTCGCTCGGGAAACGGTGAATTTTCGAAGCGAATGAGCCTCTATTTATAGAATTCTGGAAATCACTATTCACCGAAAATATCTGGATCACTATTTTCTACTCTTCATATACGTTGTATTCTTCGTTTTCACTGTTTTCTTCGTTACGTGAGCTACGAGTCTCCGATTGACCTCTGGTTCGTTTCTATCTTCTCGTATTTTAATTACGCATCGCGTGGTATAAAAATTATCTAGGTTCCACGTCTATAAAAATTATCGATCTAAATCGTGCATTAAACAAGTATCTGAAACGCACGCAATTAATTAAACAATTAAAACATACGCATATAATTATTCAATTATGCGTTTAAATATTTAATTTAATAAATTATGCTCGTTTTGATCCGGGGTGCTACAATGATTATGATATCTGGTACATTTGTTCTAGTATGATTATTGGATCAGATGGATTAGTACTGGTATGATCGTGATTGAAATAGTATAAGTGTTTAAAGAAAATTAAAATCTTTTTAAAAAAAAATTGTTCGGATTCGATGCATTATCAATTTTGTTATCATGGCATCTGTTGCATTAGTACTGGTATTATAATGAGATCCGATAAAATAATGTTGGTATGATCATGATAACCGGTATATTTGTGTTGGTAGGATTATGGGATCAGGTGGATTAGTATCAGTATGACCGTGATTGAAATAGTATAATTGTTTAAAGAAGATTTAAAAAAAATTGATCGGATTCGGTACATTATGACTTGTATTATCATATGATTCGGTGCATTAGTACTGGTCTAATAATAGGATCCGATAAAATAATGTTGGTATGATCATGATATCCGATACATTTATGCTGTTATGATTATGGGATCAGGTGGATTAGTACTGGTATGACTGCGATTGAAATAATATAACTGTTTAAGGAAAATTTTAAAAAAATTTAAAAAAACTGATCAGATCCGGTACATTATTACTTGTATTCTCATAGGATCCGGTGCATCAGTACTGGTCTAATAATGGGATCTTGTAAAATAAAGTTGGTATGATCATGATATCCGGTACATTAGTGCTGGTACGATTATGGAAACAGGGTGATTAGTACCGGTATGACCGTGATTGATATAGTATACGTGTTTAAAGAAAATTAAAAGATTTAAAAAAAAACTGATCGAATATAGTGCATTATTACTTTTATTATCATTGGATCTAGTGTATTTGTATTGGTATAGTAATCGGATACGGTAAAATAATGCTGGTATGATTATGATATCCGGTACATTTGTTCTGGTATGATTATGCGATTAGGTGAATTAGTACCGATATGACCGTGATGGAAATAGTATACGTGTTTAAAGAAAAATAAACAAAATCTCAAAAATTTAATCGGATTCGATGCATTATCCCTTATATTATCATGGCATCCAGATCACTAGTACTTGCATAATAATTGGATTCGATAAAATAGTACTGGTATGATCATGATATCAGGTAGATTTCTGTTCGTATGATAATGGGATCCGGTGGATTAGTATCGGTATGACCGTGATTGAAATAGTATAGGTGTTTTTATGAAAATTAATGAAATTTAAAAAAAAATATCAGTTCCGGTGCATTAATACTTGTATTATCATGGCATCTGTTGCATTAGTATTGGGTATTATAATGGGATCCGATAAAATAATGTTGGTATGATCATGATAACCGGTATATTTATGTTGGTAGGATTATGGGATCAGGTGGATTAGTATCGGTATGACCGTGATTGAAATAGTATAATTATTTAAAGAAACTTTAAAAAAAATTGATCGGATCCGGTATATTATGACTTGTATTATCATATGATTCAGTGCATTAGTACTAGTTTAATAATAGGATCCGATAAAATAATGCTGGTATGATCATGATATCCGATACATTTATGCTGTAATGATTATGGGATCAGGTGGATTAGTACCGGTAAGATCGTGATTTAAATAATATAAGTGTTTAAAGAAAATTTTAAAAAAGCTTATCAGATTTGGTACATTATTACTTGTATTCTCATAGGATTTGGTGCATCAGTACTGGTCTAATAATGGGATCTTGTAAAATAAAGTTGGAATGATCATGATATCCTATATATTAGTGCTGGTATGATTATGGAAATAGGTTGATTAGTACCAGTATGTCCATGATTGAAATAGTATACGTGTTTAAAGAAATTTAAAAAAAATGTAATCAGATCTGGTGCATTATTATTTTTATTATCATCGGATCCGGTGCATTAGGATTGGTATAGTAATCGGATACGGTAAAATAATGCTGGTATGATTATGATATCCGCTACATTTGTTCTGGTATGATTATTGGGTCAAGTGGATTAGTACCGGTACAAACGTGATTGAAATAGTATATATGTTTAAAGAAAATTCAAAAAATTTAAAAAAACTGATCGGATCTTGTGCAATATTACTCTTATTATAATGGTATCTGGTGCATTAGTACTGGTCTATTAATGGTATCTGGTAAAATAATGCTGGTATGATAATAATATCCGGTACATTTGTGTTGGAACTATTATGGAATTAGGTTGATTAGCACCGATATGATCGTGATTTAAATGTTTTACGTTACTAAAGAAAACTAAAAAAATTAAAAAAACTGATCGTATCCAGTGCATTATTACTTTTATTATCATGGGATTCGGTGCATTAGTACAGGTATAGTAATCGGATACGGTAAAATAATGTTGGTATGATTATGATATCTGATACATTTGTTCTTGTACGATTATTGGATCAGATGGATTAGTATTGGTATGATCGTGATTGAAATAGTATAGGTGTTTCAAGAAAATAATTTTTTTTAAAAAAAAATACTATTCGGATCCGATGCATTATCAGTTTTATTATCATGGCATCTATTGCATTAGTATTGGGTATTATAATGGGATCCGATAAAATAATGTTGGTATGATCATGATAACCGGTATATTTATGTTGGTAAGATTATGGGATCAGGTGGATTAGTATCGGTATGACCGTGATTGAAATAGTATGATTGTTTAAGAAACTTTAAAAAAAATTGATCGGATCCGGTACATTATTACTTGTATTCTCATAGGATCTGGTGCATCAGTACTGGTCTAATAATGGGATCTGGTAAAATAAAGTTAGTATGTAACGCCCCGTTTCCCTTTATTGGAAATAGGTCGTCACCCTTTACATACTTAGGAAATAAAGAAATTATAATGATTTTATAACATACAGCGGAAGACTTAAAAGCGAAGACACGAGAGTTTTAAAATTTTACTTTTTAAATATAACATATATATGTAATTATACATCGACTATTAATCAAGTCTAGTCGTGTCTCACCCACATTTCTAGGAAAAATGTTTGAACCAAAGACTTACATGAATTACACAACAAAACATATATATATATATATATAATAGGATACGAGTCTAGGCCCATAGTTTTTCATATAATACATGTTTAAACAACATATTGCTTTTTAAAGAAAAGAAACATAGTTCTTGCATATCTATTTAAAAGTGATAGTGTGAAGTCAGCCCAGCCTGCTACACGTCCTCGTCATCATCTGCCGAGCCTGAAAATATAAACGGTAATATCATGAGACACCTCCGGAGAGGGATCCTAGTGGGGTAACCTTACTATCTAATATATCGAAGCAATTAAATCGTTAAGCAAGTACTACATATCATAATCATAGAGGAATGTGGGAATCGCTCGCCCACTAAACCTCGCATGGACCAGGCATTTAAGCAGGGTCGTTTTCATGGACCAGACAATTAAGCAGGGTCATTTTCATGGACCAGGCAATTAAGTAGGGTCATTTTCATGGACCAGACAATTAAACAGGGTCGTTTTCATAGACCAGGCATTTAAGCCCTTAAGGTCGTCGCCCAGTATGGAAGTTACATACTGGTTATAGCTACGGACTTCAGTCGTAGATTTTCATACATAACTTCTCAATTCAATTAACATCATATAGTAGAGAGTAGAAGTTACCCACTTGTACGCTGAAAGTGCAAGGATTGCCTCCGGATTCACCGATCGTCTCGACTGCACTCGACACACTTAACTGATTAGCCTCCTTATATCGTATAACACAACCTTTTTCATTTATATTAGGTTACATTAACCTAAAACACATTCATACTTATAACTTAATTGTTTAAGCATTTAAACTAGCAATTTTAGACTTAAAGGACATATAAAGGTGTAAAAATTTTAATAATTCACACATAATTCCTAAAATCACATAATTATTCATATAATCATATAATCCCATTTAGTATAACATGCTGAAATTTCATGAATTTTAACAGCTTGTACAAATAATTAAAAGTCACACATCTAACTAGTCTTTTCACTTCAATCCTAGCTCCAAAACAGCCTTCAAATGAAAAATTCACCATACCCTATAGAATTGATGAAATGCTTTCATATTTTTACAGTAACCAGACAACACATTAAAGTATAACATATAAAAATATCAATCAAAAATAAAATTCACACAATTAGTTATGAATTTTAGAACGAAGCTGAAAACAGGACATCATCTACACTGAAAACAGGTTATTTTGTAAAAATAGGCATAAATCGTACACGACTCTAAAAAATGCATACTAAAATCCTACATGTACCTAAGAACAGGTTCTTAAACATAGAAAAATATCATGTATAAATTCGTAGTATACTGTGCCCAGAAAAGTATAGAGTTCAGACCTAAAACAGGGCAAAAACTGTCTCCGAACAGTTTATCTTAGAAACATCATATTAAATTGAATTTAACTAGAAACCTCATGAAATTTTACAGGAATATTCTTGACTTCATATATTTCAATCTAGCAAAAGAATTCATCCTAATTCAATTTATAAAATTTTCGAACATAACAAAACAGTAACAAAACATAGAATATTCTTAAGTCTATTTTAAAATCAATTTATTCCTCCATGCAAACAACATATAAACCCAACAAATATGCCAAAGAACATCTTTGGACTTCTTATCCTAAAGTATTAAGCACAAATCATGAGTTTTAATAAAGGATTCATAAGGGTTTAGCCAAAAATACCTTTAGGTTTGAGAAGAAGAACTTGAAGGATATATGATCTTTGCTTTCCTTTATCTCTTGTATTAACTTATCTTTGACTTTGGCTCTTTTATAAGAAGTGATCAAGAGAGGGAGAGGGAGTGATCGAGAGAGAGGGAGAGAGGGGGTATATATAGCATCAAGTATGGATATGTTGCATGTTGCAAGTTGGGAGATATTTAGCATGTTGCTATTAGATTAGTGAGGTGGCTAGGCTAGGTTACCTAGTCATAGGTTAGCAAACTTATCTTGGAAGATTTGGATTAAAAAAAATAAAGGTTAATCTAATTATTTATCTTGATATTTCATGTTTCATATTACACACACATATATATATATATAAGTATATGTATACCTTATTAAATGGTCTAGTAATCATAATGTGATGTATATTTCACATAAGTGTGGAATTTTCTTAGCATTAAATTAAGTATCAATTAAATTAATATTAAATATAATAATAAGTATTTCGGCTATTTCAATAATTACCTATAATGCATGCTCGTTCAAGTAAGATGTCTTATTTCATAAATATACATATAAGATCATAAGTAAAACTTCCTAAAAAGAAAGCATATAAACCTAAATCATTTTATTCAATTAATTTAATTAACATCTTATCTTTCACTTCCGTTCATGTGTGTCGAGTGAGTGGAGATCGAGCTCGGTTTCATCTGTGAGCAATCCTGCAAAACCCTTAACATCTCGAAAGAAAATCATATCATAAAATCTTTAAAATAATTAAATATAACGTATAATCATAAATCATAACTTAGCATTATATAAGTTCTCTCACTTAACTCGTTCTTAAATAAACACTAAAAGTAATTTTAATAAATATGCATATGCAGGTTTTTCTTGAAAACGGGGTGTTACAACTCCCCCCACCTTTTTAAAAATTTCATCCCGAAATTTGGTTAAACCACTCCGGGTATATCCTAAGAATTTCATCCTCACTTCCCAAGTTACTTCCTCTTCTCTATGCCTATTCCATTATACCAAAACTAATGGTATACTCCTATTCCTCAAAGTCTTAGTCTTTCTACCGATAATAGACACAGGTTGCTCTTTGTAAGTTAGGTCTTTCTTTATCTCAAATGGTTCAAGCGTAATCTGATGGCTAGGATCTGACACATATTTTTCGTAGCGTTGATACATGAAAGACGTCATGAACTACAGATAAATTCGGAGTAAGGGCAAGTCGATAAACAACATCTCCAATACGTTCTAAAATTTCAAACGGTCCTATAAATCTTGGTCTCAACTTTCCTTTCTTCCCAAAACGGATTATCCCTTTAACCGGTGTAACTTTAAGGTACACTTTTCACCAATCTCAAATTGTAGATCCCTCCTCCGCAAGTCGGTATAAGATTTTTGTCGATCCTGTGCTATCTCAATTCTTTCCCGGATCTTAGTGATTGCTTCTGTACCGATTAAGACATAAGCAGGCATATTGAAAGTTAATATCATACCTGTCACAGCCTCACTTCCTCATCCGAGTCGCTCCTCTTCTGAGTTCTCTTCTTCTTCAGCATATTGAATCCCCAGTAAGGCATTTAGTTTACCTTTGCCCCTTTGGTCATTATTCTGAGGGTTTGTTGGACGAGGTCCAAACGTATCTCCGCTCCTTGTTTGGATACTCTTTGGATTAGTGCACTCATTAGCTTTATGGCCTGGTTTGTGGCATCGAAAACAAATATCCTTATCTTTTATGCACTCTCCCCAATGGGGTTTCCCACAGTTTTGACAAGTGGGTATCTGTGTGGGTCGCGGAGCCGCTGCAATCATGGGACGAACATTTCGGGAAAATGTATTCTCCATCATTACGAGTTGTGGTGGAGCCTTCCTCTTAAACTGATTCAGAATTGGCTTCTGCTCGTCCTCTAAATTCAAGCTCATAGATACAATGCGTGACCTTTCAAATACATCTCTGAAGTGTGGAAGTCTCAATCCAGACACTATACCACAAACTTCTGGACGTAAACTTCTCTCAAACCTTCTTGCTTTCCTATCAACAGTATCCACCAAATGAGGTGCATACTTGGAGAGTGAGTTAAACTTGCGCTCATATTCTGTAACGGTGCTTGTCCATTGTCGGAGATTCATAAATTCAATCTCCTTCTGATCTTTCAATGCTTGGGGAAAGTAACGATCTAGTAGTATTCCTTTAAACTCTTCCCAACCAAGAGCTCTTATTGCTTCCGGCGTCAGGGTTCGCTCGTGTGATAGCCACCATTGACCGACATCTTCCGCTAATTGGAATCTGGCACATGAGACTTTCTGTATTTCCGATATCTCCATGTGTTCGAAGATTCTTTCCAATTCGGCTATCCATTCTTCGGTGCCCGCTGGTCCTTCTCTTCCCTTAAACCTAGGTGGCTGGAAACGTCGAAATTGCTCAATAACTTGATGTGGTCTCGGATTCTGTTGTTCTTGAGCATTTTGAGCCGGTGCAGGTTGCTGCTGTATAAAACCAGTCAGTTGGGCAAAGAACTCTCTTGCCATATCAGCTGTTGTATTTTGCTCAACAGATGATTCTCCATTGCCAGTACTCCCTGTTGGTTTTGTTTCCCTCTTTGTTGTCTAGTAGGTGGGGCCATAGTACTTCACTACAAGAAATTTGACATACAACAACCCCCAAAAGACAACCCTTTTTATGATTTTTTGTTGTCTTTTGTGAATTTACAACCCTTTTTACGAAAAGCGTTGTCTTTTTTCAAAAAATTCGCTCAACGACAACGCAAAAAATGGAAACGACAACGCTTTTTTCGTAGGGTTGTTAAATGGCGTTTTTTTTTAAAAAAAGACAACGCTTTTTTGCAACGCTTTTTTCAAAGTGTTGTCGAATGGCGTTTTTTTTTAAAAGACAACCCTTTTATGCAACACTTTTATGCGTTGTCTTTTTTTAGTAATTTTTTGCCAATAGACAACACATTATGCAACCCTTTTTTTATGTGTTGTGTTTTGTTAATTATAAAATAATTAATTTTAATTAAATTTAATTTAATTAATTTAGGGATGTTATCTTATAATATATTATTTGCATTAATATTATCCTATATGAACAAACTCAAAATTTAAAAAAAAATTATTTTCATAAAATACTATTTTGAATTAATTAAGAAACTAGAGCTAAAATATTACTCTCACCCTTTTATATAATAATACAAAATTGGTATATTATTTTAAATCCATTCTCTAAAATTGTGTTTTATAATTCATAATTCATAAATTATGAATGTTTTCCTTAAAAACAAAAAGATAAAATTATTGTGTTTTAAAATTAATACAAAAAAGATAAATTAGGACAAAAAGAAAATTTACCAAGAAAAAAAAGATATATATAAATCATAACAATTAAAATTAAGAATATATAAAAATTAAATTGTTAATTTTAAAAATACTGCTGCTAGGATCGAACCTCACACTCAAGTGGAAGGGTATCATCAATTTTACCAAACATATCTTTGGTCATTATTTTCCAACAATTAATATTAATACTCACATGACTAATTCTTATACACAATTTTGGACTTGCAATTTTTCAAATACCCAAACTTCGACAATTCCTTTCCACCCCTACCAAAATCCACTATAAGTCTTGCCGCCATCCCCTTTCCACCACCACTGCACTTCACCGCTCAAGCCTCCTCCACCGCTTAGTCGTCGTCGCCCCATCTTCTCATTCTATTGTCTCTTCGTGTCGCAGCCGCCCAGAATCTGCCGTCATCACGTCGCCACTGCCGCCGAGTAGATTCGTCGGGCCCCTCTGTTTTTTCATTCTTATCACCGCAGGTTCGCCGCTAATACCTCTCTCTCACACACAATCTTCTCAATTGACGATTCAATGCCCTAATTTCATAGATTTCAAATTTTAGGTCACATATCTTATGCAATTTAGGCGAATGAAATTTTATATGACTTAGGATTTAGGGTAAGTTAGACATTTTGATTCTATTATATGATGAGAAATTTGTATATCAGATGGTCAAATTTATATAACTTGTGCACTGCTGTTTTTCCTGAATAAGTCTCATGAGTAGTGAGTTTCTTTGATTTTGGTTTGTATAATTCTATGATCAGATTGTCATGAATGTGATATTATTTAATCTTTAGATATAGTTGTTTGCTTGTCTGCCGAATGACTAATGTTCTACTCCAAGTGCATCATAAAAATTCTACATGCTTTGGTTGAGTAACTGGAATTCATTATGAATTGCATTGCACAGACATATGTGTCCTGGATTTTGTCTGCACAGCACTGTCAGCTAGAAACCGCAGATTGCTTTCTCCATTAGAGGATGTGATTGTTTATTCTCGTGGCTGTGCTACTTTCGATCTTCCAATACATGTTGCCAGAAATATCGAAGGTGCTTTTGCTCATTCTCAGGTTAAAACATTGTATTATATTTAATTCTTTATGTTTTTCTAGTCTGCTTCACTTGTTTTCTTGTTATTGATTGTTGGATTAAATGCAAGAGATTGAACGGAATATTATATGACGTGGTCTAACAATTGTTTCTAATTTACTTTATAATATCTGTAATAGGACTTAATGCATTATATCAGAATTTTGTTGGCGAAAAGCAGAGGAGCAATTGTGGTTTAAAAAATTTAACTTTTGATACATAGCTTGATAGTCTGCTCAGTTGATGTCACAATGCATGTCTATACAATTTTCAGATCTGTTTGAACTGCATTTTGGAGCATATCAATTTAATTCATGATTATTTTTATGGCATTGTATTGACAGTGTCTTCTGCTAGACTGCTACTTGGTCATCTTTAATGATAAATAATGAAAGTCTTTTGCTTAAGGCAAACTTATGGTCTGATGTATGTAGGGATTGACATCATATGATATCTTACTATTTTAGCTATGGTTTTAGACTATCTAGCATTGGGTTTATTGGTATCTAAAAGTATGTTTACTGAAAACATAAAATCTATATATGCCTATGATTTGTGATTTATTTGCTCTGTGCTGGTTTCCTTTGTTTTTGAGAAGGTACACTAACAATCCTTAATTGCCTAGCAAATTTCTGTTATAGTAATTCAATATTTTATTATTACCTTTATTTTGGTATAATAAATAACTTTGACACCCTCTAAAAGGCATGCAACTTACTTTGTTATGGAAGCCCTACTACATGTGGAATTTTCTAGACATGCTTCATTGGAACTTTGTAGAAATTTAGATGCAAGTCAATTTAGACATTGTTCAGTTATTACTATCTTATTTTCTGAACTAAGCAAGGATACTTGTGTCTGTTACTTGGTGGTAGTTTTACAGTAGTATTCATTTGATTAATCTTTTGTCCTGGTATGGTGTAATGATAGTGAAATTTTGCATTTCAGTGATAGGTGTCGTATGAAGTACACTGTGCTGAAAAACAAATTGCCTGGCATGTCATAGTAATTGAACCTGAGGCTTTTGAAAAACAAACAGCTTCATCAATAAAAAGGTGAGATACTGGTATATCCCCTTTTACTGAGTATTGATTTTCTTTGATTTTGGTTTGTATAATTCTGTGATTAGATTGTCACCTTGTTGAAAAAAGGTTGATTAGAATTGCGTTGAGGATTATAAAGAATCGAGGGGTCGTTGGCAGGGGATTGAGAAGAGTGACCAGGATTTACAGCTTGAATCGGAGGAGCAAGAGTTTTGTATTGTTCTTAAGGTTAGGTTGTTTAACCCTTCTTAGATGGTTATTTTAATCCAAGTGGTCAATATTATATTTATTACCATTTTTTAGAAGATATTTGTACCGGTGTTTTTTTAAGTGAGCATATATTAGATAGATTTGGTAGTTAGATTAATTACCAAATCTGAATTGTGATGGGTATATATGCTGATTATAACAAATTGTGGAGACTATGCTTTTATTATTTGAGGCATGTTTGAGTGCAAAGAGAATGAGATAATAGCTTTTAACATCAACTGGTGTAGATAGTTACTTTCTTAAAAATATAGACTAAAGAGATAATTTCCTGAAGAAAGAGAGAGTAATAACAACTTTGGTGGTGTGAATGAGATGATAGCTAGACTTACTGATGTTTTACCTAAAATTGTGTTATAACTTGTTAACCACTGAATTAGTGTAGTTTGTGTAACCTGTGTTATAATTTTCCTAGCATACATTAACTAACTATGCTGAATTAGTGTAATTAATTTATCAATGGTTACTGAAATGTGATCTTTTGTTAATTAGTTTATTCCCTACTTGAGATGGACAAATAATGGATGTTGAAGGACAGACTCTCAGATGAATACAAGGTTGGGGTCGAGTCTTTTATGCATTTTGCACTTCAAAATATAGATGATGTTAATGCAATGTCTTGTCCATGTTCTGATTGTGGTAATCTTAGGAAATGGAAACATGTCATTGTTAGGTTGCATTTGTTGACTAAGGGAATTGATAAAACATATCATATATGGATCTGGCATGGAGAGAGACCTAGGTCAAGAATGTCTAACTATGATGGTGATCAGTTTAGGGGAAATGAATATAATTTTGGTGTAGAAGATCCTATTGGCATGGTACATGCTGGATATGAATACACTGATCACAACCCAAACGAATTTGGTAAATTGCTTGAGGATGCAGAGAAACCTCTATATCCTGGATGTACTTTTTGTGGATCCATATGAAATAGGACATTTGCCATCAACAAAAGTTGATCAAGATTTTCGTGAAAATGAGATGGAAAGAAGGGCATGTGCTCTAGCCAAAAGGTTGAGTGGTACATTGCCCTCTCAATTAGTTTTGGCACCCTGTAATGTAGGGTAAGTTTTGATTTGCTTTTTTTGCTCTCAATATTGTGATAATTAGAAATAATTCGCATATTACTAATTGTTATTGAGAAAATTAACTTCATAGATGTTATAATTGTATGAGTGAAGCTGGAAAATGAGTCTTTGTAAGTAGTAAACTGCATGACAGATAGTTTCTTCCAATACATGATCTTATGTGCTTATTAACTTGATAATTACTAAAAGTATGATTTCCAGTAGCTGAATTGTTGAGTTTCAGTTTTGATCAGATATAGTAACTGTTAAAAAGGTTTAGCAGCCTTTTGTTTTGTTGACTTCTGTTTTGAAGTTGTGACTGATTGTTTTAATTATCTAATCACAATAGATTTCATTGGATTCTAACTGTCATCAACCCCCACAAGCAAACTTGTCATTTGTTGGACCCTCTTTATCATCGCTTGCATGATCAAGCTTGGAAAACAATAGTTGATCTGTAAGTTTCAATTTCAATAAGTTAACTGACATTTCTGTTCCCTTATTTTATGTCTAATGTACCCTGATTAATACTTTGTTTTCTCATGAAGGGCCTTGAGAATGTTCAATACAGAAATTTGAAAGAATGGGAAAAAACAACCTACATGGGAAGTAGTCAAGGTATGTATCGCAAAGATGTGAATAATACGTTGATACTTATGTATATTTTTATTTTATCATCATCAAGCATATATGTAAGTTGATACTTATACATTGTAATGTAGGCTCCTTTGCAACCTGATACCAAACAATGTGGTTTTTTTGTGTTGTGGTACATGAGACACCTTATTGAAAAGGATGCAACGGCGGACATGGTCTCATTGCGTTCAATTGTGAGTAACTACTTCCTATTTAGTTTGCATATTGTATACTTCACCAAAATGAAATGAAGTTGATTATTCTCTATATTCTTTTTTCAAAGTTCACTGATGTTAAGTGCACTAGAGCTGATATTGATGAAGTTCGTGTTGAATGGGCTGATTGCGTTCAAGAAAATATAAATGGGTAGAACAAGGTGACTACTATATTTTAACTTACAATGCTTTCTTTTGAATATTTCATATGATGACGTTATGATTTTTAAGTGGTTGATGTTTACTTACATTTGACAGATTCTGGGGACGTAGGGCGTACATGTCAAGTTCGTGATGCCGTGATTGTAAAGGTTTTGATGTTATTAAAACAAATTCGATCATTTTGTTATTAATTGTGGAGTACTTTAAATTTATGTGACATATTGTTGGGATGATTTCTTGTGTTAGGATGGGACATATTGTTGGGATGATTTTTGAATGTGACCGATGATATTAGTGATGTTTAAATGTTCTTCTAATAGCATTTGTTAATTTATATAATTAAATTATATTGTTATATATATCCAGGAAAATATGAAATTATTGAAAAAAATGTGGAAATAAAAGACAACACAAAAAGGGTTGTCATTAGTGTTGTTATTTTAAAAAACGACAACCCTAAAAAAGCGTTGCATAAATGTAATTGTATGCAATTTAAAAAAAAATCATTGACAATGGTTATAAGCGTTGCATAAAATCGTGTTGTTTTATCTCAGAAAGACAACGCTTTTTAAGCGTTGCATATATAGTTGCACAAATTCAGAAAAGACAACCCTTTCTTGCAACGGTATAAATGCGTTGTCGTATCTAGATAAGACAACGCTTGAAAGACAACGCTTTTTAAGCGTTGCATAGATAATAGCACAAAATCAGAAAAGACAACCCTTTCTTGCAACGGTACAAATGTGTTGTTGTATCTAGATAAGACAACGCTTATTGGTGCGTTGTTATATGGCGAATTTTTTTTTTGCAACACTGGATACAACAACGGTCGGAAAAAGGATACGACAACGGGTAAAACCCGTTGTAAAATGTCAAATTTCTTGTAGTGCTTGTTCTACAGAGAAAACGACCTTTTAACAAAACTCCCTTTCTAACTGTGCACGTCCGACTTCATGATCCATACCACTATACTATTTGTGTCATATTCATACTCAAGTCAACTCTAAGTTCTATAATCTAGGGGATGCATGCATGTATGTATTTTGAAATAAAACGATTAAATTATATTGATCATTAAAATGCGTTACCTTTGCATACTACTTATTAGTACTTTTCACATCTTCATTAGACCGTTTCTAACGATCTCTTACATGCAAAACATCATCATAACTTAAACATTTTCATAAAACATGTCATACTTTAACGTAAACCTTTTCATAAATCATATCATACTTTAACAAATATCTTTAAAACATAACATAAAATACTTACTCGACGATGATTCGGACGGTAGCTAGCTGTCGACTTTCTCTCACGTCACATACATACTTAGTTCATAATCATAACCATACTTTTAACATTTATAACTCAAAATCACATTTAGACTCCTTAAAACAATAAACCTTAGCCGGAAACATAAGACCTAGAGTCCGAGGTGAAAATCCCTAATACTTGTATAATAATTGGATTCGGTAAAATAGTACTGGTATGATCATGATATCAGGTAAATTTTTGTTCGTATGATAATGAGATCCGGTGGATTAGTACCGGTATGACCGTGGTTGAAATAGTATAGGTGTTTTTTATGAAAATTAATGAAATTTAAAAAAAACTTACCAGTTCCGATGCATTAATACTTGTATTATCATGGCATCCGATGCATTAATACTGGTTTAATAATGGGATTCGGTAAAATAATGTTGGTACGATCATGATATCCTGTACATTTATGTTGGTATGATTATGAGACCAGGTGGATTAATACCGGTATGACCGTAATTGAAATAGTATACATGTTTAAAAAAAATTAAAAATTTTAAAAATAACTGAACGGATCCAATACATTATTACCTGTATTATAATGAGATCCGGTAAAATAATGCTGGTATGATCATGATATCCGGTATATTTGGGCTGATATGATTATAGAATCAAGTTGATTAGTACCGATATGACCATTATTGAAATACTAAACGTATTTAACGACAATTAAAAAATAATAATCAGATCCGATGTATTATCAATTGTATTATCATGAGATCTGGTGCATTAGTACTGAAATAATAATGGGATCCGTTAAAATAATACCGATATGATCATGAGATTCGGTACATTTGTGCTTGTATAATTAAGAGATCAGGTGGATTAGTATCGGTATGATCGTCATTGGAATACCGTACGTGTTTAAAGACAATTAAAAACTTTTTAAAAAGAACTTATTGGATCTGATGCATTATTACTTTTATTATCATGGGATCCGGTGCATTAGTACTGGTATAGTAATTGGATACAGTAAAATAATGCTAGTATGATCATGATATCCAGTACATTTGTGATGGTGTGATTATGGGATCAGGTGGATTAGTACCTGTATGACCGTGATTGAAATGGTATACGTGTTTAAAGAAAATTAAAAAAATTAAAAAAAAAACCTATCGGATCTGGTGCATTATTAATTTTATTTATCATGGGATCCAATGCATTAGTACTGGTATAGTAATCAGATACGGTAAAATAATGTTGATGTGATTATGATATTCGCTACATTTTTTTGGGTATGATTATGGGATCAGGTGGATTAGTATGGGTATGACCACGATTGAAATAGTATACATGTTTAAAGAAAATTAATTTTTTTTCAATAAACTAATCGGATCTGATGTATTATCACTTGTATTATGATGGCATCTGATGCACCAGTACTGGTATAATAATTGGATCCGGTAAAATAATGCTGGTATGATCATGATATCCGGTACATTTGTGTTGGTATGATAATAAGATTCGGTGTATTAGTACTGGTATGACCATGATTAAAATAGTATACGTGTTTAAAGAAAATTAATGAAATTAAAAAAAACTTATTTGTTCTAGTGCATTAATACTTGTATTATCATGGCATTCGGTTCATTAGTATTGGTATAATAATTGGATCCGGTAAAATAATATTGGTATGATCTTGATATCCTTTACATTAATGCTGGTATGATTATGAGATCAGGTGGATTAATACCGGTATGACCGTGATTGAAATAGTTTACGTGTTTAAACAAAATTAAAAAATGAAAAAAAAAACTTATCGGATTGGTATATTATTTCCTATATTATCATGGGATCCGGTGCATTAGTACTGGTCTAATAATAGGATCCAATAAAATAATGCTGGTATGATCATGATATCCAGTACATTTGAGCTGGTACAATTATTGGATGATCCAGTACAATTATCCAGTACAATTATATCCAGTACCAGTATGATCATTATTGAAATAGTTTACATATTTAACAAATATTAAATAAATTAAAAAAAATATTGATCGGATCCAATGTATTATCGTTTGTATTATCATGGGTTTTGGCGCATTAGTACTGGTATAATAATGGGATCCGGTAAAATAATGTCGTTATGAGCATGAGATCCTGTACATTTGTGATTGTATAATTATGGGATCAGGTAGATTAGTACCGATATGATCTTCTTTCGAATACCATACGTGTTTAAAGAAAATTAAAAAAAATTAATAAAAAACGGATTGGATTTAGTGTATTATTACTTTTATTATCATGGGATCCGGTGCATTAATACTGGTATAGTAATCGAATACGGTAAAATAATTCTCCGATCATGATATCCGGTATATTTGTGCTGGTATGATTATGGGATCAGGTGGATTAGTACTAGTATGACAATGATTGAAATGGTATACGTATTTAAAGAAAATTAAAGATATTAAAATAAAAATTAATCGGATTTGATGTATTGTGATTTGTATTATCATGAGATCTGTTACATTAGTACTGGTAAAATAATAAGATCCAGTAAAATAATTTTCTATATGGTCATGAGATCCGATACATTTGTGTTTGTATAATTATGGATCATGTTGATTAGTATCGGTATGATCGTGATTGAAATAGTATACGTGTTTAAAGAAAATTAAAAAAATTTAAAAAAATCTGATTGGATCCGAAGCATTACTACTTGTATTATAGTATACATGTTTGAAGAAAATTAAATTTTTTTTAAAAGAACTGATCGAATTCGATGCATTATCACTTGTATTATCATGACATCTGGTGCACTAGTATTGATATAATAATTGGATTCGGTAAAATAATGCTAGTATTATCATGATATCTGTTACATTTGTACTGATATGATTATGGGATCAGGTGGATTAGTACTGGTATGACCGTGATTGAAATAGTATACATGTTTAAATTAAATTAATGAAATTTAAAAAAACCTTATCGATTCTGGTGCATTATTACTTGTATTATCATGGCATCCGGTGCATTAGTGCTGGTATAATAATGGGATCCGGTAAAATAATGATGGTATGATCATGATATCCTTTACATTTATGTTGGTATGATTATCGAATCAGATGAATTAGTACCGTTATGACCGTGATTGAAATAGTATATGTGTTTAAAGAAAATTTAGAAAAAAAACTGATCGGATCTGATACATTATTATTTGTATTATCATGGGATCTGGTGCAATTGTACTGGTCTAATAATGGGATCCGGTAAATAATGTTAGTATGATCATGATATCCGGTAGATTTGTGCTGGTACGATTATGGAATCTAGTTGGTTAGTATCGATATGACCGTGATTGAAATAGTATACGTATATAATGAAAATAAAAAATATTAAAAAAGATATTGATCAGATCCGAAAAATTGTTATTTGTATTATCATAGGATCTGGTGCATTAGTACTGGTATAATAATGGGATTCGATAAAATAATACCGGTATGATCATGAGATCCGGTACATTTGTGCTTGTATAATTATGGGATCAGGTGGATTAATTCCGGTATGATCGTCATTGAAATAGTATACGTGTTTAAAGAAAATTAAAAAAATTAAAAAAAAACTGATCGGATCCGGTCTATTATTTCTTCATTGGATCCGATGCATTAGTGCTGGTATAATAATGAGATCTGGTAAAATAATGCTTGTATGATCATGATATACGTTACATTTGTGCTAGTATGATTATGGGATCAGGTGGATTAGTACCGGTATGACCGTGATTGAAATAGTATACGTGTTTAAAGAAAATTTAAAAAATTTAAAAAAACTTATTGGATCTGGTATATTATTACTTGTATTATCTTGGGATCCTGTGCATTAGTATTGGTCTAATAATGGGATCTAGTAAAATAATGCTGGTATGATCATGATATCCGGTACATTTGTGCTGGTGCGATCATGGAATCAGGTTGATTGGTACCGTTTTGTCCGTGATTCAAATAATATACGTTTTTAAAGAAAATTAAAGAAATTTTAAAAAATTTATCGGATCCGATGTATTATTATATGTATTATCATAGGATCTGGTGCATTATTACTGGTATAATAATGAGATCCGGTAAAATAATGTCGGTATGATCATGAGATCTAGTATATTTGTGCTTGTATAATTATGGGATCAGGTGGATTAGTATTTGTATGATCGTGATTGAAATAGTATACGTGTTTAAAGAAAATTAAAAAAATTTAAAAAAAAAAAATTGATCGGATCCGACATATTATTACTTGTATTATCATGGGATCTGGTGAATTAGTACTAGTATAATTATGGGATCCGGTAAAATAATGCTGGTATGATCATGATATCCGATACATTTGTGCTAATATGATTATGGATTCAGGTGGATTAGTACTGGTATGATCGTGATTGAAATAGCAAATAGAAATTCATTCAAAGTCACAAAACATACATTTATATTTAATTAAAATAATTTAAAAAGATTAATTTCATATATTAAATATTAAATATTCTATATTATAAATATATTTATAAAATACTTATTATACTTTAAAATTTTATTTAAAAATATTAATGTAACAGCCCCTGATCCCGTAAATTTTCTAAAATTGAAACTCAAAAAGGGCTGGAAACTCCTTTTTGTTATTTTTGAAAGACTATTCTGCTTTTAGATAGCAGTGCACTTGTACGAATGCATAGATTGACATATTACATGTCATAAATTTTATTATATCATGATAAGGTGAGATTTTGATAAATTTTGATGTTATATACATGTATAATGGAGATTTTGATATAACGTAATAAATATATTGTTAAAATAATTTGAAATTCTCAACAAATAATTTAATATAGTATATTACTACCAAAGAAGGATTTTGATAGCTATGTCTTAAATATTTATTTAACTATAAAAATGTTTAAATGAAAAAAAAATACATGAAGTACTTAATTATTCAAAAAATATAAATTTAGTTGACTATATTTTACATATATACTTTATTTTATACATACTTGTATTTTGTAATATTAAAAAAAATGAATACTTGTAATTATTTACTATTATAGAAAACTAATTCTTGCATTACATAATACAAATACATACTTCTATGGTAAAAAAATTATGTATAAAACTTCTAATTTTATAAAATTTTAAACATTTATGTTTAAGGAGATAGACTCGTGTACCCCAACTCGCCTGCTCGCCCACCTATCCATCCTTATATTTGGTTTTTTTTGTGCCCTATGTAGGACAATAGCGCTTTTCTCCCTTTATCTTCATAAATCTCCTATGTTGCTTTTCTCCTTCATCTTCACATATCTCTTACGTTCTTTTCTCAAGTTGGTGTGTTATTCTCTCCATTCTTCTTTTCTTTTCTTCTTCTTGTTTTTTCATAGTCTTTTGATGATTTCTCTATACGCTCAATTAATTTGGCTGTAGTTATTCTTATTAATTTAAGTTATGTATTTTTATGTTCCCAGTCTTTGATGTGTATTTTATATTAGAAGGAATAAATATATGAATACCAACCGGAGATGATTCAAGTTATTCTATTTGTTTTTAAAAATAATTTACACTGAGTTATATGGTATGTGCATTATACTTCTGATTCTGATTTTGGTGAGGTAGAGAGATGCAAAGATTTCAGTTTGATTGTTATTGATTGAGTACTTTTAATTTGCAGAAATTTTAGGAAAGAAGATGAAAAAAATCTTGTATTTCAAATTTTAAAATATTAAACTCACTCTACAGTACATTAATACCTTAAATGTATGTTTGGTATGTGGGTTTGCATGAGTTTGGGTGGATTTGGGTGTTTTAAACCCACCTAAACCCATGTTTTTCTTTTGAGGTTATTGGCTCGGATGTAATTGTGGCCCGGTTTTGATTCTGAGTTATTGGATGATAACTCATGGGTTAAATTAACCAACCATATTTGGTGGGTTTACTTAACCCACATATATTTTAATAAATAAATAAATATATATATATATGAAGACAAAAGAGATGTATAAAGAGCAAGATCAGAGGGAAAACAAAAAGCTAGATTAAACGAGCCTCGTTAAAACCTCAATATAAATAAACCCAATGGGAAAAAAAACTATATTGGAGAAAAGGATACCCATAAAATTAAGAGAATCTATAAAAAGCATGACCCAAAGCCTCTCTAAACATAGTATACATCAAAGAGTTTGGAGGCATGTGCAGCCACTTTGCATTAAGGCTGATGTTGCTCCAATCCAACGCTCTTGTTTCTCGATCCAAAAACTCGAAATCTTGAACCCGATGACCTGCAAAACAAACACCGGGAGGGATTCCCGGCGATGGGACTCCGACGCTCAAGTCAGAAAAAAGGAAGAGGATATTTGTGTGCTTTTTTAGTAATTGTGAGTGTGTGTTTTGAATATATGTGTGCCTAAGAAAAGGAATAAAGAATGAACGAAGAGGTATATATATATACTCCCTGGAATACGTGTTAGTTGATATTCATCCCACAAAATATGGGATATGGCATTACAGTTCCGCAAAAATAGCGGTTAGTTAGATTCAAAACCTGTTTGTCACTCTTCACTGTTGATCAGTTCGTCGGTATAACTCCGAGCCGAATCAGCTTGTTCGTCTTGTCAGAATGGATCGCTAGGTCGCTCTCCAGGGCCTTTTTCTCATCTTCTTTCTCTTCCGCTACATGACGGTATTCCAAAGCTTTGTCCCGTCGGCGAAGAGCTCTCTTGCTCAAGCCTTCAAAAAACTTCCTCACGTTCGCCAGACGAGCAATATTTAACCTTATGTCTCTTTCCTCAGCATCCTCCTCAACCTCTGCTGCTTTCCCCTTCTGAACGGCTACATCCCTTGAGACCTCCAAACTAACTGGGGGCCCTTCAACTGTTTTCTGCTTCTTGTTGGCGGACTTCCGCGAGCTAGTGGACCCACTTTTTCTTCCTCTGGAGGGAAGGCGTAGTCTCCGCCACCTCCCCTGCGATCTCCTAGCTCAAATCGACAAGTTCAGACGGGCGAATGGGAGGCGGAGTTGAATGGGAGGGAACTTCAGCCGTTGGCAGCGTGATCAGCAAAGCAGATTCTGATCTCTCGGGGAGAACACCCTCTTCCCCCTGAATCACGTGTTCAGTTGAGATTGGAGTCCTCTGGGTTAGCTCGGCAAGACGAGTTTCCTCCGCTTGTTTGAAAGACGTAGCCAAGTCGGTGTTCACGCAATGCTGGGAAGATGAGTAGGGAGTCCTCTCCTCATCAGGGACCTCATCAGCAAAGCTGAAGAATCGGTTCATTTTCCTATCTGCAAAAAGAAAGCGTGGGTAAGTCAATATGCACCCAAGCAGTTTGTATTAGCACGATAAATGACAGGAATTAAAAAGATCGACCTATATTGAATCGAGAAGGAACGTGGCTGTTCGGGTAGAACCCCCAGAATGCCAGCAACGATTCACAAGACTTAGCTGAACAATATCGAACCACCCCTTTTCGAAAATGTTATTCAAAATGGAGATTTGATAATCAGTTCGACTATTCAACTCGAGGAAGCGACTTCAAATCTAATGGTGGATCTTCCTGAAGAGATGTTCGATCCTTCTGCACCGCCAACCTCCGCTGCTAATCTATCAGTTCTCCCCTCTTCTTCTAAAAAACCATCTGATGATATTTTATAAATTTTTTCATATTTTTTGTCTAGAACTATTCTGTATCTTCTATGAACAATCTATCGAATTTCCCATTACAACTTTTTGCACTCATATATTTATCTTTCATTTGCTTGTTTGCAAGTACAAGGTACTTACACCATCAAAACTTTATTAATAATCGAATGAACTTTATTGATATTTCAATCCGCTTGGTCGGTATGTTTCGGGGAATAATCAGAACATTCCGAGGGAATGTTGTAATTCGTTTAGTCAGAACACTCCGAGGGAGTGTTTACATTCCGAGGGAATGTTGCAGTTCGCTTAATCAGGACACTCCGAGGGATTGTTTACATTCCGAGGGAATGTGTTTGTTCGCTTAATCAGGACACTCCGATGGAGTGTTTACATTCCGAGGGAATGTTGAAGTTCGCTTAATCAGGACACTCCGATGGAGTGTTTTCATTCCGAGGGAATGTTGCAGTTCGCTTAATCAGGACACTCCGAGGGAGTGTTTACATTCCGAGGGAATGTGTTTGTTCGCTTAATCAGGACACTCCGAGGGAGTGTTTGCATTCCGAGAGAATGTTGAAGTTCGCTTAATCAGGACACTCCGAGGGAGTGTTTACATTCCGAGGGAATGTGTTTGTTCGCTTAATCAGGACACTCCGAGGGAGTGTTTACATTCCGAGGGAATGTTGAAGTTCGCTTAATCAGGACACTCCGAGGGAATGTTTACATTCTGAGGGAATGTGTTTGTTCGCTTAATCAGGACACTCCGAGCGAGTGTTTTCATTCCGAGGGAATGTGTTTGTTCGCTTAATCATCAAGTATAATAGTAGTATGAAATAACACAGAAAAAAAAACGACACAACGATGTAACGTGGTTCGGTCAAATTGACCTACGTCCACGGAGAGTAAATGTTTCTCATTTTATTAAGCAACATAAATTGAAAAAGTAACAAATAACCTACAGAAAGGTGATACTTCAAGCATAAAATTTCTTCAAATGACTCACATGCCATGGTCTTGGCAACCTTTTACCATCTTCATCCGTCAGTTCGTAAGATCCTCCTGAAAGAATCTTGGAAACAATATACGGCCCTTCCCAAGTAGCATCCAACTTTCTAATTTCAACCAGGGAGTCAGCTTGCCTTAACACCATATCTCCTACTTGGAATTCCCTTCTTCGAACTCTTTTGTGAAACGCTGCTTGAATGCGTCTTTTATAGAGCTCGTGTCGAACTCGGGCTTCGTCCCTCAGCTCGTCTAAAAACATTAGATCGGTTCTAATCAACTCCTCGTTTTCTTGTGGTTCAAAATTGGTGATCCGCAAAGCTTCTCCTTGAATTTCTGTTGGAACTACTGCTTCCATCACGAACGCCAAATTGAAAGGACTTTCTCCCATCGTCGACCTAGCTGTTGTTCGATAAGCCCATAATACTGATGGTAGTTCATCTACCCAGTTCGACTTCTCAGACTCGAGCCGCTTTTTGAGTCCATGCACTATGATCCGGTTTACTACTTCAACTTGGCCATTTGCTTACGGATGTGCAACTGTAGTAAATACTTACACAATTTTCATCTCTTCGCACCATCCTGTGATCTTCTTTCCTCGGAACTGGGCTCCGTTGTCCGACACCAAAATTCTTGGCAGACCAAATCTGCAACAAATATTCTTCCAAATGAAGTGGATCTTGTCAGCTTCTGTAATTTTAACTAAAGGTTCAGCTTCGACCCACTTGGTGAAGTAATCCACTGCTACTACCAAAAATTGTTTGCTTCCCCTGGTTTTCACAAACGGACCAACTATGTCGATTCCTCATCTAGCGAAGGGACAAGGCGAACAAGTGGTTAGCATATATGTCGCTGGCGCGTGGATCCGCCGTCCATGCTTCTGACAAGATTCACACTTTCTGACTAGCTCCTCCGCATCATTCTTCAATGTGGGCCAATAAAAACCAGCTCTTACCACCTTCCGAGCTAAAGCTCTTGCCCTAGAGTGTTCGGCACATCCTCCTTCATGAGCTTCTTTCAACACCTTGATCCCTTCTTCTTGAGATAAGCATCTTGCATCCGTTGGTAAAAAGGTTTTCCTGTATAATAGTCTGTCAATGACATAGTAAAAACGAACTTGCCTTTCTAGCCTTTCTAATTCTTTTGTTGTTCCTTCCCTTCTGCCTTCAAAAAAATGCAAAAAAAGAGTTCTCCAATCGGGTTCTGCCTTGTCAATATTCATAACTTCACTTTCTCTCCCAACACCCATCACAGTTATACTTCTCTGCGAACAGTCTCGCAACGAACTGCCTATCTTTGATAAAAAATCCGCCTTTTCATTTTCACTTCTGGGAATCTGTTCAATCTGAAGCTTCTCAAACCTATTTTCCATTTCTTTGATTTTGTCTACGTAGGAAATCATCCTATCTTCTTTGACTTCACACTCATTTCGAAATTGTTGTGTTACCAACTATGAATCTGATTTCACTATTAAGTGGCGTGCTCGAGCCTGTTCGGCTATCTTCAAACCCTGCAAAAAGGCTTCATATTCTGCTTCATTGTTAGATGCTTTGAACAAGAATTTTATGGCAAACTGTAACTCATCTTTTGCCGGACTGATTAACAAGATTCCGGCTCCCACTCCTTGACGAGATGAGGATCCATCTACAAACAACTCCCACTCCTTCTCTTCTTGTGCTCTGGTTGTCTCTTGAATGAAGTCCGCCAAGGCCTGACCTTTAATAGCCGTTCGAGGTTCATACTTGATGTCAAATTGACCCAGTTCGATGGCCCATTTGACCAATCTCCCTGATGCTTCAGGCTTTCCCAAAATGGTGCTCAACGGATGATCTGTTCGCACCGTGATCGCATAACCCAAAAAGTATGGCTGTAATCTCCTGGCAGCAGTAACTAATGCATAGGCCACCTTTTCAATCTCAGTATATCGCACTTCGGCCCCTTGAAGAACTTTACTGACGATGTAGACATGGAACTAGTCTTTTCCTTCTTCTCGCACAAGAACCGAACTAACAGACTCTTCGCCAATCGCCAAGTATACCAGCATTGCCCCTCCTTGAATCGGTTGCTTCAGCAACAGAAGCGAAGAAAGGAAAACTTTTAAATTGTCAAAAGCCTTCTGACATTGTTCGTTCCAGCCGAACTGACTACTCTTTCTAAGGACTTTGAAGAAAGACAATCCTTTATCCGCCAATCTTGATATAAACCTGCTTAGAGCAACAACTCGACTAGTTAAAACCTGTACCTCTTTTATGGTTCGCAGATGAGCCATATCTTGGATAGCTCGGATCTTGCTTGGATTAACTTCGATTCCCCTCTCGGTTACCATATATCCCAGAAATTTCCCTGTCTTTACTCCGAATGAGCACTTTGATGGATTCAACCGCATCCCATGCCTTCGAATAGTTATCATTGTTTCCCAGAAAGTCCGCCGCATGAGTGTTCGCCTGGACACTTTTCACCAACATGTCATCCACATAAGCTTCCATATTACGACCTAACTGGTGCTTGAACATCTTATCCACCATCCTTTGATAAGTAGCTCCCGCGTTCTTTAATCCAAACGGCATCACCGTATAACAGTATGTTCCTGACGAGGTGATGAAAGCAACTTTGGGCTTATCTTTCGGATGTAACAGGATCTGATGATATCCCTATACGGCATCCATCATGCTGAGCAGTTCGCAACCAGCAGTTGAGTCCACCAGTTTATTAATTCGTGGGAGCGGGTAATGATCCTTTGGGCATGCTTTGTTCAGATCACGGAAATCGATACACATCCGCCATTTGTTTCCAGGTTTAGGCACCAACACCACGTTTGCCAACCACTGAGGGTATTGTATCTTCTCAATATGCCCCATTTCCAGCAACTTCTGAACTTCCCCTTCTATTATCTCATTTTGTTCGTCACCAAAGTGCCTCAGCTTCTATTTGATTGGTCGAGCCTCTGGCTTAGTATCTAGTTGATGAACTGCTATATCTGGGTCTATACCCTTCATATCTTCCGACTTCCATGCGAACAAGTCCACATTCTCCTTCAATACCTGCACAATCTCACTGCGGTTTGGTTCAGCCAAATGACTGCCAATGCGAACTACATGCCCAGGTTGCTCTGAAATCAACTCAATGCTCATCAATTCTCCTTCTTCAAACTCCGCTGTGTTTGTCTCTCGCTCTTTCTTTCGACTGTGTTCTCTTTCTCTATCAACCTCAGTCTTCTGTTCGGCTTTTCGTTTTTGGGATTCAGATTGGCGAACAACGGCAACATAGCAGCGCCGAGCTGTCTGCTGATTGCCATGGACTACTCCGACTCCCACAGTTCGTCCTTCCTCATTTTCTATTGGGAATTTCATCATCAAATGAGCAGGTGAGATAACAGCTGCATAAGTGCTCAATGAAGGACGTCCTAAAATCATGTTGTACTACGAGGGTGCGTCCACCAATAGAAAAGTTATTGTCTTGTTCTGCCTCCATTCGCTTTCTCCTAAAACCATAGGCAACTGTATCTTGCCAAACACTGTCACGGCTTCTCCCGAAAACCCATAAAGAGAAGTTTCCACCGATTTCACCTCGACTGCAGATCTCATCTTTCTAAAACAGTCCATGAACATGATGTCCACCGAACTGCCTGTATCAACGAATATCCTCTCGACGTTAAAACCTCCAATCTTAGCCGCAATCACCATAGCATCGAACTGTGGACTTTGAAGGGCTACTTTGTCCTGAGCCCCAAACTGTACTACTACTTCATCGAAAATTGTCTGAACCTCGTCCCCCTTCTGTCGAACTAAACTCAGTCTCGCCTTGCGAGCTCTGTTTGAATCTCCATCCGTTGGTCCTCCTATGATCATGTGTATAGTGGGTCTTTCCTCCCTCTCAGGCCTGTTTCACGACGGAAGTGGCGGAGGGGGAGGTAGTTCAGGTCGCTCTTGTCTCTTTTCCCTTCTGGGTTCTTCCCGAGCATTCCTCTGTTCTCTGTTATCTTGTCGGCGAGGGCGAACATACCGAGTAAGCCTGTTTTCCCGAACTAATCTTTCTAGTTCGTCTCTAAGGTGCAAGCATTCATCAGTACTGTGTCCATACTCGTTATGAAACCGACAAAGCTTGACATTCCCGAATGTGGATGGCTTCTTGGGAGTCGGACTCTAGGTCGCCGGCCATTTCAGTTGGGGCAGATTCCAGATCTCCATCAATACTTGCCCGGGAGAAATAGTCAATGGAGTATATTGGTCATACCTCCTACCAACCTTGTTATCTCGCAACGGCGGGGGTGCGAACCTTGCTCGAGATTCTCCTATCTCCTTCTTCCTCATGGACTCCGGTTCCTGTGATTTATTAGCTCGGCTGGAGCTCTCGTCTTTCTTAATCCGAACTGCCTCTTCCAGGTTAATATACTTGGTGGACCTCTACAATAAATCATCAAAATTCTTCGGCATCTTCTTAACCAGAGAGATATGAAGATCACCCTCTTTCAAACCCTGTATAAAGGCGTTGACTATTAAGTCATCTGAAGCCTCAGGAGCTTCCCGGGCCGCATCCGTAAACCTTCCCACGTATTCTCTCAACATCTCATCCCTTTTCTGTTTTACCCTGAACAGAGTTTGAGTAGATCGCCGCTGTCTCCTAGCACTGACGAACTGGTGTAAGAATAACTCTGATAATTGTTCGAAGTCATGAATAGTTCCATCAGTTAGTTGGCTGAACCAGGTCTGAGCAGCCTTGGTGAGGGTAGTAGCAAACACCCTGCATTTGATGCCATCTGAATACCGATGTAAGAGAGCAGTATTTTCAAATCGGCACAAATGATCCCACGAATCAGCAGTACCATCGTAATCAAAATTCACCGGTCGAAAAGATGTCGGTAGTTCGTCTTCCATCACTTCCTCCGAAAAGGGATTCCCCCTTGAACCTTTCGGAACCTGTTGGATATTACGTTGGACTTCTTTCAATTCTCTTTTCAGCTCGTCAACCCTTTCCGATAATTCATCATGGCCTCGTTTCTGTCCCCGAGAGCGATCAGACTGACTTTCCCTCTCATCCGTTCGTGACCTATAATCACTGGCTTCTTTCTCCCGATGGGTATCCACATTATCTTGCTGTGACTCAACTCTTTGTTTCCCCATAGCCTTCTGGACAGCTGCTTCCATCAAATCTGCTAGTTCCTCCGGCGTTAAAGTGATAGTACGAGGGGATCCACCGGGGTAGGACTCCGGTCACCCTCTCGATTTTCCGGTCTTCTGGATGAATCACCGACTTCCATCCTTCTCCTTGATCCTCTGGTATTCACCATACTTGTTATCTCAACGCCTTAAAAACTCAGAATGTTTCCCACAGACGGCGCCAATTGATATTGCTTCAATCCAAAGCTCCGGTTCTTCAACCCAAAAACACAAGATCTTGAACCTTGATGTTGCCCCGATTCAATTCTCCAATTCCCCGATCCAAAAACTGGTAATCTTGAATCCCAAGACCTGCAAAACAAACACCGGGAGGGGTTCCCGGCAATGGGACTCCGACTCTCAAGTCAGAAAAAAGGAAGAGAATATTTGGACGTTGCAATTATGCGTGTGTGTATTTTGAATATAAGTGTGCATAAGGAAAAAATAATGAATGAACACAAGAGGTATATATAGACTCACTGGAATATGAGTTGGTTGAGATTCATCCCACAAAATATGGGATATGGACTAACAGTTCCGCTGAAATAGCGGTTAGTTAGGTTCAAAGTTTGTTCGTCACTTTCCCTGTTAATCAGTTCGTCGTTATGACTCTGAACTGAATCAGTTCCTCTTTCGTAAGTTCGATCATAGGGTTATAAGTCAGTTCGTTTATCTTCACCGCATAGCAGTTTATCGTCGTATCTTGTAACTAATTTTAGTTCGTCATCGTACTTCCCAACTGCATTGACTTGCGCTTCCTTAGTTCGATCCGAAGGTGGCCGAACAGCTTGTTTCTCCGTACTTCAGGTGCCTTGACTTTGGCCTCAGTTCGGTTTCTAAGAGAATGACTCGGTTCGACTTGGTTCGACTAAGTTCGGTTTATAAGAGGACTCGATTCGACTTAGTTCGACCATATCAGACATATTATATATGACAACATAGATTTACGAGTAAACATATCAAGACATATGATAAAGGGAATGTAAAAGTCATTAAGCTTAGAAGTTACCCCCACCTTAGTAGGTGGTGTTTGACTTCGTGTGATGCGCTTAAAACACGTATGCTCCTAATCGCGATTGCCTATACATGCAAACGTAACTTATTAGTTTTCTTACTATGATCATTAATTAATTATTTAAAGAACTCTCTTGAAAGAAACAACGATACAAGGAAAGACGATTAAAAGGGTTAGAACCTGATCATATATCGAAGAGAGTCCGTTTACGGTTCTATAGGCGAAAGAATGAGTTAAAATGGATAAGAAACGAGCTTAAACGGAGCAATCTAGGGTTCAGGGGCATTTTTGTAATTTCAAAGAGGTTTTGGGGTCAAAGTGAGATTTCTGGAAATCTGCGGGTCAAAACGCAATATATAGAAGTCTTGGGGGTGAAAATCAAAGGTTTGGAAAGTTCTGGGGGTGAAAGTAGAATTTCCAGAAGATTGAGGACTAAAACGCATAAAACCAAAAGTTGAGGGATTAAAAAAGAAAAGATCATAACTTTCTCAGGTTTGCGAAAAGGTGCCAAGGCTTTTAGAATTTGCAAACAAACCCCTGCCCCCCCAAACCACCCCCGTCGCTGCCCTTCACCATTGCCGCCGCTGCGGAGCTCCGCTGGCGACACCACGTCGCTGGCCACCACTCGACACCACCACCACACGCCGGCGCTCCTTGCGCCGGCCACCACGACGCACGGCGGCACTTCCAGCGCCGCCCCAAGACACACACACACGCGCAGAAGCACACGCACACTGCCGGCGACCACCGTGTCGCCGGCGACACCAACACCAGCACGGCGGCACACCAGGTGCTGTCCCCAACCACCACAGACTCACAACACAACCCTTGCGACGACGACGGTGAAGACAGAGAACGACAGAGAGAGAGAGCGATCGAGATGAGAGAGAGATAGAAAAGGTAGAAATTTTAGGCGGCAATTACCGGAGATCGAGCCGTTCGATCGACGATCCAAGCCCGGAATCGTGATGGGCTCGGTGAGAGCTTTCATTACATGTATAGATCGGCTTGATCGAAGAAGAAACGAGGGAGAAATAAAGAGAGAGAAAGCGGGGTGGAGAGAGAGGGTTTTGCCGGCTGTTTTTGGCCGATTCACGGCGGCTCCAGCAGCGGAGTGGAAATCCGAGCCCGGAAATAGAACGGGCTCGGCGAGGGCTTTGATTTGACGTAAGACTCGAACAAAATAGAGATGGGATGCGACAGCGCCGGTGGTGGTGCTGCCTCCGGCACGGCGGCGATGCGGCGGCGCTCTGGCCGCCGGAAAAACAAGGAGAGAGAGAGAGAGAATAAAAAGTCTTTTTACCTTGTGTAAAATTATCCAAGGTGTGGTGAAACTTTCAACCTAGGTGTATCTTATCCATCCTTTGTCATTTTATATTGGGCCTATCTTGGGCCTCAGGCCTCCGATTGAACCGTTTCTCGTTTCATTTTCTTCGTCTTTTGATCGTGATCGTTCTCATATCATAAATTCTATGTTTTCATTTCAATTATGCTTCCGATTAATTAACACATAGGCTTTCCAAATTAATTACGTTTCGATAAAATAAAATGTTCGTCCGATAAATTAAATCATGAAATTATTCGATCATTCTGAAACGCACATAGTTTAAATCACATAATTAAAGTTGAATTATTTAATCGTCAAGTTATGTGTCGTTTTTCCTAGGCGTTACAGCATTAGCCGATTTGGTTGAAGCAAGAATAAGATTATACTCCCCAAAAAATAGTGCATGAGGAAAAATAATACCGCAAGGAGACCGAAGGACATCGAAAGTCACATTGACAATCAAAGAGTAGATCAATCTATCCAGAACTTCCCCACTAATAACAAAGAGAAGAGGGGAGACCGGATCTCCCTGTCGGACTGATATGGGGCCAACGAAGAGGGATAGACCATGGCTGGTTTACTTGAGGCGAAGGGCCCGTTAGATGCTGATGATGCTGATTTTATTTATTCATATTATTATTGTTCTAATTAGTTTTAATTTTTTTATATTTAGTTTGCATGGCTTAATCATGCGCCTGGGTATTAAGACCTATTTAATTCTTACTGTGAAAAACCTAGAGGGTATCGAGAGTTTTGATCTATGCAACTTAGTGTGGTGCTTCTATGTGGTGCTTCTTGAGGAATTTATTGCATTATCATCATTCATATCGTTGTTTATCGTCTTCACTCTATTAAATTGGTCAGACCTGCCGCTTTTTCTAACGATGACTTCCGTAAAGGACCGGTGTGATCAGATGGAGAAGACGACAGGGGAGTTCGGGACTACATTAGACACGGTTGTTTCTCGTGTTTCTAACATCCATGAGACTTTCTGTTCGGAATTTACCGGAGTGAAAAAAACACTGGAATGCCATGAGGTGATTTTCTCATCCATTCTTGCCAAATTGGATACGTTATCAAAAAGAGACAAGACTGTACCTCTCGACCCAGCCGCTATCGCCGTTCCATTGGCGCGTCATGCTACACCACCAGCTACCACCCCGTTGGTAGCCTCCTTTATGTGATCGTCGAGAATCCTCTTAGGGACTCTGCTCCCTCGCCTATACTGGGCTTTGAAAACACAGTTTCCCCACACACCTGTACTACTCAGAAACCGAAGCTGACCTTCCCTTATTTGAGGGGTCAGACCTGATAGCGTGGCTGGCCCAAGTAGAACAGTTTTTCTTGGTTTATCGCATCCCAGAGAAGGAACGGGGGCAAATGACCCTGATTGCCATGTCTGGGCAATCTATGTTTTGTGCCCAATGGGTCCTGCGATGTTCGGCCACGTTCATTGGGACCAATTCACTTGAGAATTAATTGAACATTTCAGAGATAACTCGGCTTTTAATGCCTATGAAGCCATGCACATCACACGACAAATGGGGTCGCTTGAGGAGTACTTATCATTATTTGAGGAACGGGTCGCCCAACTTCCCATGTTACCATTAGAGCAATATCTGGGTATGTTCTTGGGTGGACTCCAATCCTCAATACGTGATCGGATTCCAGATTCTGAAATGACAGACGTGTTTGTGGTTATCCGGGCTGCATGCCGAATAGTATGTGCTCATCATTCCCCGACGTTCCAAGGTCATTTCCGGAGTCCCCAAACCAGCTACTCCTGACCTCCTATAACCTTTCGGACTGAGGTCCAATCTGGTACGATTGTCTCATATCAGCCCTAGACGGGTCAATCAATGAACAAAATATCCCAAACATAATTCTTGAGCTTAGGGTCATCAGGACCTCATTTCAGTAGAAACACTCGCCATCTTATATCGAACGAGGTGTGGGAGTATCTGGCGAAGGGGAAGTGTTACCGTTGCAGTCAGCTGTGTGGTCCTCTCCACAAATGTATAACAAAGTTCTTGAACATTATGATAGAAGCTCCCAACGACGAGCCCGAGGAGGATTATGTCGATTAGGAGCAGGCGTAGTTGGTGGATCAAGGTGAGGATAGTCCAGACCCAACTCCGGAGTTCTTGCCACTTCAATTATCGGAGTGTCGTCAAATGGTTTGGATGGGACCCAAACAATGAAGCTGTTTGGTTGGGTAGGTGATCGACGTCTTTTTATCATGATTGATAGTAGGGGCTAGTCACTGTTTCATGGCCGAACACATGGCTCGGGTGTTGAACTTACCCATTGATAAGATGACTGACTCAGCCATGATTTTAGGGGATGACACACAGGTCAAAACAAAAGGAGTCTGTAAGGTGATTCCTATTACTCTTGATAATCACAATTTCTATATTGATTGTTATGTGTTCCCCCTTAGTGGTATGGATATTAATTTAGGAGTTTCTTGGTAGGCTCAACTTTGCGACATGATTACCAATTGGGCCAACTTAACTATGGCTGGTTACAGGAGCTAAGGTTTGCTTGAGGGGAGACCCTTCTCTAACTCGCAAAGCATGCGTCGAGAACGATCTGAAATTTTTGAAAGATGGGGATTAGACTTGGATTTTATGGGGAATGGATTGGGCTAGTGATCTCACATAGTTGGGCATTTCCGAGGAGTTAATAGCAGATCAACGAAAGGAGTTAGATTGTCACACCCCGTTTTCTTTTCATAAAATATCAGAGTTTTCTCTTTGGGCGTGAAGAAAGAAAAAGTAAAGGACACATACCATAAGCAGAAAGAAATAGTAGAAGACGACAGAAGAATGAGGAAAGGGACGATGTGAAACATTCACATATCACAAATCGGTCTCAGCCGATATTTTCAACATTCACAGTGGAAATTATCATTAGGATCTCACATCCCAAATATTTACATCCGTTAACACAAAACGTGAATTACTTAAAACATTGTTTGAAAACATTTGAGAACATCATCATAAAATTACATATCCAAATATAGCATTTCCTCTCTTCTTCTAGGGTTCATCATGTTCACCATCACCTGTAGTGTGAGTACAGAATAAGGGGTGAGTGTGTGGAATCCACTCGTGGGGATAAAATTCGCATCTTATAACATACGACAAATGCTTATAACAGAAATATAATAACGACAGAAGAAAACACGTTGTCACTGCACGTAAAATACATAATAGATATTTGAAATGGTAAGGGAAAGATAGGTGCGGGTATTCCCCGTTTTACCCTATAAAACGGTCTCAATACCGCTGGTGCATTTCAAGGACCACTAAACCTTCCAGAGTATTAGAAATGGGATAGAAGGCGAATGCATGTATAGAGGTGGACCGCAGCCCGTTCACAGTTTAAAGTATGGCACAACAAATATATTCACAGCATTTAGTATTCCTCAATCATACTTCATAAACAGGGAAAGCAGTAAACAGATAAAGAGTTATAAATTACCCCCACCTTGTTCGGTGGTTACCACGTGAGTAGCAAGGACCAAAGATCCGATAGCTCAGAGCTCAAGTAGCGAGTATCAAAGGTCGGATAATTAAAAGTTCTATCCAACAAGTAGCCTACACAAGTTTACGATATATCTTAGATCCTTAATATGTATAATTAAAGATATAAAAGTTCCCGGTGAAAGAAATGATCGTAAAAGCCGCGACGAATCGAGAGACCTAAAGAATCAGGTCAAAGAAACGAGAGAGGATGATCAGTTTCAAAGGCTAGGATGATAGAGGATTGAATTTGGGTCACGACGGAAAAGGAATGAGCTCGATCGGAGTTGAAACGAACTCGAACGGAGCATTTTAAGGTTGAAGGGTATTTTGGTAATTTTGATCAAATGGTTGACTTTGACCGGGCCCATGACCCTCGGTCAACGACATCTCGTTGGTGACGACTCGATGATGACGTACGGTGGAAAAAAACGGGATTTGGATCGAAAACACGGCGTTGCGCATGACGGGACGCACACGCACCCGGCTACGGGTGAAAAACTCGACGTCTCGGATTTTCCGGCAACATTTCCCGACCACCCTCTCGCCGGAAACCGGCGGTGAAGAGTAGTAGCCCCTAAAAAAACACACACACACACACCAAAACCACACACTCCAACACCCTTCAATACAACTCCGGCTGGCGACTTTCCGGCATCGGTCACCACCCTAAAACCGACCCAACCTCTTCCCCAACACCCTAACTTACCCCATCAAAAGAAAAGAACCAAAACCCCCAAGAAACGAGAGAGAAATGGGAGAGAGAAAAGGTGACAAAAATAAGGGTTTAGGTTTTCCGGTGACATTTTTGCCGTTTCCCGGAGAACGACTCATCGAAATTAAATTTCGAAAGTTGTCCTAGACTCGTCTTTACGAGGGCTACGTTGTGTGCAAAAATCGGCTGAAACCGACAACGTTAATCAATTCGATCCTTTTTTTATCTCTTCGTTTGTGTTCTTTACTAACCCATAGTGGGTTTTCTTAATAATGATAACCGGCCCATTTCTGTCTTGCGGCGCGCCGGATGCAGAAAACCGAAAAGAAAGAGAGAGACTTATTTATTTTCGGTGCTTTCGGCTCGTTCGGAAAAATGTTGAAAAATGAATCGGGAGAGCCCCTATTTATAGATTTTGAAAAGTTACTATTCATCAGAATATTCTTTAGAATATTCTTTTTACTATTCATCAAGATTCCATCTCTCATTTTTCTGAAACTCATATTTTTGCCCTTTTCATCGTAACTTGAGCTATAGGTCTCCGATTGACCTCTAATTCATGTCTATCTTCTCATATTTCCGATACGCATCTTATGGTGAAATGAAATTCTATGTTCCATGTCTAGAAAAATATATCATCTAAAACCGGCGTTAAACACGTATCTGAAACGCACGTAATCAAGTTAAACATTCAAAATTAACGCACATAATAATTTAATTAAGGGTTTAATATTTAATCAATCAATTATGATTTGTTTTTGGTCCAGGGTGCTACATAGATGATATCCTATTGGCTTTTCCAACCGTTCTACAGCAACCTACAAGTCTGCCCCCTCGTCGGGCGAGTGATCACCACATCACCTTGCAGCCCAGGGTTTCGCTAGTTTCATGTCACGACCACATTTCTAATATAGCTAAATATGAAATAGATTTTCATATTAAAACACTTGTAGGTGAATGACCTTTTTTTTTTAAATGTTGTAACAAATAACTTTTCTTGCACCCGAAACTAGATAAGAAAATATGTAGCATGCTTCATAGCATTTATCATAAAGACAAATCACACCCACTTTTATATTTACATACTTATCCCCAAAAGAAAGTAAAGATAAAACGGAAATCCATATTCTTTATCAAAACATTATTTAATGCAAAATAAGCTCATAGCATAGTCCAACAGGTCGTCATCCATATACACCATCTCCGAACCCGTATGAACTCAACAGCACAGTCAGTAAGTCCATGAGCTTATACATCAGTAGGTTCACCTACAATGCATGAACTATATGAGCTAATAAGCTCAGTAAGCAGAAATTATGCACATAACACTAATGATATGAAATGATGTCAATGATGCATGCTAATGAATGAAAACCTTTCTTTACAAAATCATTTTCCTTTATTGGGCCCCTTGACCACCTCGCTACTAAGCACCGGATAGAGCTCAATATAACATCATTCATTATTATAGCTGTAACCATGTCTCACAGGCCCCCGGCTGAGCGAATCGAGCCGTAGCCATGTCTCACAGGCCCCTGGCTACCCATATAATATACTGTAAGCATGATTACATGCCTCGGTGCTAGTAGTGGTCAATAAAATACTTTTCCTTTTGAAATCATGTCTTGCGTGCAGAATGCAATATCTTTCCTCATTTACGTATACACGTCTTGATGCTCGTGATTGACATTCATAATGCATCACATATACATCCCCATAACATCATTTGCAACCACATTAATTCTCAAGGATACAAGAAATCGTATAATATCATTTCACATAATATCGCTCAAACACGTCAATTCTCAAGAATACGTAAAATTACGTAATATCACTTAAGCAATATATAACCATGACATACTACGTTCATGCATTGTAGTTGCAAATGAATTTCTACTTACCTCTTCCTCCCGAAATTGATATTCTACACTCAAAAGATGAGATGTTTCTTTTTAAATATCTGTGATATACCAAATTAAATTTCAATTCCAAAGTAAGTGTCTGAACTTCATATTTATCATATAAATTGAAGCTAATTAGGAATGTCAAACAAAAGTAATCAAAGTAATTAATAACACTTTTTATTTCAAATTAATAAAAATCCTCTATCAGTAACACACTTTTATCTAACTAATAATTAGAAAGTATATATACCAATTAACAGAATATAATATATATTAATTAATGACTTTAATAACAATTATAGAATAAATTATAGCAACTGAAAATCAACATTCTAATGCTACCAGTATATATATGTATGGACATGTATTTATGCTGATGATATATAATCTCAATTAATTAACTAACTATATAAGAAGATGATAATAACTTTCTACTTTAATTAATTCATATCAAGGTGTGTGGAAGGTAAAGTACCTGTACTTCTCCGGCCACTATCGTCAATATCTTCTTCTTTTCTATCTCTTTTTTTTTTCTTATTTTTGCTGAGTTTCTTTTCTTTCTTAATCAACTGATACACTCTCCACCACTTCCATATACACTTCTCCAATAAGTTTCACATTATTACTATTATTATTATTATTTTATTAAATTATGCTTAGTGTCATGGGACTCTTTACCCACTGACTTACACGTACTAACATATATAATAATAATAATAATAATGAGACTTATGGTATATATGTAAGTACATGACACATGCACATATAAATGTATATATTATAATATTAAACTCATTTAATTTATACATCACACACGTCACTTATATATATATATATAATATTACCCACATTTATATATATATAATTAATATAAATTATGTAATTAATTATTAATACTATTAATTAAACAATTTACATTATGAACTTGAACATTATTAGAGTCTCAACCAATTATGATGGGGTTTTCTCAACACCAATTAGATGAGAGCATATAAATAACTCAATAATTAAAAGCAAACTATAATAACGTAAGATCACAAGTAGCATATATATAACACGAGATTTAACAAGTTTAAATAAATAAATAGAACAAACACACTCAATGATATCAATGTAAACTCAAACGTCACATAATAAACAACACGTAATTCATAAAATGCATGGATGCATGAACTATATTCGTCAATGAGTCACGAGGGGCTCGGTTCTCACATTTTAGTCTGACCTTATCGATACAATCACACTCAAAAAGATGAAATGGAGAAGCTGGTAACAGAGATGTGTTGGAACGGATCACCAGCCCTATGCAATCGAAATCAGGTTCATAAAGATATGTGCAGCGGAAAGAAACCATACCTTTTGAAGATAAACCGATCGAAGATTAGACCTCTCGATCTTTTGTTGTATTCCTAGCCCTTTCCCTTGGACGTCGTGTGGGTGACGATCTTCCAAAGGTTCAGCGATCTCACCTCCTATCACTCTCTCGTGATTCTACCTTTATGACTTACGTGTGAGTTTTTTAGTTTTAGTAGTGATCCGGGAGACGTTGACTTAAGGGTTATTTATAGGCTACAATAGGGACCCAGAGGAGGAATCAGGGTTGGACCTCCTAATGGGCTTAGGTGTTTTATGTTCAGCCCGAACACCCAGCTTAAGCCCATCAATTATAACTCGGTCCACTAAGGAGTTATAATTGAACTACCGCCCTAATCCCATATTACAATATGGGCTCCTTTATTATATGCACGTTTATTTCCCCGCGTTTAAGATATCGAATGTCCGTAAATTAAATAAGTTACTGACAATTTAATTAATTTACATGTAATTCCAAGAATAGTACCACTCATCTTTATTATCATGTCGGATGAAATCCACCTGCAGGGTTTACATGATAATCCTTATGAGCTCCTCAAGGGGACATCATCATCCTAACTAATTAGGACACAGATTCCTTCTATAATCAACAACACACCATATAAACAGTGCTATCTCCCAATTCACCGAGCCTATTGATTTATTAATAAATCTCACCCATTGGCAAATTAAATAAACAAACACTGAGTACACGTGCCCGTTATTATATAGGTATTAAGAAGACGCACATCCATAATAACAGAGGTCTTGTTCTTTTATATAGTCAGTACAAATCGAACAACCTCAAATGGTCCTGCTCAATACATACAAAATATACTAGTGTAACTTTATAATCAAGATAGACTAATGTCAAATTACACTACAACCATTACAATAGTTTTTCCAGATCCATCTTGGTTGTAAGCTACTATTTATAATCTTAAGAAACTAATAGCATGATCTTCTGTTTGTCACCACACACCATGTTATCTACAATGTAGATTAAACTGGACAATTGCATTAACATATATAACAAAAATAAAATGCAAACATTTGATCAAAATGATTCTCATATCAAGAAAAAATGTTCACACAAAAGCTAGGCTTATAGTATACATCCTAACAAGATGCTGGCTGCATGCATTATTCAGTCGAGTTCTGACCCTTACTCGAGTCCAGTATTACTAGTTCAGAAGAAGGATAGTTCATAGAGATTTTGTGTATATTATCGAGCACTCTATAAAGTGATGGTGCCCGATAAATATCCTATTCCGGTGATTCAGGAACTTCTAGATGAGTTGCATGGGGCCCGATGGTTCAGTAAGCTAGATCTCAGAGCCGGTTATCACCAGATCCGGGCCGTTCTGGAGGACATTCTGAAAATAGCCTTTCAGACACATTCGGGACACTATGAGTTTCTAATCATGCCCTTTGGGTTAACTAACAGCCCAACGCCGTTTCAGAGCTAAATGAATGATATTTTCTGACCATTTTTGTGTAAATTCGTGCTGGTTTTCTTCGATGATATATTGATTTTCAGTAGTTTGTGGTTTGCCCATCTTCACCATTTACGTCAGGTATTCCAGCTACTTCATGGTAATACCTTATTTATTAATCCGAAGAAACGTGTGTGAGGGGGGTTCCAAATGGAGTATCTTGGGCATGTGGTCTCAATTCAGGGGGTCCAACAGCCCATTGCTTATTTCAATAAGCATTTGAGTGGGCGACTGCTATCCAAATCGGCATATGAAAAAGAGTTAATGGCTCTAGTTCTGGCAGTGCAATATTGGCGCCCCTATCTACTGGGATGCAGTTTTGAGATACGCGCCGACCAACGTAGCTTGAAGCAGTTGGTTTCCCAACCATTAACCAGTCCAACGCAGCAAAATTAGGCTGCCAAGTTGCTTGGTTATGATTTTGAGATAGTCTATAAGGAGGGGGCTCAAAATCAGACAGCTAATGCCTTGTCGAGGCTCAATGAGGAGCTGGAATTGTGAGCAGTGATGGTTCCGAGGTGGGTAGATTGGAGTAAGTTGCAAGCTGATGTTCGAAGCGATGACGAGCTTTCTAAAATCATTTCGAATATCTCTCAGGGCCGCCCAAGCCCGAAATATTATGTGTTGTCCCAAGGGTCCTTGTTCTATAAAGGATGTTTGGTGTTATCTCAGAATCTCCGTGGGTGCAGAAATTATTGCACGAGTTCCATTCTACACCCTCTGGGGTCACTCGGGTGCCTTTTGGACCTACAGAAGGTTGACAGCTGATATGTGTCATTTTCACATATTTTTACATATGTTTATGTATTCATTTAAATATATTTAGATACATTTTTATAGTGATTTATGATATTATATTGTATAACTTGCATTTGACGGGTTTGTGCTTAGCTTCATGATTTTGATGAGAAAAGTGCAAGTTTCAAGTGTAACTGATGACCAAGGAAGAAAAAATAGAAATACGAGATCGCGTGGAAGAATTGGTGGCGCACGGTCTGGTCATGCCATGCAGCACGACCGTACGCCATTATGTAGAGAAGTGCACGATGACGGGGCACGACCGTGCCTCACAGCACGGTCAACTCCGTGAAAATGCCAGTGACCTCTTGGCAGGGCACGGTTGACCGTGCCCAGATGAACAGGAACTCGTAGAAAGTTGGTTTTCTTGGATAATCTTCCCCTGTCACTTCACTTGGAAGATTCCTACAACCATATAAATACTCAACATGAAGAATGAGAGAAATTGAGAAGAGAGAGATTTATAGAGAAAAATACGAGAGTCTAAGAAGCATCAAGAGGATTTGAAGAAGAATTCAAGAGATCGAGGAATCGCGAGATCGTCGTCTAATAGAGTTTTTAATCTTTTCTTCCCTTGTTGAATATTAGTAGATATGATATTTCGAATCTTGTCTATGAGTTTGTTTATAATCATGTCTAGCTAATTTTCTAGGGTTTCTAGGGCTTGTTAGTAATCTGATTCGAATCTTGATGGATCTTTAATTTCAATTCAATGTTCATGATCGTTTATCCTATTTGTGTGTTTATGAGTTGATTTCTTGTTTGGTTATGTGGCTAGTAATTGAGCATGTTTTAGTAATTAGATCAAAATTCGGGAGATGAGATTTCATTATGAAAGAATAAACACATGACACATAAAAAGACTTAGATCGGGAGATTAAGGAATTTATGTGATGGGAAATCAATCATAGGTACTGTTGGGAGTTGTTATGTTTCAATCAGATTGAGTAGGAATACCTCTGGTGGCATAATACTCAACTGGTTAACTGACTCGAGAGAGCTGTTAATTCGATACATGTGATTGCTCATATAGGATGATTGATTAATGAACTTGAATTGGTTAAAGTGATATTTTGATGAGAATTAGATGAAAGCATGTCCTAGAACCTATCTTAGATATCTGTTATTCTTAAATGAATTTATCTGCTTAATTACTTTTCTGTTGAATAAATCTGTAATCGGTGTGATTTGATTTTCCTAGATAAAGTTGAAACTTGAATTTGAGTAGTTAGTTATTGCCTAGATAGTCAGTCTCTGTGGGATCGACCTTGCTCATCACTTCTACACCCTACATCGTACACTTACGGGAGTAGCTAAAAGAAATTAGTTGTATTGACCTGGGATGATGAAAAAGGTGACGGAGTTTACGGCGGCGTGTGAAGTGTACCAGAAGAATAAATATGAAACAAAATCTCCGGCGGGTTTGCTAAGTCCTCTTCCGATTCCTTCTTGGGTTTGGGAGGACATTAGTATGGATTTTATCATGGGATTACCTCATTTTGGGGGGATCGACTGTATTCTTGTGGTGGTGGATCGGTTCTTTAAGTATGGACATTTTTTGGGCTTGAAGCATCCCTTTTCGGCTAAGGGGGTGGCGGAGGTATTCGCCAAAGAGGTGGTACGTTTACATGGGATGCCAGTCTCTATTGTTTCTGATTGAGATCCTATATTTTTGAGTTCATTTTTGGAAGAAGTTATTTCGTACAGCTGGTACCACTTTGAAGATGAGTTCGGCATATCATCCAGAGACGGATGGGCAAACTATGTTGTTGAATAGATGTGTTGAGACGTATCTTCTTTGTTTCGCATCTAAGAGGCTGAAGAAGTGGGGTAGTTGGTTGTCTTGGGTTGAATTTTGGTATAATACCGCTTTTCAGTCGGGGGCGGGAACCACCCCATTTGAGGCGGTGTATAGGCGACCACCTCCCTTACTCGTACCGTTCCTTCCCGGTGAGGTATGTGTACAGGCATTGACGGAAACTTTAAGGGAACGAGATGAAATTTTTGGTGATTTGAGGATTCATTTGGAGAGAGCACAACAAAGGATGATTGGGGAAGCAAATAAGCATCAACGACCATTGGAGTTCAGGGTGGGTGATAAGTTCTAGCTCAAATTCCGGCCTTATCGTCAACGGACCTTATTTACTAAAATGAACAACAATTTAGTGCCGTGATTTTTTAGGCCATTTGAGGTGGAAGCAAAGATTGGGTCAGTGGCTTATCGTCTTATGCTTCCGGAGGGCTCTAGAGTGCATACTGTGTTCCATGTGTCATTGTTTAAGCCGACGATTGAGGCAGTTGTTGCATCCCCAGCCTTACCCAAGGATCTGCTGGCCGTGGATCCTCCCTTTCTGCCAGCGAAGGTGTTAGCCCGGAGAGTGATCAGTTCGGATGGTGGCCATGGATAGGTAGAACAAGTTTTAGTGCTGTGGTAGGGTTTGGGTGAGGAAAAGAGTACTTGGATGGATATTGCGGACATGCGGTGTCAGTTTCCAGATTTCAGCCTTGAGGACAAGGTTGTTTCGCCGGAGGGAGCAATTGATACGGGGCCATCAAAGAGGGATAGACCATAGCTGGTTTACTCGAGGTGAAGGGCCCGTTAGATGCTGATGATGCTGATTTTATTTATTCATATTATTATTGTTCTAACTAGTTTTAAATTTTTTGTTTTAGTTTGCATGGGCTTAATCACGGGCCTGGGTATTAAGACCTATTTAATTTTTGCTGTGAAAAACCTAGAGGGTATCGAGAGTTTTGATCAATGCAACTTAGTGTTGTGGTAAAGTAACTTTCTCTATTGTCCTCCTTGAGGAATTTATCGTATTATCGTCATTCATATCGTTGTTCATCGTCTTCACTCTATCACGGACCCCCCTTGAACATCCAAAACCTTCAGGAGACTGTTGAATAAAATCGATAACCACGAAGTGGTGAGAATATTACTAATCAAATTTACAAAACCATGATAAAAATTAAAGGAGCTAAGAACTTCAAGGAGGAAATCCCACCGTAGCTTGTCAAACGCCTTACGAATATCAGTCTTGAAAGCCATGTTCCTACCATACTGGGTCCCCATCAAGGAATTAAAGGCTTCCGAAGTAGTAGCCATGCATGCATGAATACTTTTGCCAATGACGAAACCAAACTGTGACCCAGAGATAAAAAAGACCATTTTATAATATTAACCAAAATAGAAAAAAACACAAACACTCAATCCAAACACATATATTACATTTAACCTAATATTTAACACTCAAATCAAGCATACAAAAAATATAAAATCAAAAAACTTTATGAACAGTGCTAACCCTCATATCATATCAATTTTAACTAACTCATCCATCAAAACAAACACGCCCTAAGAACACACAACTGATATCTTCGCTGGATGAATTATATATGAAATCAAGTGGTGTGCGGTACACACCAACTATGGTGTGGCCGCACGTGGGGAGAGTGGGCGCGCATTGAAACAACCCACGCTTCGGGTCAGTTTGTATGAATATCAAATAAAAAATCATTAAAAAGATTAATCTGATATATTATATATTATAAATAAGTTTATAAAATACTTATTATACTTTAAAATTTTGTTGAAAAATATTAATGTAACAGCCCCCAATCCCATAAATTTCCTAAAATTGAAACTAAAAAAGGCTGGAAAATCCTTTTCGTTATTTTTGAAAGACTATTCAAGAGATAGCAGTGCACTCATATGATGTATAGATTGTCATATTACATTGTGTTCTCTCCATTCTTCTTTCTTTTCTTCTTCTTCTTCTCGTTTTTACATAGTCTATTGATGATTTCTCCATACGCTCAATTAATTTGGTTGTAGTTATTTTTCTTTCAATTATTAATTTGAGTAATGTATTTTTATGTTCTCAGTCTTTGATGTGTATTTTATGTTAGGAATAAATATATGAATATCAACCAGAGATGATGCAAGTTATGTTGTTTGTTTTTAAAAAATATTTAACACTGAATTGTATGCACTATACTTCTGATTCTGATTTTGGTGAGGTAGATAGATGCAAATATTTCAATTTGATGTTTATTGATTGAATACTATGAATTTGCAGAAATTATGGGGAAGAAGATGATAAAAATCGTGTATTTGAAATTTTGAGATTTCAAATTCACTCTATAGTATATTAATACCTCAAGAGTACACAACTGATACCTTTGCTTGATGAATTATATATGGAATCAGGTGGTCCACGTGTGGGATCGGATTGGGGTATAAAAGTTTTTGTGATGTTTAAGTACTTCAAATTAGAAAGTAAGAATTTCTTCTATTATTATTATTATTATTATTATTATTATTATTATTATTATTATTATTATTATTATTATTATTATTATTATTTTTAATCACAAAAGGCATATTAGAATAAAAAGATGATTTAAGAAAGTATGAATTTTTTCCTTTAATCTACTATATTTTAGATACATATAATTAAGAATTGACTTTTCTATTCTTATTTTCTGCAATGTTTTTCCTTTCTTTTGTAATAATGTATTCATTATCAACAAAATAATTGTTTTCTTCTATTTTATATATTTTTATTATAATCCTTAATAGGTTATCAAAAAAGAAATGTACTATAAAATGATGAATTAGTAAATTTTTCCAACTTTTTTCTGTTTATATTACGTAGTCTAGATATAAAGATTCTATCTTGACACGTCCTTAGATTGTTCATTTAACATATATAAAGATTTAATATTGGATTAGTGAAAAAAAATTATAAACGATTTTTCTTTGTAACTAAATCCTTAGGCTGTAATGGAATTTTCAATTTATTTCCATGTGTAGCCATTACTTGGGATAACTTCATTTTTAGTTCTGCCATAGAGATGTCCGTTTTTTGTCCTGTTATTTTCCGATCATCAATTTTAATTCTGCAATTGAAAAATCTGTCCAATTTGAGTCTTTTTTTATGTCGGAATCTCAATTTCCGGCAAGTGAGCCACACTCGCTTTCAATTTGAACAAACTTCTGAAAATACGTTAATGTGGCTATTTTATTCATACATGACATTTTTTTTGAATTTTTTTTTCATCCGAAATTCCAAATCAGCGCCATGTGTACTAAATCATAATTAACTAAATAAAGATAAAAAATTGAAACAAAAATAAAACATTACAACACTAAAAAAGTGAATAAAAAAAATAACTAATTCATCCAAGAACCCTAATTCCCCAACCACCCTGATCAACCAAGATTCTCAAGTTTCCACCAATATCTGATGTTTCTCAAGTCTGAACGCCGCATCAGTGCTTGTGTGGAAGACAAGCTGTCTTCGAACCTCCAAGACTACAACAAATCGAAGGAAGAGGAAGAGGTTATACGAAGGCTTCCTCAACAAAACCTACGAAGGTTATACGAGAAATTTTGGATCGATTGAGGTTTGGATTGAGTTGGGGTTTTTTACTGTCAGGTTAAAAAAAAAATTAAAAGAAATATTTAAGAAATATTCAAGAAACAGAAAGCTTCAGAGATTTCCATGGCGGATTTGCCAGGTTTTGGAAATGTGCTGTGTTGATCTGTGGAAAATCTGTCAGGTTTTTTCTTTTAATTTTTTTGTTTTTGGATTTTGCATTTTTCTCTTTTAATATTTTGTGTATTTTTATTTTGCATTTTTTTGGCTGATTTGGGGTAATTTAATGACTTGACACTAATTTGAATTTCGGATGGAAAAAAAAAAACAAAATACCACGTATAAATAAAATAGCCACATCAGCTTTCACGGGTTTGTTCAAATTGGGGGTGAGTGTGGCTCAATCGTCGGAAATTAGCCTTGGAAATTGAGATTCTGCCAAAAAAGAAGACTAAAATTGGATAAATTTTCCAATTGCAGGAATAAAATTGATGATAGGAAAATAACAGGACAAGAGCATGATTTAAAATGAATTTATGCCCCATTACTTTTATTATTTCTGACCAATCTGGCCAAATAGAGGCCAGGATCCAATATAAAAATTCAACAACAATAATATTGAATGATGGATGCATAATTGTGGAACACAAGTGCATGTTTTTGGAGCCGTTGCCTCTTCTCTTACATTATTAAGGAAAGTATTTAACAGTATTTACCAGTAATAACATTTTTGTTGAGTCATAAATGCAATTATTAACGTTGCCGCCCACATGAAGAAATTAAACCAAAATATTCAACCCAGATTTTTCTTCTTTTTATTTCTTCCCTTATAATTAAATTACATTAACTAATGTATAAATGGAGCAGAATTTTGCAGCATAAAAGAGCCATTAATTATATTTACTGACCTCTAAGCTTCCTTTTGAAAGTGTAGTGTACCGTTGGACTCGCTGTTTCAAATATTTTCCGTTCTCAGCAAAATCCGAGGTACATCTTCTTTTCCATTCTCTTCTTTTCTCTCACATAAATACATGCATGCTTGCAATTCAACACATCATATTCATATGTAATCTCCCCCTCAAAAAAAAAAAAAAAAAAAATCTAATACAGAATCTGAAGGGATTCCTTTGTTTCTGAGAGATTTAGAGAAATTTGTTCAACTGTCAGCCTTTTGTAAGTCTTATCTTTATCAATTCTGTTTTTCGGTTCTCTGTTATTTTCGTTTCATTTCGTTTTGTTTTGTATAATTTCTGTTAAAGGTTTTGCTAGTTTGTATCAAACAATTACAATGATCCCTCGATGTTATAATCAAAACTAAACATCATTTCATGAAAATCTAAATCTTGTTCTGTGCTCTTGGTAATTAGAAATAAGAAGCTATGCACTTGCAAGGTTTAGTTTATTCAAGATTCAATTATTTTAAGTTAATGGTTTGTTTTTTGTCCTACAGTATTTATTAAAAATTAAAATTCTGTAATCTTGTTCTTTTTATTGATTTTCTTTTTGGTTTATTTGATCCAATTATTAATAACTCAATCATTGTTATAATTTGGAACAGTATACGGTATACCTTCACTTTATTTATTTAAGTGATAAATTTGTTGGATAGCTTAATGAAAACTTTTTAGCATAGCATACCATCACTTTACTATCATCAAAGTGGCAATTGAACTTTTGCTTTTGCTTTACTATGAACGAATACTATCTCTTTTCTTTTTTGTTTTTTTTTTTTTTTTTTTTTTTTTTTTTTTTTGCCAGTATGGAATCCTGATTTTTGCAAAATTTTCTCAGCTTTCCAGAATAGGGTTCTTTGTGCAAGGATTTTAGACATATAAATCTCACATTAGTGTTGGATATAAAATAAAATAGATTCGCAGTATAATAAAGTGGCTTCTGCTTTTCCTCCTCCAAAAAGTTGATCAAATATTTTGCTTTTTCCTAACTTTAGCTTTTTGTAAATAAAGGACTCTTCACAATTAAGCTATAGCTGAACTAATTGATCTGTTTTTGGCATTATTCTATCTATATTTCGCACCTTATCCAATGTATTTACAGAACCAAGTGTTTCATTTCTTTGCTAGTAAGCAAACATAAAACAAGAATTAGAAGTGGTGGGTTAAATGTGGCATTTTGTTCAATGTTATTTTATTTTCTTGAAAAAAGTTGAAATATTGTTTATAAAATTTAAATCTATAGTTGAATGATTTGATTTAATGTGAAATATTTCCAAGGTGAAACATAGTGGTCATGCTTTACATGAAAAAGTTTTAAAAGATTGATTCTTTTGCCAAAAGAGAGCAATATTTGGTTATTTAAATAAATTTGAAATCTTAAAAGGTGATAATAATTTCCAAGCATTTGAGTCATCTAATGGTACTTGTTCATCAATATTTCTACCCTTAAAGAGCGAATTCTGAAAGAGGTATATATTTCAATTTTATTTTGAAAAACAATATTAGTTTTATGGATTAAGTTTTGAATACTTCATTTCTTGCTTGTACTCAATGAATCATTGAATTTCACTCTTGTTAGCAGAAGCTTCAATTCCTTAATGCAAAGCTGCTCCCAATGAAACTCGAGTTAGTGTTGACAAATTTGATTCTACTATTAGCATATTTTCCATGCATCAAAAGTGATCTCAACTCAGACAGAAATGCCCTTCTTGAATTTGCCAACTCAGTTCGACATGTCCGAAAACTGAACTGGAATGCTTCTGCTCCAATATGCTCGTCTTGGATTGGGATAAGTTGCAGTAAGGATAAAGGTAGTGTGATGGGAGTGCATCTTCCTGGGATTGGGCTGTACGGCTCAATCCCCAGCAATACCATTGGAAAGCTGAATGGTCTTAGAGTTCTTAGTCTAAGATCAAACTATCTCAATGGTGAACTTCCTTTCGATGTTCTTTCCATCCCTTCTCTTCAAGCACTTTACCTTCAGCATAACAACTTCTCAGGTAGTATTCCTCTCTCTCTTTCGCCTCGTCTCACTGTTCTTGATCTATCTTTCAACTCATTGAGTGGTGATATCCCATCATCAGTTGTGAGTTTGACCAGACTATCTGTGTTGAATCTTCAGTTCAACTCTATCTCTGGATCCATTGCTTATCTTGGTGATGTCCCATCTCTTGTGGTGTTGAATTTGAGTTATAACTTTCTAAATGGATCAATTCCCAAGTCTCTTGTCAAGTTTCCTGTTTCTTCGTTCATTGGAAATGCTCAATTGTGTGGTTCACCTTTGACTTATTGCTCCATCTTGTCTCCTTCCTCTTCGCCCTTGCTTGCACCTGTGAGACAAAATGGTGCAAAGTCAAGGAAACTCAACAAGGGATCAATTATTGGTATAGCCATTGGTGTGGCTGTTCTGATTTGTCTAGTTCTCACCTATGTGTTGTGGTGTGTGAAGAAGAAGGATGTTGGTGGTTCTACTAGAGTGATCAAAGTTAAGAGCTCAGATGGCGGAAAGATAGAAAATCTCAAGTCTGAGGATTTTGGAAGTGGGGTTCAAGGAGCAGAGAAGATCAAGTTAGTCGTATTTGAAGGGTGTTCGTTCAACTTTGATCTTGAGGACTTGCTTAGAGCATCAGCTGAAGTGCTCGGAAAAGGGACATATGGTACAACTTATAAAGCGGTTCTTGATGAAACAACAACAGTTGCTGTCAAAAGACTCAAAGAAATTGGGGTTGGAAAGAAGGAATTCGATCAATATATGGAGTTCGTAAGCAAACTTGGTCCCCATCCAAACGTCGTCCCACTCCTCGCCTATTACTGCTCCAAAGATGAGAAGCTTCTCGTTTACGAGTACATGACTGCTAGCAGCTTGTCTGCTGCCTTACACGGTATGCTTGTTGTTTCATCTTGTATTCTATTGTCTTTAATAGAAGGTATATGTTAATTTGTGATGTCATTCAATAACATGGCAGGTAACCGAGGCAATGGAGGTAGTCCACTTGATTGGGACACGCGGCTAAACATCACACTCGGGGCAGCACGAGGGATAGCACACATCCACTCAGAAGGTGGTGCCAAGTTTGTTCATGGCAACATCAAGTCCTCAAACATACTTCTCAGAGGAGGTCTTGATGGTTGTGTGTCCGATTTCGGATTGAGTCCTCTAACAAACCACACTGAGGTCAAGTATCGAGTAGCTGGCTATCGAGCTCCAGAGGTGATTGAGGCTCGAAAAGCCAGTCAAAAATGCGACGTTTATAGCTTTGGTGTACTTATACTTGAGATACTGACGGGGAAGTCTCCAATCCGGTACCCAGGGTATGAAGAAGTGGTTGACCTACCGAGGTGGGTGAAGTCCGTTGTTCGGGAGGAGTGGACAGCTGAGGTGTTCGACGTGGAGCTTATAAAGCATAACAACGTCGAAGAGGAGCTGGTGCAGATGCTCCAGATTGCTTTTTGTTGTGTGGCTAAAGTGCCGGAAATGAGGCCTACAATGGACGAGGTTGTTGCTATGATTGAGAGAATTAGGCATCCTGAGATGGACAATAGACCATCGTCCGAGGATGTTATGTCTAAGGATTCCAATGTGCAGACACCGTGATTCATTTTTTGTGATTCTTGGATGGATTTGGAGCTGAAAAATGCATCTAGATTGTTACAATGGTTTATGTAATTTTGATTTGATTTGTATTAGATAATATAAGCATAGTCTAATGAAGCTGCTCTCATGTTGTATTTGTTGGATGGATGAATCATATGATAAATATGTTCTTGTGGATTTATTACTTCAGAAATTTTAATTTAATTAAGATTGCAATTTTATAATTATTTTTAAGTTGAACGAGATTAATAAATAATTTTCACTAGTAAAGTGTTGATTGAATCAAATCAAATTATTGAGGTTTAACTTAATTGGATCTAATTCTATTATGAATTGATCATATTATAATGCTTATAACGTTTACGGTAGATGAATTAAGTTTGACTAGACATATAAAATTAGTGTTAGATATATTTAAGTAATATAATTTTATTTAAGTAATATAATTGTATCCAGAAATAAGAGACTTGGAAAGTAAAATAAGTGGTTTCCTTATAAAATTCATAAAGGTAAAAACCCCTACGCACTAGGTGTTCGAATCTAGGATCTGTACAATTTAGATTGGGTAGGTCGGAACTCATCGGAATGCATCGGCACGTGACCTCACGCGTCCTAGAAGGAGCGCCACACACTTAGTATATTTTTTGCATTTTTTGAAAAATTATGTATACCTTTTAGCTATACTTTCATATATTTATGTTATGACATGCTTATATTTATGTTATGATATTCATATCTTTACATTTTTTAGACAACCATTAATACATATCATATACATTTTAGTTATGTTAGTCATACATTTTAGTTATGTTAGTTGCATTTTTATATATTACATAAAGGTATGATTATATTAATATAAATGTACAAATAATATCACATAAAGATATATGAGTGACACTCCTGTGCACAATGTGCACAAATCCAGATTTGTGCACAATAATACTGTTATATTATATGAAATAATACTATTATATTATATGAGTAATACTGTTAAAACTATATATAATATAACAATATCACTCATATAATATAACAGTATTACTTCATATAATATAATAGTACTGTTGTGCACATATTTGGATCCATGCACCTTGTGCACAAAAGTTTTTGCCAAGATATATATGTACAAATTGTGCTGAAATTCTTCATTTTTTTTTCTAAGTTCCAGTACATAAAAGTAAGGATATTTATACATAAATATCACACTAATATAACATAAAGGCCACACATATATTATAACACCCTAAATAAATTAACTAAGGTGTAGTGTTATATATATATATTTAGCTTAATAATTAACTATGTATAAGAATTACTTAATTAAGCTGAGAATAAATTAATTAAGTGATAATCTTAATTAAGCTAAGAATTAATTAAATTAAGTGATAATTTTAGTTAAGCCAAGGAATATGGCTAGTCATCTCTCCCTCTAAGACACCCGTCCCCATCTCTCTCTCCCCAAAAACATGCCACACACCCTCCTCAACTAGTTAGGTGTGAAAGGAAGAAAATGAAAAATAAAAAGGAAAAAAAAACATGAGAAAGGAAAAGCAACAGAAAAGAATGACAGTTTCACCAAATCCATCTCTCCAGCCCACTCCCTCTCTCCCCCTCTCTCTCTCTCTCTTTCTCCCTCTGTTGCTATTGTTCCCCATCACTGTTTTCTGCTATTGTGGGTTGTCGGAGCTACAAGCTGCTGCCCCAGGTGCTAGGCACGCCGGGGTCAGTGCCGGGGTGCCTAGCCCTACCCTGCTGCTCTGCGTGCATGTGTATGCTACTGCTATGCTGTTAGGACCATCAAGCGCTTACCGCTATACCAAAAGGATATCATATGGACATAGGGCGCAACTTTAATATCTTATACTTATGTAGCTTTGCGCTCACGATTTCGAATCTGGAAGAGCCGCGCCTAGCGCCAATTTAAGTTCCGACCCAAGGCAGGATGCTGGGAAAATTCCCAACATATGCGTTTTTTTCCTGCTGCTGCTGTAAGTTTGTCCTGTTGCGGTGGTGCGTAAGTATGTAGCTGTGCATATTTTCTGCTACTGCCGGGTATATTTCTCTATTGTTCGAGAGTTTTCGTATACTTGTAGAATTTGAATTAGACAAAACTCTTTTACCAATATCAAGTTTATTGAGTCAATATTATGTGTGTAAAATTTCATAAGATTTGGAGTTAAACCCGAATTACTATGATTTTTCTAGTATAGGCTGTTCAGAGACAATTTTTGCCCTGTTTTTTGGTCTGAGTAAATCTATTCTCCTGAATTATGTACTTCGAATTCATATGTGATATTTTACAATTTTATAGTAACCGTTCTTATGAGCATGTAGAAGTTTACCATGTAATTTTTGAAGTCATGTACGATTTATGATAAATTATACAAAATAACCTATTTTCAGCAAAGTCTAAACCCTGTTTTCTATCAACTTCTAAATGTCATAACTAATTGTGTGATCAGTATTTGTAGTTGATAATTTTACATTATATACTTTATTATGTTATGTAGCCTCTGTAAGAATTTCAAAAGCTTTCATTAATCCTATAAGATTTGGTGAATTTTACATTATAGACTGTTTTTTAGCTAAATTAAAATGGAAAAACTAGTTTAGAGAATTATTTTAAATAAATTAAACATTATTATTGGTTCAATTAAACCTTAATTCTATAATTAGTCTTTTTATAATTATTTCTATGTCTTCCAAGATGTAATTTAAGTTCTAATTTTATATTTAACTTTCTTAAAACTAAAGTCAAGTCTTGCAATCTAATAGAGATTCTCTAATTAATGCATTTTATTATAGAGTTTATTAAAGTCGCTTCTTTTCATTCTTTTGTCTATAGAGTTATCAAAAGTCATTTCAATTTCTTTTTGTGAGCGACATACACTCTAAAGGTCGTATTTTAATAGCTAGTAACTTGAACTTATGAACTTATAGCTAGAAGGGGTACTAAGACCCTTTTAATGTTCAATGTAGGAAACGAGGGAAAGATGAATTATCTAGGTTTGCTCGACAACTTAAGAAGAGACGCTCCATCTTTGCTTAAGGTGGGGGTAAATTCTTGTATTTTGTTTAAGTTTCTAAGTGAGTTTGAAGTAAAGTTATGTGCCTACGTAAAACATGTGTTATTTGATGAAGGTTGCATTATATGCTTTACTACGAGGTGCACACAAATGTGTGTTACTTGCAAAGTAAATGAATGTGTTTATTTGATGAACGTGGCCTTCTATGTTTTACTACGAGGTGCAAATGAATGTGTGCTATTTACAAAATGAATGAACGTGTTTGCATTAATGAAATGTTTCCAAGGCAGCTAAGAACCGCACCAAGACGGCTGAGAACCGTACTAAGACGGCTAAGAACCATACCAAGGTGGCTGAGAACGACACCAAGACGTCTAAGAACCGTACCAAGACGACTAAGAACCGTACCAAGACGACTGAGAACCATGCCAAGGCGGCTAAGAACCACACAAAGGTGGCTAAGAACCGTACAAAGGTGGCTAAGAACCACAAAAATATTTCCATGGCGGCTAAGAACTGCAAAATGTTTTCCAAGGTGGCTAAGACCCGCGTTATGTGTCCAAGGCGACTAAGACCCGCATTATGGGTGTAAATTCAAGTATGTGTTTATGAGTAATGTGCTATTTTACATGCGATTAATATATGTTATTGATATTAGGGTAAAAGACACTTAACCATCCGAACTATAGCCCGTTTTGCAGTTTCATGTAAAAACTTTTTTTCATTGCACCGTCCCTATTAAACTTTGCAAGATTTGCACATTCCAGTAAAATGCTACTTTCCGACTATTTTTTCCGGCGTACATTCCAGTAAATGTGTGTTACTCACGTGTGACTTAACAGTAAAAGTTTGTTTTACCCATAATTATAACGACAACGTTTCATGTACGCCGGAAAAAATAGCCGGAAAGTGACATTTTACTGGAATGTGCAAATCTCGCAAAGTTTAATAGGGACAGTGCAACGAAAAAAAGTTTTTACAAGAAACTGCAAAACGGGCTATAGTTCGAATGGCTATATGAAAGTTTAAATGTGAAATTCGAAGTGAAATGTGCTTTAATACATGAATGATGAAGCATGATGAAGAATGTGGGTGAATGTTTGATGTTTGAAGGATGAGTGTGAATGTGTATGATATTTAAATGTTTATATGGCAGCTAAGACCGCAAGACGTTTATATGGCGGTTGAGTCCGCATGATGTTTAAATAGCGGCTAAAGAACCGCAAAATGTTAACAAGTGGCTAAAGAATCACAAAAATGGTTTCACGGTGGCTCAGAACCGCAATGATGTTTTCCAAGGCTGTTCAAATCCGCAACTATGTGCTTGTTGAATTATGTCTATGTTTCCTATTATGTTTTAACTGCTCACAAGTCCCACCCCACTGAGTGTCTTCATGCACTCACCCTTTTATGTAAAAAATGTTTCAATTTATGGAAATCCTCGAGCGTGGTACGTAAATGGTGGATGCTGGTAGCCGATGTTTTAAAGATTGCAAAGAGTTTTATTAGAAGTGAAAGAGGTGTTATATTAGTCACTTGTATAGAAGATGATCTTGATATATTTTAGGAAATCTAGTTTGCAAAGCTGTACAGTTTAGTTGTATAATTATAAAGAAAAATATTTTCTTCCGTTGTGTATGATTCATGTTTTATAAAATAGGGATGTTTGAACCAACTTATCTTTATTTGTAAGTTTAAATTACCTTGAAAATACATATTTTATCGAGTATCTAGATGCCCAAACAAAATAAAATTATTATTAAACTCTAATATTTTACAGTAATGTAAAATGGGACGTTACAGGTGGTATCAGAGTGGGTCTATGATTCTGTAGACTCACTGAAATAATTTGTTTCTAAAAGTGTTTGGTCTCAACGCTAATTTATAGAAAAGTGTAATTATAACTTTTGTTGAAAGAAATTTTTTATTAGCTACTGGCATTCACTTCTATTCTACCACTTCGGCTTCGCTGAGGTACGCTGAATTGTGATGTTAATTGTTTATGACCATGAATCTATGTGGGAGTGGAAATCTTTCGAATTTATATAACCATATAGAATTTTTACATCATATTATGGCTATGGGATTGTGTTAATTTAAAATCATATTTAAGTATGAGCTTCTTGGCTATAAATGTGTTTATGAATGTTCTCGTTAAATCACTCTAATGGAGTATGATCTGGTTTTTGTCTGATATCACTGTTATCGACATACTGCTTACTAGACGCCGCCACTGAGCCGCTAGCTGCAGCAACATGAGCTTGTGTGCGTAAATGGCCATTCAGGAGTTAGTGTAGTATTATGTGGTAGGTTATATTATGTCATACTATATGTAAACTTTATTTGAATCGGTGAACACTGCCACTAGCCACTATGTGTTGGGTGAGTTAGTGTGTATGTTTTGCCAAGTCATTGGGTTACATAGGGATGAGACTATCATGGGCCCTTGTCTATAATATGATGAGCTAGTGTGTGTTCTCCCTAGTACACGAGTGTGATACGTAAATCCACGACTAATGCTTGAGGTCTGTGGGGACCAGGTGTGGATGTTTGTAATATGTTTCATGACATTTTGTTTATGATGTACTTTTAAAGTTTGTATATGCAAGTTGGGTATATGTTATCCTACATGACAATGTTATGCTATGATGACCAACGAATGACAGAGAAATCTATTGAGGTTCTTAATTGATTTATGGAATAATGTTATTAGTTGATAATAATGTTTCTCGAGTGTTCTAATATCGCATAGGCACTAATGCAAGATATAGTTTTCATAAAAGGTGATGATAACTAGAATAACATAGTTGCCTAGAATGGACTTCACATGTTTTGAACTTTAGGAACAAAGTGATGCTAGAATCTCATGATAGATAAAATCTCTAGGCATACGTTCATGATAACGATACACTTTGGAATTTTAACTGATTACGCATAGATTGGATGACCTCGGAGGAAAAACAATGACTGTTGTTGTGTGAGACTAAATCGAATTCAAGAAATGCTACCCTAACTTTTCTCTTAGATGTGAATCGGATATTTCGTTCCAAGTTCTATTCCTTACACCTTCTTTTGACCTAACATGAAGAACACTTGAGAGCTACGTAGGGTACTTTGCGAAAAGAAATAATTTATGAAAAATTTTAAAAAAATGCGAGTTCTAACTAGATAGAGTCGTTTTTCTCGGGCACATAGTTTCTTTGAGGGGAATCGAGGTAGATCCAGCAAAAGTGAAGGTGCCAACCAATGTAAATGAAGTATGAAGTTTTCTGGGTCTGGTTGAGTACTATAAAAGATTCATTGAGAGGATTTTCAAAGATTATCACCCAGGGAAGGCAAACATGGTCGTCGATGCTCTTAGTCGAAAGAGCAAAGACGAGGTAGCTAGCACGCTTACTGGTCAGTGCCAACTGATAAAAGAAATGTCCGAATTAAATCTGGAAGTGGTTACACCTTCGAGCAATATTAAGGCTCGAATTACGGCTTGAGTTGTTAAGCCCACGCTTCGAGAGCAGATAGTCAAAGCTCAAAAGAAGGATAAATTCTTGCAGAAGATAAAGACACGTATGGAGAAAAGAGTTGTAGAGGGATATGAAGGGGAACATTAGACAGTTTGTCAAGAAATGCTTGGTGTGCCAACAGGTAAAAACCGAGCATCAACGACCGCATGAATGTTAATACCACTAGAAATACCTGAGTGGAAGTAGGAACACATCACTATGGACTTCGTAGTAGGAATACCAAAAACTAATCGTGGAAACCATGCCATATGGGTTATTGTTGACGGATTAACCAAGTCCGCTCATTTTCTACCGATTAAGATAACGTTCCAATTGGACAAGTTGGCCAGATCTATACAAAGAAAATTGTCAGGCCGCATGGAGTACCAGTCTTTATTGTGTCAGATAGAGACCCTCGCTTTACATCCAGGTTCTAGCAGAGCCTACAAAGAGAATTATGTATCAAGTTAACTTTCAGTATTATATCTCACCCTCAGACGGATGAGCAAACCAAACAAACGATACAGATTCTGGAGGATCTGCGACGAGCCAGTGCCCTGGATCTACATAGAAGCTGGGAAGACCACTTGTATTTAGTGGAATTTGCTTATAACAACTATCAATCAACAATTGGGATATCACCATACAAGGCCCTATGTGGAAAAATAAAGTGTTGCTCTTCTCTTTATTGGGATGAAGTGAGTGAGAAAAAGGTGTTAGGACCAGAACTGGTTGAACAAACAATAGAAGTAATAAAGAAAGTTTGAGAAAGAATCAAAATGGCACCAGATCAATAAAAGTCCTATGCCAATAAAAAACAACGAGAGCTAAAGTCTTTTTGAAGGTATCGCCCACGAAAGGAGTTTATCACTTTGGAAAAAGAGGAAAACTGAAACTAAGATGTATCGGACAATTTGAAATTCTCGAACGGATTGGTGAAGTGTCATATAGACTAGCCTTACCGCCGGACTTTGCAGGTATACATAACGTCTTCTATGTAATCATACTACAAAAAATACATACTTGACTAGAGCCACGTCATTGATCGACAGGATATCGGACTTGATAAAGACTAGACATACGAGGAGATTCTAGTGGCTATCTTGGACAAAAGAGTCCACAAACTGAGAAATCAAAAAGTAGTCTTAATCAAGGTCCTTTGGAGCCGCCACAACATCAAGGAGGCAACATGGGGAAAAGGAAGAAGAGATTTTTGCAAAATACCTAAGTTTGCCGTATTACGGTAGGTATCTAAATTTCAAGGACGAAATTTCTTTGAAGGAGGGAATGATATAACACCCTAAATAAATTAACTAAGGTGTAGTGTTATATATATATTTAGCTTAATAATTAACTATGTATAAGAATTAATTAATTAAGCTGAGAATTAATTAATTAAGTGATAATCTTAATTAAGCTAAGAATTAATTAAATTAAGTGATAATTTTAGTTAAGCCAAGGAATATAGCTAGTCATCTCTCCCCTCTAAGACACCCGTCCCCATCTCTCTCCCCAAAAACATGCCACACACCCTCCTCAACTAGTTAGGTGTGAAAGGAAGAAAAGGAAAAATAAAAAGGAAAAGAAAAACATGAGAAAGGAAAAACAACGGGAAAAGAATGACAGTTTCACCAAATCCATCTCTCCAGGCCTCTCTCTTTCTCTCTATGTTGTTGTTGTTCCCCGTCATGTTTATTGTTGTTGCGGGGTCCCAGAGCTGCAGGCTGCTACGTGTGAGGTTTTGGCTGCCGTCCCAAGTATTAGGCACGTTGGGGCCGGCGTCGGGGGTGCCTGGCCCTACCCTGCTGCCCTGCGTGCATATGTATGCTGCTGCTGTGTGTTTTTCCTGCTGCAGCAGCGCGTTTGTCCTACTGCGGTGGTGCGTAAGTATGCTGCTGCTATGCATATTTTCTACTACTGCTAGGTATATTTCTCTACTGTTCGAGAGTTTTCATACATTTGTAGAAATTGAATTAGACTAAACCCTTTTACCAATATCAAGTGTATTGAGTCAAGATTATGTGGGTAAATTTCATAAGATTTGGAGTTAAACCCGAATTACTATGATTTTTCTAGTATAGGCTGTTCAGAGACAATTTTTGCCCTGTTTTTCGGTCTGAGTAGATCTATTCTCATGAATTATGTACTTTGAATTCATATGTGATATTTTACAATTCTAAAGTAACCGTTCTTATGAATATGTAGAAGTTTACCATGTAATTTTTGAAATCATGTACGATTTATGATAAATTTTAGAAATAACCTGTTTTCAGCAAAATCTAAACCCTGTTTCTATCAACTTCTAAACGGCATAACTAATTGTGTGATCAGTATTTGTACTTGATAATTTTACATTATATTCTTTATTATGTTACGTAGCCTCTGTAAGAATTTCAAAAGCTTTCATTAATCCTATAAGATTTGGTGAATTTTTCATTATAAACTATTTTTGAGCTAAATTGAAATGGAAAAACGAGTTTGGAGAATTATTTTAAATAAATTAAACATTATTGTTGGTTCAATTAAACGTTAATTCTATAATTAGTGTTTGGAAAATTCCCAGCATCCTGTATTTGGTCGGAGCTTAAAAAATTAGCTCTGCCAGATTCGAAACCATGAGCGCAAAGCTACATGAGTATAAGGCATTAAAGTTGCGCCCTATGCCCACAAGATATCCTTTTGGTGTAGCGGTAAGCGCTTGATGGTCTCAACACTTGGTATCAAAGTAGGTCACGGGTTCGAATCCCTTTGGGAGCACTTTACAGGAGTAAGCTGCCAGGGCCTTAGAGCAGAGGATGCTAATGCGCAGGTCAGGTTGCTGGGTGGCCGGGACCTGAAAAAGATGAACAGACCTGGAACTAGGTTGCTAAGGTGGGTGGGACCTGAGAAAGGTGAACGGACCTTGGAACTAAAGATGCTGGCGTAGCAGAGGATGATGCGGAGGCGTGGTGGCGCCAAGTCATGGTGGTGGTGTGAGGCGTAACGACGCCGAGTCACGGTGACATCGAGGTATGGCGAGAAGACATGATGGTGCCGAGTCATGAAGATATCGGGCAGTAAGCTAGGTTGCTACTGAGTAAGCTGGCCTGAGGTTACTGATGAGTAAGTTGTTGAGTTCAAGGTTACTAGAGTGGAGAAGCTGGCAGGTGTGGGGGGTTGGGGGGATTGTTGGGAAAATTCCCAACAATCCTGCCTTGGGTCGGAGCTTAAAACATTGGCTCTGCCAGATTCAAAACTGTGAGTGCAAAGCTACATGAGTATAAGGTATTAAAGATGCGTATTTGCCCACATGATATCCTTTTGGTGTAGCGGTAGGTGCTTGATGGTCCCAACACTTGGTATCAGAGCAAGTTGGATTAAAAGCCAACTTGACTAGCTATCTACCCAGATCCACCCGTCTCTGCATTGGAAAAACCTTTTCTTTTTCTAGACTAAAACTCATCTTTTAGCATAAACATGGATATGACGCATCATAAGCTTTCTATGTTTTCTATAGAAGAATTCGATGACCGGAGGATACGGATGCAAGCTCATCTTTCAGCAATGCATGATGAAATGTGGTATGTTATAACTGAAGGACCACTGATGATCTACAAAGTGAATCCTGCCTACTTGGAACAACTCTGAGATCACAGACGAGCTGAAGGAGCAGGTGGCGAAGCTGAAGGAGTAGCCATTACGTACCAATGATGATGCTAAGACACCACCAGGCCCTGGTTAACAGGAAGCTGCCCCTAGACCCAGAAGAAGACTACCACCATAGGAGTACATCATCAAAGAGAGACATGAGTATACTCCTGAAGATAGGAAAAAGGCCAACCTTGACAACGTGGCTAAAAACGCCTTATTTCTAACGCTGGATAAAGGAACATTCAGCAAGGTTAAAGGATGCTCAACAGCCAAAGAAGTATGGGTGATGCTTGGAATGATATGTGAAGGTAATGAGCTTGCTAGAGACAACAGGATCTCCAAGGTCATCCAACTGTTTAAGCTATTCAATATGAAGTCTGGAGAATCTCTTGAAGAACTCGATCAAAGATTCACGACCATTGTAAGTGAACTAGAATCTTTAGGGAGGCACTACACTCAGAAAGAGAAGAACATGAAGGTGCTGCGAGCTCTACCCTACGAGTGGCACAGTAAAGAAACTGCAATGAGAGTGTCACTAAATCTTAGTGCAATGAGTACCTTTGATCTCTTCTCCGACCTTAAATCATCCAAGTATGACATTGAAAAGAGATGAAAGGTACGACTGCCAAGATAGCAACACTTGTGGCCAAGAACCAGGTTGCCGCCAGTACGAGTGGTAGCAAGCTGAAGAGTAAGCAAGAGGAAGTGCTTACTAAGGATACTGAAGAAGAAATGACACTCTTACTGAAGAAGTTCAAAAAATTCATTAAGAGCAATAACAAAGGAAACGACTTCAGAAGAAGGCCACAGTCATCAGAAAGAAGTCCTCAGACTAAACAGCCAGCCAACACAGGTTCCACCGACCTATGTTATAACTGTAGAAGACCTGGTCACTTCATTAGAAACTACCCCTATCCTGAAGTGCAGAAGTACACTGAAGAAGAGAGGAAACAGAGGAGCTACAAGAGGAGAATCGAAAAGCAAAAGCTTAGGGCGCTTCTCACTGAGCATGAAGCACTTAAGGCGGCAAGCACCTCCAACATTGTAGACAAGGATGATCTCTCAGAAGAAAGCTTCTACAACTCCTCATCTGATGAAGAAACAATGATATGCCTAATGGCCAAAGACTGTGAGGATAATGAAGAAGAAGATGAGGTAACCCGACACTTCAAATTCTGAAAAGCGTAGCATAATCCAATCTTTTAGACAAATCATGAGTGACTTTGAGCAGATAAACTCAGCTCATGAGGAACTTAAGAAGGAAAACCTCCAGCTCAAGAGTGAGCAAATTATACTGAAGAAACGGGTCACTGACCTGGGATACTTCAGTATGGAGTACAACAATCTCAAAGCTGAAGTCTCCAAGTTTAAACTGCTAGTCACTAAGCTAGAAATTGAGAAAGCTGAATTGTAAAACACAATTGATGTGTATAGTAAGTCAGCAAAGAAAGCATAATAATGTATCCTAAGAACTCAAAACGCTAGTAATAGAAATGGTTTAGGATATTATGCCAATACTTCTCAGAATGAAGCCAGCACATCCAAGGCTGGAAAGTTTTTTCAAGCTCAAGTTTCTTTCGCTCAAGAACTTAGTCAAGTAGATGAAAGCTTGAACAACACAAGTATTCTGGATAAAGGGAAGAAACCCCTTCAACAGGATGAAAACAATAAGCCTGCATGGATTCTCAGAAAACAGCATAATCAGTATGCTGTCATTAAGAGAAGAAAACAACGGTTTTCCAAGGTAGAGCAAGAGCTTCATTCTATGAGAGCCAAGACATTTGTGTCTAGGTTCCAAAAGGTCTATTTACAAGAAAAACATAAAGGAATACCTTTCACAAACAGAAAGAACAAGACCTGGAATCCCCAAGCTCATAAACAGAATCCTGCCCAGAACACCTACATAATAGGAACCATGACCTCTGGTAAAATGATTACCATAAGACAAATGTGGGTTCCAAAAGTACTAACCCCAGGATCCGTACTTGTATGGATACCTAAATCCGTCTAACTTACTTGCAGGTGTAGTTGCCAGGAAGCAGCAGTGATGTATGGTACATTGATAGTGACTACTCTAGACATATGACTGGCAACAATGCTGGACTAAGAGACCTCCAACCATGTGAAGACCCTCAAGTTGTGTTTGGCGAAAACTCCAAAGGAAAAACGAAGGGCACAGGAAGCTTAGTCAAAGGCAATGCAAGTATTAGTGAAGTTTCATATATTTAAGGACTAAAGTATAACCTCATGAGTATCAGTCAATTTTGTGACAAAGGATATTCAGTGGAGTTCAACCTCAACAAATGTCTGATCAAAGATGGGCAGACGAAAGAGGTTAAGCTTATTGGAACCAGGAGAGGCAACATCTACCTTGCTGATTGTAACTCAATAGTGAAACCAATGTGCTTCATAGCAAAGGGCACTCCAGAGCTAAGTTGGTTATGACATAAGAGGATGAGCCACCTAAACTTCAAGATAATCAACAGGCTAGCAAGAAAGAATCTCGTGAGAGGACTACCAGATGTTGCTTACATAAATGAGAGTGTTCGTGGATCCTGTCAGAAAGGAAAACAAGTAAAAAGCTCATTCAAAGTTAAGATTCAAAGATCCTCGAATAGGATATTGGACCTTTTGCATATGGATTTATTCGGACCAGTGGAGCCAGTCAACGTGAGTGGGAAAAAGTATTCCCTTGTAATAGTGGATGACTACTCAAGATTCACTTGAACCATCTTCCTGGCTAAGAAGTCAGAAACCCAAGCCAGGCTTCCTGAATTCATGAATAGAGTGCAGAATGAGAAGAGCTTAAGTATTGTGAAAATAAGATCTAACAGATTAACTGAATTCACAAACAAGTTTATTGAGAAATATTGTTCAGAGAATGAGATCTGTCATGAATACTCTGCAGCAAGGACTCCACAATAGATTGATGTTGCAGAAAGAAGAAATAGGACTCTGAAAGAAGCTGCAAGAACAATGATTGCTGATGCTAGATATAACACCCCAAATTAATTAGCTAATGTGTAATGTTATATATATATATATATATATATATATGTTGCTAATTAATTTACTATGTAAAAGAATTTTAATTAAGTTAAGAAGTAATTAATTAGGGGATAATCTTAATTAAGCTAAGATTTAACTAAGTGATAATTTTAATTAAACTAAGAATTAATTAATTTAAGTCTAAGTAATTAATTAAGTATAAGACATGGATTAATTAACTAATTAAAGCAACATGGCTAGTCACCCCATCCCACACCACCTCACTCTCCCTCTCACCCCAAACATGCCAAACACTCTCTAAACTAGCTTAGGTGGGAAAACAAAAGGAAAGGAAATAAAAGAGAAAGCAAGAAAGAATACAGTACACACACGGCTTCTCCTTTCTTCAGTTTTCTCTCTCTCGTTTCTCCCTTTCGTGATCTCTCTTTCTCCACCAAAATTTAACAGCACTTCATGGTAACTCATCTTAGCTAAGTAGGAAAGGAAAAGCAAGAAAGAGAAAGGATAGTACACACATAGCATCTCCCTCTCGATCCATCTCTCAATCCCTCTCACGAATTCTGCTCTATGTGTGTTTTGCTGGTTGGGTGCATATGTGATGGCTGGAGTTTTTGGGTCACCGGCGGCGATGGGAGTAGCGGTGGAGAGGGCTGGAGGTTGTTGGGTTAGGTGAAAGGGGCTGTAGGTTGTTGGTCGAGAGCATGGGTATTCGGCGACCTAAGGTTGCGAGCCATGGAGGATGGCGACGATGAAGGTGCTGCTGGCACGCCCCGTGCGCGCCTGATTTGTGTGCACACACCGGGGGGCGGCGTCGGGCACGCTGAGCAGGTGCTGGGCAGGCGACGGGGAGTGCGAGTGCACTCGGGCTAGCGCCGAGGGCCAATACCGGGGGCTGCTGTCCTGTTTTTGTTGTTGTGCGCAGGCAGCGTTCAACATGCCGTTTGGGGCATTTATGGGGATAGGATCAGAAAACTGTTTTTATGGCTAATTCTAGGGTGTATGGGGAAGGTCTCCACCAAGTTTGGTGGCCATCCGAGATCGGACGATCGAGGAATAATTTTACGAAGTCGAGGCTGCGTTTCTGCACCCGAACCGGAAATAGTCACGGAGCAGAAGGTCTTAACGAAAGAGTTTCCTAAAAATGTTCGTATGGGGTATTCTTCAATGTGTTGAGAGAAATCCTACCAAATTTCATCTTAAGGCGAGTCCGTTTGAGGGGTCTAAGATACATCGGGGCACAGAGTGGCAGTGCAGTGTACAACGATAAATTCCAGTCTATTGCAAGGGCAATTCCTAGACGATCGAAAATCGGATGGGCTTGTGATTTCACGGAGGCAATATTCACACCGAGAGCTTCATTACAGGCTTTATCGATCATAAATTGGAGCTCGGACGAGGAAAATGCGCAAAGATGATTTTCTTTCAAATAGGCAAGGGATTTTACATTTGCAATTTATTTTACAAGTTCAATTGGCAAGATTGATGTATTTTGCAAGATTTATTTACTTTGCAAGATGGAAATTACTTTGCAAGATTAGTTTGCCTTGCAAGTTTAATTTTTACGGAACTATGCCTTTGAACCCTGTCTAAGAATATTCTCAATCCAAGGTTCTAATTAGAGATATGAATAGTCTCTTTAAGCCGCTAAGACAGGTTTATATATATAATATATATATATATATATATATATATTGTAGGAAACGCAGATGAGGGACCTCGTTAATTCTCGGAAACATAGCAGTTTTTCCAAGAGACCACTTGATTTAGGGTGAAGGAACGAACTTAGGATTTAAAGAGTCGAGCTTCACGAGGGTTATCATCGAATAAGGTGGGGGTAATTTCTGTATTTCCACGTTTAAGTTTCTAAGTGAGTTTGAGGTGGGGGTAATTTCTGTATTTCCACCTTTAAATTTCTAAGTGAGTTTGAGGTGGGGGTAAATTCTTATAAGTTACATGTTGTGAACAATGTGCGCTCTTACGTGCAATTACTGTATGTCACTGATTATAACATGAAAGTTTAACGTGAAGTGCAAAGTGAAATGTTTTATACTTTATGAATAATGAAATGTGGTGAAGGTTATGAGGAAAATTCTTGCTTTCCCATTTATGTGACCAAGTGCTATAATGTGAAGATGTTGGCTAATGTGAACTGATTACGATTAATTTGTAAATGTGGCGTTATGTGCCTGTTACGTGACAAAAGTGAATGTGAAATATTTGTAAAATGAAAGAAATTATTATATCAATGATATGTTTGCAGGTGGCTCAGAACCACATTAACTCTATGGTGGCTCAGAACCACATTAACCAAGGTGGCTAAGAACCACAAAATGTTTTCTACAGTGGCTCAGAACTGTATTTTCAAAGGCAGCCTTAAAACCGCATTTATGTGCTATTGAGTGATATGTTTATGTTTGTTAAATATGTAAAAATGGCGGCAAGTTCCGTAAGATGTAAAACTGGCGGCTAAGTTATGCAAGATGTATTTAGTGACAAGTTCTGCAAGAGAAAAAATGTTTTCACGGCAGCTCAGACCCGCAATTATGTGCTTGATTAATTATATGTCTATGTTTCTTGTTATATTTTAACCAAGGACTAAAATATCCATATCGACGGAAATATCAGTACCTTGATTTTACGGATATATCGACGGATATATCGATATCGGTGGATATATCGGTTTTTACGCAAAAAATTTAAAAATTTTGTAAAAAAAATTGAAAAATATATCTAGTGTAGCGCCCCAAACCAAAAACGAAGCATAATTGATTAATTAAATATTAAACCCTTAATTAAATAATTTTGTGTGTTAATTTTGAGTGTTCAAATTAATTACGTGCGTTTCAGATACGTGTTTAACGCCGGTTTTAGATGGATATAATTGTAGACATGGAACCTAGAAGATTTTTATATCATTAGATGCGTAATAGAAAAATGAGAAGATAGAAATGAACTAAAGGTCAATCGGAGTTCCGTAGCTCAAGTTACGACGAGAAGGGCAAAGTACGATGTTTTGGAAAAACGAGGGTTAGATCTTTTCGTGAACAGTAACCAAGATCTTATCGTGAACAGTAACACTACCCTATGAACAGTAACCTACCCTAGGATGAACAGTACTTTTTCCATTTCTATAAATAGGGACTTATTCGATTCGAAAATTTATTGTTTTCCCGAGCGAGCCGAACGAGCCAAACGCGACAAAAACACGTAAGTTCACTCTCCTCCCTCCTCTCTCTCTCTCTCTTTCCTCTCTTTTCTACCTTCGGCGCGCCGCCGCCGCCGGTGGTCGGAAAATTCCAACTTCGTCGGTTTCGGTCGATTTTCGTACACAACGTAGCCCTTGACGAGACAAATCTAGGATATGTAACGCCCCGTTCCCAACTTAATTGGAAAAAGGTCGTCACCTTTTACATATATAAGAATTAAAGAAATTATGATTACTTTATAAAATACAGTGGAAGACTTAAAAGCGAAGACACGAGAGTTATTAAATTTTATATTTTTAAAACGTAACAAATATACATATATATTTATCTATAAACCAAGTCTAGTCGTGTCTTACCCACATTTCTAGGAAAAATGTTTGAACTGAAGACTTACATGAATTACACAACAAAACATATATATATATATATAATAGGATACGAGTCTAGGCCCATAGTTTTTCATATAATACATGTTTAAACAACATATTGCTTTTTAAAGAAAAAGAAACATTGTTCTTGCTTATCTATTTAAAAGTGACAGTGAGAGTCCGCCCAGCCGGCTACACGACCTCATCATCATCTGCCAAGCCTGAAAATATAAAAAGTAGCATCATGAGACACCTCCGTAGAGGGATCCCAGTGGGATAACCTTACTATCTAATATATTGAAGTAATTAAATTATTAAGCAAGTACTACATCATAGACCAGGCACTTTACGCCCTTATGGTCGCTTTCATAGACCAGACACTTTGCGCCCTTATGGTCGTCGCCCTGGTATGGAAGTTACATACCGGTTATAGCTACGGACTTCAATCGTAGACTTTCATACATAACTTATCGACTCAATTAACAACACATATAGTGAAGCAATTAAACCGTTAAGAAAGTACTACATCATAGACCAGGCACTTTACGCCCTTATGGTCGCTTTCTTAGACCAGACACTTTACGCCCTTATGGTCGTCGCCCAGTATTGAAGTTACATATTGGTTATAGCTATGGACTTCAGTCGTAGATTTTCATACATAACTTCTCAATTCAATTAACAACACATAGTAGAGAGTAGAAGTTACCCACTTGTACGTTGAAAGTGCAAGGATTGCCTCCGGATTCACCGATCGTCTCGACTGCGCTCGACACACTTAACTGATTAGCCTCCTTATATCGTATAACACAATCTTTTTCATTTATACATTAACCTAAAACACATTCATACTTATAACCTAATTGTTAGGCATTTAAACTAGTCATTTTTGACCTAAAATGACATATAAAGATGTCATAATTTTAATAATTCATACATAATTCATAAAATCACGAAATTATTTGCATGATCACATATTAGTTTCAATTATCATATTCTGAAAATTCATAATTTTTCGCAGTGTATATAAATAAATAAAAATAGAATCCTAAACAAGACTTTCACTTGAATTTCAGCTCAAAAATCAGTCTATATAGCAAACCCTATCAAATATTATAGGATTAAGGAAATACTCTCATATTTTTACAGAAGTCAGAAATCATATCCAAGTATAACATGTAAAAATATCAATCGAAAATAAGATTCACACAATTAGTTATGAATTTTCGAAGTTGGCTGAAAACTGGACATAGTGTATGCTGAAAATAGACTTTATTGTAAAAATCACCATAAATTGCATAAGGTTCTAACAATGACGTAGAAAAATTCTACATACTCATAAGAACACGTACTACAACATATTAAAACATGGTTTATAAATACGATTTCAATAAATAGTTATGGCTGTTAGACAAGACTGAAAACAGGACATCATCTACACTGAAAATGGGTTATATTGTAAAATCCGGCATAAATCGTAAAAAACTCAGAAAAATGCATACTAAATTCCTACACGTACCTAAGAACAGTTTTTTAAACATGGAAAAATATCATGCATAAGTTCGAAGTATACTGTGCCCAGAAAATTATAGAGTTCGGACCTAAAACAAGGCAAAAACTGTCTCCGAACAGTTTATCTTAGAAAAATCATATAAAATCGAATTCAACTTCAAATCTTCTGAAATTTTACAGACATACTCTTGACTTCATATAAGTCAATCTGGAAAAAGGATTCATCTTAATTCAATCTCTAAGTTTTTCGAACACATCCAAAATAGAAACAAAACAAAGCATATGCTTAAGCCTATTCTAGAATCAACTTATTCCTCCATGCAAACAACATATAATCCCAACAAATATGCCAAAGAACATCTTTGGACTTCTTATCCTAAAGTATTAAGCATAAATCATGAGTTTTAATGAAGGATTCATAAGGGTTTAGCCAAAAATACCTTTAGGTTTGAGAAGAAGAACTTGAAGGATATATGATCTTTGCTTTCCTTTATCTCTTGTATTAACTTATCTTTGACCTTGGCTCTTTTATAAGAAGTGATCAAGAGAGGGAGAGGGAGAGGGAGTGATCGAGAGAGAGAGAGAGAAGAAATATCCTCAAGGTAAGATGTATTGCATGTTGCAAGTGGATGGTTATTTGCATGACGCTATTAGATTAGTGAGGTGGCTAGGCTAGGTTACTTAGTCATAGGTTAGAAAACTTATCTTGGAAGATTTGAATTAAAAATAAAGGTTAATTTAATTATTTACCTTGATATTTCATGTTTCATATTACACATATATATAAGTACATGTATACCTTATTAAATGGACTAGTAATCATAATGTGATGTATATTTCATATAAGTGTGGAATTTGCTTAGCATTAAATTAAGTATTAATTAAATTAATATACAATAATAAGCATTTTGGTTATTTCAATAATTACCTATAATGCATGCTCGTTCAAGTAAGACGTCTTATTTCATAAATATACATATAAGATCATAAGTAAAACTTCATAAAAAGAAAGCATTCAAAAACGGTAACGAATAAAAATAGCATAAAACCTAAAATCATTTTATTCATTTAATTAACATCTTATCTTTTTACTTCCATTCATATGTGTCGAGTGAGTGGAGATCGAGCTCGGTTTCCTCCGTAAGTCATCCTGCAAAAACCCTTAAAATCTCGAAAGAAAAATACGTCATAAAATCTTTAAAATAAACAAGCACAACGAAATCATAAATCATAACTTAATGTAATATAAGATCTCACACTTAAATCATTCTTAAATGAACATTAAAAGATATTTTATAAAATATGCATATGCAGGGTTTTTTTTTGAAAACGGGGTGTTACAGGATAGGTCTCGAAATTTAATTCCGATTTCTCGTTTGCTGGAAAACGGCGAAATACGGTCTCCAAACCCTAAACCCTAGTTCTTGATCCTTTTTTCTCTCTCCCGTTTCTCTCTCGTTTCTTGGGAGTTTTAGTTCTTTTCTTTTGATGGGGTAAGTTGGGGTGTTAGGGAAGAGGTTGGGTCGGTTTTGGGGTGGTGATCGGCACTAGAAAGTCGCCGGCTGGAGCAAGGAAAAAGAGGGGAAAGAAGGAAGAAAGAGGGGGTTTTTGGAGAGGTTCTGCTACTGTTCACCGCTGGTTTTCGGCGAGGGGTGGTTGGAAAAGGTCGCCGGCCGGGGGTCTGGGAAGGGTCGCCGGCTGGAGCTGGAAAGGTTGGAGTTGGTTTTGTATGCGTGTGTGATGAAGGATTTTCGCGGCTGTTTTTCCGGCACTGTTCGTGCCGGAATCCGGCGAGGGATGGCCGGAGGTGGTAGCCGGCAGTGCAGGCTCGCCGGAGGACGAGGTGGCGTCGGCACAGGACGGCGCCGCCGCAGCTAATGGTGCCGGGAAGAGTGGCAGTCGAGCGAGGCCGGCGTCAGAAAGCCTGGTCGCTAGCCTGGCCTAGCTGCTGAGAAAACTCGGCCAGCTGCCGAGACGCATGCACACGCTATCGAGAAAACTCGACAGCTGCCGAGACGAGCGCGCGGTCGTGCGTGGAGCGCCGAGGCCGTGCGGCGCCACTGGATGTTGGCGTACAGGCGTGCGCGGGCGCACACGGCTGTGCGCAAGATGCGCGTGGGTTGCGGGCACCGGGTGAGCTAGGCGCGCGTTGCGCCCAGCGCCGGGTGCGCTAGGCACGCATTGCGCCCGGCGCCGGGAGTCGGGTGTGCGCACGACGCCGTGTTTTCGATCCGATTTCCATTTCGACCGTCGTACGTCATCATCGAGTCATGACCAACGAGATGTCGTTGACCGAGGGTCGTGGGCCCGGTCAAAGTCAACCCTTTGACCAAAATTACCAAAATACCCCTCAATCTTAAAATGCTCCGTTCGAGCTCGTTTCAACTCCGATCGAGCTCATTCTTTTTCCGTCGTGACCCAAATTCAATTCTCTATCATCTCAGCCTTTGAAACTGATCATCCTCCCTCGTTTCTTTGACCTCAATCTTTAGGTCTCTCGATCCGTCATGACTTTTACGATCATTTCTTTCACCGGGAACTTTTATAACTTTAATTATACTTTTATAACTTTAAGACATACTATAACTTATGCAGGTTACTTGTTGGATTGAGCTTTGGGATACAAGATCTTTGGTACTTGCTGCTCACGTGGTAACCACCGAACAAGGTGGGGGTAATTTCTAACTCTTTATCTGTTTACAGCTTTCCCTTTTTATGAAGCATGATTGAGGAATACTAAGTGCTGTGAATATATAATTGATGTGCCATGCTTCATACTATGATTTGGCTGCGGCCCACTCTATACATGCATTCGCCCCTTGCCCCCTTCTATTACTCTGTTGAGGTTTGGTGGTCCTCTTGAAATGCACCAGCGGTATTGAGACCGTTTTATAGGGTAAGACGGGAAACCCCGCACCTATCCATCCTTTACCATTTCTAATATCTGCTATGCATTTTCCGTGCAGTGACAATGTGTTTTCTTCTATCGTTATTATCTTTCTGTTATAAGCATTTGTTTTATGTTATAAGATGTGGATTTTATCCCCACGAGTGTATTCCACGCACTCACCCCTTATTCTGTACTCACACTACAGGTGATGGTGAACATGATGAACCCTAGAAGGAGAGAGGAAGTGTTATATTTGGATATGTAATTTTATGATGATGTTCTCAAACATTTTCAAACAATTTTTTAAGTAATTCACGTTTTGTGTTAACGGATGTAAATATTTGGGATGTGAGATCCTGATGATAATTTCCACTATGAATGTTGAAAATATCGGCTGAGACCAATTTGTGATATGTGAATGTTTCACATCGTCCCTTACCTCATTCTTTTGTCGTCTCCTACTACTTCTTTCTGCTTATGGTATGTGTCCTTTACTTTTTCCTTCTTCACGCCCAAAGAGAAAACTCTGATATTTTATGAAAAGAAAACGGGGCGTGACATCTAGTACTTTACATAATATTATAAATAACATTAATACATATATTGAACTTAAATTTCAAATAAAAAGATATGTTTATAAAAAATTTAGAGATAAATTATTATATAAATGTTGTTTCATATGATAACATGACAAATTATCTAACAAAATTAATACATGACCTAGTAATATTTAATTTAATTATTGATATAAATCCCGAAATATTTATTTTAATTATTGATGTGGTATTTTAAATACTAATAATCATCCACATGTAAGTAAAAAAAATCCTTTAATACTTAAACTTATCAGCATAGATTTAATAAGAAAAAGAAACATAAAAAAAATGGAAAAGAAAAGAAAAAAAACCCAAGCCACGTGCTAGTGCTACGGCTACCCTACCTACCTCTTCCTCTCACCAAACCCACCATCCTTCATCTCTTCATCAATACAACAACTACAGTGCCTAAAAAATTGTAGGAAAAATCCTTGGGTGTATCATGCGACTCTCCGATTTAATGGTGAGAAATCGGTGATTTTCTCGGCGAAATATCGCCGATTTCTCATGAAAATTTGACATAATTACAACGGTGGAGCCGATATGCCATAATCGGCGATTTATCACCGATTTTTTGGCGATTAATCACCGACATCATAATTAAATTGAACAACAGTGGTATTCCATATCTGAGCCTCCGATTTTCCAATAAATCACTGAGAAATCGGCCATTTATCCCGATTTTGCAAACCTTGGTTTTAACTGCTCACAAGTCCCACCACACTGAGTGTCTTTATACACTTACCCTTTTTTATGTTAAAATGTTTCAGTTTATGGAAATCCTTGAGCGTGGTACATAAACGGTGGATGCTGGTAGCCGATGTTTTAAAGAATGCCAAAGAGTTTTACTGGATTTGAAAGAGGTGTTATATTTTTTAATTGTATAGAAAGTGCTCTTGAAACCATTTTGGGAAAAACTTAGTTTGCAAAGTTGTACAGTTTTAGCTGTATGAATATAAAGAAAAAAATTATTTTCTTCCGCTGTGTACACTTCACGTTTTATAAAACAGGGATGCTTGAGTTGACTTATCTTTATTTTAAAATTTTAAATTACCTATAAAATACATGTTTTATCGAGTATCTAGATGCCCAAATGAAAAATTTATTAAACTCTGATATTCTACAGTAATTTACAAGAACGGGGCGTTACAGGTGGTATCAGAGTGGGTCTGTGATTCTGTAGACTCGCTAAAATATTTTGTTTTTAAAAGTGTTTTATCCCAACATAAATTTCTGTTAGCTACTGGCATTCGCTTCTACCCTACCACTCCGGCTTTACTAAGGTATGTTATGTTAAGATGTTTACTGATTTATGACTATAGATCTATGTAGGGATGAGAATCTTACAAAAAAAATTTCAAATCTCGACGTTATGTTACAAAGATATGTCGATGTGAATATCTAGGGCTTTTTGATGTGTAGAAAAATATGCATAATTTGATTGGTTTGATCCATAGTTCTAATGCATTTTATGTGTTTGCACCTGCTATTTTTCTACACATTTTCATTATGTGTTCAGAGAACCCCAATCTTCGATTCTTTTGATTCAGGCTATGATTTTGAAGAAAAATAGAGAGGAGAAATAAAGGCAGATTATTAGAAGTTGCAAAAAGATAGACATTGGGTACAATGTCTACACATTGGATGATCCAATGTGCGAGAATTAAGCCTAGCGAAAGCCCAAAAGAATGCCCTGTTACTGGAAACAAGGAGCCTTGGCCCATAACACATATATTCTAAAGAAGCTTAATAAGCAGATTGGAGAGAGGAAGGCTGCAGACAAAGAGAGGAGAGTAGATTGGATAGCGGCAGAAGAGATCAGAGAGAAATTTCAGAGAAAAGTCATGATTGTGAATTTTGTGATGTGTGGCTAGTTTCCTTACGCTAGTTCAAAGGGATGTTGAACCTTTATTCTTGATTTAGTCTGGATGATTAGTAACGTTTTCTTAATTTCTATCTCTTGAATGATTTGTGTTACTTGGTTAATTTTTTATGATATTGCATGATTTGATTTAGCAGGGCTGTTAGATTAAATTGTTGTGATATCTATTGCTAGAATATGGACCGTAATCCATAATTGTTACGAATTTATATTCCTTAGTAGCAAGAAACGTTGGAATTGTTAGGGGCAACACATCTCTAGATTATCCAGATCGAGCTTGTGAATTTGGAGTCTAGTTCATCCTATCGTCTTAAGTTTTAATACGTTCATCACACTAAATCTAGAGGTCGTACCTATTAGGTTGTCTGATTGAACAGGGTTTATAAAAGAGCTTGTTTTAATAGACTAAACTTAAGAGACGATTCGGGTTAGCAGAGCTTGTTGCTAATCTAGGGACGGGGGTTTGAGAGATAGATTGAGAGAAACGTTATTAATTAATCCACTCGATCAAGAATAAATGGGGATATTGAACTAAGAACTAGTACTTGTTTATTAATTGATTCTTATTCATTTGATTTGTTTTCATCTTTGATTGTTGCATAATTTCCCAACCAATCCCCCCATTTAGCTTGTTTATTTGTTGAGTAGTTAACACCAGTGAATTTAATTGATTCCTCGGTTCTCTGTGGGATCGACCCTTATTTGCCACTTCTACAAGTTAGTTGAAGGTGAGAAGGTTTTTTTAATTTTGCGTGCCTTGACAGCACGGCCAAAATTTTGGCACCGTTGCCGGGGAACGGTGTGTAATTAATCGATTTTATTGGTGTTTGATACTCTGTTTTGTTTTCTTTTCTCAGCTTCCAGTTTCCACATTGCCTGGAAGACAGTACATTGGTTAACCGAGTGTCCACATCTAATTACTGATTTTGTGTATGTTTCTCTTTGTCTCTGACAGTGGATGATTACTCGTTCTTCTGGGAGGATTGATTTTGAATATTATCCTGAGATCACTAAGCGATATCGAGAGCTGAGACAACAAGATAGGAAAGCTAAGGAGACATTGGAACTACCACCTTTTTCTGAATCAAGTGAAACAGAGATTGAAGAAGTCATGGCAGGGGAGAAGAATAGAACACTGAAACAACTTGCTATTCCAGAACTAGCCCAAGAACCACTTTGCATAGCATTTCCTGCCCTTGCTAATAATACTACATTTGAACTAAAATCTGGGTTAATTCATTTACTACCCTCTTTTCATGGTTTCGCATGAGATGACCCATTCAAGCATTTGAAAGAATTCCACATTGTGTGCTCGAGTATGAAACCAACGACAGTAACTGAAGAGCAAATAAAGTTGCGAGCTTTCCCCTTCTCGTTGAAAGACGCATCAAAAGATTGGCTCTACTATCTACCACCAGGATCTATCACAACTTGGGCCGAAATGGAAAAGAAATTCCTTTAGAAATACTTCTTTGCGTCTCGAGCAGCAAACATAAGAAAGGAAATTTGTGGGGTGTGACAGTTAAGTGGAGAGACGTTTTATGAGTATTGGGAGCGATACAAGAAACTAATTGCAAGTTGTCCCCATCATCAAATCAGCGAGCAATTGCTCATCCAATATTTCTATGAAGGTCTATCGCTCATGGATCGTAATATGATCGATGCAGCCAGTGGAGGAGCCCTTGTAGATAAGACTCCGGCAGCAACCAGAACTTTAATTGCAAACATGTCAGCAAACTCGCAGCAATTTGGTACCCGAGGAAGATTGGTTGAGTCAGTCAAAGAGGCTTGTGATTCTTCACTGAGAAATAAGTTAGATAAACTTACCTCTTTCGTTAGAAAACTTATGGCACGGGGCATTCCACAAGTGAAAGCATGTCGAATTTGCGCAACCACATATCATACAACTGATGATTGTAGGGTGTTATTGGATGAAATTGAGGTGCATGCAAATGCCGTGGGTGTTGGAAACTTTCAAGGCCGCAAATATGATCCCTACTCTAATACCTATAATCTAGGATGGCGCGACCATCCTAACTTCAAGTGGGGGAATCAGCAGGGTACACATCAAGTTGAGCAAAACCATCCACCACCACCACAAAGAGCGCAATTTTATCAAAAGCAACACACTGAACAAAGCTCTCAACCATCATTGGAAGATATAGTGAAGATGCTAACCACTAATATTGTCCAATTTCAAAAGGATACTCAATCGAGTATTAAGAATCTTGAAAATCAAGTCAGTCAATTGGCAACAACGCTTAGTCGTATTGAGATGCAGAATAGTGGAAAACTGCCTTCACAATCTGAGATTAACCCCCGAAATGTGAGTGCTATCACGTTGAGGAGTGGAAAACAGCTAGCTCAGTTTGAAAAAACTCAAGAAGCACATGAACAGAGAAGTGAGGATGAGAACAACAAAAAGGTACACATTCAGTCACCCAGTGTGCAGATGAACATCGGATCATCGAATGCAGAAAGTCACATTGTAGCACCCGATGTTCAAGACCACATTGTCTCACCCAATGACCAAGGACACATTGAGTCATCTAGTGCACAATTCCAGACTGAACAACAGTAAGCCCGTAGTGGAACACCACAAAAATCCGACTGCCCTGAAAAGATAAGTCCATCCAAGGTTATTCCCAGCAAAACTAACCATTTACCTTTCCCTTGCAGGATTGCAACAACACTAGCGAATAACAATGAAAGACAAGCACTTAACATTTTCAGGAAGGTGGAGCTCAACATACCACTGCTTGATGCAATTCAACAAATCCCTAGCTATACAAAATTCCTCAAGGATCTTTGTACGAACAAATGCAAATTGAAGGGGAATGAAAAAGTGATGATGGGAGAGAATGTTTTAGTGATTTTTCAAAAGAAGTTGCCACCAAAGAGAAATGATCCAGGTATGTTTGTCATTCCTTATCGGATTGGGAACTATAAGGTTGAACGTGTTATGCTAGATTTAAGAGCGTCAATAAACGTGATGCCACATTCTATTTATGCCTCCTTAAATTTAGGACCACTGAAAGAAACTAGTGTGATTATTCAGTTAGCGGATCGTAGCAGTGCTTATCCTGACGGAGTGATTGAGGATGTACTTGTACAAGTCAATGACCTCGTCTTCCCAGCTGATTTCTATGTTCTAGATATGAATAGTGATTCATCAAATCCCACACCTATTTTGTTATGGAGACCATTTCTAAACACCTCCCAAGCAAAAATAGATGTTCGTGAGGGTTCTCTCACGATGGAATTTGATGGTCAGGTCATTAAGTTCAATATCTATGAAGCAATGAAATTTCCTAATGATATGAATTCAGTTTTTGCAATAAATACCACCGACCCTCTTGTCCAGGAGTATTTTGAGTTAAATTGCAGGGAAGACTTGGAGATTGTGCTTACCCAAGGACTGGTTGATAATGAGATTCTTCAAATTAAAAAAGGGCTGTTGGAAATAGTTGATGACCTATCAAAGACAAAACCGATCACATCAAGACAGGGTGTGAATTTCATCAAGTTATCTAATTCATCACATTCGAAAATTCACCCTTCCACTATACAAGCACCTGAACTTGATCTCAAGTCACTTCCTAGTCACTTGAAGTATGTTTATTTGGGAAAGGGTGACACTTTGACAGTGATTGTCTCAGCAAAGTTGACATCAAGTCAAGAAAAATCTCTGATTTCAATGCTTCAAACTTACAAAGAGGCAATTGGTTGGACGATAGCTGATATAAAAGGAATTAGTCCTTTCTTGTGTATGCATCGGATTTTGTTAGAAAATGATGCCAAACCCACCAGAGAAGTGCAGCGACGCTTGAATCCTCCGATGATGGAAGTAGTGAAAAATGAGATTTTAAAACTTCTTGTTGTAGGAATGATATATTCGATTTCTGATAGACAATGGGTTAGTTCTACTCAAGTAGTCCCCAAAAAGTCAGGAGTTACTGTGGTTGAGAATCATGAAGGAGAACTGGTTCCCACTCGGATACAGACTGGGTGGCGAGTTTGTATAGATTACCGTAAGCTTAATGCGGTAACTCGAAAGGATCACTTCCCTCTCCCCTTCATAGATCAGATGCTTGAGAGGCTTGTAGGTCACTCTTACTAATGTTTCTTAGATGGTTTTTCAGGTTACTTTCAAATTGCCATCACTCCTAAGGATCAAGAGAAGACGATATTCACATGTCCATTTGGAACGTTCGCTTACCGAAGGTTGCCTTTTGGACTTTGTAATGCCCCAGCAACCTTCCAAAGATGCATGGTAAGCATATTTTCCGAGTATGTGGGTCATATCATTAAAGTTTTCATGGATGACTTTAGTGTTTATGGGGATTCATTTGAACTTTGTCTAGAAAACCTTGTTGTGATCTTTAGAAGATGTATTGAAACTAACCTTGTTCTTAATTGGGAAAAATGTCACTTCATGGTAGAACAAGGCATAGTTTTAGGCCATATTGTTTCTGTTAAAAGAATTGAAGTTGATAAATCGAAGATAGATATTATTACTGTTTTATCTTACCCCGCTACTATGCGGGAGGTTCGTTCATTTCTTGGTCATGCAGGATTCTATCGAAGGTTTATCAAGGATTTTTCCAAAATAGCTTCCACTCTATGCAAGCTGCTGCAAAAGGATGTGGAATACAAGTTCACTGATGAGTGCAAAAAAGCATTTGACAGGTTGAAGAAGTTGCTAACAACACCACCCGTTATCTAACCTCCAAATTGGGACCATCCATTCGAAATCATGTGTGACACTAGTGACTATGCGTGTAGCACCCCGGGTCAAAATGAGCATAATTGAATAATTAAACATTTGAACCCCGACTTAATAATTATGTGCGTATGTTTTGACTGTTTAATTTAGTACGTGCGTTTCAGATACTTGGTTAACGCCGGTTTTAGTTTTAGATGGGTATTTTTTTCGTGACATGGAACCTAGAATACGATTTTACCAAGAGATTCATATCAGAAATAAGAGAAAATAGAAACAAACTAGGGGTCAATCGGAGACCCGTAGCTCAACTGACGAAGGAAAGGGTAAAATTACAATAAAAGGTAAAAATAAAATTAATATTTTAATGAAAGGTAAATGAAGATATTTTTGGTAAATGGTAACTTTTCAACGGTAAAAAGGTAAATTCCAAAATCTATAAATAGGGGCTCATAACTTTCAAAACTTATACGTTTTCAAAGCCGACGACCCGAGCGACGCTCGCGACGCGAACACGTAAGTTCTCTTTCTTTTCTTTTCCTTTACGTTTTTATTTTCCGCCGCCGCCGGAGTGCCGCCGGAAACCGCCGTCGCCGGAGCCGCCGTCGCCGGAGCCGCCGCCGCCTCCGCTGCCGCCGCCGGAGCCGCCGGAAAAGTCACCGGAGCCGCCGCCGCCGGAAAAGTCGCCGGAGCCGCCGCTGCCGTCGCCGGAAAAGTCGCCGGAGCCGCCGCCGCCGGTGGTGGTGGCTGGTGCTGCTGGGCGCGCCGGGTGCGCATGCCGGACGCCGGGTGTGCACGCCGGGAGGCGCCGGGCAACGGGCGCGCGGGCGCGGGCGCCGGGGATCCAGCGCGCACGGGCGACGGGAGCAGCAAGCGCGCTACGGGCGCGGGCGCCGGGGATCCAGCGCGCACGGGCGACGGGAGCAGCAAGCGCGCGACGGGCGCGCGGGCGCGGGCGACGGGGATCCTGTGCGCGCGTCGGGTGCCGTCGTGCACGCCGAGCGCGCACCGTCGAGTTTTTGTACCCGCCCGACCGAGTCATTTTGTACGTCGGGTCGACCGGGAGTCGGGGCCCAGTCAAAGTCAACCTTTTGACCAAAATTACCAAAATACCCTTCGATATTAAAACTCTCCGTTCGAGCTCGTTTCAACTCCGATCGAGCTCATTCTTTTTCCGTAGCGACCCTAATCCTTTCCTCTATCATATCAGTTGCTGAACTGATCTTTTCTCCCTTGTCTCATCGACCTCATTCTCTTGATCTATCGATCCGTCTCGTCTCTATCGAACGATTCCTCTCTACGGCTATCTTTATACATTTTAAATATAAGTTTTAAGCGTATTAATGATGTAAGAAATTTTGTAAAATTGTGTAGGCTATCCATTGGGTTGGTATCAGTTGGAGTGGGAATCAAGATACCAAGTCTTTGATACTAGCGACTCACGTGGTAACCACCGAACAAGGTGGGGGTAACTTCTGAACCCTAATAACTCTATTTGTTTAACGTTTTCCATATTTGATATATGAACTGTTGAACTCTACGTGCTGTGATTATTTGCTATGATTACTATGTACGTGCATACATTATGAATATGATATATGTGGACGGAAGTCCAAAGTCATGTTAAGATGGACTGGTGGCCCATAAAAGCACCATATGTTAAGATGGACTGGTGGCCCATAAAAGCACCATACGTTAGGGATGGACTGGTGGCCCGTAAAAAGCACTAGCAGAACGGAGGTCCATGATCTCGTTCTGGGATGGACTGGTGGCCCGTAAAAAGCACCAACGGAATGGAGGTCTATGATCTCGTTCTGGATGGACTGGTGGCCCGTAAAAAGCACCAATGGACTGGTGGCCCATAAAAGCACCATATGTTAGATGAGTACTCTTAGAGTTATGTGTCCGTATTATATGTGCAATGCATTATATGTGCTGTGTCTCATTGCTGAACTATTATATATGTTGGATCTGTGTATCTGCTTAATAATGTTAAAAACTTGGTGATTAATTCCACGAGTGTATTCAACGCACTCACCCCCCACCTGTACTCACACTACAGGAGAAGAAGAGAATCTTGACGCGTAGAGAGAGGGGTGCCCTATCAGCCGAGTCCATCTTCCGGTTTTACCTTCTTAAGGATATGTTGTTCGTTTGTAAAAGAAAACTATATTTCTTCTTCTTTGTAAAGGATCCTGATGTTTTTCCGCTGTTATGTAAAATGGTTTTATTTCGGCTAGACGCCGAGGATTTGTATACATAAAATCGTATGTTCTTTTTCCCAAAGATTTCTATTTTATTTCATGCACGTCTTTTTTTCCCTTCTTTCTTCACGCCCGCAAGTAAAACTCTGATAAAATACGAAAAGATTTTGGGGCGTGACAATGCGGTGGGTGTTGTGTTGGGACAACGAGTGGGAAGAGCAGCTCACGTGATTTACTATGCTTCAAGAACTTTGAATTCGGCTCAACCAAATTATTCCACAACTGAGAAAGAGCTACTGGCTGTTGTGTTTGCTTTAGAAAAATTTTGATCTTATCTTTTGGGAACTAAAGTTATCATTTTTTCTGATCATGCAGCCTTGCGATTTCTACTTGCGAAGAAGGAAGCAAAACCACGGTTGATCAGATGGATCCTCCTACTACAGGAATTTGATTTGGAAATCAGAGATAAAAAGGGAGCCGAGAATTCAGTGGCTGATCATCTGAGTCGATTATCACGAGAAGAGGATAACACACCATTATTGGAAAGCTTCCCAGATGAACACCTAAATGTTGCATCAACACATTGGTTGAGCCAGAAAACATTGGATAAGCCAATGTGCTAGAGAACATTGGATATGCCAATGTGCCAGAGAACATTGGATATGCCAATGTGCCAGAGAACATTGGATCAGCAAGTGTGCCAAATAACATCAGATCATCAAATGTGTAATTTTGTACCATGGTATGCTGACTTTGTAAATTTCCTTTTTGCTCATGTTTTTCCTGCAGGAATGACTAAAGCAAGGAAGAATAAACTTAAGAGTGATGCAAAGTACTTCATATGGGATGATCCATATTTGTGGAAGCACTGCTCCGATCAAGTAATTAGAAGGTGTGTACCTGACTCTGAATTTTATTCCATTCTAACATTCTGTCATTCTCTTGCATATGGAGGACACTTTGGATCAAAAAGAACAGCTCATAAAGTCTTAGAGAGCGGATTTTATTGGTCATCCTTATTTAGAGATGCTCATCTCTTTTGTAAATCATGTGACAACTGTCAAAGGACCGGTAACATCTCCCAACATAATGAAATGCCCCAACACCCAATAATGGTTTGTGAAATATTTGACATGTGGGGCATGGATTTCATGGGACCTTTCTATTCATCTTATGGCAACATTTATATTCTTCTTGCTGTTGATTATGTGTCCAAATGGGTGGAGGCTAAGGCCACCCACACTAATGATTCCAAAGTTGTGGCAGGATTTGTGAAGTCAAACATTTTCTCAAGGTTCGGAATTCCGAGAGTCATCATTAGTGATCGAGGGACGCACTTCTGCAATAGAATTGTAATGCCCCGTTTCCCTTTATTGGAAATAGGTCGTCACCCTTTACATACTTAGGAAATAAAGAAATTATAATGATTTTATCACATACAACGGAAGACTTAAAAGCGAAGACACGAGAGTTTTAAAATTTTTACTTTTTAAATATAACATATATATGTAATTATACATCGACTATTAAACAAGTCTAGTCGTGTCTTACCCACATTTCTAGGTAAAATGTTTGAACCATAGACCAACATGAATTTACACAACAAAACATATATAATATAAGATAAGTCTAGACCCATCGTTTCATATAATATACATGATTAAGACAACATACTGTTTTTAAAGAAAAAGAACTTAGTTCTAACATATTTTATTTAATGCAACGGAGAGAAGTCAGTCCAGCCTCTATTCGTCCATATCATCATCCAGTGAACCTGAAAATATAAAACGGTAATATCATGAGACACCTCCGGAGAGGGATCCCAGTGTGATAACTTTAGTGTACACATGATGCTCAATTCTAGAGAATTGTTCTTGAGAACATTGGGAGACGGGTTAAAAATAATTGATCATAATAATGATTATATGATCAGATATGTGATTAATTTAGACGATTTTCTCCTATTTCTCTTTTGATTAGTCTCTTTTGGTTAGGAAGGAGATGAAAATTTTCCTCCACCCTTATTGTAGGCTTTTCAAACGAGTGAGATGTAAATTGAGAAATATGATCGAGTGATATATACATGTGAGTGAGAGCCAATAATATTTCAATGAAAATTTGTTACACAAAATTTAATCTTATATTGCAAAATTTATTTCTCACCATATTACCATAGGTCTTATCAATTACTGTACATTTTTCTTGTGTTTCTTAAGTGAATGGATGTTGTATTTGTTTATAAACGAGGGTAAAGCATAAAATTACATTGGCTCTTATAAATGCTTTTGAATTTAAGAGGGTTGAGAGTTAACAAATGACTGGAAACCAAAATTGGGTAATCATATGAGATTTCGGTTGAATTGGGACTTCTGTTATTTATTTATTTATTTACTGGCCCGTACACAGGTTCAAATAAATTAAATTTAACATAAATTAAAAAACCTTCAATATTATTTATATGGGAAATAATATTTATAATTTTGTGTTATATCTATCATCTAGCTAAGTTAATATTAAATATAATTTAATTTTGATTAATATATTATTCAATTATTGAAATAAACAACTTCTAATATGTGTGAATAAATAATGTTTTATACATATTAAAATATTTTTTCGAAATTTTATTTGTTGGTTAAAAGTCTAGATTTAATATTGTAATCATAATAATAACATAATCTTCCATCTTCCATACATACTAAAAGAATAACTATTTAAGGACACATGTCAAGCTATGGTGTATCTATTTTTCCACTCAAATTTATTATTTAATTTTTTTATTTCAATTAATGAAATTAATAAATCAAAATCTCTCATATCAATGTTATTTTAAGTACTCATTTTCCTTAAAAGATTATGACATTTCATTTTAGCAACATGAATACATCACAGTCATATTAAAAATAAATTATTTCTCAAATTAATCTAAAAGGTCTAGTTTTACTTAAAAATACATGACAATTTTAACAATAAGGTTAATATTATTAAATTAAAATTATATTTAGAGTTTTTGATTTTACTAATTCAATTTTTTTTAAATCCAATGTATTTCATGGTGGTATGCTAATAATAATACTATTGTTAATAGTTGTATATTTTATAGTGGATTTTTCGAGAAAAATAACTTTAAAATTTTTAAAATTTTTCATCATATATTTAGTTTTTTTTTTTTTTATATTTCAAAATTTATCTAAATTTTAGAATATTTTATATTGAAAGTCTACTATTTTGTTATCTTTACATATATTGGCAATAAATTATTGATATAAGATTAGAAAGATTGTCTTTACAATAAAATTAATTAATATAATTATTATATTTTTTGAGTTGACATGTGACATTTGTGGTTGTTCTTTTATATATATAAAGATTTATTTATTTTGAACTGCAACTAGTATTGTTGCAAAAATTATCATATATATTTGTAGTTAGATTTTAACAATTATACCGAAAGTTTGCTTCTTATATTTTTCTTAAACATTCTAAAAGTTATATTTAAAAACTATTCTATAATTTTATAATAATTTGTAATTTTATTTATCGCCATCTTATTTTGAATTAGTAAAATTTTTAAACTATAATATTTACTTAACCCAATACTCAATTCATTTGAACTAAGACAAAGAGCTGTAATAAGCCTGAAAATCACAGAATGGAACGGGTCGAACGTTTCGTATCTCCTGTTTGTTTTGGCCTGTCATCCTAAAGTTTAATGTTGTTGGTAAGTTGAATCCAGAGGTCGTACCTATTAGGTTATTTATCAATTAGGGTCAATTAGAATTGTATCTTGAATTCAATACTACGTAAGGGATGACATGAATAATTAACATTCAAAGATTGAAGATACCGGCACAAATTGAATTAACGTTGCATGCGATCATAATAGGAAGAAAGTGGGGATAATAGAACTGAGAACTGGATGAGCTTTCATAATTTGATTGTATTTTTTTTATTTTGCTTAGTAGTTAGTTGATTAGTTTTAGATAGTTTTAATCCAAGCCCCCTTATTTGTTACTTTTGATAGCACTTAATTGATTTTATTGCTCTTTATGGGATCTACCCCTATTTGCCGCTACTGCAAATTAGTGGAGGAAAAGAGATTTACTTTTGGGTGCTTTGATGGCACACCAAATTTTGGCGTTGTTGCCGGAGAGTGGTGTTGATTAATTTTGTACTTTACATATTCTATCATATTAACTTTCTTTTTTCTGTGTTAGGTGCTGATTACAAGACTACATTGAGTATATCCATCACCTAATGTCGACCTAGTGTATTTCCGTTACTGCATCAGTTTCGTATTCTCTGTATTCCCTTATCATTTAGTGAGGGTGAAGACATGGCTGAAAATTGGACCTTGAAGCAGCTTGTTAACGTGGATATTGATGAGCAACCCCTTGCAATCATTTGCCCTACTAATCCTGATAATAGTAATTTTAAACTTAAATTTGGGTTGATTCACTTACTCCCTGGTGAATCCCTTCATTTTATGGTCATGCAGGTGAAGACCCGCATAACTTCAGGAGTTTCACATGATTTACAAAAGTATGAAGCCTGCAGGAATCAGCGAAGAACAAATCAAGCTTCGAGCTTTCCCATTAATTTTCACTGAAATACATGGCCAAAGACCGGCTATATAACTTACCATCAGGATCCATTACCACATGGAGTGAAATGAAACAATTTTTCTTGGAAAGATATTTCGCAGCAACCCGAGTAGCCAACATACGCTAAGATATTTGCAGTGTTAGAAAAAATTATGGATAAACTCTCTGAATACTGGGAACGGTTTAAGAGGCTTATAGCCAGTTGTCCACAACATCAAATTAGTGAACAATTGTTAATTCAATATTTTTTTGATGGACTTTCTTTAATGGACATGAACATGATAGATACAACTAGAGAGATGCACTGATGGATAAAACTCCAAATACAACACAAGAATTGATTTCAACCATGACGTAAACTTTTAACAGTTTGGTACATAAGATTCGTCCTTGAAGAAATTTGGTGAAGATAATCAGTTCTCGTTGTATCAATAATTGCACAAATTAACCACATTCGTTAAAAAGATGGTTGTAGGAGAAATCAAAGAATTTAAGCCATGTCGTATCTGTAATACAAATTATCACACCATAGATGAGTGTAGGATTTTGTTGGATGGAATCGAGGCTCGTGCCAATGCGGTTGGCACCGAGAATTCTTATGGAAAAATGTACGATCCGTACTCTGACAGATACAATCTTGGATAGAGAGATCATCCAAACTTTAGGTGGGATAGTCAAAAAACATCAAGAGATGAAGAGCAGTATCACTATCACCCACCTCAAACAAATCTACATCATGGACAATATCATGTGAATCAGCAACCTGAATCGAGTTCTAGTGGTTTAAAATCCAACCTAAATTACTACTTTATGGTGTAGTCAGCGACAGATGCACACAAGGGCCAAGGGGGCACTGGGCCCCCTGAGATTTTTGAAAATCACTAGGGGTATTTTTATTATTTTACAATTTTTATTAAAAAAAAAATTATTATGCAGCAAGCATCGGACCTAAGCACTCAGCAATCTTCCAGAATTTTATTTTCTCCTCCATCTTTCACCCCTAAATTTCCCCTCTTTCTCTCACACGCAAAACCCCTAATTTCATTTTTCTCAGTTGCTTCTTCATAAAATTTCAAGGTAAAGTGTTCTATTTATATTATTTGTTTGTTTTATCTTTTTTTCATTATTATTGTTGATTTATTATTCCTTAAATTATCTTATGCTCAACCGAGATGCTCCATAAATGAAAACGAGATTATAATCGAGAATAACATGATGTTCTTGGTTTAGAATGATTTATTTTGTTTTTATTATTTTATATCTCAATAGTCAAATTAAGATGAAAAAAGCATCAACAGAAAAAGTTTGAAGAAATGGATTTGATTCTTTTGAAAAATTCCCCAAAAAAATAAAAACAAAAGAAAAAAAAAATCATGCAATATGCTCAAAAAATTAAAGAAAGAGGATTAAATATGCTAAAAGTAAAAGATAAGTGGTAGTGACGAATGAAAAAAACAAGATTAGGCGGTGATGTAGTCAAATGCAGCGACAACAATGATTCATATATTGATTTTATCGAGATTGTGATATATATATATATATATGCTATTTTTCTAATATTATTGTATTTTTTTATTAATTGACTTGGACCCCCGAGCCGAAATCCTGGGTCCGTCGCCGGGTGTAGTGATCATAAAGGCATATACTGTTGAATATTAGAACTGGCTGAGTTTTTATCTAGGCCTGATAGGAGCCAAGTCTTACGACCGCAGCCCGAAACGAGACTGTTTATACTTGATAGGAAGTTCCAAGTTAACGAGACCCAGTTGACGAATCTAGTCTAGTCCCAGTGATAAGTTGATGGCATTGGATTGCAGCACGCAACACATTCTAGCTAAATTATTATTCCTATTATTATTTTCTAATTTCTTGAAATTTGGGTAAACTTGGAATTTGGGAAGAGAAAAAAAGTGATTTTAATAAATAAAAAAAATAAAAAAACCTCCAGTTCAACGCGACCCGACACGGTCTTGAAATTTGGGTAAACTTGGAATTTGGGAAGAGAAAAAAAGTGATTTTAATAACAAAAAAACCTCCAGTTCAACGCAACCCGACACAGTTCTATACGTGTCTCCGTGTGCTCTAGAGAGGATACCATACACTTAGTTTATTTTCTGTATTTTTTTGGAAATATATATATAAAAGTTATAACATTTATACATTTATGTTATGATTTTCATATATTTAGATTTTATTTGACAGACATTAATATCTTTCATACATTTTAGTTATGTTAGTCATACATTTTAATTATGTTTGTTTTATCTTTATATTAAATAACTATATGACTATATTGATATAAATGTATAAATAATATCATATAAAGGTATGAGTAACATCATATAAAGGTATATATATGTACAAATGTTGAAATTCTTCTTCTTCTTTTTTAAGTTAAAATATTGTGATATTTGTACATAAATATTATACTAATATAGCATAAATGCATGTCATACTAATATAACATAAATGTAACACATGAATTAAAAAAAAAACACGCAGATCTAGTTTGACCCAATTGCACTATACACCAGTTGCACATGAGACTAACTCTTTAAATAATGATTTAGTCTTATGTAAGACCGTCTCACGGATCTCATTTCGTGAGACAGGTTAGGTCGGTGAAACATACGAAATTATGCTTTTGTATGTACTAGTGTACCCATTGTGTGATGCACGAGTTTTAATAATATTTCACATAATTAATAATTATTTATAATAATATATGATAATCATACATAATTTCCAAATATCTATATCTATATATTTATATCTATATTTTTATATATATATAATAACAATTACTCCCTAAAAATAGTAATGGCAAAAGTTTTCCCACCCATTTTCACTTCCTAATTATAGAAATTTTATTAAGTATTAAATATTTAATTTTTTGTGATATTAATTGAATTTATGGTAATTTTAAAAAATATTGATTTTGTATAATGAATATATATGGTATACAATCAAATCATTATATATATGGATGAAATATATACATATATGTATATATAACATATAATACGACTAAAATTAATTACCCATGTCAAAAAAACCTCATCTAATCGAAAATATAATAATATGTATCAAGAATATATATATATATACATATATATATATATATAATTAGTCTCTCAATTTGGTATCTAGATCATTAAATCAATTTTATTTATTTGTTGAAATATATTTAAAATCATAGCATGTTAATGAGAAAATAAACTGTTTGTAAATAGAAGAAAAAATGTTATCACAAATGGGTGATAAAAAAAAATGTAATTAAAAAATAATGATAAAGAAAATGATTTTTGAAGTTGATCACATCATTATTTTAAAAATGTTCAATAATTAAGCGTTCAATGATTTTTTCCCGTATATAGATCTCTTCTAATATATTAATAATATGTGATTTAATTTTTATTTTCTTATATTGTGGATTTTGTATCATTAAATAAATATTAACAATCTATAAAACTATTATGTATATTTTATCTTTACATGTCAATTAATTATTAATCTTTACACATCAATTAAATGAATAATTATATACCTATTTGAGTTTGAAAAGCGGTTGTATTAAATGAATTTTGAATAAATTACATGAAATTATTGCAATAGGTACACTTTCATATGAAAATTTTAGTAATTGTCTAAATATATTTCATATAAATAAATGATATTTTGGTATATATTATTCTTAAATAAAATTTTGAATTGTGATGCGCATATAGATTTACACATATTTATAGGATAATATTTTTCTATAATATACCATATTTAATATCCTATTTTATATACTCATCTATTGTTCATATAATTGGAATATAATTTATTTTGAGAATATTACCATCTTATCCTCTTAGAATAATTTTAGAGAAGTATAATTTGTTGTTCCTACGGAGGTTTGGAGAAAACTTTGATCATAAAGAATTCCAAATTTAAAAATATTTTAAAGCATAAAGGTTGATAGTAGTTTATCAAACACATAAATTTATACTTGCATGATTTGTGTATATAAACATAGAAGTGATCATTTTATTAATTCATGAACATTTGAGCTAAAAGTACCATATTTTAAAATATAATTATTTACTATTTAATATTAGCCAAATGATAAGTTATAAAGGTTTATTATTATTATTATTATTATTATTATTATTATTATTATATGTATACGGTTTACGATTACAACAAGTTTATTTTATATAATATTTTATAAAAAATTCAAAACATATTTTTTTATATTTTAAAATCATTTATTATTTTATTCAAGAAAAGCACAAAATATCGAGATTTATTTTAAATAATGCATCATTATTGGTAGTTTTCTCAATCTAATATTCATATCTTATAATATATAAATTTAGGAGACCTTTTAAAATCAGAATTTCTTTTTTTATATTTCATAATTATAGGGATTTTTCCAAATTTAATATTTTTACTTAGCATATTTATAAATTTAGTAAATCATTTTTGTTGTGTGTAATATTTTGTCACATTTTAATTCTTTTATTTTTATATAAATCAGAAAAATAAATAGTGGTGAAATCAAAACATCATGGACGCACCCATTTTATATTATTATTTCCTATGTATTACATAAATAACAAATTTCTATATTTTTGTTTAAAAATAGATGAGTATATGAAATAGGATATTAAATATGGTATATTATAGAAAGATATTATCACAATGTCATATTTTTTTCCCATCGTGAATGTTTTATTGAGCATATGTTAATTTGCATAATTTTTTCCTCATTAATTATGACAAATACGATAAGTAAAGTAGTCTTACAATGTATGATAAATATATGAAATATTTAAAATTAATAAATTATATCGGTATTAGATTAAATTGAAATAACTTTGAAAAAATACATTATTTTTCATGGTCAGCATATTTATATCAAAAAATAAAAACACTTGAACTTCATATATCCATACATTACACGGGTATCACATGAGATTGAAATATTCTTTAAAAATTGATTTCTCGTAAAAATTAACATTTTCACATCAAATTCGAAATGTTTAAATTTTATGGTCATGTATCATTGGGTAACATATTAGATTGGAATTAGTCTCAAAAAAAATTATTATTTTGTATTCAACATTTTCATATCAACATTAAAATAGTAATATTTATACACCTGTGCATCGTGCGGGGCCTATGCTAGTATATATAATAACAATTACCCCTTAAAATAGAAATGCTAAAATTCTCCCACCCATTTCCACCTCCCAAAAATAGAAATACATATTATTTCATAATTTATAAATTATAAATTATTAATTTTATTGTATTAAACATGATTTATATATATGGTAATAATATCATTTATAATATAGACAAAATCTTGGAAATTATTATCTATATATGGTATATGAATGTTAATATGATCTCATCTAATAACTTTTTTAATTGTTGATATAATCAAAGATTAAATAAATGTTTGTTGAATAAATTAAAATCACATAATGATTGGATTTCAAGAACTATAGATCATCAAAGTATTTTTTTATCTCTAATGTTGTACCCCACATACACATATACCACCTCAATAAATATATTGTTGAATTGATTGGGGGTGTTCGTAGTGACTCAGTGGGTTGAAAACCAAGAAGTGAGTTATTAATCAAGTCAATCAACATATATAAAACAACGTAAATTAACTATTTTTATTTAGTATATTCGAAATATGTATTGTAACATTATTATAAACATCACACAATTTTATTTGACAAGTATGTCGTATACAATACTCCAATTTTATATATCTTCTATGTAACAATGTTAATAACATAACATAGTGTTTACATAATTTTATTTTATTATACTATATTAATTCTTATTAAAAATCATAAAGAATTGTAATATATCTTGAATATAATAAAAAAATATACATATGATATATTGTTGTGCACAATAACATTTAGGAAGTATAAAACTTATGAATTCATATACTTTCTATTAAAAACTACAAATTAAGTATAAATATAATAAAAAAGAATATCATTTATATTGTAGCGCCTAGGAAAAATGGCGCATAATTTGAAGATTTAATAATTCAATCTTAACTATGTGATTTAATTTTTGTGCATTTCAGATTAATCGAATTAATGCGCGAAATAATTTATCGTATGTTTGCATAATTTTATCGAAAACGTAATTAATTTGGAGAGCTTATGTTTATATTAATCGAAAGCATAATTGTATCTAAAACATAGAGTTTATGTTATGAGAGCGATTGCGATCGAAAAATGAAGAAAAGAAAATGAAAAACGGCCCGATCGGAGGCCCCTAGTTAGGCCCAATTGATGAAAAATACATAATGGATATATACACGAGTTGAGGAATTTTTATCACTTTTGGACAAAATAACTAAGGTAAAAAGCTGAATTACTTTCTCCTCTCTCTCTGATCTTTCCGGCGGCCGGAGCGCCACCGCGTCGCCGCCGTGCCGGTGGTGGCGCCACCGCCGGTGCCGCCGCTTCTCCTCCCTATTTTTCACCCATTTTCACACCAATCGAAGCCCTCGCCGAGCCCATCACGAATCTGGGCTCGGTTCACCAGCCCGCCGCCGCCTTCGCCAAAAATCGGCCGGCGAAACCGTAGCTCCGTTTCTTTCTCTCTTCTTTTTTTCTCTCTCTTCGTTTCTCCTCCGATTCTTCTCCGATCGAGCCGACCTACACATGCACTTGAAGCTCTCGCCGAGCCCGTCACGATTCCGGGCTCGGATCGTCGATCTCCGGCAATCGTCGTTTGAAGTTTTTGGCCTTTTTCCTTTCTCTCTCTCTCTGTCGCCGGAATCGCCTGCTGCCGCCACCGTCTGGGCTTGTTGGGGTGTGGTTGGGATGGCACTTCGTGCGCCGTCGTGCGTTGAGTGGCCACGGCTGGTGGGGCGCCGCGGCGGCTCGGTGTGAGTGGTGTCGGGTGTGTGCGTGGGCAGCGCTCCTCGAACCGCCGTGGGTCGTGGTGGTCGGCGCTAGGTTCACTGGCATGTGTGCGTGCGTGTGGTGGCATCGGCTGGCAACGTGGTGTCGCCGGCGGTGGTCTGCAGTGGCGGTAATGGCAGCAAGACAGTGGCGGGGTAGGGGGTTTGGGGGCAGGGGCTGGGGTCTCCTTGCAAACCCTAGAAAGTTTAGGATTCTTTCTTTTTAGTCCCCCAACTTCTGTTTTGTACGTTTTAGTCCTCAAACTTTTGGAAATTATATTTCCACCCCCAAAAGTTTCAAAGTCTTAGATTTTCATCCCCAGAACTTTCTGACTTTGCCTTTTGACCCCAGAGTTTTCAGAAACTTCACTTTGACCCCTAAAATTCTCTGTAATTACAGAAATGCCCTTGGTCAAAGTCAACTCTCCTGCAGAATTTACGTTTTTACCCCTTAATCCTAAAACGCTCTGTTTCAACTCGTTTCTCATCCGTTTAAGCTCATTCTTTCGCCTATAGAACCGTAATCAAATCCCCTTCATTATGAGACCAAGTTCTAAGCCTTTCTAATCGTTTCTCTTTCCATCATCATTTCCTTTCGAGAGAGTTTCTTTAATTAATATACGAAATGAACAGAACACGATACTAATAAGTTACATTTGCATGTGTAGGCAATCGCATATAGGAGTGTTCGTGTTTTTCTTTAAAGCCTGCATCTCACGAAGTTAAACACCACCTAATTAGGTGGGGCTAACTTCTAAACTTAAATGACTTTTACATTTCTGTACTTATATGCATGAAGATGCCAATGTACTATTATTATGCAAATCAATGTTGATATGTATATACTGGTATGCTATGAATTGTTGAACTTACATGCCTTGGATTATGTGTTGTGATTAAGATGATCATGTTTTCGATATCGTATATTATACCGGGTAAGACAGGAAATACCCATGTCTGAAGAGGTTTATATCGGGTAAGACGAGAAATACCCGTGCCTGAAGAGGTTTATACCGGGCAAGACGGGATATACCCACGCCTGAAGAGGTTATATGCTTTACATTTTACGTGTTGTGATTACTTGACTTGTTGATAATTGTTTACGTATTTTAAATGTTTATATAATTCTGAAACGGAAATTACTCTCACGAGTGTATTCAAATGCACTCACCCCTATCTGTACTCACACTACAATAACCGATGAAAATTAAGACACACAGCGAGAGGGGTGTCGTATCCAGTGTCTCTTCTATTTTAGTTTGAAAATGGATGTCGAACAATACTTTATAAATACTTATGTTTTGTAAAACTGTTGTAATTTATGATAGATCCTGTTTATTTTCAGCTGTTGGTGTAAAATGTTTTCTTCCGACAATGTGCCGATGTTTACAAAAATATAACAGATTTGTACGCTTTAACTGAACCTCATTGTTTCTATTTTGGATATCAATTTAAAATGTTATCTGTCTATCCTATTCGTAAGTTTTAAAAGGTATGCTTCTTTCTCCTTTAAAAAGTATATTTCTATCTTTCTTTTTCCTGCACGCCCATAAGCAACTCTGGTATTTTAAAATGTATGAAAACGGGGCGTGACAGATATGGTATCAGAGCAAGACCCTACCCTTTGTGGGGCCCTGTTCAAAGTCGTTTTCCTTTTCAAACGTGTTTTTAACGTGAAAATCTTTTAAAATATGATGGATAAGCACCTCTCCCTATGCGCTTCTCTCCCTAATTATGAGACTTAATGAGAAAAAATGTTTATATGATATGTGCTTATCTGTTCATTATCTATTTGATCCTCGTCTATCGCGTTGTTACTTTTATATGTTGTTGGGTTGTGTGGGGTAGTTTGAGTAGTTACGCTTTACCGGTACAGATGGCAAGAATGCAACTGACAGCACGAAAGAGTTCTGGTGGGTGGATTATACCGGCAACCGTTTTGAGGAGTTTTTGTACGGCCCGCATAGTGTCGGACGAACCCATAGGATAATTTCTGGCCAGACTACTCACCTTGTGGAAGAGGACGGATGGTGGGGTATCACACGCCAGAGCAAGCCAGCACGTGGTCGAGGTGGTGCCCGATGACTGGTCGGTCGACTCACACCGGATATATCAAACACATGTGATATACTCTCCCTTCACCGGCCGCCCCCCACCATCTCTTTCACACGATTCATGGCCGTCCTTATCCATGCGTGGGTGCGCGAGGGCAGCCCACACTACCGGAGCCTTTCGACCTTTCTAGCAACGAGGGAGACACTGAAGAGGATCCGAAGGAGGACCCGGAGTTTTCTCACCGCCGACACCGAGGACCGTCACCACCTCCACCGCCAGCTGTTGGAGTCGTGGCTATAGTAGTGTAGCCATTGTTGGATGTTTTGTTTTATGTTTTCGGGGCCTGCAAGATCGTGGACACGATGTGTGATGTTATGCTATTTTGTTTTCTTGTCGCTTGCGACCCTTATGGATTTTATGATTTATGTTATCACATTCTTTTCTCTCTCTTCGTTCTACGATGCGTTTGACTTCTATTCTCCCTCTATTTCTCATTGTGCTCTTTGTTCTCTGCGAATCGTTGATTTGAGATCTTTTACAGCATCCGTTATAACGCGTAGATCGTGTTCTTACCAGAATAGTATGTCTCGTGGCTGCCGAAGAAGAGACCAACCACCGATGGATAATCAGCTGCCAGAGGGAAACCCTCTGGATCACAACATGGAAACCACAATGGGAGATCTGGTATCGGTATTAAGGGATTGGCCCGACACTTTGAAACACCACCAACATCATCGAGGAACAACACAAACTTAGTTATCGAGCAGTTCCGACGTCTTAATCCATCGACCTTCAATGGAAGAGGAGACCCGATCGAGGCTGAGGAATGGTTAAGGTCGCTGGATCAAGTTTTTAGACATCTATCATGCACAGACGAACAAAAGATCTCATGTGTTGTGCTTCAACTAGCCGAAGGGGCCAGCTACTGGTGGGAGTCATACGAAAGGACCATGTCACCAGAACATAGATGTGTTATGTCTTGGGGAGTCTTTAAAGAGGTGGTTAGATAGGAATTCCTGCCTCAATCGTATTGTGACCAAAAGATAGCAGATTTCCTACACATACAACAGGGAACCACCTTCATAGAAGAGTATGAAAAGAGATTCAATCTCTTGAGTAGGTATGCGCCTTATCTGGTGGACACCGACGCTAAGAAGGTCCGACATTTTAAAGAAGGCCTTCGCCCAGAGATCGGTTCCCTTCTGACTGGTCGGCGGATAATGACGTATGCTGAAGTTGTTGAGAAGGCCCAAGATATTGCATCTCATCTACGTTTGGGTGTTGTACCGCTCGAGAAGGACGTAGTAACATCCGAAAAAAGGAAATGGACTGGTCCGAACCAGAGCATCAATCAAAATAAACACCCAAGAACCAACAGTGTTCCGCTCCTCCCTACTCCTAAGCCGGGAAACGTGTGTGCCAAGTGTGGAAAGACTTATGCAGAACCATGCCTTCTAGGGACCGAGGTTTGCTTTAGATGCAGGGAACCAGGACACGTCGCCAGTAGATGTCCGAAGTTCAGTAACACAGCAATGACGGAGAAGCCGAGGTCACAAACGAGCAAGACCCGAAACTGTTATAGATGTGGAGAGTCTGTCATATAGTGCGCGACTGCCAGAAGTTTAGAAATTTGGTAGCTGCAGTACCAAGACCGAGTCCAGGAATAGGCCAAGCCCCGACGTTCGCTCTCGCTCGCTCAGAGGCTGCTGGAGGATCGGGAACCATGACAGGTATGCTAATAGTTTCTTATATCCCGCTCTCGTTTTGTTTTGTTAGACCCTGGGGCAACCCACTCATTCTTCCTTATCGAGTTTTGTAACTTGTTGAGGCTTGAGAATGGTAGGATAGTCGCTGAAACCTTAGAGTTAGTATCCATCGGACATGACGATATAAACGAAACACCTTTATCGAGATCTAAGAATCACGTTTGGAAATAGGATTCTTTTAGTCGATCCACGCACGCTAGAGGTGAAGGACTTTGACGTGAACTGGGAATGGACTGTGTTCGGAATTTTTCCAGCATCCTACCTTGGGTTGGAGCTTAAATTGGCACCGGGCGTGGCTCTTCTAGATTCGAAACTGTGAGCGTAAAGCTACATAAGTATAAGACATTAAAGTTGCGCCCTATGCCCACAGGATATCCTTTTGGTGTAGCGGTAAGCGCTTGATGGTCTTAACACTTGATATCAGAGCAGGTCACGGGTTCAAATCTCTTCGGGAGCACTTTGCAGTAGGAGCTATCAGGGCCTTGGAAACAAAGGATGCTAACGCACAGGTCAGGTTGTTGGGTGGTCGGGACCTGAGAAAGGTGAACGAACCTGGAACTAGGTTGCTGAGGTGGCCGGGACCTGAGAAAAGTGAACGGACCTTGGAACTGAAGATGTTGGTGTAGCAGAGGATGGCGCAGAGGTGTGGTGGCACCGAGTCATGGTGGTGGCAAGAAGATATGTTGGTGCCGAGTCATGAAGATGTCGGGCAGTAAGCTAGGTTGCTACTGAGTAAGCTAACCTAAGGTTGCTACTGGGTAAGTAAGCTGACCTAGGTTGCTACTAAGTAAGCTGACTTGAGGTTGCTGAAGCAGCTTGCTGAGGAGTAAGCCAGGTTACTGAGGAGTAAGCCAGGTTGTTGTGGAGTAGGCTGCTGAGTTAAAGGTTACTGGAGTGGAGAGGCTGGCAGGTGCTTGGGGGGATTGTTGGGAATTTTCCTAGCATCCTGCCTTGGGTCAGAGCTTAAATTGGCGCTGGGCACGGCTCTTCCAAATTCGAAACCGTGAGCATAAAACTACATAAGTATAAGACATTAAAGTTGTGAGGGCCCACATGATATCCTTTTGGTGTAGCGGTAAGCGCTTGATGGTCCTAACAGACTGGCTTAGGACGACTCAGACAGTAATCAAGTATCATGAAAGAGAGGTCAATTTTCAGATCCCTGGCTATGAGTAGTTCGCAGTTTGTGGGATAAAAGTCGGAGTCAACCTGAGGGTCATATCGGCTATGAAGGCAACCAATATGATCAAAAAAGAAGATTGTCAGGCTTGGTTGGTGAACATGGTAAACTTCAAGCAAGGAGTGAGTTCCGCTGAGAAGGTATCAATCGTGAGAGAGTATGTGGGTGTTTTCCCGGAAGACCTGCCCGACCCTCCGCCAGATCGACAGATCACTTTCGAGACCGATCTCATCCTAGGGTAGGCACCTATATCGAAAGCACCGTACCGAATGGCACCAAAGGTGCCGCGAGAGCTGAGGGCCCAACTACAGGAGCTTCTGGGCAAGGAATTCATTCTTCTTAGTGCATCGTCTCGGGAGCCCCAACGCTCATGTGAAGCTTTTAGGTGTGTTTCGACTAATGGGGACTGAACAAGCAAACCATAAAAAACAAACATCCTTCACCTCGGATAGAGGATCTGCTTGACCAGCCGAGAGACACGAGCGTACTTTCGGAAATCTACTTGAGGTCGGGATATCACCCAGTGAAAGTCAAAGAGGCAGTTATACCAAAGGACAGCTTTCAGCACAAGGTACAGTCACTATGAGTTTGTTGTAATGTCGTTGGGACTCAGCAACGCACCAGCAGTTTTCAGGGGTCTATTAAATCGAGTCTTCCACCTGTACCTTGATAGTTCTATCATAGTGTTCATCGACAACATCCTGATCTATTCATGTGACAAGGCGCGCCACGAACAACATCTACGAATCGCGTTAGAGACTCTACGAAATGAGAAGCTTTTTGCAAAATTCAAGAAGTGTAAGTTCTGGCTCGATAAGGTAACCTTTCTCGAACACATATCCTCGAAAGGGATTGATGTGGACCTACGATTTAGATAAGCTAGCTCGAATCTATCTAGAGGAGATCGTCAGATTGCATGATGTACCAGTCTCATCGAATTAGACAGAGATCCATGTTTCACATCCAAATTCTGACAGAGCTTACAGAAAGAGCTAGGGACCAAGCTATCCTTCAGCACCGGCCTCCACGCCCAAAACGAGGGATAATCGAAAAGGACAATTCAGATTCTAGAAGACTTGTCGAGGGCATGTGTCCTAGATCACCATGGAAGCTGGGAAGACCATATATGCTTAGTGGAGCTCACATACTACAACAGTTACCAGCCAACAATTAGGGTGGCGCAACGGAAGCGAGGTGGGCGAGAAGAAGAATTTAGGATCCGACTGGGTCGAACAAGTAGTTGAAGTGATCGAGATCTTGGATCGAGTTGGAGAGGTCGCATACCGTCTAGATTTGCCGCCAGACTTCACAGGTGTACACGATGTCTTCCATGTATCCATGCTGCGGAGGTACATCTTTGATCCGAGCCACGTCATCGATCAGAAGAGTATCAAGATTGAGAAAGTTCTGACTTACGAGGAAGTCCCAGTAGCCATCCTGGACAGGTAGACTCGACAGCTCTGGAATAGGGAAATGGCCCTGGTGAAAGTCCAATAGAGTCGTCATGAAAAAGAAGAAGCGAAATAGGAGCAAGAAGATGAGATCTTGGCAAAGTATCCTGATATACCGTTTTTAGGTACGCTTCTAAAATTTCGAGGATGAAATTTCTTTTAAGGGGGAAGGGATGTAGCGCCTAGGAAAAACGACGCATAATTTGATGATTTAATAATTCAACCTTAACTATGAGATTTAATTTTTGTGCGTTTCAGATTAATCGAATTAATGCGTGAAATAATTTAACGTATGTTTGCATAATTTTATCGAAAATGTAATTAATTTGGAGAGCTTTTGTTTATATTAATCGAAAGCATAATTGTATCTAAAACGTAGAGTTTATGTTATGAGAGCGATTGTGATCGAAAAACGAAGAAAAGGAAACGAAAAATGGCCCAATCTGAGGCCTGAGGCCCTAGTTAGGCCCAATTGATGAAAAATGGATAATGGATATATACACATGTGTTGAGGAATTTTTACCACTTTTGAACAAAATAACTAAGGTAAAAAGCTGAATTACTTTCTACTCTCTCTCTGATCTTTCTGGCGGCTGGAGCGCCCCCGCATCGCCGTTGTGCTGGTGGTGGCGCCGCCGCTTCTCCTCCCCATTTTTCACCCATTTTCACACCAATCGTAACCCTTCCCGAGCCCATCACGGATCTGGGCTCGGTTCACCAAGCCGCCGCCTTCGCCGAAAATCGACCGGTGAAGCCGCGGCTCCATCTCTTTCTCTCCTCCATTTTTCTCTCTCTTCGTTTCTCCTCCGATTCTTCTCCGATCGAGCCGATCTATACATGCACTTGAAGCTCTCGTCGAGACCGTCACGATTCCGGGCTCGGATCGTCGATCGGATGGCTTGATCTCCAACAATCGCCGTCTGAAGTTTATGGCCTTTTCTTTTCTCCCTCCTCTCCCTCGTGTCTCTCTCTCTCTCTCCCCGTCGCCGGAATCGCATGCTACCTCCGCCGTCTGGTCTTGTTGGGGGTGTGGTTGGGGCGGCGCTTCGTGCGCCGCCGTGCATCGAGTGGCCACAGCTGGTGGGGCACCGCCGCGGCTCGGTATGAGTGGTGTCGGGTGTGTGCGTGGGCGGTGCTCCTCGCGCAGCCGTAGGTCGTGGTGGTCGGCGCTAGGTGCACCGGCATGTGTGCGTGCGTGTAGTGGTGTCGGTCGGTGAAGTGGTGTCGCCGACGGTGGTCTGCAGTGGCGGCGGCAATGGCGGCGAGGCAGTGGCGGGGTTGTCACGCACCAATATCTTTTCGTATTTTATCAGAGTTTTACCGTTGGGCGTGAAGAGAAATAGCAAGAGACGCATACACAACAGAAAGAATAAGTAAGAGACGCCAGAAGAAAGAGGTAAAAGACGATGTGAATCTTTCATATATCAACAACGGCCTCGGCCGGTAACATTCGGTCTCAATACCGTTATATAAACAACATAATAAAGCAACAGAAATCAAACCATCAGGATCTCATGACTATCATATGTATCAAAACTTATTACAAAACGTGATTTAAATAAAACATTGTTTGAAAATGTTTGTGCGACAACATCTTAAAAACACAAGTTCAGAAACAGCACCGCCTCTCTCCATCTAGGGTTCAACATGCTCATCAGCTCCTGTAGTGTGAGTACAGAATAAGGGGGTGAGTGCGTTGAATACACTCGTGGAGATAAAGCATGTCTCTTATAACACTTTACAGATATAAAATACCGTAAATATAACTTACTGTCACGTTGTCACAGCACATAAAATGCAGAGCAGATATTAGAAATAGCAAGGGACGCATAGGTGCGGGATTTTCCCATCTTACCCTGTAAACGGTCTCATATACCGCTAGCGCATTTCAAGGACCGCCAGACCTTTTCAAAGTATTAGAAGGGGGAAGACAATTCTTTTACGGTCCGTAGGACCCTCCGAACATGCAATATGAACCGAAGTCCTTTCACAGTAATAATATGGCACAGCAAATGTATTCACAGCATATAGTGTTCCTCAACCATGCTTATAATAAAGAAAATAGTAAACAGATAAAGGGATAGAAATTACCCCCACCTTGTTTGGTGGTTACCACGTGAGTAGCTAGAACCGAAAGTCTGATAACCCAACACCTTAAAGCTCAGTCCAACAAGTAGCCTACATAATTTATATCATTTCTTAGATCCTTAATAACGTATAATTAAAGCTGTAAACGTTCCCGACGAAAGTACGATCGTTAACAACGCGACGGATCGAGAGATCTAAAGATTGGGACCAAAGAAACGAGAGGGACAGATCAGTTTCAAAGTCTGAGATGATAGAGGATTGAATTTGGGTCACGACGGAAAAAGAATGAGCTCGATCGGAGTTGAAACGAGCTCGAACGGAGCATTTTAAGTTTAGGGGTAAAATGGTAATTTTGGTCAAAGGGTTGACTTTGACCGGGCCCACGGACCCGGGTCAACGACGTCTCGTTGGTGATGACTCGAAAAAGACGAACGGCGGAAGAAACGGGGTTCGAATCAAAAACACGGTGTCGCGTGCGCGTCGGCACGCGAAGGGAGCGCACAGGCGCGCCCGGCACCCGGCGGCTCGGCAGCTGCCGAGTTTTCTCGGCAGCGGGGCTCTCGGTCCTGGCAGCTGCCGAGATTTCTTGGCAGCACGGGTGACGGTCTCGGTGGGTGGCCGAGAATTCTCGGCGGGTCTCCTACCCGACGCGCGTGCGTCGCGCACAGGCCACCCGACGCTGGCCTGCTCGACCAGCCTACTTCCCGGTACCACCCGGCGCGGTGGCGCCGCCCTCCGCCGCCTCCACCTAGTTCGCCGGATACCTCGCACCGCCGGCTACCACCTCCGGCCATCACTCGCCGGATTCCGGCGATGAATAGTACCTGAAATCTCGCCGCAAAATCCTTCGATGCTCAGTTTTTCGAATACCAACTCAAATTTTCAGAACTCCGGCCGGCGACTTCCTATCGCCGGCGACCCTACCCTGAGCATGGGCCGGCGACTCCCCGTCGCCGGCCACCTATTCCGGCCAACCCCTACGACCAACACCTCCTATACACCTATGCATGAGCACACACACACACATCCGTTTCCATACACACACACACACTGATTTTCCATCTCCGGCCGGCGGCCACCTGCCGTCGGGGACCACCTCCACTTGTCGCAACCTTGGCCGGCGACCACCAGTCGCCAGTCGCCGACCACCACCACCACCACCGCATAAACACACACGCAGTAGCATACACGCACACACATCGCACGGTGTGTTTACACACACACACAACCGTATAACCTTGCCCGTCGACCCGCTTCGATTTGTCTAGATGTGATCCACGCGGGTTCAAGTGCCCACCAGACCACCTCGCCGGCGACCTCCTGTCGCCGGCCGTTCCTTCCCCCACGGCGGCGCCCCCCGGCGTCGCCTCCAACAGCATGCACATCCACACACACTCATACACCACACAACACACACATGCACGATCCATATATATACACTCTGTCAATCTCTGGCGCCGGCACTCCAGCGATTGGCCACGACCTTCGACGGCCTCTAGCAGCAGCTCCGACGCGATGGAGAGAGAAAACTCAGAGGAGAGAGAAAGGGTGATCAAGGGTTAGGGTTTTACTTTGGTTTTTCACCGTTTTCCGGCGAAAGAGAAGTCGAAATTGAATTTCGAGACCTGTCCTAGATTCGTCTCGTCGAGACGAACGTCGTGTGCGAAAATCGGCCGAAATCGACAACTTTAAAATTTTCCGGCAACCGACCTATAGCGGCGGCGCCGCGCCGGCGGTGGCGCTGCCGACCAGAAAACTGGAAACGAAGAGAGAGAGAGAACTTACTCGTTTTCGGTGCATTCGGCTCGTTCGGAAAAACGATGAAAAATGAATCGGAGGAGCCCTATTTATAGAATTGGAAAAGTTACTATTCACCCAAAATATCTTTGGTTACTATTCATCGATTTGACTCGAGTTACTGTTCATCAAGAATATCTCGTATTTTTCTACTCTTCGTATACGTCTCGTATACGTCGTATTCCTCGTTTTCACTGTTTTCTTCGTTATATGAGTTACGAGTCTCCAATTGACCTCTAGTTCGTTTCTATCTTCTCGTATTTTAATTACGCATGCGTGGTAAAATAAAATCCTATGTTCCACGTCTAGGAAAATTATCGATCTAAAACGTGCAGTAAACACTTATTTGAAACACACTTAATTAAATAAACAGTTAAAACATACGCACATATTATTCAATTATGCATTTAAATATTTAAATTAATAAATTATGCTCATTTTGGTATGGGGTGCTACAGGGGTGGGGGGTTTGGGGGCAGGGGCTTAGGTCGTAAATTCGATAAGTTTGGGGGCCTCCTTGCAAACCCTAGAAAGTTTAGGATTCTTTCTTTTTAGTCCCCCAACTTCTGTTTTGTACATTTTAGTCCTCAAGCTTTTGGAAATTATATTTCCACCCCTAAAAGTTTCCAAGTCTTTGATTTTCTTCCCCAGAACTTTCTGACTTTGCCTTTTGACCCCAGAGTTTCCAGAAACTTCACTTTGAACCCTAAACTTCTCTGTAATTACAGAAACGCCCCTGGTCAAAGTCAACTCTCCTGCATAATTTACGTTTATACCCCTAAACCCTAAAACGATCCGTTTCAACTCGTTTCTCGTCCGTTTAAGCTCATTCTTTCGCCTATAGAACCGTAATCGAATCCCCTTCATTATGAGACCAAGTTCTAAGCCTTTCTAATCATTTCTCTTTCCATCATCGTTTCCTTTCGAGAGAGTTTCTTTAATTAATATACGAAACGAACATAACACGACACTAATAAGTTTCATTTGCATGTGTAGGCAATCGCATATAGGAGCGTTCGTGTTTTTCTTTAAAGCTTGCATCTCACGAAGTCAAACACCACCTAATTAGATGGGGGTAACTTCTAAACTTAAATGACTTTTATATTTCTGTACTTATATGCATGAAGATGCCGATGAACTGTTATTATGCGAATCAATGTTGATATGTATATACTGGTATGCTATGAATTGTTGAATTTACGTGCCTTGAATTATGTGTTGTGATTAAGATGATCATGTTTTCAATATCATATATTATACCGGGCAAGACGGGAAATACCCGTGCCTGAAGAGGTTTATACCAGGCAAGATGGGAAATACGCGTGCCTGAAGAGGTTTATATCGGGCAAGACGGGAAATACCCGTGCCTGAAGAGGTTTATACCGGGCAAGACGGGAAATACCCGCGCCTGAAGAGGTTATGTGCTTTGCAATTTATGTGCTGTGATTACTTGACTTGATAATTGTTTACGTATTTTAAATGTTTATATAATTCTGAAACAGAAATTACTCTCACGAGTGTATTCAAATGCACTCACCCCTATCTGTACTCACACTATAAGAAACGATGAAAATTAAGACACGCAGCGAAAAGGGTGTCGTATCTAGTGTCTCTTCTATTTTAGTTTGAAAATGGATGTCGAACAATACTTTATAAATACTTATGTTTTGTAAAACTGTTGTAATTTATGATGGATCCTGTTTATTTTCCGCTATTGGTGTAAAATATTTTCTTCCGGTTATGTGCCGATGTTTACAAAAATGTAACAGATTTGTACGGTTTAATTGAACCTCGTTGTTTCTATTTTGGATATCAATTTAAAATGTTATCTGTTTATCCTATTCGTAAGTTTTAAAAGGTATGCTTCTTTCTCCTTTAAAAAGTATATTTCTATCTTTCTTTTTCCTGCACGCCCATAAGGAACTCTGGTATTTTAAAATGTATGAAAAGGAGCGTGACATATACTTATAAAAAATAATAAAAAATATGTTCTATTTCATAATGTTGAATTATATAAATACATCTTCATTATTAATCTTGAAGAATAGATAGTCAATATTATTTATAAGAGTGATAATACGTAGATGAAGAATTTTTACATATATATTTTAAATATTTTGAATTTTTTATTATGAAATTTCATTGTAATCTATATAAAAATCAACTAACCTCATTTCTACTTTTTAAAGTAGAAATACAAATATTTATTATTTTATAAATTTATACATTGTAAATATTTAGTTTTTCATAATTTATGTATATTCATAGTATGAAAATCATTTTGTATATATACGAAAATTGAGGAAAAAAATATGATCGTATTTGATATGTTATAAATTTAGTATGATTTGTGTATAAATGGTAATAATATCATGTCATGAAAAGTTGTAAATAAAAATTTGTACCTTAATCTAAATCATTTTATATATCCACGAAAAGAATAGCGAAAAAATTTATCATTTTTTTGTTGTAAGAATAAATAATGTTAAAGTATAATATTTATAATGATTTATTTATAATATTTATAATTTACTGCTCGTCCTTGTCGCAAGGAAAATTTGTGGATAGAGAAGCATTTCTTTGGGATAAAAAAAAAAGAAAAACAACAAATAAAAACAATTTTTTTTTGTTTTTCTTTTGAAGAGATAAAAACAAAATTTTAAACACTAAAAAATCATATCTTTACAGTATAAAAATGCACAAGTGATTTGTGCGCATGTAACATATTGCAATGCTCCAACAGTGCTTCTATAAATGGTAGGATGCTCAAATGGATTACTGTCTGTCACGCCCCATTTTCGTATATAAAATATCAGAGTTTTCTTTGTGGGCGTGCAGGAAGTAGGGGAAAAGAGACATACGTTTTGAAACAGAAGAATAAGATAAAAGGCGAAAGAAAGATTTACATATACAATACTTCGGTACCAGCTAAAGTAAATCATTGTAAAACCTTGAGCAGCTGAAGGACATCAGGATCCATAACATAAAAGAAGTACAGTTAATTTTTACAAACGTGAAATATTAGTTATCATTTCAAAGACAAGTTTTGAAAAAGAAATAAAAAGAGAAGACTTGATATGACACCATCCTCTCTACGCATCTTGACTCTCGTAATTTCCTGTAGTGTGAATATAGATAGGGGTGAATGCGTTGAATACAATCGTGGGGATAATTTCCATATTCGAACAATTATTAAGTAGTTACACAATTCAAACATGTATAAGTTCGACAATTAAACACATCACATATATGGCACAACACGTAAATCGTTTCCTTAACAGACGACCCAGCCCATATCTAACTATCGATGTATTTACGGACCACCCAGTCCATCCCTAGCTATTAGTGTATTTACGGACCACCATGTCCATCCCTAGCTATCGGTGTATTTACGGACCACCCTGTCCATTCACAATATAAAAACATGCACCAAGTAATCACAGTACATAGGGTTCAACAATTCATATATAAAATATGGAAAACAATAAACATATAGCTAGAGATTAGAAGTTACCCCCACCTTTTTCAGTGGTAATCGTGTGAGTTATCAAAGTATCAAATTTTAAGAGTATTGATACAATTGTAAGCCTACACATGTAAACGAGGGTTTCTTAGATCCATATTACATTAATTATGTATATATAAATTATAAAATTCCCTCGAAGAAGAAACGATAGAGAAAAATGAGACGGAACGAAAGATCTAAAGATTAAGGATGAAGAAACGAGTGTGGAAGGGTAAACAAGTGGTCTTAAGATGAAAAGGGAAAGATTAGGGTTGCAACGGAAGAAGAACGGAATTAATCAGAGTTAAAATGAGATCAAACGGAGTGTTTTAATGTATAGGGGCGTTTTCGTAATTTTCGAAAAAGAGTTGACTTTGATCGGGACCCCCAACTCCCGACCGACGACATCCCGTCACCGATGACACAATGCACACACATAACGCGGACTGACGCACATACATGCTCGTCGGCGGACACACGGCGCGCACAGCAGCCCCCGACACTCATCCGTGAATGCATAGCGGGCCCGTCGCGCTCACAACACCCGTCTCGGCGCGCGCACCATGCGCCTAGCACCTCCCATCGCGCGCACCAGCGCACGCCAGTGCCCAGAAACACAGCAATAGCGGCGACTCCGCCAAGCGCCGCCTCCTCTCGACTCGCCGGCGCCACCAGCGCCGGCCACCACCTCCACCACCACCACAGCGGCGCTGCACAGCGCCGCCACCAACAGCAGCAACACATACACACATGTATACACACACCATGCACTCACATACACACACCTCCGCACTCCCACCACACAACACACACCCAGGGGACAGCCCCGCCACAACTCCGACGAGGAAAAGAGAGAGAACAAAGGAGAGAAAGGAAGAGATGAGAAGGAAAAGTTAGGGTTTTCCAACGATTGATTGGTCGTTTTTCGGTGAAGGAGATGTCGGAATGAAAATGTGAGACCTGTTTTAGAATCATCTCTGCGTGACCTACAAGCTGTGTGAAAATTAGCCAAAACCGAGAAAAAATTTCCGGCACCGGTGGCGGCGCCGACGGCGGTGCAGCGGCGGCCGCTGGAAAATAGAGGAAGGGGAAGAGAGAGAAAGGAGAGATACGATTCTTACTTTTTCGATTTCTTGTTCGAATAGTTACTTTTACGATTCGTTTCATATTATTTATACCCTTTTTCGATAAATCGTACTATTCATCGAGAATATCTTAATTTTTACTATTCATGAAAATATCTTATTTTTACTATTCATTGAAATATCTTACTTTTACTATTCATCGAAAATATCTCATTTCCGATTCTTCATATTTCATCGTATACTTTGTGATTTGAGCTACGGGTCTCCGATTGACCTCAAATTCATTTCTATCTTCTCGTTTTTTTGATTACGAACCTTATGATAAAATTATAATCTATATTTTTCGATTAAATTATACCACCGATTAATTAAACATGCATTTTATCGTTTTTCTGAAACGGACATAATTAAATCAAACAATTATGGGTTTAATTATTTAATTAATCAATTATGCGTCGTTTTTGTCCTAGGCGCTACACTGTCTTTGAGATAGAGTTTATAAGCATTAGATATTAATGTAGAACTAGTTTACACCCTGACATATGTGTTTGCTGAAGCAAATCATGTATATACTTGGTCTGAGTTAGAGTGAAACCATTTGAAATCTTAGTGGCTTCCAATCCTAGGAAATAACTCACTTCACCAAGTGTTTTCAATGCAAATTGTTGCCCAAGGAGACCAATAACCTGATGGTAAAGATCGTGATGATCCGAGTTTGAATCCAAATCACACAAAATATTACATAATACACATAAAAATAATAAGCCTGATATACTGGAATTCGACTACCAAAAAGTCTGGTTTATTTGGAAAATATTGTTGTTTTTTTAAACATAAAATCATTTATAATCTGATGTCAAATTTGATCACATTCTACTTTACTCCTAATTGTCATTCACTTGTGTATAGATATGCATATAAGTAATTACATATCAATATATTTTTGATGAAGTGATCCTAACTATTAATGTTATTCTTTCCTTCGTTCTTTTTGAAGAAATGTCCTAATTCATAGGTTGGATTTACAGAACAGGGGAAAAAAGAATAACAATTGGCCTTTTGCGAATACTTAAGAAGATAGCAAAGAACACTTCTAGTTCGAATTCCATGATTTCCTCAAGGAAGGAACATTTGCTGGGTCAGGGTCAACAACATAAAGTCCTTCATTCAAGGATGTTAATTGTCTGAAAATTTTCAATTTTTACCCGAATTAATATTTTATTATTAATATATTGTATGTTTTTTTTTTTTACATTACTTAGTTTTTAACCACATCCAGACAACTGGATACGTCAACAATTTTTATTTGCAAAGCTGGTCAAGGTCAAAAACATACTATATATAAGGTTATATTATTTTTAATAATAATAAAAAAAATTGTTTAAAATGACAATTCGAGTAAATGTGAATTTTCCGTCAATTAATCCAATGATCTACGATATTATATTTTTTATAGGATTTATTATTATTGTTGTTAAATATAAGTCTTGAATTGTAGAATTTTCTTCCAAGGGGCCAATCAAAATGCATAAAACGGATTTGATGTTAAAATTTATATAGTAGACAAATTTTTACAATGTAAAAGGTGAACTCTTATAATTGTTGATATAAATTAAAAATATGAGAAAAATTACATAAAAAAATTGAAAGTTCAAGGGATGCGATATTTCACCGCCTAAATTTGTTTGTCTTTATATATATAAAGAAGCAGTCATGTTAACATGTATCACTCTCACATTAATAAATTTCTTGCCCAATCCCAAGGTATCATAATATTACTATTTTTTTACCTATGTTTACATATTTAAAATTAGAATTTATTTTAATTTCGATAGTATGGAAGACATTTTTCATTTTTTGACAATGAAATATCTGTTTTCCAATTTAGTCATCTATGTTTTAATTTTTTTCAATTTCAATCCTTTTTTTGTCAAAATTTGCAAAATTATTGATGTGGCTGACGCGTCAGACTTTCTAGCAGCCACATCAGAATTTTCGATAGCCACGTCAGCAATTTTGAAATTTCAGGCAAAAAAGACTGAAATGGGAAAAATTTTAAACATAAAGGATCGAAATTAAAAAGCGAATATTTGATTTTCAAAAAATGAAAAATTTCTTACATACTTGACCAAAATTGAAATTATCTCTTAATATTAAATATTGAGAAGGAATATATTGACATGTAAATGCCTGATCAGTCACAACTCTAATTTTCATAATTTTCTAATACACTTATAATAATACAAATTTTAATAATAATAATAATATAATTTTTAATTATTGTATTATTTATAATTGTTTCCTCCTAATTTTATATTTACTAATATGAAGTAATTATGTATGATAACGGTCAATTGTTATTTTCTAATCTAACTTTCCTAATTTTCTATTCACTTATAATAATATTTATTTTTTTAATTATTATTATTAATTTTTTAAATATTTTTATTATTATAATTAATTTTAATAAATAGTTAAAAGGGATACAATAGTCAGTAACACAATTATTGTTATTATCAACCATAGTTACCAATTATTTTATATTATTATTAACCAACATTACCCATTTAAAGGACCGCAAAGAACCTTGTAACATATATTATCGAATAAATTAATGCCTTCAGAACCAGCAAAGTATTTATTCCCAATTGTACCTAAATTAATCAATATCATATTGGTAATTTTTTTTATATTTTATTTTTTGATGAGTAGATTACAAATAAATTTTTAATTCTTAAATAAAAAATTATTTGTTATATTTTTATATTTACTTACATAATATTTCAAATTAATTTTATATTTCAAAATTTTAAATATAATTTCCATAGTAGTAATTCTTCTTTAATAATAATAATAATAATAATAATAATAATAGTAATAATAATAATAATAATAATAATAATAATAATAATAATAATAATAATAATAATAATAATAATAATAATTTATTAAGGATAATTTCAATTTTGGTCCTATATGTAAGATACTTTCCATTTTTTTACAATCAAGTATTTGTTTTTCAATTTTGGTCCATGTGTTTTAATTTTTTCCAATTTCAATTTTTTTTTGTCAGAATTTTCAAAATTGCTGATACGACAACCAGAAATGCTGACATGGCAGTCGGAACTAACATGTCAGTCAAATTTCGGCTGCCACTTCAATGATTTTGATATTTTTGACTAAAAAGGACTGAAATTAGAAAAAAATATTAAAGCATAGAGGACCAAAATTGGAAAACAGATACTTGGTTGTCAAAAAATGAAAAATGTCTTATATACAAGACTAAAATTGAAATTAACCCTTATTATTATTATTATTATTATTATTATTATTATTATTATTATTATTATTATTATTATTATTATTATTATTATTATTATTATTTCTATTATGAACTATGATATTTTTAAATTTTATATTATTTGTATTTCAAATTTGAAATATTATTAAATGCAATTATTTAGAATAAAATATATAATATTACTTTGTATTATCAAAACTTTATAATTATCACTTGTTATATGATTAGTCGTTCAACGCATAGGAGTACTACTAATGCTCACAAAAAAATTAAAAAGTTCATTTACAAAATTTACATTAATTTATATATAGAAACTCAAAATCGATATTAATAAATAAAATTAGATGAGCCAAATGAAAAATATAAAAAAGAAAAATAAAAAGTGAATGGTGGGGTATGCATGATGTGATGTACTCGTAGCTTTGGCCTATAAATAAATGATGTTTGGCAGTGCGAATGATATCCCTCTTTCTATAATATCAATGGCCAATAATCATAAGTGCTCCCCCGCCACCACCCTCACCCGCAACGACTTCCCCAAAGATTTTCTCTTTGGAGCTGCAACTTCTGCTTATCAGGTTTTTAATATTCTAATTTCATTTATATCTTGCTCACATATACATTGGATTATAAACATATACATATGGTTAAGTAAATATCTCTCTAGATCTAGAATAAGTTCACTTAATTATTTTTAACAAAGCTAAATGAATAGTACAATTGTAATTTGTTTATATTCATCAACATGCTTTCAAAAAATAGGCTTATCAGTACATACTTGATGCATGTTCTTTTATATCCTTCATCATTTATCAGTTATATATTAATATAACTCATTTATATTCGGACTTGTTATACTATTAATTTATATGAATTATATTTTATATGCAACGTATATACATACATATATATATATATATATATTTAACTTTTACATGAGCATATTCAACTTTTTATTTACGAACAATTAATGAATATATGATTCTTCCATATATATTTGATTATATACATTACATAAGCAATTACGAACAACCCTTTAATATATATAAACAAACAAACATATTTGAAATCTAGTTCTTTCAAACCTTGCACGCGAAAAAAAAGACCATATGCATATATGTATCACACATATTATTAGTGAGCTAGCCATGATATATCACACACATATTATTTATTACTGTTATGTATATATTTACATAATTGGAAATTTATATTTAATCAGGTGGAAGGTGGTTATGCAGAAGGTCGAAGATCCCTCAGTAACTGGGATATGTTCGGTCTACGAAGACCAGGTTAATATGTATCTTAATAATCTAATCTCTTAATTTGTTGTGTCTATTTCTAATTTAATCAATTATTTATTGATAAAATACATGCATGTACGTATCTGGGAATGCTCGCAGCTAAAATTTCCGATGGCAGCAACGGTTGTCTTGCTATTGATCACTATACTAAATACAAGGTAAGACCACACTATTAACTCAAATAACACCAATTTACCAAATATTTTTTTTAAATATTGCTACTTATTTTATATTTCATATAACTTCTAATTTATACTTAGCATAACCCTAAATGACCAATGACAGACGCACGATGGGGGCTATGGGGGTATTGGGCTCCCATGAAATTTTGAAAAAAAAAACAAATTATATGTATTTTTGTAATATCTATTAATTGTATGTTAAACTATAGTATGGTCAAAACTTGAGGGAGATACTACATCTCCTCCTCCTCCTCTGTTTTTATAGGGTTAATTGTAGGAAAAGTCACGAACTTTTCTTAATTTACAATTCTAACCAATTTTTTGAATATTAGCAAATATAACACGAATTTTCACATTTTTTGCAATTTTAACCAACATGCAGTTTTCAAATATGATTGTGCTAACATTGAAGTGTAAAATTGTCATAGAGAAACTATAATCAGAAAGGGTTGGAGTTGAAAAAAGTTTAGATCGTCAAAATGAAAGAATACATCATTGAGCGAGATCGTATCCAAAAACTGTTTGTTGGTTAAAATTGTAAGAAATATGAAAGTTCATACACTACAAGAAAAATGCTTATAGACAACACCTCTACGACATGTGTTTTTGATAAGAACCGTTGTCGTAGCATCTACAACATGTGTTTTTGAAAAAACCGTTGTCGTAGCTCAAAAACTTCTCTCATAGACAACGGTTTTTTACCTACCGTTGTCATAGATATTTGAAAACCGTTGTCGTTGGCCGAAAACTTCTCTCATAGACAACGGTTATAGCCTTTCGTTGTCGTAGATATTTGAAAACCGTTGTCGTAGGCTCAAAACTTCTCTCATAGACAACGGTTTAGGCCGTTGGGTCATCACGGCCTAAATCGACATAGATACAAAGACAATAGAATAACCTGAATTGCCAGCCTTAATTGACAATTCGATCACTTACTAATCACTTACTGATTGACATTGCAGGAAGATGTAGCTTTGATGAAAAAACTTGGGTTAGACACCTATAGGCTATCACTTTCATGGTCTAGAATATTGCCAGGTATATATATGCATATAGGAGATTTCATATGATTGACTAATAACAATTATTGCATGCACACATATTAATACACTTGGAAATATATTAGGTGGAAGATTGAGCGCGGGTGTTAACAGGGAAGGCGTGAAGTTCTACAATGATCTCATTAACTTGCTACTTGATGAAGGTGATCACTAATCGTTTTTTGTTTTCATTTATATAATCTAAAATATTTACTCTTATTACAGCTTAATTTTCAATATGATCAATTGCTTTAACAAACTGACCTGATTTGCAGGAATTGAGCCCTTTGTAACTATCTTCCACTTTGATGTTCCTCAATGCTTGGAAGATGAGTATGGTGGTTTCTTGGACTCTAGAATTGTGTAAGTATACTGAATATATTATTTATTTTCTCCATTATATGAGATCAAAACTGTCTAAAATATTATTTATATTATTAACAGGCAAGATTTTGGTGAGTATGCAGACGTGTGCTTTTTCGAATTTGGTGATCGAGTCAAATACTGGATCACAGAAAATGAGCCATGGACATTCACCCATAATGGTTATATAACTGGGAATTTCCCACCGGCTCATGGTTCATCATCTTCACATGATTCAGAACAATGCAGTGGAACAAAACACCAAGTCTTTGATATGATTGAAAACAAATTGCACGGCATACTTGATCCAAAAAAAAAATTGCACAACAATTATAGAAGCGCTGCTGGAGTTGACAGTAGTACTTATTGTGGAGATAGAAGCGTTGCTGGAGTTGACAATAGTACTTATGGTGGAGACGCTGGAACCGAACCATATATCGTTGCTCATAATCTCATTCGTGCTCATGCTGCTGCTGTTGATATTTACAGAAAAAACTATCAGGTAGAATAATTATTCTTTTTTTGATAAAAAACCCGATCGATGTCAGTCTTTTATGGAGCCAACTTTATTATTGTGTTCAACAGGCAGTTCAAGGAGGGAAGATAGGTGTAACAAATATGACAACATGGTATGATCCTTATTCTGACAGTCACGAGGATATTGATGCTGCTTCAAGAGCTGTTGATTTTATGTGGGGATGGTAATTATAATACTTCTAATTCTATCTCTCTACTCTTTTTCATTTCATATATATATATATGAAAAGCATCAACCACTTGATTGAATTATTAACACTTTTATCAAGTATCATTAAATTGATGAGCCAACCTCTATAATTTAATAACATTTTGGAAAAAGTGTGATCTAAGTTCTATAAGGATGCTTAATTTTAATTAGTAATTTTTAATAACATTAAAATACAACTCATTTGAATATAAATTCATACATACTCAATATTTTTTCTAATATATATGCCTTCCAGGTTTGTAGCACCTATTGTGACCGGTGACTATCCGGCAGTTATGAGAAAACGAGTAAAACGTCGTCTACCCGAATTTACACCCGAAGAAAAAAAATTGGTTAAAGGATCATATGATTTTATAGGAATGAATTATTATACCACTTATTGGGCTGCTTACAAACGCAACCCACATTGCTACAAACCAACTTATTACACTGATCAAGAAGTTGAGTTCTTCAGTAAGTACTATTCCTTTCCTTTTAATTTAATTGTCCCTTTGTCCTTGTATTTTGTACTAAACCTTTTATTTATTGAATTACATTAGTTACAGTTTTAAATAAAGCGTAAGATGGTCATATTATAATCATATTTATGCTTGTTATATTGTATTTTAATCTCTCTGAAACACAATGTTAAAATTTAAGGAATAATATTCCTTTTTCTTCGATTTTTGAAGCTGAACGACATGGGATTCCAATTGGTGAAAAGGTTAGTAAATTGAGTGTTAATTAGAATTAATTAAAAGAGTAACTTTAATTTAATATATGGTTTTGTTGTTATGAATAATCAAATGTAACATGATCTGCAGGCTGGGTCGGATTGGTTATATATTGTTCCGTATGGAATACGCAGCCTTTTGCTTCACACAAAGAATAAATATCATGATCCCATAATTTACATCACTGAAAATGGTAATAATCAAAATATCCTATACTCTTATTTATTTATTTTTTGGGAAATTTACCAACCTTTTTCTAGTGGTAATAGTAAGAAATATTTTGTGCTTCGCCACATGGTTATTTCGGATAATATATTGATAATATTCCTCATTTTTGTCCAAATTGCAACTAATGAAGTGAGTTTAGTAAAGTTTGGTAAAAGAAGTCAAATTAATATATATTCTTTCAATTTAAAAAAAAATAAAAAAACCTCTATTCATAATAATTCTTATAATCCATTTGTGTAGGTGTTGATGAAAAAAACGACAAGACCCTGTCCGTTACCCAAGCTCGTAAAGATGATTACAGAATAAAGTTTCATCAAGATCATCTTGCCTATGTCAAAGAAGCCATCGACAAGTAAGCTTAGTCCTTCAAAACACGCACATGTGTGTGTATTTAACTTAATTACAACGATGATGATGAGTATGGTATTGCAGGTACCATGTGCGGGTGAAGGGTTATATGTTGTGGTCATTGTTCGACAATTATGAATGGGCAGAAGGATATACAGTTCGATTTGGAATTTACTATGTGGATTTTATGAACCATTTAACTAGATATCCTAAACACTCAGCTATATGGTACATGAATTTTCTCCACAAGAAAACTCTTCCAGTTGAAGAAGACGAGCAAAATCACACAGCGAAAAGGAAGAGAGATCATTGTTAAGAGTTTGCTCGTCATCAAGAGAATAAGAAGAGAGAGATATATGCTCTCTTTCACTAATTTGAAGCCATAATTTGTCTTAAATTTCAACTCGTGTTTGTGTGATCAATAAATAAACCATGTTGTGTGTTGTGTGATTCGAATAAGCCCTTTAGGCGCCTGCATGCAAGCCTGCATGTTGTAATTTTAATTTTCATTTGAATCTATAATTAATGTTGTTGTTGTTGTTATAAAAGTGGCAATTTCTTTCCCTATATATGTGCTATAATATTTGTTCAGATTTGAGTTTTTGGGATAGTTAAGTTATTTTATATTTTTATTTATCTAATTACAAAAGAAAAGATATCATCTGTATCCCAAATGTTTCCTCAAACATTGCATGAATACATTCTTTTATTCTAATTAAATTCTTGAATACTTTTCGAATAAACTGAGTTTCACGTTGAAGTAGATTCAAAAAACTTTACCATCTTGTATCATAGGATGGTATTTAAAGAGAATTGTATGAAATAATTTTTGTAATGAGTTTTGTGTATTAAAGATCGATTTCTTTTTATCTTAATTCTTATCTATGATTGGAATACTTCTACTATACAAAATTGAGAGAATGAAAATGTTTGATTATCAAATATAATTGAACCATTTTGATCTGTATTATTTCTGATCTGTATTCTTTCTAATACTACCTACGTTTAGATGTATATTCAAATATCAATTCAATTAACAATCAAACTGAGTTATCATAATAATATAAATGAATATAAATAAGTGTTAGAACATTATTGTATGTAAAATCTTTTATTCAAATATTTTTTTATTTGATTTATAATAAGTCTTATCAATTATATGTAAAATAAAAAAGAAGAAGAAACAGGGGAAACAGAGGAGGAATGTCAAGACAAACTTATTACAACAAAGAAAAAGAAGAAGAAACAGGGGAAACAGAGGAGGAATGTCAAGACAAACTTATCACAACAAAGAAAAAGAATTCAATGTGTAACACCTAGGATAAACCGATGCATAATTGAATTAATTAAATAATTTAACCCCTAATTGCTTGTTTTTATTATGTGTGTTTCAGAACGAAATAATGCATAATTTATTAATCGAGTTATAATTTATTATAATCGAATGATATTATATGTCAAAGTTCAAAATGTTACGTTTAATGGATAACCCATTTAGGGGTCCATGGCCCAAAACGGTATATATAAAAGGAAAATTAGAACACCTAGAGATAGGTTTTGGATCACATTGGATAAAGTAATTTTCTCTCTCTTCTCTCTCTCGACGCATCTCTCTCTCTTCTCTCTCTGCTCCCCCTCTCTTCTCTCTCTCTTTGAGCGCCGTTTCCCCCCTCCTTCTCTGTTGTTTTGTTGCCGGTGCTGTTGTCTGCTAGCCTCTATGGTCGGCCCGAAAAGAAGCTCCCACTGAACCCGTCACGGTTCTGGGCTCTGCGTCCCCCTGGGCGCCGCCTTCGCTGTAGATCGGAGGTGAGAGTCGCGCCGCCGTCGTCCCCTCCGAGCTCCTCCTCTTCTCCTTCTCGGCCTCCTCTTCCTTCCCTCCCGCGGTGAGCTGCCGCTGTCGTCGCGTGTGTCATGCCCCGAAATCATAACCATAGAATTTTATAACAGTTGGGAAAACATTTTAAAATTATCAGAGTATCCTCGACAAGCGTGCAGGAAAGAAGAAAAGAAAGGAGAAAACGAAGAAGACATATTAAATTATATAAGTTAAAAGCTTGTAGCAGCGGAGAGTAAAAACATATGTTATACAAAAAAGTTTGTAACTTGTCGTCCCAAAACAGTTTAAAGAAACATCTTTACAAAATATTAATAACAAACATGGCACTTCTCTCTCTTCAACTCCTCCCATTAGAGAAATCACCTGTATCGAACACATAAGCGGGGTGAGTGCATATAAATACACCCAGTGGAGATAAGTTTGTAACTTAACACAAAATCTTAAATCACATAATCAATTAAACACATCAATTACAATTCACAGCACATATATGACGTGGGCGCAGGTATATCCCGCCTTACCCCACAACAAAATCCACCGGGTGATTATTTGGTTAGGGGAACTTCACCAATCCTCCACATATCTGTTAGGACTTAATCCCAACCTACTTTCTCCAGAACCATGCTTATGAACACATATTCGTAACCTTTCCTCAACAACACATTTATATCACAGCACGTAGTCAAGACACATAAACAAGACATGTACAATATCTACTAGCATGCTGATATCAATAATTCACATATCATACTTCTGTTTACATATCATCACATCATAAAACATATATTGCCTTATCATCATAACATAAATTATCCAAAATCTTAGCATGCGACTACTCAACATAACACGTAAGATTAAATGTGAATTCAGAAATTACCCCCACCTAAGCTTGGGCGGTGCGACCTTCACATTCTTATCTTTTTAGCTTTGAGATGAATTTGGAGCGTTCGAGCCTACAAACATGCAAACGTAAGTTATTAGGGTTTTAGATTAATTAAACGTTCATATCTAAACTCTCGAAAAGAAACAACGAAATGACAGCAGAATATAACCCAAACAAGTCAAGAAATATAGAGGACTACAAAAGGAAGCCTTAGAAACGAGAACGGGTTAAAACGGGTGAAAAACGAGGTCGAACGGAGTGTTTTAGGGTTTTGGGGTAAAATCGTAAACTCAGAATAATTTTGGGGTCAAAATGAAGTTTCTGAAATTCTGGGGGGTCGAAATGTAATATCCAAAAGTTTTGGGGTGAAAAACAAGGACTTAGAAACTTCTGGGGGTGAAAACATAGTTTCCAAAAGTTGGAGGACTAAAACGCACAAAATGAAAGTTAGGGGACTGGAATGAAAAAATCCCTAACTTTCTAAGATTTGCAAGTAGGTCCCTGGGATTATGAAAATTGCAGGGAGGCCCCTGCCTCCCCAACACCCTTTCCCCCGTCTGCCCCACTTCCACCGCCGCCTGCAAGCCTTCGCCGGCGACACCGCGTCGCCGGCCAACACCCGAACACACATCCACTCTCGCCGGCGTACTCCGCGTCGGCCACGACATCACACGGCGGCGCTGGAAGCGCCGCCCACAACCACCACCAACACAGCCACTCACGCATGCACAAACACACACACCCACACTCCCGGCGGTTGATGCCGCCGGCGTTTCACGCACTGCCGGCGCTCCTTGCGCCGGCTACTCACTCCCACGGCGGCGCATGTGCCGCCCCCGACCAACCCAGCAGAGAGAGAAACGAGAGAGATCGAGGAGAGAGAGAAGGGAGCGCGAGAGAGAAATCAAAAACGCAGAAACTTTGACCGTTGCATGCCGGAGAGTGAACCAGTCGATCGACGATCCGAGCCCGGAATCGTGACGGGCTCGGCGAGAACTTCGATCTTGGCTCAAGAATCGCCCCGATCGGTGGCCGGCCGAGAACGAAGAGAGAGAAAGAAAAGGGTTTTTAGAGAGAGAAAGTCGAATCTTCTCCGGTAGATTGCCGGCGAATGCGGCGGCGGATGGCGATTCTGAGCCCGGAGTTGGAACGGGCTCGGCGAGAACTTCAAGATGGTATAGATTTAGATAGGTTTCGGTCGGAGAAAAAATCCGGCGACGGCGTCGCCGGCGGCTGCCGCGGCGCTCCGGCCGCCGAAAAAGCTAGGGAAGAATGAAGGAGGAGCAGAAAATTACCTTAGGTTAATATAATTACAATATGGTTTTACCATATGAGGAAAATGTCATTTATATCATTTATTAATCTTGTAATTAACTTATATTATAATCTTAGGGTGCGTTTGCTTGACTTGATATAATAGGTTAGATTATATCTGAATGATAGATTGCAAATGATAGATAATTATGGTTATGTATTAAGATGTTTGGTTAGTAATATATCATTGATGTTATTATAGTGTTATTATAGGAGATTCTTTTGTTTTGATAGTGGATCACCCTCCCAACATAGGATATAATATCCATTATTGGGCTAATATGAAGAATGGGCTTTGCAATTTTCAGGGCCCAGAATTTTCCAACCAAACATCTTAACCGGGTTGATGGGCTATATAATCCATTATATTAAGGTCAAGCAAACACATCCTTAAACTTTATATTAAATATCCTTATGATATTAATTAATTTGAGGTATCAATTGAACTCCGATTTGGTTCATTCTTTCGGCATTTCATTCGATTTTTCATTCTCTTTAATCTCGTTCCACTTTCGAATTATTTTACTGACTTTTCCTTTTTACGAAAAAAATTTCCAAAGTATTGAACTTAGATTAAAGCATACATGTAATTAATTTTCTGAAACGCACATAAGCTAAATCAAAGTAATTAGAGGTTTAAATATTTAGTTGTCAAATTATGCATCGATAAATCCTAGTCGTCACAGCGTGTGTCAAGCCGGTGCGATGGACGCGCGGGCGAGTCGTCTGTAAAACCGCCACCGCTCGTGTGTTTTGGGTGTGGGGTGCATGTGTTTTTCACATCGTGTGTGTGTTGGTGTTGGGTGAGTGTGTGTATGGGTTCGTTGGGGTGCACGGGTGGCGTCGGGTGAGTCGCCGGTGACACGGTATCTCCGGCTTCGGCGGTCGGAGGCGGTTGTAGGGAGGGTGGCTCGGCTGGGAAGGGGTTTGGGATGGAGGAGTGGTTCCATAAATTTGAAAGAATTCAGGGGCTTGGGTGCAAACCCTAAATTTTAAGTTTATTTACGTTTTAGTCCTTAAGCAATCTAAAATCTCATTTAAGCCCTCAAAGTTTTTGGAAATTCCTTTTTTACCCCCAAAATTTCTGAGATTTATGTTTTAACCCCCAAATCTTCTATAAATTATGTTTTGACCCCAAAGGTTTTAAAATATATCAAAAAGACCTCAAATTTTTTCTGATTTTACAAAATGACTCATTTGGTCAAAGTCAACATTCCAGAATTTACGAAAATGGTCCTATGCTTCTAAAAACTCTGTTTTAAGCTCGTTTTACCTCTGTTTAAGCTCATATCGATCCCTTTAAACCCTATGATCGCGTTTTAAGCTTCTATGATCATTTCAACGCCTCTTATGAGCTCAAAAGCTCAGTTTTGCTTCATTTCCTCTCTCATTTCTTCCTCTAGAGAGAATTTCTAAGTTAATCTTAATATATGTATATATATAACATAATGAGAAATCTAAAACCTCCTTTATATGTATGTAGGCTTTGAAGTGAAAGAAAGAACTTAGGACTTGGGATTCAGAGCTTCACAAGGATTACCACCGAACAAGGTGGGGGTAACTTCTAAACCTAATGTTTTATCATTCCGCTTTTATGCGAATGCCATGGATAATATATCCTAAATTGACTTAAATTAAAAAGTTAGTGTACTAATTCCAAATCTCAAAAAGTTAGTGTTCCTAAATGATTAATGACAAAAAAACTATTATATCCTAAATCTGCAATTTTTGCCATATCCCTGGGTAATAAAATGATTACAACTTACAATTTACTATACAATATTAAATAAATGATTAATTAGGACTTTGGTGAGATTCATCATAAATCTACCTAATTTCATGCATGAGATTATCAACTCACATTCTACATACAAAGATAATAAATTTCATTTGTGGATAGTGAAGCTCGATTTTACAGATTTATTGGATAAGACCATCTTAAATATTAAATGATTAATTAGGACTTTGGTGAGATTGGTCATCATAAATCTAGCTAATTCAAGCATGACATAAATCAACTCACATTCTACATGTGAAGATAATAAATTTCATTTGTGGATAGTGAAGCTTGATTTTACAGATTTAGTGGATGAGACCATTTCATTTGAACTTTTATGTAAATACATCGACACAAAATATAATGATATAATAATATTATAAGATTGGCAATAATGATTAAAAAAATTACTAAAACAACCAATAACTTGTTTCTTAACCACCAACTTTAATTTCCATTTTCCATTTTCTTTAGTTCTCCGCATTTTTTTCATCTGCCCATCTCTACTTTGATCACCACAAATCTTTCAATGATGTTCTATCCTAAACTTGCTCTTTCTCTTCCAACAAATCCCAAGGTAACTTTTCTCTTTTCACTCTAATACTAATTTCATTTTCCAGAAAATGCGTCAATCTTAAGATTGTTAATGAATTGTAATTGAATTTATTTTGTTTCTCAATTTAATAAGAGAATTTAGAGTTAGAGCTGAATTTCGATGTTTTTGAGGTTCATTATAAAATAAACATATTGGATTCAGTGATGAATGATTATTTGATTTTGCAAGCAAACCAAGAACATGATACAAAACAGCCTTCTTACCTATAAGTTTTTTAATTTTAATTTCAATTTCTTCTATAGATATTGTGTTTTAATAGATAAATAATCCGATTTATGGGGATGCTATTATAATAATTTTTTATACTCCAAATCTTTTATCATATTGGCTTCATCAATATTCAAAAATAACCTCGAAAAGATTAAGGGAATCCGGCTTGTATATTAGGCTAAGGCAGTGAAAATTGATGCAATTTACTATTTGGAACTAAAAAAAAAAAAAAGAAGTATATTTTAAACTTATATTGTCCGTACTCACTTTTAGTGTAACTTTAAGTAATTTGGATTGATGGTAACTACCAAGGTGCTAGTTCTAAACATATATGATGTTATATATATGGAGGATAAACAGAGAATTTTTTATTATTTTTTTCGATTTTGAGTTGTTTTTCTTGCATGTTTTCTAGGAATATTTGGTTATAGATCACTGCTGTAGTCCTCTCACCAGGATTCAGCTGTGAACTACAATGGGACAGTGGTGGACTAAGGTAATTGTTGCTTTTAACAATGACATTGTGTATATATGTTATCATATAAATGAACATGTTTTGTGGTTTGTAATGACTTTCGTAGAAAATAATACCTTTTCCTGATTATATTGACAAAGAAATTAGACTTTTGATGTGTTGTATTATAACAGATGTGTGCATTCTTACATAATTAGGAGCAATTAGTTGAAAGTTATATGTTTGATGTTAGTTTTCAACAGTGCTGCTAACCTATCCACACATATTAATGTGTTCACTATTTATGTGTCATATATCTAATATATCTATTATTAACCTACCTATCGTGGACATATATTAATGTGTCCACTATTGATGTGTCACATATTTAACACATTTATTAATTTTATTTTCTATAATTTAAGAGAATAAGATTATTACATATTATCGGAGGACCATATTAAGAGTTGCCCACGATAGGCATTGAAGCATGTTCATAGTTCTGTCAATGGTTAAACTACGTGGTTTTCCTTCATGATGTTTATTTGGTAAATGCAGACATTGTATTTTGTGCACTCATGCAGACGAGGTACTAACGATGATACTATGCCAGAACTCGCGGGTGGAAAGGTTCGTCTCGTAACCACAATGAAGAAGTGGGAAGAAGAGACATCTCAAGCAAACAAGGAGGGTAAAATCGTAAGTTTGCATACTTATTCTTGTTTCTCCTTGCATTTTGTGCGATTCTCATCTTGATTTATTCCAACAGGTGGTGGTGAATTTCAGTGCTTCTTGGTGCAGTTCTTGTACTCAGTTCGCATCAGCTTATCGTAAACTTGCTAATAAATATACCTCCATTTTGTTTCTAACAGTTGATGTTGACAAGTTAGCTGTAAGTTCTCTTTCATTCCAACACAAAAATGTACAAAAGTGTTTGGTAATGATCTAAAAATAAGATTTTATTTCATCTTAAAATAAGATGTTATGAGCTCATAAACCCATTTTAAAAATAATAGGGAATCCCAACTTATTTCTAAAATAAATAAAATCTTTTTTGTTAACTCCTTTAAACTAAATTATTTAAATTATACAATTAGTAGTAACATCTTATAAGTTTCATCATCTATATATTCAAACCTTTGAACAACTTATTTTTGAAATAAGATAAAGGGTAAATTACAAAAATCAAGTCAAACTATAACCTCTTTTGCACTAAAGTACCCAAACTTTAGATTATTACAATATAAACCCCCACATTTACAAATTGATTTTACAGTATACCCGTTCGCCCTTTCAAATGCTACAAAATGGATTGTATCTAAGCAGCCATTTTGTACATTTCGCAAGGGTTAACGGTGGTACAGTGACAATCTAAAGTTCGCGTACGTTAGTACAAAATGGATCATCGTTTGATTTGATTTCTGTAATCTACGCTAAGATAAAATATCCTATAAACTCTTTTAAATAAATTTAGCCAAACATTCTCTAAGTTAACATTGTGAAGCTTTTTTATTTTTGTTTTGTTTCTAGGAATTTAGTAGTACATGGGACATTAATGCAACTCCGACGTTCTTTTTCTTGAGAGAGGGACGACAACTGGACAAATGCGTAGGTGCAAACAAGGATGAGCTTAAGAAGAAAATTATTGCAATTACTGAGTCGAGTGCAAGCTCTTCACTGAGTTGAGTTCTCTGTTTTTTTGTTTGCTAATGAGAAGATATGCAAAAAGAAAAACCCAACCAATTAGCCTATGTGTTTTAGCAAATTTAGCATATGTCCATTTTGGTTGTAAATTTTTCTTTTTCTTCAGTTACTCAGCTTGATGGATTTGAGTTGTAAATTTATAATTCATTATTACAAATCCATTTCTATTGTTTAGAAATTTTGAACATGTAGTTCGAATTGTAGCATCCCAACCCAATTTACGAGGATTCAATCACCACCTTGACTAATTATGCTCAAAGTATTCATAAAAAGACATAATAATAATTGTCAAAATTATTTTCATAGAGAAACTCAACAAAAGACTTAATTATAAAACCATGAATATGATTATTAATTTTTTTAAACAGTAAAAGATAATCATACAAGTAACTAACTAGTGTGTTACCCATATTTGTAAATCAAAACTTTAACATGTTACAAAACACATGAAAATTTTACTTGAATGGTTAAAACAACATTAATAGTTTTTCAAAGAACATTATGCATATCATATGTATACATACAAGTATCTCACCCGTGAGTATGAATTTTTTTAAAATATTATAAGTTTATGAATGATGTAGTTGAATTCATCTTATAAAATTAAAAACAATGATGTAATTCGATGAAGTTAATTTTTAAAAATATCATTAACCATGTTTTTTTTAGTGAATTAACGATGTTTTGATTATGTATTAAAATTAACATATATAAAAAATTAAAAATAATTTATATATAAAAAACATCAAATGATATATTAGACAAATAGAACATGTCGTTAATTACCACCAACTCAATCAAAATAAATAAGGAATAAATAATATATTTTATACAAAAAAAAAGGCATTGAATTACAATTTAAAAAATAAAACAATCTTTATTAGAGATTGTGGAACACTTCTTCAACTCTGAATATAACACCCCAAATAAATTAGCTAATGTGTAATGTTATATATATAAATATATATGTTGCTAATTAACTATATATTAGAATTAACTAATTAAGTTTAAGAATTAATTAATTAAGATTAATTGTTACTAATTAATTAATCAAGTTAAGAATTTAATTAATTAAGTGATAATCTTAATTAAGCTAAGAATTTATTTAATTAAGTTTAAGTAATCGGTTAATTAAATTTTAATGTTTTAATTTTGGTTACTCAAGTAATAGGCATAAGTATTTGATAAGCTAAGTAAGTATATATATATATTTACGTATACAAATATATGTACAGGTATAATTAATTCATTAACTAAGTAAACGTAGTTAATTAACTAATTGGAATAAGCATGTAATAATTAAGAAAAAGGCACGCAGGACATGCTTTCTATTAGGAATATATTTGTACATATTTCTTTGTATCATTTTGTGTGTATTGGGCCTCCATATGTAACTGTATATATATCCCTTTGGGTGTTTAATATTTTAATTATTCACTTCTCATATGGTATAGAGCCAACTAGGGTTCCACATCTAAAACCCTACCACCGACAGTGCCGCTTATCACAGATCCTTTCTTTTTTTTCCGATCTCGCCTCTCTCAATGGCGTCTCCATCGGACATCATCTCCATCAATGCTTCCGCCCAAATCCCGTTGAAACTCGATTCAACAAATTATACTTCATGGCGCTTCCAATTTGAAGCGATATTGGAAGCCTATGATTTACTCGGCTTCATCGATGGTACTTGGCCATGCCCACCCGCCACCATCCTAGCCGATGGAACTTCAAAGGAGAATCCGACATACCCCCTTTGGCTCCGATAGGACAAGCATCTCCTGAGTGCGATAATTGGATCGATCACTCCAACTTTGATTCCCTTTATTGCCGCCGCGAAAACATCCAAAGCTGCATGGGATATTCTGGCCATCACGTATGGACGACCTTCCCGTGGCCGGATACTCGCCCTCAAGAACCGGTTACAAAATCCGATAAAAGGTACTCAAACAATTACTCAGTTTATGCATGGCATCAAGAGTACGGTCGAAGAACTCACTCTTTTGGGTTCAACTGTTGATTCGGAGGATCTCATCCTCAAGGTGTTGAATGGTCTTGATGACCAATATCGCGAGTTGTCCAACGCCATCCAAGTGCGTGAGACGTCGGTGTCGTTCGACGAACTTCATGAAATGCTTCTGAACTTTGAAGCCCAGGTTTCTGCCCGCTCTGCTGCTGCTGCACCATCCACTCATCTCAGCGCCTTCGTCGCCGGTCGCAACACGTCGTCCTCCGGTGGCGGCAGAGGCAACCAGAACCAACCCCGTAGCCGTGGGCGTGACGGTCATTCGCAGTCCAACGCTCAGCGTTTTCACTCTTCAAATTCTAATCCCGGAGCACGCCCTTACAAAGGCCGTTGTCAGCTTTGCGAGGAACAGGGCCACTCCGCTAAACGGTGCCCCAATTTTAACTCCAATCCGATGTTAGGCTTCACTCCGTCGGCCATGCCGCGTCAGCCCTCCGTGCCGCCGTCTGCACACACAGCTGCTCACCCATCGGCCTCTTCTCCGTCTGATTGGATACTCGATTCGGGTGCCTCCCATCATATCACCACTGATCTGGCAAACTTATCTCTGCATTCTCCTTATGATGGTCAGGATGATGTGATTATTGGCAATGGTTCAGGCCTTTCAATTACGCATAAGGGTACCTTGCGTACCACGACGTCGCTTAATTTTTCCAATACTCTATGTGTTCCCACTATGCATAAAACACTTATTTCAGTTGCTCAGTTGTGCCGTAACAATGATGTTGATATAGTGTTTTCTGCTCTTGGTTTTCAGGTGAAGGAGCGTCGCATGGGGGACACCATTCTCAGCGGACTCAGTAAGGATGGCGTCTATTACTGGCCACGATCACCGGACTCGACCGTTTCTGCTCTCACAGCAACCTCAAACGCGTTGTCTCTCTGGTATCTCCACCTCGGTCACCCTGCGTCTCCCATATTGCGTCATGTTGCTAACACCACTAGTTTATTTTCTACGTCGTTTTTTGATTTTACGTGCACTTCTTGTAAAGTGAACAAGAGTCATAAGCGTCTGTTTCAGGATTCTAGTTTGTCATCTAGTTCGCCGTTAGAACTTATTTTTTCCGATGTCTGGACCCTCCTGTTTTGTCGAATGATGGTTTTAAATACTATGTTATTTTTGTCGATCATTTTACAAAATATGTGTGGTTTTATCCTTTACGCCGAAAATCTGATGTGCTTATTATATTTCCTCAGTTTAAGTCACTCGTTGAAAACTACTTTTCACGTAAAATCATCTCTCTATACTTGGACAATGGAGGTGAGTTTCTCGCTCTTCGTCCACTTCTTGCTGCCAATGGCATCAGTCACCTCACCACCCCACCCCATACCCCTGAACACAATGGCTATACCGAGCGTCGTCATCGTCATATAGTTGAAACTGGTCTCACCCTCCTTCACCAAGCATCACTTCCACTTGAGTTTTGGCCTTATGCCTTCACCACTGTCATCTATCTAATCAATCGGATGCCCAAACGAAACCTCTCTATGTTGTCCTCTTTTGAAAGACTTTTTGGTCGTTCGCCAAATCTTGCCAAACTTCGTGTCTTTGGGTGCTTATGTTTTCCCTGGCTCCGTCCCTACTCCGTCCATAAGCTCGACCCTCGTTCGCATCCTTGTGTCTTTCTTGGTTACTCTCTTACCCAAAGTGCCTACCTCTGCTATGACCCGTCGTCGTCTAGAGTCTATGTCTCTCGTCATGTCGAGTTTGACGAACGTACTTTTCCTTTTCCCAGCCTCTCCTCTACTCCGTCCACGTGCCTCTCGCCGTCGGACCCCCAAACATCGTCACCACCGTCGTCGCTTCCGGTGCTAGTGGTCACTCTATCTATTCCCGCTATAACTCCCGTCGACGTGCCTTCACCAGAGCCGACTCCCGTCGCGCCTGACCAGCCACCCCCTCACCTCGTGCCGCGCATCCTATGCGCACGAGGTCACAGAACAACATCAGGAAGCCCAATCCTCGGTATGCTCTACAGTCCACTGTTCTTGGTATCGATACCGAACCTACTTCGGTCACACAGGCTCTCAAGCACCCACGATGGCGTTCTGCCATGTCTGCCGAGTATGATGCGGTTCTGCACAATAACACTTGGGAGCTTGTCCCTTCTCACTCCTCTCAGAATGTGGTTGGTTGTAAGTGGGTATTTCACGTAAAACGTCATCCCGATGGTTCTGTTGACAGGTTTAAAGCTCGGCTTGTGGCCAAGGGCTTTCAACAACGCCCTGGTGTGGACTTCTTTAACACCTTCAGTCCGGTTGTCAAACCGGCTACTGTTCGCTTGGTCCTGAATATTGCCCATTCTCGAGGCTGGTCTCTTCGTCAGCTCGATGTGAACAATGCCTCCTCTATGGCCATCTGGAGGAAGAGGTCTATATGGCTCAACTGATAGGTTTCACGGACACTTCATTTCCATCTCATGTTTGCAAGCTCAAACGTTCTATTTATGGTCTTAAACAGGCCCCTCGTGCGTGGTATATTGAACTTAAAAGTTTTCTACTGGCTATGGGCTTTGTCAACTCCCAATCTGACACCTCACTGTTTGTCTTCCATCGTTCGGGCATCGCGACATATTTTCTTGTTTATGTTGATGACTTGATTCTCACAAGCAGTGACTCTGCGTTTATAACCCGAGTTGTGGGTGCTCTGGCCGACCGGTTTTCGATCAAGGACTTGGGTTCTCTGTCCTATTTTTTGGGTATTGAGGTGCTTCCTAATTCCAGTAGTTTATTACTTCTGCAGCGCAAATACATCACTGATCTTTTAAGTCGTCATAATATGCTTGATTCAAAGCCGGTTCCTACCCCTCTCTTGCCATCGACTCGCCTAAGTCGTGCTGATGGCTCGGCCCCCGCCGATCCGACTGTTTATCGTCAGGCTGTGGGGGCGCTTCAGTATCTTCTAGTTACTCGTCCTGATCTTGCTTTTGCCGTCAATAAGCTGTCTCAGTTCATGCAGGCGCCATCTGAGACGCACTGGGGGACGGTAAAACGATTTCTTCGTTATTTGAACGACACTCGTGATGTTGGTCTGCAGCTCCGATCACATTCGTTGTTTGCGCTTCATTACTTCTCTGATGCTGATTGGGGGGGAGATAGTGATGATCGCTCGTCTACCGGCGCCTATGTTTTCTTTCTGGGTCCTAACCCGATTTCTTGGAGCTCCAAGAAACAACGTTCGATTGCTCGGTCTTCCACTGAAGCCGAATATCATGCTATTGTAGCTGCTTCTGCCGAAGTGCAATGGATGCGATCGCTACTTGGTAAGTTACATGTGAAGCTTCAGTCCACGCCTGCGGTTTACACTGATAATCTTGGCGCTACCTATCTCTGTGCAAATCCAGTCTTTCATTCGCGTATGAAACACATTGCCATTGATTATCACTTTGTTCGTGAGTTGGTTCAGTCTGCACAGTTGCGTGTTTCTCATGTTTCATCCTCGGACCAGCTTGCGGATGCTCTCACGAAGCCTTTTGCTTCGCCTCGTCTTTGTTTGTGTTGGGTTATTCCTCCATAATTGGGAAGCCCACATTGAAAGGCCCGTAAGCCCAACATCTAGAATGTGTTGGAAGATTCTAGAGATATTGAGAAAGCTTCTTTGAGAATTTACTAGAGAAGCTTCTTTGGGAATTTTCTTGAAGCTTGTCTTAGAAGCCCCATCATCTATTATAAATAGATGGGTTGGGAAGACATTACAAACACACAACCAAATATTGAGAGTTCCTCTTAGAGAGAGTTTCTCTTAGAGAGAGGGAGTTCCTCTTAGAGAGAGAAGAAGAGTAAGCCACTTAAGGGTGAGATAGTGTGTCCCACTAAAGCGAGATATTGAGAGTTATCCTCTAGTTGAGGCTGGAGAGAATCTATTGTAATCATTGTAATCTTATCTCCTATAGTGAAGAAATCTCGGACTGAGGTCCACCGTGGTTTTTTCCCGATTTGGGTTTTCCACGTAAAAATCTGTGTCTCTACTACTCTACTTTGTTCTATTATTTTATTGCCCATCTTAAATCCACAAAGAGGGAAAAAGAACACGCTTCTGCATTTGATAGACCTTTTCCCAACAGTGGCATCAGAGCACCAGGTTGCAACGGGCTCAAGAGTTCTTGTGTCATTTAAGATGGAGGGTATCAGTCACGATGGAGATATGTTCAAACTCACGTCGGAGAACTATTCCTATTGGAAGCCCATGATGGAGGACCATTTATATTGTAGAGACTTACATGAGCTAATCACTAATCAGACAAAGCCGGAGGGGAAGAATGACAAAGATTGGGAGTTGCTGAACCGTAAGGCCGTAGCGATGATCCGAAAGTACATCGATCGGAGTTTGTTTGAGCACGTAGCCACCTACACGAATGCTTATGAATTATGGACAAAACTTGAGTCCATGATTCAAAAGAAGACACCGAGAAATAAAGCTCATCTCGTGAGGCGGCTAGTGAAGTTGGAATATAAAGATGGAGAGAGTATGATAGAGCATCTAAATAATTTCAAAGGACTTGCCAACCAATTATCAAAGATCGAGATGAAGGTTGAAGATGAATTACAAGCTCTTCTACTCCTTAGCTCACTACTTGAGAGTTGGGATACTCTAGTCGTCACCCTGAGCAACTCCGCCTTAGAAGGAAGGCTTACCATGGACTTGGTTGCTGACAGCCTACTGAATGAAGAAGCACGAAGAAAAGAACGAGGAACACACAATCAATTTGATGCTAATATTGCTGAAAATCATGGGAGGAGTGATACACGTGGGAGAAATGACACTCGAGGAAGAAGTAAGACTCGAGGTAACGATAAATTAAGGGGCAAATCCAAATCACGCACAAAACTTGAATGCTACTACTGTGGTGGACCCAGACACAAAAAAATTTGAGTGTCGAAATTTGAAGAAAGACCAGAAGAATGGTACAGTGAAACCGGACAAGATAGATCCGATGAAAAAGGAAAATACCACAGCCGTCGCAACGAAGAATGATGTTGATGTCTTTCTCATCGGAGCAGACAATTATCTCAACCTTGCACATGATGATAGCTACTGGATAGTTGATTCTGGTGCCTCCTTCCATGTCACCCCTCATGGAGAATTTTTCTCATCCTATCAAAGTGCAGACTTTGGGTCTGTAAAGATGGGAAATCAAGTCACCAGCAAGATCATTGGCATTGGCAATATCACACTGATGACGGATACGGGATGCAAGCTATTGTTGAAGGATGTAAGACATGTGCCAGACATGCGTTTAAATCTTATTTCAGCCGGGAAGCTTGATGATGGAGGACTAGTAAGCCACTTTGGTGATGGTAAATGGAAGCTCACCAAAGGCAACATGATCATTGCCCGAGGAAAAAAGGAAGGCTTCTTGTATGTCACACAAGGAAAGTTATGCAAGGGGGAGGCCAATGTTGCACATGACAACTCAAATATCGAGTTATGGCATAAGAGGTTAGGACACATGAGCGAGAAGGGATTGCAAATTCTTGCCCGAAAAGAATTGCTCCCCAATGTGAAAGGTGCGACACTTGATTCTTGCATTGATTGTTTAGCTGGAAAACAACATAGAGTTTCATTTCAGAAATCTGCCCAACCAACAAGAAGAAAACATAGTCTTGATTTGGTACATACTGATGTGTGCTCTATGACTGAAAAATCTCTTGGTGGTGCCTTATATTTTGTAACCTTCATTGATGACCATTCGAGAAAAGTTTGGGTGTCTTTGCTCAAAACTAAAGATCAGGTGATTGAAGCATTCAAGGAGTTCCATATGAGAGTGGAACGAGAGACGGGTCTGATGTTAAAATGCGTTCGATCTGACAATGGTGGAGAATATCGTGGCCCTTTTGAAGCATATTGCAGGTCACATGGCATTAGGCTCGAGAAGACGCCTCCTAAGACACCTCAACTGAATGGAGTGGCCGAAAGAATGAACCGCACCATTGAAGAAAGAGTGAGATGCATGCTTTCTCACGCTAAACTACCTAAGACATTCTGGGGAGAAGCTGTGAAGACTGCTGTTGATATTATCAATCTCTCACCATCAGCTCCTTTGGATGGAGATATCCCAGAGGAAGTTTGGTCGGGAAAGAAGGTGTCTTTTAATCATCTGAAAGTATTTGGGTGTCGTGCATTTGCTCATATTCCCAAAGATGAGAGAGCAAAGCTTGATTCAAAGACAAAGCAGTGTATTTACCTTGGTTCACCAAAGGATGAATTTGGATATCGCTTGTGGAATCCAGTTGAGAAGAAGGTAATAAGAAGTCGAGATGTTATCTTCTTCGAGGATCAAACAATTGAAGACTTTAGAAAGGAAGTAGAACCCAAGAAAGTCAACAACCATATCCCAGAAGTACATGATACTTCAGAAGATGTCTCTAAGACCTATGAAGAGGAAGAAAGAAACAATGATGAAAGCTCTGAAGCTGCAACTGAGTCAAACCACCAACCCCAACAGATTGAGTCGGAGAATACTCAATTGGAAGCTCCAATACAGCCTCAGGAAGGCTGACCCAAGAGAACAATACGTCTTCCTGCCAAATTTGATGGGTTTGTGATGCTTACAGATGAGGGGGAGCCGCAAAGCTATGAGAAGCTATGCTTGACGACCACAAGGAGGAGTGGATGATAGCCATGCAAGACGAAATGCAATCCTTGCATGAGAATCAAACATATGATCTAGTAGAGCTTCCCAAAGGAAAGCGAGCACTGAAAAACAAATGGGTGTACAGGCTCAAGGTTGAAGAAAATAGCTCAAAACCCAGGTACAAAGCTCGAATCGTTGTAAAGGGGTGTAATCAAAAGAAAGGTATAGACTTCGATGAGATCTTTTCGCTAGTGGTGAAAATGTCGTCCATACGAGTGGTTTTAGGCCTTGCCGCCTGCTTAGATTTGGAGATCGAGCAACTTGATGTGAAAACAGCGTTTCTGCATGGAGACCTAGTGTAGCACCCCGGATCAAAATGAGCATAATTGAATAATTAAGTATTTGAACCCCGACTTAATAATTATGTGCGTATGTTTTGACTGTTTAATTTAGTACATGCGTTTCAGATACTTGGCTAACGCCAGTTTTAGATCTAGATGGATATATTTTTCGTGACATGGAACCTAGAATATGATTTTACCAAGAGATTCGTATCGGAAATACGAGAAAACAGAAACAAACTAGCGGTGAATCGGAGACCCGTAGTTCAACTAACGAAGGAAAGGGTAAAATTTTGATAAAAGGTAAAAATAAAAATAATATTTTAATGAAAGGTAAATTGAGATATTTTTGGTAAATAGTAATTTTTCAACGGTAAAAAGGTAAATTCCAAAATCTATAAATAGGGGCTCATAACTTTCAAAACTTATACGTTTTCAAAGCCGACGACCCGAGCGACGCTCGCGACGCGAACACGTAAGTTCTCTTTCTTTTCTTTTCCTTTACGTTTTTATTTTCCGCCGCCGCCGGAGTGCCGCCGGAGCACCGCCGCCGGAGCGCCGCCGCCGCCGCCGCCGTCGCCGCCGCCGTCGCCGCCGCCGCCGCCGTCGCCGCCGCCGCCGCCGCCGCCGTCGCCGTCGCCGTCGCCGCCGCCGCAACCGCCGCCGGCCAGCAGTGGTGCTGGTGGTGGTGTGTCGGGTGACGGGTGCGCGCCGGGTTGTGCGTCGGGTCGGGCGTCGGGTGCGCGCCGGGTTGTGCGTCGGGTCGAGCGTCGGGTGCGCGCCGGGATGTGCGTCGGGTGCGCGCCGGGTTGTGCGTCGGGTCGCGCGCCGGGTGCGCGCCGGGTTATGCGTCGGGTCGGGCGTCGGGTGCGCGCCGGGATGTGCGTCGGGTGCGCGTCGGGTGCGTGCCGAGTGCCGGGTGTGCGCCGGGTGCCGGGTGTGCGCCGGGTGCCGGGTGCCAGGTGTGCGCCGGGTGCCGGGTGTGCGCCGGGTGCCGAGTGCGCGCGGGTGCGAGCGCCGGGGATCCAGCGTGCGCGGGCGACGGGGACCGGGTGGCTGAGGAAACTCGGCAGCTGCCGGGTGATGCGCGAGCTGTCGTGTTGGCTTTCGCCCGACGCCGGGTACCCGCGAGCCCCGGAACACGTAACGCCGTACTTTCGATCCGTCGTGTCTTTAACGAGCGTTCTTCCGCCGGAACCTTTTACAGCTTTAATTATATTGTTTTTAGGACCTAAGAAACACCGTAAATTTGTAGGCTTTTGTGGACTAAGCTTGAGGTGTTGAGTTGTCAGACATTCTGTCCTAGCTACTCACGCGGTAACCACTATACGAGGTGGGGGTAATTTCTAACTCTTAAACTGTTTACAGCTTTCCCTACTTATGAAATATGATTGGGAATCTAAGTGCTGTGTTTATACTTGCTGTGCCATATTATATCTGTGAAAGGACCGAGGTCCTCCGATCATGCATTCTGTTCGTCCCCTGCTATTTTCTACTACTCTGTGGAGGTGTCGTGAGCCTCTTGAAATGCACTAACGGTGAGATACCGTTATATAGGGTAAGACGGGGGAATCCCGCACCTATACGTCCCTTGCCATTTCTAATATCTGCTTTGCATATATCTGTGCTGTGACAACGTGACTGTAAGTTAGCTTTTCGGTATTTATATTTCTGTCTGGAGTCTTATGAGGTGGATGTTATCTCCACTGAGTGTATTCAACGCACTCACCCCTTAATCTGTACTCACACTACAGGAGATGAGGAAGCTGGTGAACCCTAGACGGAGGGGGATAGTGCTAGCTGTCGGTATTTCTGTTAAAATGTCTTAGTTTAAACTTCTCCAAACACGTTTACAAACAGTTAATGATCTGTATATATTTTTGGGTACTTGTGAGGATGGGAGATCCTGATGTTTAGCTTCCGCTGTATATGATGTATATTATCGGTGTGAGACCGAATGTTATCGGCCGAGGCCGAAGGTTGTTGTGAGATGGTTTCTTGTCGTCCCTTACCTCTTTCTTCTGTTGTCCCTTGCTTAATTCTTTCTGTATGTGTTATGCGTCCCTTGCTTTTCTATCTTCACGCCCGGGTAAAACTCTGATATTTTTAACGAAAGATTTTGGGGCGTGACAGGTGGTATCAGAGCGGTTCTAGTGATGAGAACTTGCTCGAACTGGTTTTAAAATGAGAGAAACGTGATTTTGAAAGTGTGTTTGCAAAAATGTAATCGGATTTTCCGAAAAGGGTAAGAAAGGCACTAGTCTCCCTCTATAGGTGACCCTCCTTGGTATGTGACTTATGGAATTAGCATGACTGCTTGTTATGTGTCCTTTGGTTTGCAAGATATCAACTGTTAAGGTTTGATGAAGTGTTTATCTATTTGCATTTCTCATTTATACGATATAAACTGTATAAGTTTGACAGGGTGTTACTGATATTGTTCCACGATAAAAAGATCTTTTGAAAACCTCTTGATGTCACTATACTCGACACACTGCACTGAGTCACCGCCACAAAGCCGCTGACTGCAGCAGCGTGAGCTAGTGTGTGAGTATGACCATTCGCAGGAGTTGATGTCGTGTGACAGACAGTTGAATCTACCATGGGCCCTTGTTTATAACAGGGTGTACCAATGAGTGGGTTTTCTCAGTTCGTGGTTACGATATGTAGCACCGCTGTCAATACTCGAGGTCTATGAAGACCATGTGGAGAAGTTGATGACGTGTTTCATGATGTATTCATGTGAATGGCGTATACAGGCTGGATATACGCTATCTTACATAATGAGATCATGGAGTGTTTATAAACGAATGACGGAGAATTTATTGAGATTATAAAAGATCTATGGAATAAAGTTGTCGGTGCTATGTTACCTGTTGTTTGGTTATCTTTTGTTATTATCTGTTGTTATATACATTGTTGAGTTGCGAGAGGTAGATTATAAGAGTTAATTTTCATATGACGTCTTTAGAACGATATGGATGCCGTGAGAGGAGACTTGGTGACCGCACTAAGAAGCTTGACCCGATATTTCGAAACCACACAAGCTGCATCTCCATCGTTGTTAGGAAACGATGCGAGCCCAATCCTTGTACAGTTCCGACGTTTCGATCCACCGACCTTCGATGGAACAGGGGAACCAATCAAAGCGGACGAGTGGCTAAAGTCGTTGGATCGACTCTTTGGACTTTTGGCATTCACCGAAGAGCAGAAGATCTCCTGTGCTGTGTTACAACTCACTGGAGAAGCCAGCCACTGGTGGAAGTTATACGAAAGGACTATGGCACCCGAACATAGGAGTGCAATGTCTTGGGGAGTCTTTAAAGAAGTGATTAGACAAGATTTTCTACCTCAGTCATACCGTGACCAAAAGGAAGCAGAGTTTATACAGATTCATCAGGGAAATGCTTCCGTGGAAGAATACGAGAAAAGATTTAACCGACTGAGTAGGTATGCGCCCCATCTGGTAGACACGAATGCCAAAAGGGTCAGATGCTTTGAAAAGGGTCTTCACTTGGAGATCAGCTCTGTCCTGGCTAGTCAGGGTGACATGCCTTATGCCGCAGTGGTTGAGAGAGCTAAAGAGATTGCTTCTCGTCACCACTTAGACATGGCTCCATCCAAGAAAGCGGAAATAGTGATAGGAAAGAGGAAATTGACCGGTCTAAGTCAAGACTTCGATCAGCACAAGGTCCCACGGACTAGTAATGCTCCGCTTCTTCCTACACCCAAGTTAGGGAACTCATGTTTCAGGTGCGGAAAACCTGGACATGTTGTGAGAGACTGTCTGAAATTTAGAAATCCATCAGCTTCAACATTGAGACCAAGGTCAGGGGGAATTCGGAGATGCTACAGATGCAGAGGGCCAGGACATATCTCAACTAACTGTCCGAGGTCTCGAAACTCACCGCTAGATACACGAAATTGCTACCGGTGTGGAGAACCGGGACATATTATGGCTAATTGTCAGAGGTTCAAAAGCTCAACAGCTGCAACACCAAGGCCAAGGTCAGAAGCAGGCCAGGCACGAACATTCGCCCGCCCTCCCTAGCTCAGAGACTACCAAGAGATAGACTAAGGATGATGGACTTTTAGTTTATATATGTAATAGTTAGATAGTAGCTCGTACCTTGGAGTAGCGCCCGTAAACCTTTTGTATAATGTACGAGCGGCCCATCTTTTGCTCATGCATACAAGATACCAGTTCGACTTTTGCTAATCGATGGAATCTACGTTTTCTTCTCTCCTCGCATATCGTGTTTAATTTCTTTATCTATAGTGCTGATATGACGATGGATCTGTTGAAGCATGTTGACGGTAGGATAGTCGCTGAAACTTTAGAAGTTAGTATCCCCTCGAGGAAGACGGTAAAGACAAAACACTTGTACTGTTGTCTTAAGATTGCCTTCCAGGATAGGACGCTTCAAGAAGATCTCCACGCTCTGGAGATGAAAGATTTCGATGTGATTTTGGGAATGGACTGGCTAGAGTCCAACCACGCGGTAATCAAGTGCCGTGAAAGGGAGATAACCTTCGAGATAGATCTCATCCCTGGATCAGCGCCAGTGTCAAAGGCTCCTTATCGGATGGCGCCGAAAGAATTGCAGGAATTGAAGGTTCAGCTTCAGGAGCTGTTAGATAAGGGCTTCATCGGACCGAGTGTGTCGCCCTGGGGAGCACCGGTACTGTTCGTGAAGAAGAAGGATGGTAGCCTCCGGATGTGTATTGACTACCGAGAGCTGAACAAGAAAACAATAAAGAACAAGTATCCACTGCCTCGGATTGAAGATCTCTTCGATCAATTAAGAGGTGCTAGTGTGTTCTCGAAAATTGACTTAAGATCGGGATATCACCAGATGAAAGTCAAAGATGCTGATATATCCAAGACAGCATTCAGAACGAGATATGGCCACTACGAGTTTGTAGTAATGCCATTCGGGTTGAGTAATGCTCCGGCTGTCTTCATGGATTTAATGAATCGCATCTTCCATCCTTATCTTGACCTTTTTGTCATAGTGTTCATTGATGATATTCTCATCTATTCGTGCGACAGAGCGCACCATGCACAACATCTTAGAATCGCACTGGAAGTACTAAGGAAAGAAAAACTTTATGCTAAATTTAAGAAGTGCGAATTCTGGATGGACAAAATTGGCTTTCTGGGCCACATTGTTTCTGCGGAAGGGGTTGAGGTGGATCCTGAAAAAGTGGCAACTGTTAGCAATTGGGAGACTCCAACGAATGTAAAGGAAGTTCGGAGTTTCATCGGCCTAGCTGGATATTATCGAAGATTTATAGAATGGTTCTCGAGGATCGCCACTCCGATGACACGCTTGACCAGAAAAGATGTGAGGTTTCAGTGGAATGAGCGGTGCGAGCGAAGTTTCCAGGAACTAAAGAAAAGACTGACAGAAGCACCAGTCTTAGTAGTTCCAGATATGTCCAAGGAATTCGTAATCTACAGCGACGCGTCCAAAGAAGGTTTGGGGTGTGTATTGATGCAAGAAGGAAAAGTGGTGGCATATGCATCACGCCAGCTGAAGATCCACGAACAGATTTATCCGACTCATGACCTAGAACTAGCAGCAGTGGTACACGCCCTAAAGATCTGGAGACATTATCTCTATGGCGTGAAGTGTGCAATCTACACTGACCACAAAAGCCTGAAGTACTTCTTCGAACAGAAGGAGCTCAACATGAGATAAAGGAGATGGCTAGAGTTGGTGAAAGATTATGATATCACGATCCACTATCATCCCGGAAAGGCGAATGTGGTGGCTGACGCCCTTAGCAGGAAAGGGAAAGGAGTAGTGTCATCGATGATCACCAATCAACTCCAACTAGTCGAGGAGATGTCGAAACTTAATTTGGAGATACTCTCGCCACCGATCAGTATTGAATCCCGAATGGCAGCGTTATTTGTAACACCCACGCTGCGGGACCGAATTGTGGAGGCTCAGAAGAAGGATAAGTTTCTAAAGAAGATGAAAGCTCTGATGGATAAGGGAGGAGCTGAAGACTTTTCTTTAACTACGGATGGAGCTCTAATCTTCAGAGGAAGGCTGTGCGTGCCTAAGAACGAGGAATTAAAAGAGGAAATACTCAAAGAAGCGCATTGCACACCTATAGTTGCACACCCAGGAGGTACAAAGATGTACCGAGACTTGAGGGCGAATTTCTGGTGGAGGAACATGAAGCGAGGTATAGGATTGTTCGTCAAGAAGTGTCTCATCTGCCAACAAGTGAAAGCAGAACATCAACGACCAGCTGGGATGCTAACTCCATTAGAGATACCGGAGTGGAAATGGGAACATATAACCATGGACTTTGTGGTTGGTCTACCGACAACCAGACGGGAAAACCACGCCGTGTGGGTGATCATGGACAGATTGACGAAATCCGCCCATTTCTTGCCGATCAAGATGACTTTTGGACTAGACAGATTGGCACGGATATACCTGGAAGAGATAGTCCGACTACACGGTGTACCGGTTTCTATCACATCTGACAGGGATCCACGGTTCACTTCCCGATTCTGGCAGAGTCTGCAGAAGGAGTTAGGAACCAAGCTGTCTTTCAGTACAGCTTTTCACCCACAAACCGACGGACAATCAGAAAGAACCATACAGATCTTAGAGGATATGTTGCGGGCCTGTGTTCTAGATTTTCCCGGAAACTGGGAAGATCATCTGTGTTTAGTAGAGTTCGCCTACAACAATAGCTATCAATCAACCATTGGTATGGCACCTTATGAGGCCCTCTACGGAAGGAAGTGTCGATCACCAATATGCTGGGACGAAGTTGGTGAAAAGAAAATTCTGGGGCCCGAATTGGTGGAACAAACAGTAGAAGTAATAAAGAAGATTCGAGACTGAATACAAGTGGCCCAAGATCGACAAAAATCGTATGCAGATAAGAGACGAAGAGAACTGAGGTTGGAAGTTGGGGACAAAGTTTTCCTCAAAGTGTCTCCCACTAAAGGAGTTCACCGTTTTGGAAAGAAGGGAAAACTGAAACCAAGGTACGTGGGACCGTTCGAAATCTTGGATCAAGTTGGGGAGGTCGCGTACCGACTAGCTCTACCACCGGACTTTGCTGGGGTGCACAATGTCTTCCATGTGTCTATGCTACGAAAATATATTTTTGATCCAAATCATATAATCAATCGAGAAGGCATCGAACTGGAGAAGGAACTGACATATGAGGAAGTCCCGATAGCCATCTTGGACAGAAAGAAACGACAACTTAGGAACCGAGAGATGGCTATAGTGAAGGTCCAGTGGAGCCGCCACGGAAGGGAAGAGGCAACCTGGGAGTTGGAGGACGAGATTTTGAGGAAGTACCCCGACATACCAATCCTAGGTATACGTTTGTTTGTCTTTCTAAGTATGTGCTCAATTTCGAGGACGAAATTATTTTAAGGGGTAAGGGATGTAGCACCCCGGATCAAAATGAGCATAATTGAATAATTAAGTATTTGAACCCCGACTTAATAATTATGTGCGTATGTTTTGACTGTTTAATTTAGTACATGCGTTTCAGATACTTGGCTAACGCCAGTTTTAGATCTAGATGGATATATTTTTCGTGACATGGAACCTAGAATATGATGTTACCAAGAGATTCGTATCGGAAATACGAGAAAACAGAAACAAACTAGCGGTGAATCGGAGACCCGTAGTTCAACTAACGAAGGAAAGGGTAAAATTTTGATAAAAGGTAAAAATAAAAATAATATTTTAATGAAAGGTAAATTGAGATATTTTTGGTAAATAGTAACTTTTCAACGGTAAAAAGGTAAATTCCAAAATCTATAAATAGGGGCTCATAACTTTCAAAACTTATACGTTTTCAAAGCCGACGACCCGAGCGACGCTCGCGACGCGAACACGTAAGTTCTCTTTCTTTTCTTTTCCTTTACGTTTTTATTTTCCGCCGCCGCCGGAGTGCCGCCGGAGCACCGCCGCCGGAGCGCCGCCGCCGTCGCCGCCGCCGCCGCCGTCGCCGCCGCCGCCGCCGTCGCCGCCGCCGCCGCCGCCGCCGCCGCCGCCGCCGTCGCCGCCGCCGCCGCCGCCGGCCAGCAGTGGTGCTGGTGGTGGTGTGTCGGGTGACGGGTGCGCGCCGGGTTGTGCGTCGGGTCGGGCGTCGGGTGCGCGTCGGGTTGTGCGTCGGGTCGGGCGTCGGGTGCGCGCCGGGATGTGCGTCGGGTGCGCGCCGGGTTGTGCGTCGGGTCGGGCGTCGGGTGCGCGCCGGGTTGTGCGTCGGGTCGAGCGTCGGGTGCGCGCCGGGATGTGCGTCGGGTGCGCGCCGGGTTGTGCGTCGGGTCGGGCGTCGGGTGCGCGCCGGGTTATGCGTCGGGTCGGGCGTCGGGTGCGCGCCGGGATGTGCGTCGGGTGCGTGCCGAGTGCGTGCCGAGTGCCGGGTGTGCGCCGGGTGCCGGGTGTGCGCCGGGTGCCGGGTGCCAGGTGTGCGCCGGGTGCCGGGTGTGCGCCGGGTGCCGAGTGCGCGCGGGTGCGAGCGCCGGGGATCCAGCGTGCGCGGGCGACGGGGACCGGGTGGCTGAGGAAACTCGGCAGCTGCCGGGTGATGCGCGAGCTGTCGTGTTGGCTTTCGCCCGACGCCGGGTACCCGCGAGCCCCGGAACACGTAACGCCGTACTTTCGATCCGTCGTGTCTTTAACGAGCGTTCTTCCGCCGGAACCTTTTACAGCTTTAATTATATTGTATTTAGGACCTAAGAAACACCGTAAATTTGTAGGCTTTTGTGGACTAAGCTTGAGGTGTTGAGTTGTCAGACATTCTGTCCTAGCTACTCACGCGGTAACCACTATACGAGGTGGGGGTAATTTCTAACTCTTAAACTGTTTACAGCTTTCCCTACTTATGAAATATGATTGGGAATCTAAGTGCTGTGTTTATACTTGCTGTGCCATATTATATCTGTGAAAGGACCGAGGTCCTCCGATCATGCATTCTGTTCGTCCCCTGCTATTTTCTACTACTCTGTGGAGGTGTCGTGAGCCTCTTGAAATGCACTAACGGTGAGATACCGTTATATAGGGTAAGACGGGGGAATTCCGCACCTATACGTCCCTTGCCATTTCTAATATCTGCTTTGCATATATCTGTGCTGTGACAACGTGACTGTAAGTTAGCTTTTCGGTATTTATATTTCTGTCTGGAGTCTTATGAGGTGGATGTTATCTCCACTGAGTGTATTCAACGCACTCACCCCTTAATCTGTACTCACACTACAGGAGATGAGGAAGCTGGTGAACCCTAGACGGAGGGGGATAGTGCTAGCTGTCGGTATTTCTGTTAAAATGTCTTAGTTTAAACTTCTCCAAACACGTTTACAAACAGTTAATGATCTGTATATATTTTTGGGTACTTGTGAGGATGGGAGATCCTGATGTTTAGCTTCCGCTGTATATGATGTATATTATCGGTGTGAGACCGAATGTTATCGGCCGAGGCCGAAGGTTGTTGTGAGATGGTTTCTTGTCGTCCCTTACCTCTTTCTTCTGTTGTCCCTTGCTTAATTCTTTCTGTATGTGTTATGCGTCCCTTGCTTTTCTATCTTCACGCCCGGGTAAAACTCTGATATTTTTAACGAAAGATTTTGGGGCGTGACACCTAGAGCAAGAAATCTACATGGAGCAACCCGAAGGATTTGTAGTCCCGGGTAAAGAGCACATGGTGTGCCAACTCAAGAAGAGTCTCTATGGTCTGAAGCAAGCCCCGAAACAGTGGTACAAGAAGTTTGATTCCTTCATGAGCGAGCATGGTTTCAAGAAGACATTCATTGATCATTGTGTCTTCGTGAAGAAGTATGATAATAATGAGTTCATTATACTTCTCCTTTATGTCGATGATATGCTAATCGTAGGGCAAGACTCAAAGAAAATTGTCGCAGTGAAGAAAGCACTGAGTTCGTCATTTGCCATGAAGGATTTGGGTCCAGCAAAGCAAATCCTTGGAATGAAGATTACTCGTGATCGATCCAAGAAGTTATTGTGGCTTTCTCAAGAATGGTACATTGAAAAAGTTCTTGAAAGATTTAGCATGCACAACGCTAAACCGGTCAACATACCACTTGTTGGACACTTCAAGTTGAGTAAGCAACAATGTCCAATGAGTGAGAAGGATAAAGCCGAGATGAAAAATATTCCATATTCATCTGTAGTTGGAAGTCTCATGTATGCGATGATATGTACAAGACCGGATACTGCACATGCTGTTGGTGTGGTAAGCCGCTTCTTATCCAACCCCGGAAAGGAACATTGGGAAGCTGTGAAGTGGATACTTAGATATCTCCGTGGGACGACGAATAAGAGATTATGCTTTGGTAAAGGAAATATTACATTGAAGGGTTACACAGATGCAGACTTGGCAGAAGATATTGATTCAAGAAAATCAACATCGGGATACTTGACAACTTTTGCAGGGGGAGCTGTATCCTGGCAGTCCAAGCTCCAAAAATGTGTAGCATTATCCACTACCGAAGCTGAGTATATCGCAGCAACTGAAGCATGCAAGGAGATGTTCTGGATGAAGAACCTACTGATTGAGTTGGGCCAAAGACAAGAAAGATACGTATTGACTTGTGATAATCAAAGTGCAATTCATCTAGCCAAGAACTCCACATTTCACTCTCGTTTAAAACACATTGATGTCCGATATCATTGGATTTGGGATGTGTTGGAAAAGAAACTCCTACAGCTTGAGAAGGTTCACACCGATAATAACTGGTCAGACATGATGACAAAAACAATTTCGACCAAGAAATTTGAAGATTGCTGTGAAGGAGCTGGTTTGGTGATTCCTCCCAATTAAGTCGGAAGGGGGAGATTTGTTGGGTTATTCCTCCATAACTGGGAAGCCCACATTGAAAGGCCCGTAAGCCCAACATCTAGAATGTGTTGGAAGATTCTAGAGATATTGAGAAAGCTTCTTTGAGAATTTACTAGAGAAGCTTATTTGGGAATTTTCTTGAAGCTTGTCTTAGAAGCCCCATCATCTATTATAAATAGATGGGTTGGGAAGACATTACAAACACACAACCAAATATTGAGAGTTCCTCTTAGAGAGAGAGTTTCTCTTAGAGAGAGAGAGAGTTCCTCTTAGAGAGAGAAGAAGAGTAAGCCACTTAAGGGTGAGATAGTGTGTCCCACTAAAGCGAGATATTGAGAGTTATCCTCTAGTTGAGGCTGGAGAGAATCTATTGTAATCATTGTAATCTTATCTTCTATAGTGAAGAAATCTCGGACTGAGGTCCACCGTGGTTTTTTCCCGATTTGGGTTTTCCACGTAAAAATCTGTGTCTCTACTACTCTACTTTGTTCTATTATTTTATTGCCCATCTTAAATCCACAAAGAGGGAAAAAGAACACGCTTCCGCATTTGATAGACCTTTTCCCAATAGTTTGCTTATGTCCAAGATTGGTGTTTCTGTCAGCTCACCATCTTGAGGGGGCGTATTAGGAATATATTTGTACATATTTCTTTGTATTATTTTGTGTGTATTGGGCCTCCATATGTAACTGTATATATACCCCTTTGGGTGTTTAATATTTTAATTATTCACTTCTCATACTTTCTCCCTCCATAAGCCACGTCACCTGCTGCCTCTTCCTCTCTCAAGTGACACCTAGCTAGTAAACGGGTTTGTGTGTGAAATAGGGAAAGGAAGGGAAATTAAAGAACAGAGAAGCAAGACAGTAATACATACACAGTTTTCCTCTTCTCGTTCTCCATCTCACTCTCTCGCAAGCTCTCTCTCTCTCTCTTTCTTTCCATCTCTCTATTTGCTGCGGCTGCTACGGTTTGCTGGCACAGGTGCGCCGGCGTTTTGCTGTCGGCTGCCGGGAGCGGTGATGGGCGTCGGATGGCGTGCAGGCGGGCTGGTGTGCTTGTAGGTGGGCACCGGGAGCGCTGGGCGCCGGGAACGGAGCTGCTGATGCGCAGGGCGCCGGGAACGGGACGCTAGGTGTGCAGGGCGCTGGGAGCCGGTGTGCAGGGCGCTGGGAGCGGTGTGCAGGGCGCTGGGGGCGCTACTATGCTGAGTTGGGGGTGCGCCGGGGACGCACCGAGTCTGCACGGGGGGCTGGCCGATGGGCGCCTTTCGTGCTGTTTTTGGTTGAGTTGTAGAGTGGTTGTGTGTGTTTATGTGGGTTGTCTTAGTAGGTGGTAGTATGGTGGTCAGTTGGGTGTGAGTCGCCGGCGACGCGGGTCGTCGGAGTTGGTGGTAGCAGCAACGGAAAGGAGCTAGTTGGAGCAGTTTTGGGGTGAGGGAAAAAGGGTTTTTCTTTTATATTTGCAGGGGTTATTTATATATGTTTAGCATTTCTTTGCAATTGCAATTCAAAATTCAATCTTTTTAGTTTGGCAAAGATCATTTTATACTCTGCAAGTTGATTTTAGCTTTGCAAATTAACCTTGCAATTTGAGTTTCAACTTTGCAAATTGAATTTCTACTTTGCAAATTGAATGTAACTTTGCAAGATTGAATTATTTTGCAAAGTTGATTTAATTTCACAAGAATAAGTTACTTTGCAAGATTAGTTTATTTCGCCAAGTTAATTTAATTTCGCAAGATTCATTTATTTTTGCAAGATATATTGTCTTATAAGGTTGATTTATTTGGAAAAATTGATTAATTTTGTTGCAAGATTTATTTATTTTGTAAAGTTGATTCATTTAAGCAAGATTAAAATTTCTTCTTGCAAGTTAAAGTTTCCTTCTGCAATTTAAGTCGGTCCTTGCAAATTCAATTTCTTTTCCCTTTACGAGTCTTCGTTAGCACCAAAGCTTGTTTTCTAGATAGTGCGAGTGCGCTCGGGCCAGCACCGGGGGGCCCGCGTCGGGGGCTGCTGTCCTGTTTTGCTGCTGCGCACGGGCAGCGCTCGACATGCCATTTCAGGCCCTTTCGATGATGGGATCGGAAAAATGTTTTTATGGCATATATTAGGGTGTATGAGGAAGGTCTCCACCAACTTTGGTGGCCATCCGAGGTCGGACGATCGAGGAATAATTTTACGAAGTCGGGGCTGCGATTCTGCACCCGAATCGGAAATAGTCGCGGAGCAGAAGGTCTTAACGAAAGGGTTTCTTAAAACGGTTCGTATGGGGTGTTCTTTAGCGTGTTAGGAGCATTCCTACCAAATTTCACCTTAAGGCGAGTCCATTTGAGGGGCCTAATGCAGCAGGGCACAGAGTGACAGTGCAGTGTACAATGGTGAATTTCAGCCTATTGCAAGGGCAATTTCTAGATGATCGAATATCGGATGGGCTTGAGATTTCACGGAGTTAATATTCACACCGAGAGCTTCATTGCGGGCTTTACGGATCATAAATCGGAGCTCAGATGAGGAAGATACGCAACGACGGTTTTCTTTCCAGTTGGCAAGGGATTTTACATTTTCAATTCACTTTGCAAGTTCAATTTATTTTGCAAGATTAATTCACCTTGCAAGTTAAATTCTTTCCTTGTAGGAAATGTAGACGAAAGACCACACCAGTTCCCTGAAATGTGGCAGTTTTCCCAAGATATCATTGGATTGAGGTGAAGAGACGAACTTAGGATTTAGAGAATCGAGTTTCTTGAGGGTTACCATTGAACAAGGTGGGGTTAATTTCTGTACTTCCATATTTAAGACTCTAAGTGGGTTTGAAGTGAAGTTATGTGTCTACATGAAACGTATATGATTATTTTATGAAGATTGCATTTTATGCTTTACTACGAGGTGCAACGACAGTGTGCTATTTGCAAAGTGAAGGAGTGAAATTATGATGAAATGTGGTAAAGATTATGGGGAAATTCTTGCTTACCCATTTATGTGACCAAGTGCTATAATGTGACGATGTTGACTGATGTGAGCTGAGTATGATTAATTTGTAAACGTGACATTATGTGCCTGTTACGTGACAAAAGTGAGTGAAATGTTTGCAAGATGAGTGAAATTGTTATGTGTGTGATGTGTTTGCAAGGCTCAGTTCCACACTAACTCTACGGTGGCTAAGAACCACATTAACTCCACGGTGGCTAAGAACCACATTAACTCTACGGTGGCTAAGAACCACAAAATGTTTTCCACGGCGGCTAAGAACCGTATTTTCAAAAGGCGGCCTTAAAACCGCATTTATGTGATATTGAGTGATATGTTTACTTTGTTTGATATGTAAAAATGGCGGCAGGTTCCGCAAGACAAAAATATTTTCACAGCGGCTCAGAACCGCAAAGTTTTCCAAGGCGGCTCAGACCCGCAACTATGTGCTTGATGAATTATATGTCTATGTTACTTGTTATGCTCTTTATCATGTAAGTATTTAAATTTCAGCATTTTTATTTTTATTTTATCCATAGGCCTACAATGGTAGGCTAAATCAATATGTGTTAGATCATAGCTTTTGGAACTTAAAAATGACTTTTTAAAGACACTCAGGTTTGAGTTTTACGACTAAGATGATTATAAATTCCTAATGCTCACCCTTTTGCCGTGTTTCCATAAAGGCGTTTAGGCCTCAATAAAATCCTTAGAGTATAAATGTCTTGTAAATTTCTATGCATCCTGGGTTAGAAATGGTATCAGAGCTATGTTTAAAGAGAGTAGTAATGATCTAACACATACTCTTGATCCAAGAATGAATATCTTTAAGGTAAAAGATACTGTTAAAAACAGTATGATAGAGAAGTATGATATTCCTCAGAATTTAAATCTGTTAAATAAATGAACTATTCCTAAGGTAGAACCTAAAAGGGTATACCACATAGGAACCTTTGAAAGAATAGGATTAAAACAGTTGTTGAAAACCACTGAATCTTCTATTCCTCTTGATAATCAAGAAATGATTATAAATTTACTTGATAAAAAAGATATTTTACCTTTTATGAAAACACATAAATATATACATATTGGCTTAGTTCAAATAGCATTTAGACCTTTAACTTTAAAAGGTTTACCAAAAAGTTTTATAGCAGCTTTAAAAGATGGAAGAAATAAAGTTTGGAATAAATCCCTTATGGGAATAATACAATCAAGTCTTGCACGTGGACCAGTATATTTTGATATTTATCCTAATCTATGTTTATCTCTTACTGATAATAATGTACCAAGTGCTTTAACATTAAATGTTAAAACCCAAAAATATATTAAACAAAAGCATAAAGTTTTCTTCAATATATAATTCAATCATTTTTTGTTTTGAAAAGGTTCCAGAGTATTTCTGAGAGATTCTTTTGAAGGGACTAATGGAATCCTCTTTTTCTTTATTCTTATCTTGTTTTTGTAATTTATAAATATTGATCTATTCATTAAAATCATTTATACCAATTCTCCAAAGACAAGGAGTATCATCTTCAGTATAACCAAATTCTGGTGCCCACTTCTATATCCATGAAATGCTTGATTCCATAAACAACTGTCAACTATAAATATTTTGTATAATGAAGTCGTTCAAAAATTGAAATGTTAATAGGTCAAAATGGTCACTTCCAACCACCTTAGGTTACCAATTCATATTTTTAATTTAATTGTTTAAGTAATCTGTAAATTTATGTGTTATTGATTGTTTTTTGTGTATAATTCTTCTCTTATAAGGATTTAATGGATTAACAATTTTGATTTACAGGGAAGATAGTTTGCAAAGTAGTTTAACTACAAATATTGTTTATGAGGAAATCTTTTAAAAGTGATATTGTTAATTGGTCAGCCACTTCAAGTTCTATTTATCTCATATTTCGAATGTAGACTTTTCAATTTGTTGCTTAACTATCTATAAATTCATATTTTAGTTTTTATATTCCAAATTTCTAATAAAATCATATATAATTATTTAGAATAACCTACATTTAAAGTTAAAATATCTAAATTATTATAATATAAAAAATTAATAGTATTATATATTTCATATTAAAATTATATACCATTATATAATGTTGTCAAATAATAAAATTATTAGTTGACATATGATAAGCCGTGCAATGCACGGATACACTACTAGTTATATATTAAAAGCAAACGTAAAATGAAATAGGTATGGCTTTTGATACTGTATTTCTCTCTCTCTCTCTCTCTCTTTTAAATTTTCTTTCTTTTTAATCAAATATCTATTTTTGGAAGTCACTTTGGGCGGGAAAATTAGACCTGCTATTTTTAGCTATGGTCCAATTATTATATATACTAGTAATTCTCTCGTATGTTGCACGTTTTGTTATATAACATCTAGTATTTCAAAATTTTTAATAACATAATTTAGTGACATGAATTTATAATATTTTAAATATTTAAATTATTAAGATATTTTAATTTTATATCTATATCATTCTAAATAGCTGAATTTGATAATATTATAATTTTCAAACTCAAAAGATTATATACAAATGCATAAATAAGTTAAAAAACAAATTGAAAAGTTTATAATCAACATATGAGATCAATAGAAGTGACCATTTTTACAAATTGTGTCTACCCTTTAGTTATAAAAAAACATCATAAATTAAATTTAGTATCAGAAAACACTTATTGCATCATAATATTAAGTAGTAGCAATTTTTTTAAAAAATTATTTTAAGTCTTAAAAATATGTATGTGTATTGAAATCAATAATGATTTAAGTATAGTAAGATTAATAAATAGAATACTTTTTGTAAAGTTATTATCATTATATATAATATGTGTTTTATTAAAAAAACATAATGAGTAAGTGTTTTATTAGTACTCATAACTATAGATAGATATATAAATTTTTGGTCCAACCAACGTAAATAACTTAATTATTGATACGAGGAAAATACGTACATTTTTATGGTGATTAATGTGAGATTTTATGATCGTTTAATTAATTGGATGCACTATTTTTCTATATATGTGTGATTTGTGTCTCCAAGTACTTCATATATTATTTTCTTGATTATTTTAGGAGTTTTGAAATATTTTGGAGTCGAGGAAGATGATCATGGGACGAGTCGTTTGGGCGAATTTTATTCCAAGAACCTAAATTGAAGAAGAGAAAGCCCAATATCATCCATTTGGGCTTAACAAATTGAAGAGAAGGAAAGACAGTGGCTCGTGGCCCATTACTTGAGAAGAATTGGTGGCCCAAATGTGATTGTTCACGCCAACATCCAAGCAGCAGCCCTATTTCATTATTAACTTCTTCTCCAAGAAAGGGCATCATCAATATTTTTCGCTATTCACGTACGAGGAAGGTGTGAGATGTAGGAGAGAGAAAACCAAGGTTTTAGATTAGAGAGAGAAAGTTAGAGAGAGAAACGTTTTTTATTTTTCCTAGATTTATTTTGATGGAGTTCTCGATTGCTTTTGTGGATTTAATCTCGAGGATGCTCGGCTAATCTTTCAATTCCGGTTAGCAGGGATGTTTGAACCCATATTTCTTTTATGTTTTAATTAATCCTGTTTCCTCTTCTTGATGTTTGAATGGAATTGATTATGCTATCTGTGAATATCGTTTTCAATTGTTGATGCTTAATTTGGATTGGCCACCTAGGTTAAGTAATTGATAATTGATTGCTAGAATTTTAGATCATGAATCCTAATTGTTGTGATTTAATTTTCATAAGTGGTAAACTAGAGGTCGTGCATCTCTAGGGTAGCATAATCCTAGATTATCGAATCGAGCTTGTGTATTCGGAGTCTAGTTCATCCTATCGTCTTGGTAATTAATGCATTTAATGAATTAAATCTAGAGAGCTTGTTCTAGGTTATTCAATTAAATAGGGTTAATTAGTGATCTTATCCTAATTTAACTAATCTTAAGAGACGATTCGGTTTAATAGAGCTTGTTGTTAGACTAGGGGTGATAATTCCATGATAATCTTAGAGAGGGGTGTTACGTTGATTAAGGCATAATTGAAATTGGGGGATAGCTGAACTGTTAACTGAGATTGTTTTTTATATATTGATCTCTTGTTTAATTTGTTTTCTAGTTTCATAATTATTTAGTGGTAATTAATCAACCTCAAAACCCCCCAACCTTTTCTGTCTTTTGAATTGAACATAGGTGACATAGTTATTTCTTCACTCCTCGTGGGATCGTGTAGCGCCCCGGATCAAAATGAGCATAATTGATTAATTAAATATTTAAACCTATAATTTAATAATTATGTGCGTATGTTTTGATTGTTTAATTAATTACGTGCGTTTCAGATACGTGTTTAATGCACAATTTAGATCGATAATTTGCATAGACGTGGAACATAGAATATTTTTACACCATTAGATGAGTAACGGAAAAACGAGAAGATAGACACTAATTAGAGGTCAATCGGAGATCTGTAGCTCAAGTTACAACGAAAAGGGCAAAAAACGAAGTTTCGGAAAAAAGCCGGAAGATATTTACGGTGAATAGTAACGTGGAAAAATCAACCGATGAACAGTAACCTAGCCTATGTGGATAGTACTTTTCCATTTCTATAAATATGGGCTCATTCGATTCGAAAATTTACCGTTTTCCCGAGTGAGCCGATCGAGCCGAACACGACGAAAACACGTAAGTTCTCTCTCCTCTCTTTTCTGCCTCCGGCGCGCCGCCGCCGGTGTTTGCCGGAAAATCTGAAACTTCTCGGTTTTGGCCGATTTTCACACACAACGTAGGTCTCGTCGAGACGAGTCTAGGACATCTTCCGGAATTCAATTCCGATTTCTCGTTCGCCGGAAAACGGCGAAAAACAGCCTCTTAAACCCTAACCCTAACCTTTGCACCACCTTCTCTCTCCTCTGATTTCTTTCTCTCTCTACCTTCTCTAGCCGGAGTAGTGGACGGCGAAGCTACCTGGGTGTGAGGGGGAGTTGCCGGGGTGGTGGCGCCTGGCCGGAACAGTGGGTGTATATATATACGTGCATGTGTGTGTGTTGTGAGGGTGTGTTAGTGTGTGTGTGTGATGCTGCTGTACCCGGCGCCGCCATGTAGGAAGTGATCGCCGGCCAAGCAAAGCCGATGGTGTGTGTGTTTATGCGTGTGTGTGTGTATGAGCGTGATTGTATATGCATGTGTAAGGGTGTTGGGCTGGCCGGGAAAGGTGGCCGGCGACGGGGGGTTGCCGGCGGAGGGGTTGGGAGTGGTTGCCGGCCACTGGAAGTCGCCGGCCGGAGTTTTGAAAGTTGGGGTTGGGTTCGAAAAACAGGGTATCGAAGGTGTTTGCGGTGAAATTTCAGGTACTATTCACAGCCGGAATCCGGCAAGGGATGGCCGGAGGTGGTAGCCGGCGGTGCGAGCTTTCCGGCGGATGTGGTGGCAGCGGCTCAGGGCTGTGCCGCCGCGGCTGGTGGCGCCGGGAAGATGGGCAGTCGAGCAGGTCGACGCCGGGAGCGCTGTGCGCGAGGTTGCACGCGTTGGGTGGGCGCCTGCCGAGAAATCTCGGCCCTTGCCGAGTGGAACTGACCCGCTGCCGAGACGGGGATACCCAGCTGCCGAGAAAACTCGGCAGCTGTCGAGGACGAGCGCGCGCGGGCTCAGGGCGCGCGACGCCGGGTGCTGGACGCGCGCGCGGTGCGCGCGCCGGCGAGCGTTTTCACACGTCGTTCCATTTTGGATGTTTTCATCGAGTTGTCGGGAGTCGGGGGTCCCGGTCAAAGTCAACCCTTGACCAAAATTATGAAAATACCCCTCAACCTTAAAATGCTCCGTTCGAGCTCGTTTCAACTCCGATCGAGCTCATTCTTTTTCCGTCGTGACCCAAATTTCATTTCCGATATCGTTTATAACTTTAATTATACATTATTAAGGATCTAAGAAACATCATAACCTGTGTAGGTTACCAGTTGGATAGAGCTTGGTGATACTTGACCTTTGGTACTCGCTACTCACGTGGTAACCACCGAACAAGGTGGGGGTAAACTCTAACCCTTATGTTTCCATTAATAAATGCTTGTGTGTTTGTTACATGAATGATGAACTTATGTGTTGAGATAAATGTTGTGATGATATGCCGTGTGTGGGGGTAAACTCTAACCCTTATGTTTCCATTAATAAATGCTTATGTGTTTGTTACATGAATGGTTGAACCTTATGTGCCTTGGGTTGTGTGCTGTGATTATTGTGTTTATACATGGGTCATGATTATATTGTGAAAGGTCGAAAGTCCACATTCATGGGAAGAGTCAAAGGGTTTACTTTCGCAGGGGTAACTAGGGTTTGTAGAGTCATGGGCTTTGTGTCCATGGGGCTTTGTGTCCATTAGGTTGTGTGTCGTGTGATGGGCTTTGTGTCCATTGGGCTTTGTGTCCACTAGTGAGTCGTGGGCTTTGTGTCCATTAGGTTGTGTGTCGTGTGATGGGCTCTGTGTCCATTGGGCTTTGTGTCCATTAGTGAGTCATGGACTTTGTGTCCATCAGGCTGTGTGTCCATTGGTAAGTCATGGGTTGGGAGTCCATTAATGAATCGAATCATGTGTTTTGCATTATTTATGATTGTTTTGTGTGACTGGTTAAAATTGTTTAAATTATGGAAAGTATTTCCCACGAGTGTATTCAACGCACTCACCCCCCACCTGTACTCACACTACAGGATATTACGAGAGTCAAGATGCGTAGAGAGGGTGGCGCCATATCAAACTTTCCCTTTTTGCTTTCAAAGGTTATAGTTCAAGCGATGTTGTATATAATTCACGTTTGTAAAAGATAAACCGTTCATCATCTTTGTAAAGGATCCTGATGATTTTCCGCTGCTATGTTGTAAAATGTTTTTATTTCGGCTAGACGCCGAGGATTTGTATTTGTAAAATCGTCTCTCATCTCTTCCAAAGGATTTCTATTTTATTTCATGCACGTCTTTTTCCCCTTTCTTTCTTCATGCCCAATGGAAAACTCTGATATTTTATGAAAAGAAAACGGGGCGTGACAGATCGACTTTGACTTGCCCTAGCTACTAGTTGGTTAGGTTAGAAAAGAAATTATTTAATTTTATCGCGTAACGACGTGCGGTCAATTATCTCAAATTCAAGTAAAAACATATTTTCTTATCAAATACCAAAAACTCTCTGTATCTGTATTTTAAATAAAATAACTGAAAAATAGACATAACCTTGCATTCAATCCACTTGAACTAAGAAAAATAAAGCAAAAAATTTTATGGAAGTGTTTGTTTGTAGACAAAAAATCATATGCCCCAGGTGCCGCCAACTCGACCCGGCGCGTGGGCCGCTCCCATGCGCCCTTGCTGTGCGTCCACGCGTGCGCACATGTTGGTATTGCACATTTGTTCTAAATGTATCACACATATACTATTCAAGTATCAAATACCTTTAGTTCATGTTTGTAATACCTATAGAACAAATGTGTGATACCTCAAAACCGTGCGCCCATGCACCTATGTTGCACGCGCACACCGCGCGCCCACACCGCCCACATCCGCCGCGCGCACCTCACAAGTCTAAAAGTATCACACATATACTCTTCAGGCATCACATATGTGTAATACCTGTAGAACAAATGTGTGATATCTCAAAACCGCGCGCGCCCATGTTGTGCTCCCACACTGCATGCCCATGCGTCCACACCCGCCGCGCGCACCTTACAAATCTAAATGTATCACACATATACTCTTCAGGTATCAAATACATTTAGTTCATGTTTGTAATACCTATTGAACAAATATGTAATACCTCAACAGTATATGCGCGAAAATATATATATATATGTGTGTGTGTGCGGGTCAGAGCGGGTCGGGGGCATGGATCCTAGGATCCGTGCCCCAGGAGCACACAAATGTCACTCTTGTTTGTAAATTATTTTCTCAAAAGATCTCTCTTTTTTTAAAATTTTTAAAAAAGCATTTATTAATTTTTATATTATTATAATTTTGTTAAGTATAATTTTAACTTAAACATTTTTACCTCCCACATTTTAGAATACTACTATAGTCAATAAATCAATAGAAAAAAATTCAAATGCACTAAAATTTAAATATGATAATTTACCTTTTCTATTATGCAATGTAAATAATTTACTAATTTTTTTAATAAATTTGATCATGCATCGAGAAAAAAATTAAAAGAAAAATTTATTTTATTTGAAATTATAATTTATTTAAACACCCCATATCTCCCCACCACATCCATAAAAGTAACAAAAGCAAAATAAAATTTATGATAGCCAGAATTACAAATACAAATGACAAATTTGCTTCCTACATTATAATCAAATTTTAAACGAAAAAATTATCTAATTTGAAAACATTATGTATGTCATGCCCCATTTTCTTTCATAAAAATTATCAGAGTTTTCTTTGTGGGCGTGAAGAAAGAAGGGAAAAAAGACGTGCATGATATAAAATAGAAACCTTTGGAAGGGATAGGAGACGATTTTACAAATACAAAACCTCGGCATCTAGCCGAATAAAACATTTTATATAGCAGCGGAAAAACATCAGGATCCTTTACAAAGAAGATGAACAGTTTAATTTTACAAACAATCAACATGGTTTTAAAAGATAGAACCAGAAAAAGACACATCTGATAAGGCACCCCTCTCTCTACGCATCATGATTCTCTTCATCTTCTGTAGTGTGAGTACATAATAGGGGGTGAGTGCGTTGAATACACCCATGAGGATAAATATCACATATATAAGTTCAGCAATTAATCACAACGCATAATTACCAGTAGGTGCGGGTGTAAACCGTCTTACCCTACATGCATGAAGAAAGGTGGTAAGAGACAGTTGTTAGAGAAGAAAGGAGGTAAGAGACAATTTATAGAAGAAATGAGGTAAGAGATAATTTATCGAAGAAATGAGGTAAGAGACAGTTTATAGAAATGAGGTAAAAGACAGTTTATTATAAAAGAAAGAAGGTAAGAGACATGAACACCTTAGTTCTTTAACATCATAATATGACACATCATTTAGTATTCCACAAAACATGCATTAGATAGGGAAAACTGTAACCATATAAAGATTTAGAGATTACTCCCACCTTGTTCGGTGGTTACCACGTGAGTAGCGAGTAACAAGTGTCAAGTATCACAAAGAACCTTCCAACAGTTAGCCTACATAAGTTACGGTGTTTCTTAGATCCTTAATAAATATAATTAAAGATTTAGACGATAAAGGAGAAGATACGATTGTTAGGGACAAGTCGGAACGGAAGACCTAAAGATTGAGGTTGAAGAAAAAATAGGGAAAGATCAATTATAAGGCTGAGATGAAAGGGGATGAAATTTGGATCGCAACGGAAAAAGAATGAGCTCGATCGAAGTTGAAACGAGATCGAACGGAGTGTTTCAAGATTGAGGGGTATTTTGGTAAATTTGGTTAAAGAGTTGACTTTGACCGGGACCCACAACCCTCGGTCAACGACATCTCGTCGGCGATGACTCGATGATAACGTATGGCGGAGAAAATGAGATTCGTATCAAAAACACGACGTCGCGCGCGCTCCCGTCTCCCGACGTCGCGCGTGCGCGCACCTATCCCCAGCGCGCGTACCTCGCGCGCCATCTCTCGGCAGCAGCGCGCGCCAGCACTCGGCACATATCGGCAGCTCTTGGCAGACTCGGCAGCATGCATGTGCGGCACCCCACACTTCTCGGCAGCTCTCGGCGTTCTTGGCAGCCTCGGCAGCGGGCTCGGTGGATTCAGCAGCCTCGCATGCCCAGCGCTTAGAAACCTCCCTGCTGCCACCAACTGCGGCGCCGCCGCCACCCCATCCTCCAACGACCCCAGCTCCGACCGCCACCATGTTCGGCCACCCTCGCCGGATTCCGGTCGTGAACAGTACCTCAACAACAAAAACACACCCTATGCACAAAAACATACACCCTTCTTTCCCATACTCCGGCCGGTGACTTCCAGTCGTCGGCGACACCACCAGAACCTCTGGCCGGCGAGCTCCCATCGCCGGCAACAACCAACACTGCCCAACTCAGCCTCTAACCAACAACAAACACACAACACAACAAGAAAACCATACACACACACACAAAACCCCATGCATCAGACCACCTTTTCGGGCACTGCCCAGCTCCGGCCGGTGACTTCCAATCACCGGCCACCACCTCCAACCCATCACACATACACCCAGCCGCTGTCCCTGTAACTTTTTCGGTGAGAGGAGGGAGAAAGAAGGCTGATGGGGAGAGAGAAGAGGGAGGGAGGAGAGAGAAAGATTTGGCCGGATCTTTGACCGGCGATTGCCGGAGGAGGAGCGATCCGTTTAAAAATCCAAGCCCGGATTCGTGATGGGCTCGATGAGAGCTTCAACTTAAAGTATGAGTTAGTTTAAAACGGTGAAGAAACGAGGTGGAGAGGAAGAGAGAGAAAAAGGGTTTTCCAGTGATGTTTCGCCGTTTCCCGGCGAACGAGAGATCAAAATGGAATTCCGGAAACTGTCCTAGACTCGTCTCGACGAGACCTACGTCTTGTGTGAAAATCGGCCGAAACTGACAACGTTGAATTTTCTGGCCACCTGCAGCGACGACGGTGGCGGCGGCACGCCGGAGACAGAAGACAGAGGAGAGAGAGAGGGAGAAGAGAGAGACTTACGTGTTTTCGTCGCTTTCGTCTCGTTCGGAAAAACGGTGATTTTCGAATCGAATGAAACCCTATTTATAGATTTTTTTTAAATCACTATTCATGTAAAATATCTTGAGGTTACTGTTCATGAGAATATTCTTTTTACTATTCATCAAGATTCCACCTTTCGTTTTTCCGAAACTTCGTATTTTGCCGTTTTCTTCGCCATTTGAGCCACAGGTCTCCGATTGACCTCTAGTTCATTTGTATCTTCTCGTTTTTCCGTTACACATCTAATGGTATAAAAATGTTCTAAGTTCCATATCTAGAAATTATATCCATCTAAAATCGGCGTTAAACAGGTATCTGAAACATACGTAATTAAATTAAACATTCAAAATTAACGCACATAATAATTTAATTAAGGGTTTAATTATTTAATTAACCAATTATGCTTCGTTTTTGTCCTGGGCGCTACAATGTAACACCCCATTTTTTTTTAAAACTTGCATAGCATATTTTTTTTATATAAAATTTGCATTCTTTATAAAATAATTTATAGCGTATGATCTTTTCGAGTTAAAACGAATTTACTCTTTATCAAGAATGGATGAGCTAATGTTTCTTTAAGTCTAAAAGTCTTGCATGATGGCTATCCGAAGAGACCGAGTTCGATCGTGATGCACTCACCATGCACGAGTAAAAGAATAACAAAAAATAGATAAGTTACACACAAAAATGATTAAATGATTAATATAAGAGACATGGCTAATGTGTTTAATTATGGTTAAGTATATATTTTTTTCATGTGAATTGTGTGCAATAAAGTGTGTGATTTACATGGTTAATTAAATTAAATATATCTTCATTCATAATTGTGTGGTTTATATGATATTTTAAATTGAAAATAAGTTTATGCATAATTACTTATGCATGTCACATTAAGATAGAGCTAAACTCAATCTTCCATACCTCCATCAAATCCACCACAAGTTTCAATATTTATAATCATCACACCTCTAGTGGATAAATACTACAAGAGATGATCTACATGTATAACACATGTATTAAAGTATTTTTTTAACCCTATATATATAGCTAGGGGATTTCATTGAATCTCCATACCCCAATACGATGATCTCTTTCTCTCTTTTTCATTTTGAGCTTCCTTAGTAAAGCCCATTTCTCTCCCTTCTCTCTACCATTTTTCTCCTTCCAAAAGCCTTCATTCCCACCTCAAAACAAGCTGCAAATTCAAGTTTTAACAAAGAAAAAGGAGTTTTCAAAGGAAGGAGAAGAGTTAAGCTCAAGAGATAGTCTCCATTCAAAGAACACTCAAGAACTCCTAAATTTGTGTGCAACCCAAGAGGTAATTTAGCTAGATCTCAACAATATTCTTCCTTAGGACCATGATTAAGTTCTAATTTTGAGTTGCATGTAAGATCTAAGTGACATTTCCTACAAATGTGATAAAATTGTTGGATACCTTGTTCTAAGTAGTGGATCTTCAAAAATATGTCATTTAAAGTGTTGATTGAGCAAATGCATGTTGGATTAAGCTTTGCATGTTTGATTTCTTTACCTAAACACATTGCATGTATTATCCAAGAGTGATTTTCTATTAGGGTAAATTACATAATAGAAGTCAAACTATTGTTACTTTTCCACTTTGTTACCCGAACTTTCAAAGTTCACTGTAAAATAGCTCAACTTTGTTTTTTTACTAAACGGCCGCCAGAAGTCATCGCTGGTGGAATATTTCGGGAATATTCCATTCCGAACTTTCAAAATTAATTGTAAAATAGCTCAACTTTGCGGATTTACCAAACGACTGCCAGAATTAAATTAAATTAAATAAAAAATAACTAAAAAAATACAAATCAAATTAAATTAAATAAAAAATATAGGCCGATTTGGGGGTTTTGGTATTTAATTTAATTTAATCAAATCAAATTAAATCGACCGATTTGGGGGGTTTTAGTTATTTAATTTATTTAATCAAATCAAATTAAATCGGCCGATTTGGGGGTTTTTAGTTATTTAATTTATTTAATCAAATCAAATTAAATCGGCCGATTTTAGGGGGCTGATTTGGGGGTTTTAGTTATTTAATTTAATTTAATCAAATCAAATTAAATCGGTCGATTTTGGGGTTTTAGTTATTTAATTTTATCAAATCAAATTAAATCGGCTGATTTTGGCGTGCCGATTTGGGGGTTTTAGTTATTTAATTTAATCAAATCAAATTAAATCGACCGATTTTGGGGTTTTTGTTATTTAATTTAATTTAATCAAATCAAATTAAATCGGCCGATTTGGTGGGCCGATTTGGGTTTTTAGTTATTTAATTTAATTTAATTTGATTTGTATTTTTTTAGTTATTTTTTATTTAATTTAATTTAATTCTGGCAGTCGTTTGGTAAATCCGCAAAGTTGAGCTATTTTACAGTTAATTTTGAAAGTTCGGGATGGAATATTCCACCAGCGGTGACTTCTGGCGGCCGTTTAGTAAAAAAACAAAATTGAGCTATTTTACAGTGAACTTTGAAAGTTCGGGTAACAAAGTGGAAAAGTGACCATAGTTTGGCTTCTATTATATAATTTACCCTTTCTATTAATGTGAAGAAATTGGTTCAAACTCTTGTTTTGTATGGTTGATCTTTAAAGTATGTCACTTTTGGGAGTTGATTGTTGAATTTCATGTTGATTTAATCCTTGGATGTTCGATTATCTTGTCTATGCTCATTTCATGTATGCTAAATTAAGTCAAGATGGTTTATTTGAGGTTGATAGAGTTATAAAAGTCGAATCTACATTTTTATTATGAAAATAGGTGGGTTTAATTAAGTTGTGAAAAATTTTAGAAATGGCAGTCCACTTTGCCGATTTTTATAAACTTTTATACTTGAAATTTTTCAAAAGTGTTTTGGTATGTTATACTACATGAAGTGTTGAGTCTATGGTTAAAATTTAGTAATTTTTGGAGTAGTCTATGAATTATGATGAATTTGAAAGATAGTCCAGTTTGCGTTGGATTTATGCAGTTTCAGACCTTAGAAAATTAATTATATAAAATTGGTCAATTATAATTTTTCAAAACTGTTTTACTATGTTTAATTAAATGATGTTAGAGGTCTAAATTATTAATTTCAGAAGGTTTCAGTAAATATATAATTTACGGTGAATTTTATAACACAGACTGGTTTTAGAGCAATTTTCGAACAATTTTTTATTATATTAAATAATTTATTAAACCTTTTGTAATTTGAATTTATCCCTAATATTTTAGCATGGATAACTAAGGGTTGTTATGTAAATGAATGCTTATTTTCATGAATTTTGGATGATAGTTTAAATTATGAAAATTATTGTTGCAAAGAGTGTCTTTTCTCCTTATATATATTACTAACTTCAAGATCAAAATTTTATCTATGATTTAAGAATGCAATTTGGCCATATTTTGAAACTGATATTATGTGATTAAATGTGTGCTTATGTGTGAAGTGTTAAATAATTTAAGTCTTTAGCATATGAATTAGAGTTCTATGAGTTAAGATGTAAAATACGGTTTCATTCCCTTCAAGGTACAATTAATGGTTGTTTGAAAGTATACTTTAAAATTTTTCCTAAATCAATAATTATGGTTTTTGTGATATACGTATGTTATATGTATGATAAGCATGGTAGGTTAGATAAGTATGTTACAATTGAAATGCAACATAAAGACTAAGATTTTATGAACGTGCCGAGTGCAGTACGAGCGACCAGATACTTCAGGAGCTATCCCAACTTTCGAATCAACATCAAAAGTGGGTAACATGTCACGCCCCATTTTCGTACTTAAAAATATCAGAGTTTTCTTTGTGGGCATGCAGGAAGAAGGGGAAAAGAGACGTACGTTTTAAAATAGAAACCTTGGAGTATCGTTAAAAAATACGATTTTACATGTTTAAAACCTTCGACACATAACCAGATGAAAACATAACAGCGGAAATACATCAAGATCCATAACATAAAAGAAATACAGTTTATCTTTACAAACGTGAAATATTAACAACATTGTTTCAACAAGTTTTGAAAAGCAAAAGGAGATAACATGATATGACACCCTCCTCTCTACGCATCTTGATTCTCGTCACTTCCTGTAATGTGAATACACATGGGGGTGAGTGTGTTGAATACACTGGTGGGAGTAATTTCGTATATCAAAGTTCATTAAGCAATTAAGTCGTTTTAACATTTACGAGTACAACAATTAGACACAACACATATAATGCATAGCACATAATTTAAGAACACACAACCCTAAGAGAACTCAACTCTAAATAGGTGCGGAAACAACCCGTCTTATCCTCTAAACGGTTTATAATACCGTTGGTGCTTTTCACGTGCCACCATTCTGTTGGTGTTTTTTACGGGCCACCAGTCCATCCCTAACGTATGGTGCTTTTTATGGGCCACCAGTCCATCCCTAACGTATTCGTAGAATTACGTCCTCATTTAACATATTCACAACGTATGCATGCACATAGTAATCACAACATATAATCATAGCACGTAGAGTTCAATAGTTCATATATCAAATATGGAAAACAATAAACATATAGAGATTAGAAGTTACCCCCACCTTGTTCAGTGGTAACCGCGTGAGTTGTCAAAGTATCAAGATTTTAAGAGTATTGATCCAATTGTAAGCCTACACATGTAAAGAGGTTTCTTAGATCTCGTGTTATGATAAAATACGCATACTTAAGCATAGAATTCTCTCTCGAAGAAACGTTAGGGAAAGCGAGACAGAACGAAAGATCTAAAGATCAAGGATGAAGAAATGAGTGTGGAAGGTTAAATAGGTGATTTTAAGATAAAAAGGGAAAGATTAGGGTTGCAACGGAAGAAGAACGGGATTAATTGGAGTTAAAACGAGCTCAAACGGAGCGTTTTAAGGTATAGGGGCATTTTCGTAATTTTCAGAAAAGAGTTGACTTTGACCGAGACCCCTGACTCTCCGCCGACAACATTACGTCACCGGTGACACGACGCGCACACACACGCGACGACATGCACACATCATGCACAACAGACCCAGCGCCGCGGGTACAGTGCCCCCGTCGCTCTACAACGCATGCATTTCCTCCCCGGCACTCGGCGGCGCGCGCTCAGACTCCCCGTCACTTGCCCCTCCCCTTGCGCGCCTCCTGCTCATTCCCGCCCAACAGCCCCGGTGTGCGCCCAGCACCTGTTCCAGCAGCTCCACCCTGGCCGGCGACTTCCCATCGCTGGCGACACCACCTGCAACGACGGCGCAACGAGGCACCGCCCCAAACCCATACTCCGGCCGGTGACCTCCCGTCGCCGGCAACAACCAAACACAAACCCATACACATACCCACACACACAAAACAGCCATGGCCGGTGATCTCCCGTCGCCGGCGACCCACCACCACCATCTACACACTCGCCGGTCCAACCTGCGCCGGCTAACACCCTACAGCAACACGGTGATGCTGCCCAGCTCCGCCTTCTACACCAACAACCACTCAACACACACACACACAATACACACACACTGCACAGCTGACCCGTCGTCGGCGACCACTCATACACCCACAACCACTCACACACCACTGCCCGATGAGGAGAGGGAGAGAAGAGAAGAAATAGAGAGATACAGTAGAGAGAGAAAGGAAGTGAGGAGAGTGAAAAGAGGGTTTACCGGAGTTTGACCGGCCATTTCCCGGTGCACGAGCCGTCGAAATGCAAAACTGAGCCCGGATCTAGAATGGGCTCGTCGAAGGCTATAAGAGAGATGAAAATCGGCCGAAGCCAAGAATAAAAATATTCCGGCACCGGAGGCGGCGACGGTGGCCGGAAAACTAGAAGAGGGAGGAGAGAGAGAGAGGAGAGAGATGAGATACTTACTTTTCGACTTTCTGTTCGAATAATTACGTTTTACGATTCGTTTCATATTATTTATACCCTTTATCGAAAAATCATACTATTCATCGAAAATATCTTACTTTTACTATTCATGAAAATATCTTTGTTTTACTATTCATCAAAAATATCTCAATTCCGATTTTTCGTTTTTCGTCGTATACTTCGTGATTTGAGCTACGGGTCTCCGATTGATCTTAAATTCGTTTCTATCTTCTCGTTTTTCAATTACGAACCTTATGATAAAATTATAATCTATATTGTTGGATTAAATTATACGACTGATTAATTAAACATGCATTTTATCGTCTTTCTGAAACACATATAATTAAATCAAACAATTATGGGTTTAATTATTTAATTTATCAAATATGCATCATTTTTGTCCTATGCGCTACATAAAATTTATTTACAACGACATTGATTAGAATAACTCGTATGTTGAGTATGATAAAATGAAATGACACCTTCAGGTGAAGTACCAGGTTGACGAACCTTGGATGTCAGATCTTCGGACCTTGGGGATTATGCCAGGTCTTCGGACCTTGATGTTTATACCAAGTCCTCGGACCTTAGAGATGACGTATTGACGGATTTAACTGACCGAAATTTTCCGTCACAAATTTGTTACTGAATAGTGACAGAAAATATTTTGTGACGGAAAAATCTGTCACTACATGAATTCTGTCAAAACAATGTTTAGTGACGGATTTTTTCGTCACAAAATTGTGACGGATTTCAATCCGTCACAAAATTCAAAATTAAAATAAAAGAAATGTCAAAAATACATGTTAGTGATAGATTTTTCCGTCACAAAATTGTGACGGATTTAAATCCGTCACAAAACTTAAAATTAAATAAAACAAATATAAAAAATACATGTTAGTGACAGATTTTTCCATCACAAAATTGTGACGGATTTAAATCCGTCACAAAATTTAAAATTAAATAAAAGAAATATAAAAAATACATGTTAGTGACGGATTTTTCCATCACAAAATTGTGACGGATCTAAATCCGTCACAAAATTCAAAACTAAATAAAAGAAATGTCAAAAATACATGTTAGTGACGGATTTTTCCGTTACAAAATTGTGACGGATTTAAATCCGTCACAAAAGTCAAAATTAAATAAAAAAATATAAAAAATACATGTTAGTGACGGATTCTTCCGTCACAAAATTGTGACGGATTTAAATCCGTCACTATTTTGTACATGAATTCAAAATTGAAATAAAAGAAAAGAATGCAATATATTATTACATAAGCACCATTGGCCTAGTGGTTAGAGTACCACATCGACACTCGGGTTCGATTCCCATACAACACACCATATTTGCATTACTGACATGGCGATGACTTGTGCTGACGTGGCGGTGATGTGGCGATGCAGGTGGCATGGCGACACGTCGATGACTTGTGCTGACGTGACAGTAACGTGTCACCTCCATGATGATGTCAAAATAATGGCTAAATGTTAGTGACGAAATTTTTCATCTAGTGACGGAAAATTTTGTCAGAAATGTAGTGACGGAATATAATCCGTCACTAAAATTTAGTGACAAAGCTTTTTTTGACAGAATTTTTCCGTCACTAATACAAGTTAGTGACATAACTTTTTGTTTTAGTGATGGATTTTTCCGTCACAGTCGGTGAATTTTCTTGTAGTGACAGTTAATAAGTGTTATCCACTAAGATTTCTCAAATCTTATGTTGTTATGTTTAAACATTTTCAGGACCCCATTACAACGAAGCGGATGTGTAGCCAGCTGTACGGACGCCTCTCTAGAAGCATATATGTTATATGTTTTTAATATATGTTAATATGTATGAAATTAATATGTTTAATGCCCATTTTGACACTTCCGATGTTGGCTTAAGTAAACTTTTTAAAACATATTAAGAATGACGAGGTTTTGATTTACAAATGTGGGTAGAACACGAGTTAGTTTCTTGCATGCTAAGCTTTTCGATTTAAAAAAAAAGAGTGCTCGTGTTTAATAAAGTCTTCCGCTGAGTTTATTTACGAAAATCTTTCAAAAAGTAAATTTTTTTATCCCTTTTTACGAAATCATTTGAGCATATAAGGTTAAAGTGGTGCCTCAATCCTACAAAGATGGGTTGGGGTGTTACACATTATTTGTTAAAAAAAATTCCACACCCCATCCTTATAACCCATCTTTATTAGGATTACAAATATGAAATAAAAATGGTACTAAACAAAATTACAAATAAAAATAATTATGCTGCTATATCATACATTAAAATTGAATTTAAAATAAAAATTATTTGACTGAACTTATAATTTGTTTATAATTTGAAAAATTTGTTAACATATATTTATAGATGGTTCTATTATTATATATAGATAGATTTGGTGTAATAGTTCGTTACAATTTAATTTGTAGTCAAACTTTTAAGATTATAATTTATGAAAAATATTATTTATTATAAATTTTGATTACATCACTACAAGAAATCTGCCCGACAGTGACGGAAAAATCCGTCACTAAAACCAAAAATTCTGTCACTAACATGTATTAGTGACGGATTTGTGACGGAAAATTTCTGTCAAAAAAGCTTTGTCACTAATTTTAGTGACGGATTTTATTTCGTCGCTAAATTTCTGACAGAATTTTCGTTACTAATATGAAAAATTCCGTCACCAGATTTGTTCATCAATCTCACTTTCTGATTGAGTAGTGACGAAATTAATGACGGAAATATCCGTCACAATAAATGGTGACTGAAAATTCCGTCACTAAAATTGACAGAAATAATTTATGACAGAAAAAATCCGTCACTATTTTTTTTATTTTAAATAAATATATATTTCATTTTCTATTACTTCCATTTTTTTAAACATGTACTAAGCTCAACACATCCAAACAATTTTATCAGTAAACCATAATAAACCAATGTTATCAATAAACCATAAGTTTTCATCCATAATAACGTACGCACAAAGTCAAAATATACGTAAGTCTAATTTAAGTTTCAAAGTCTAGTTATCTAAAATAAGATATGAATGTCTACTTATCCCCTAAATAGATATCATCATCTTCTGCAGGCGAATCCTGTAAAGTGGGCGAGGGATCTAATGGTGGAATAACTCCCATATTTCGTAGTTGCTCTACCATAAGTGTGACAGCTGATTGTACCCGAGAATCCATTGTGGCCTCCATCCGAGTCTCTATTTCATCTCTCATGGCTTCAACTCGAAGGCCCACTTGCTCTTCAATCTCCTTCCATATTTGATCCTGATTCGAGGCTGATGTGGCTGAGCTGCTATCACTCTTCGAAGCTAATGAACTTCCCACAGCTCCAAGACCATAAACGCGCCGCTTCTTATCTACTCCGCCAGCAACATCCATAAATGCTTGTGATTGGTCAGAATCGGACATCGGTTGACCAGATTGCATAGCAGCCTCTATACGTGCTTCAACATCAGCCTACCAAATGAAGTATGAAATAATATTAATGTTAAATTTATCAAAAAAAAAGAACTAATTGATTTTAATATAAATAGAGCTGAACTCACAACAACTTTCTTTGCTTTTCCATCCACGAATCCCCCTCCCTTCTTGCAATGGGTGCGTTTGTAAAAATCCCATCTACTAGGTTCTTTCCCAGTACTAAGTTCCTATATAGTAAGGAATAACTTTCACTACTATGTACTTGATTATATAAAGTTTGATGTACTTTATATAAATATGTAGTCACTTATCATATCCCTCCAAGTCTCAACAAACGATCTAGACCCTCCTGTGTGGCATGAAGGACCAGTACCTGGTCCTGCTGGCTCACTCATCTTGTTTTGGCGAGCCTTCTCAGACTTTTCTTTTATATTTGACAGGTTCCAATACTCTAGCCAAATCTTCCATATCTCATCAGACATACAATCCAGTTGTTTTCTTTTCTTGAGCCAAGTTTTCTTAAATCCATGGACCATATGTCTGTAGCTAGCCCGAGCTTGCTTGTAGAATATCTTCTCCACGAACTGATTCATTGAGGCATCCCAACTAAAGTGCTTTTACAAAACCAATGTTCATAGTGAAGATATAAACCAAGAAAACAAATATTTAAAAAAAACTGAATAGGTATTCAAATAAAAATGCAATTTCAAAACAAGCAAAACTACAAACACCATCAATGCAATTATTAAATCTTTACAATTATTAATTAGCCATAACATACCTGAAACTCCTCATAAAATCTTTTTGGATATGATGATGGCAATGACTTCCACTCAGTACCTTTCTCATGGATCATTTGCTTAAATATACCAGTCATCTTTTCAGTAGTCTTATGACCCGGAATAAATCTAAGAAAATTGGATAATTGGATTTATATGTATACTTCATAGATAATAATTCTAAATCACTTCTAATTCGTGAAAAACACTTTCAAGAATACCTATCATGATAAATTACAATCGGAATTTGACCACTACTTGTTAATGGATCTGCGGCTGATGCGGATGTCGAAGCCCCAACATTTTCTGCTGGAGTAGCTGGTGAGGACATAGGAGAAGCGAGTGGAGAAGTAGCTAATGCATTTGGAATTGGTAGCTCATTTGGCTGCTGATTGCTACCCTGTTCATGCCCTTCACTATCATTATCTCGTGACATCTAAAATGTAACTAAATTAGTATATGTAAAATGTGTTCATAAAAAAAAAAAAATATATAAGGTAAAAATTTCCAACCGGTCCTATTTGAGCTGCTACATCTAGAAGTCTTGATGAAGAAATCGTTTGACCTTGTCCACATCCTCTTCTACTTTCACCTTGTCTCGTCTAAAATATTAAAGTTGAGGGTTTTAATATTCAAGATGCATCAACATAGTTAAATATGATATCAATCAACCTGTCTCAATTGAGGGACTACATCAGGAAGACTCGATGAGGAAGTGATGTCACCTCGCCCATGCCCTACTATACCTCTACCTCATGTAATCTGTGCTACATATGCAGGTACTGATGAAACCACACGACCTCGCCCTTGTGAAGAACCTCTACCTCGAGTGATCTAAAATAGTTATGCAATCAAGATAATATATCATTTATCAAAATAAATAATTATTGAGAATTTGACATAAGACATGTAATGAAATAGGAAATCTAACTGAAGTCAATTAATATAACAAGTGATTTTGTTCAACAACCTGTCCGGATTGAGCTGTTGATGAAGTAGCACGACCACGTCCTTTCTCACCCATATATCCATCTCGTCCCATCTAAAAAAGAAAGCTAAACATATCAGATGTGACTTGAAGATAACATAATGTGACAATTTTGATAATAAATTTATATTGGTACATGTGAATAATATAATATGTAATTCAAGATTATAATAACATTTATAGGTAAACTATCCAAAATTATCTCTGATTTATGCATTACTACATATTGTCATCATCATTATCTTTTTCAGTTGAATCATCTCTATACTCATTTGGTTCTTCTCCTGATTCTTCTTGCTCGCTAGTAGTGTAAACATGCTCGCCTGCAAGTTCTTCAACACCACAATGAAGGTCATTCAAAGATGTTGGATCATCATCATCTTGTACAGGATCTTGGATATTTATAATTTCTTCTTGAAAAGGTTCTTGAATAATTCATTGATGGTTATCATGAGCCATTTTCGGGAGTTCCACAGTGGACCTAGCCTTGATTTTGCAAACGGCAAGCCACTCACTCCCAACCCGATTCGAAATTGGATATGTGCAATAGAATACTTGAGTGGCTTGAATTGCTAGCACAAACAGATCATACTGATTCAATCTACGCTTTTTATGGACATCAACAAGCTTATATTCAGAATGGACCTTTGTGCCCATGCTCGATGTATCAAACCACTCACATTTGAACAATATTGTTCTCTTGATTGGCAGACTAGGATATTCTAATTGCACAACTTCTACCAAGCGACCATAGTAAACACTGTTGGCTATATTGCAATTTGTACCTTTTATACATACACCACTATTCATTGTTGCTCTAGCTGAACAATGTCCAACGGTGTGGAATCTGTATCCATTACATAATAACCAGGATACGTCAAAACAACACGTAATGGCCCTTTTGCAAGATCCCTTATAAATTTGTTAGAAATGTTGTTTGATGGATCATTTGCCTACATGTATGACATTAAATTAATTTTGTTAACACATAAATCTTAAGTTTATAGTGTGCAAATAAAATTTTAAATGAAGAATCTTACATAGTTATCAAACCAAGTTGGAAATTCATTTTGTAACTTAGCATCAATATCAGTAGCAGATATGTTGGGTTGTTGTTCTTTTACCTGTCCAACATAAACACTTGAAACAAAGAATGTCAAGATTAAGTAGGCATTGGAGTTTCAATTAAATATAGAGAATTTGAACTTACTCAATAAATGGTTCAACTTCAGTACAGTTGAGCAAAATGTAGGCACGAGCTACTTTGAACTCATCATCTTTCAAATATCTTCTTCTTGCCTTACCAAATGCTCGACCAGGATATGTGAATATAGAGATATTTTCTTCATCCTCATCTGCAATATCTCAAATGTTTTCTAAATTCCGAGGCACATTTCGATGCTTTGTCCTAACATGATCTTCAAAGTAGTAAGAGCAAAAGGATGATGCCGCTTCAACTAAATATGCATTGTAAATGCTACTTTCAACTTTTGCTTTGTTCTTAACATTATTTTTTAACTTTCGAAGGTACCTACACAACCATCTTATATTGTGTTGGGTTGTTTCTTTTACATATTATTTATAAAATTAACTTTATTAGATATGTGAAATTGGGCATGATATTACCTCTCAAACAGATACATCCATCTATATTGCACAGGCCCAACGATCCTTGCTTCATATGCCAAGTGAATAGGTAGATGCTCCATTGAGTCAAAAAAGCTCGGAGGAAATATGCGCTCAAGTTTGCAAAGTATCACGGGAATATCTCTTTCAAGTCACATCATATCCTCAGTTTTGATGACATTGGAGGTCAAGTTTTTGAAAAACAAACTTAATTCTGTTAGTGATTTCCACACATTTGGAGGTAACAATTCACGAAATGCAATTGGTATCAAGCGTTGCATGAAAACATGACAATCGTGACTTTTCATTCCAAACAACTTGAGCTTTTTCATATCCACACAACGTCCCATATTTGATGCATATCCATCGGGAAATTTGAGATTCATCAACCACTTGCATAATACTTCCCTTGTTGGCTTATCAAGAGTATAACAAGCTTTTGGATACTTACCAGTTATATCATTTCTCTTTAGCTCAGGACGACGACAATAATCGTTCAACTCTTCTCGAGATTTATATGTGCCTTTTGTTTTCCCTTCAACATTCATTACTGTGTTGAACACATTATCAAACACATTTTTCTCTATGTGCATTACATCCAAGTTATGTCGAATAAGATTTGTGCTCCAATATGGCAATCCTAAAAGATGCTTCGTTTCTTCCAACCACTAGAACTTATTGAATTGTTTACTTCAGCAGCTCCTAATTCTATCACCCTCATCAAACCCAAGATTTCTATCTCTTCCAGGATCTCAGTACCTGATCGTAAAGGTGGGGGATCTGATGTAACAGTTTTATTCTTTGTGAATGCTGTTTTATTTCTTCGAAACGTATGATCTGGGGAAAGGAATTTCCTATGGTTGTCAAACCAGGATTGCTTCTAACTGTGCTTAAGTGTGAAAGCATCTGACTTATCCATACAGTATGGACATGCCAATCTCCCAACAGTACTCCAATTAGACAACATTGCATATGCAGGAAAATCACTAATTGTCCACATAAGAGCTGCATGCATTTGAAAGTTTTGCCTTTTGGAGATATCATATGTACAAACACCCACCTCCCATAACTCTAATAACTCTGCGATGAGGGGTTGTAAATACACATCTATCTTTTCTTTTGGGTTCCTTGGTCCGGGCACTAATATTGTAAGAAACATGTATTGCTCCTTCATACACATCCAAGGGGGCAGATTATAAGGTGTCAATAGCACAGGCCAAGATGAATATTGTTGCCCAGATTGTCCAAATGGTTGAAAACCATCCGTGCTAAGACCAAGCCTCACATTTCGACTTTCAGCTGCAAATTCAGGATGAGTTTGGTTAAAATGCTTCCAAGCAAGCGAGTCTGAAGGATGACGCATGTACCCATCATCAACTGTGTTTGCATGCCACCTCATATCCTTCGCTGTGGCATTTGATGCATATAACCTCTGCAATCGAGGTGTTAATGGAAAGTAGTACATCTTTTTGAATGGTACATTGGTCTTCCGCCGCTTTTCTACAGCTCGAGGAGTTTTAAACCGAGGGTTACCACAAAATTTATGTCTGAATCCATCCTCCAATAAATCATGCAACTATTTGCACAACAATCTATCTTTTCGACCGACAAACCCATTCCTCTTAATAACTTCTTTGCACTGTAGAAATTTTCAGTCACTACATTATTACTTGGAACTATTTCTTTCATGAGCTCAGTAATATGATCGAATAATCTTTCAGACATGTGGTGTTCAGACTTTAAGCTCATTAGTCGAGCTACAAGTGATAATTGAGAGTGTCTTTGGCACCCGGGCCATAACTCTATATCAACAGCTTTCAACATGTCGTTGAACTTTTGAGCTTCGGGATTGGGCAGTTCATTTGGCTCCTCCAAAATGAATTCAGGACCAGTAGCATCCATGATCATTGTTTGGTAGGCATCAGATGCTTCTTCTCTGTCATTATAAGATGCCCCACCACCTCTATTGACATTATCTTCCATCACATTACTTTCCCCTTGAAAAATCCAAACATAATAATTTGGTACAAAACCATATCTTGCTAAGTGGATCCTTACTGTGTCTGCATCTAAGTATTTGGTGTTTTTGCATTTATGTTTATTGCATGGACACCTAAGCTTTTCCCCATTCATCCATCTAGGCTGGCTAGTGGCGAAATGGATAAAACTTTCAAGTCCATCCATGAATTCTTGTGTTAAAAGGTCATTCCTAATCCGTGCATACATCCACGCACGAGCTGAACTCATTGTACCTATACCCTTTTCTTATTTAAAGGAATACATAGATATATGAGTGTTAAGAAATTTATTAACTCCATATTACATATTACATAATATATACATATTATAATTTATTTTAGTGGAAAGAAAAATATTATTACTTAAATGGCTCTCTAGTGATGGTTGTCGGGGCCCCCACTCTCATCCCCAAATCATACTACGTTATTGTATTAATAAATAATTATTAATATGATGAATTAATTAGATGATATTGATAAGATGGGTAGTGTAAATGTTAGGGGTATAAATGTCCTAAAAGGCAAAGTTAATTTTGTTCTATAGGAAAGATGGAGAAAATGATGAATGAAGTAAAAGCATCTAAATTCAAGAGGATTTGTGTGTTTTGTTGCACTAGTCAAGGCAACACAACTAATTTAATTATCCACTTTTTCGGATAAGATATGATTTAATTATACTAGATATACCAAATATTTAACAGCATTGCACAGGTTATATTCACATTATATTAAATATATGACAATAGTTCGTTAGGATGTGCAGGTTAATAAAAAAGAAAGAAGGAAAACAGAGCATATGCATAGGATAGCATGAACAGAGTAATTGCAAACTGACAAAATCAGCGATTAATTAAAAATGAGAAAACCTGTAGAAATGTCTGTATCTGTTGTTATTCCCCAATTGCACAAGTTTATTAGCAATACGTGTCAGGTGACCAATATTTCATATCCTTGGTGTTTTTCCCTCTGCAGGTACAGTGTGCTGCAAATTACACTAAACCATATTGATTCTAGCATGATTTCAGACATCACAGAAAGCTAAAAAGTAGGAATCAGATATGACTAATGGTTCTTGCTGAGATAATAGACAAATGATAGTAACCATCTCCTGGTTTCAACTTTACCTTGCATGTTTTAGCAGTCAAGGAGAAGTTTTTCTCTGCTTCTAAGATCCTCCCAATAAGATTGCAATCACGAAGAAGATGTTCAACAAACTGAGGATTCTTGCTCTCCAGACAAGAGTTTACTATTTGCTCCACATGATAATGTTAGAAATTATTGTCAGGATACCTAAAAAGAGTAGTCAAATTTCTGTAATGCACAAAAAGAAGTTAACATCAGAGACTGAAACTGGGTAAACAACATACTTAAAAAAAAATTCTAAAATATGTTTCACAGCCAATTTGAACTAAGAACATTTATCTTTGTTGTTGTTTTGAAAGAGAACATTGCACTTTCGCTTGCTAAATCCTACATCAAATGGAGTGCTGATATTGTGAAAGAACATTTCACTATCAGATTTCAGTTTCAACTTACAATTGCCATCAGCCAACCCTGGAAAGGTGTTTGCAACACTCTATCAGAACAGAAAAACGGAAATAGTGAAGATCCCAATCAGACACGATCGGGATACCAAGACAGCAGAAAAAGAAACTTGGAAATAAAACAAAATCTAATGTGTAAGACACATTGGCATGCTCATTTTTCAATTACCATTAGGGCAGAGTAGCTAATTCAGTTTCTTTCTCCACTAGGATCAACTATCAAACTATTATCGCATTCAGGTTTATATCAATTCTTTGTATACTATATAGAGTTATTACGTAGCTTAAATATATAACAATCAAGTTCATATCTTAATTCAAAAAAGAATAATGCAAAACTTGCAGGTGACTTCGGAACATCCACGATAATGAGTTGTAAAATTGATCAAATACAAACAACCATTTAAACATACATTGTCTCCTGATTCTGCACTTAGCTTTTCATACACTTTAAGTGTAAATCTCCAACAAGAAACGAGATTTGAATAAGGAGTAGACAAAATAACAAACACTCTCTTGTTTCTTGTTTTTAACTCAGGCATCAATTTTTTTTTCCTCTTCATACATTTTGACCCTCCTGCAAAGTGGGTCCATATGCATGATTCATAATTTATAAGAAAAGTTATCAAATAACCACCTGTCATTTTAATGTAAATTGCCAATGAATAATGTGCATAGTTCGTAATACACTCAAAGCAAAACTAAGCAATCTCCCTTTTCACTAATTTTATCCTTTTTTCTGGTGGAGTGTAAGTTCTTTATTTTGGTCAAGAAAGCCTCTAAATTCTAAAACACCCTAAATTTTTATAATCGAGCTGAACCTCTGGATGCCTGTCTGATTCTACCAGTAGTTGGGCATATAGAAAGCATCTACAGAGTTTATGTCTACAACATTTTCATGCCCATATAGCTTGGTCAATATATCAATCTTGAGCTTCACACTATAGCCATCATCCTCGGTAACCAATCTATCTTCGGCAATAAACTTACAAGCCAAAACTTCACATGTCAACTTATCCGAGCATTCTCTTATAATCCCAAATCTACCCCAACCTAACTGATCTCCGAGCACATACCTGTCCCTAAAATTAGTAGTCTGAGTTGAGTCCAAGATCATTTCATTCACGTCCGAAGATTTATAACAATTAAAAGGGTGTATAAGAATCTGATTGTTCTTTGTTCTAGTTACACCCATAACACAAAAACATGATACCCATGAACGTCACCGATCAGATCCTCATGTCATGCCTTCTCAAACTTCCAAAGCAAGCACTAAATATGTAGCTCTCAAACTTGCAGAATCACATATTAAAGAGAAATCTGTAATTTTAGGCCAAAATATGGAAAAAAAATTGATTAAAGAGATAATAAAAATAAAGAAAGGGGCCATGAAATGAAATATTTAAAAGAGTTGCATATTCGAGTGCAAATTTAACCTAGGATTACTCGACTCACCTGGGTTCAGCACCAGAATTCCTGGAAACAGAGGAAGATAGACGCCGCCGTGTACGGCGGTGGAGATAATTTCCTCAGTCTTCACAACTCTACCATGAACTATGTCAATAGAATCATCAGAAGTGTAAGACAACGAGATTGTCGTGTAAAGAGGGGAAGAAGGAGAGAAACTGTAAAGAGGGGAAGAAAATTCACGAGGGTTGCTGTAAAGAGGGGAAGAAAATTCGTGAGGGAAATCTTGATTTGGATGCTGCCTAATTTAATTCCATATGGTGACGGAATTTTCCGTTGTAAATTATTGACGGATGTATATCCGTCACTACCTTTTTAGTGTTTCACATATTTTGTCATATTGTCTTAATATAGCGACGGAAAATTCCGTCAAAAAGAAAAATCAAGGAATTTATAAGTTTTTAAAATTTTGAATTCATGTAGTGACGGATTATTCCGTTACAAAATAGTGACGGATTCATAACCGTCACTAATTTGTGACGGAAAATTCCGTCACAAAGAAAATCAACGAATTTACAATTTTTTAAAAATTTGAATTCATGTAGTGGCGGATTATTCCGTCACAAGTCTGTCACAAAGTCTTTTCTGTCACTATTCCGTAACAAATTTTTGACGGAATATTTCCATCACTAAAATCCATCACTGTCGGGCAATTTTCTTGTAGTGCATAGAATGAGATATTATTTTTTGTTAACTTTTAGGAAATAATTTTTTATGGAGGAAATTATATAATAATTTACGACAACTTCTATTTTATTAAGGATAAGATCGATTATTAGGGAGTTAGTTCTATTTTTAAAATATTTTGTATCTTAGCAAATATTTGCATATCTCATGCAGTATCTATAAAGGTTGTATAATGTATCAGATGTAATTTGACTGACTTTCAATAAGAGAATATATTTTTTATATTGTATCACAAGGGGTTTCGATCTGAGATTTTTTCTTCTCCTTCCATCTAAAATCCCTCTCTCTCCAGTCTTCCTTTCTAATCATGTTTGACACCTTTGACACTACTACACCTGATGTCATCATTAACGCAGCCCCCAGATCGTCCTTATCACAGCCCACCATCATCTTCCAATTAAACTCTCCCACAAAAAAATTCCCTCATGGCATGCTCATCTTTTCGCTGTCTAATGCGGGCATAATCTTCTCGGTTATATCAATGGCTCCCTGTCTTGCCCCGCATTGGCTGCCGACGGTTCTAATGCGGCTGCTGTTACCACCTGGATTCTCCACCAACAGACTCTGACACACTTAATATTTATATTCTAGCATCGTCGGTTGAGCCACTAGCACAACCACAATCTTCATCGGATGACAAACAAGCTTAGCCAACTCTCTGGTTTAGCCTTCGCTTCTACATCTTTCGCTTGCACATAACTCTCCACATTCCGTTGCGCCTGTTGCTCCACTTCTCCCTCCTCAGCACACCCATGCCATGTGCACACGAAGCCAAAATGCCCTTCATAAACCCAAGCATCTGTTCACTGTTAAAAAATATCCGCTCCGAAATGACGTCGAACCCTCCATTGTGCAGCAAACCCTTTCACATCCACTTTGGCGAGCTGCCATGGCCGATGAGTTCACAGTGCTATAATGCCATAACACGTGGGAGTTAGTTCTCCCCCTCCATGAGCTAACATCATTGGTTGCAAATAGGTGTTCCATATCAAGCGTAAACCCGACGGCTTTATCGATAAATACAAGGCTCGTCTTGTTGGAAAAAGCTTTCATCAACGTCGGGGTATAGATTTTTGTGAGACATTCAGTCCCGTTGTTAAGCCCACCACTATCCAAACTGTTCTTTCTTTGGCCATTCAGTTTAACTAGTCTCTTCATCAACTTGACGTTAGTAATGCCTTTTTGCATGGTAAATTGGATGTTCTGGTGTACATGACATAGCTGCCCGGCTTTAAAGACCCATCCTCCTCATCCCATGTATGCCTCCTATGCCGTACATTATATGACCTTCGTCATGCCCCACGAGCTTGGTACAATACTCTTAGCTCGGTATTAGTTTCCTTCGGCTCTATGCAATCTCGTGCAAATACTTCACTTTTCACTCTACATAAGGGTCCTCTTCGACTTTATGCTCTGGTGTACATCGATGATATTGTCATAATTAGCTCCTCTAATGATCAGCTTATGGCTCTCACTAAGTATCTCAAAGCTACTTTTGCTCTAAAAGACCTTGGTCCTTTGTCCTACTTCTTCGACATTGAGGTTGCCCGTTGTAAAGAGGGGTTGTTTTTTTTCTCAACACAAGTACATTGTTGATCTCCTACGTCGCCATAAAATGGATGGTGCAAAGGCTCTTTGTACTCCCATCTCATCAAAGCCTACCTTGGTTACTGGAGAAGTGGACCCTAACGAATATCTGTCGACTTTTTGGCACAATTTGCTATCCCACATCGAAATGTTGGTAAGGTGGGGAGGCTTTATGAAACTATAAATAAAGCCTTCCCCTTTACATTTTAGATATCCCAAAATTTATGTACTTTGTACAATTCTTCTCCTATATAAAGAAACGCAGACTCTTTGGGTGGTGCTTGGAGACGTAGGCCAAATTGGTCGAACTCCGTTATCAAATTTTCGGGTGTGTTCTTTCCTTATCTACTTTTATTTTGTTCCGAAATTTATTCATAGTTGTTTCTTTTCGGTTGTAGTAGTATTCAATATTTATCTGTCGGGTTTTATGGGTTAGTGTTTTATTTAGTTCTAAGTTCTGTCTAGGAGATTGAATTTTAAATGGGACCAATCGTGACCCCTCCAGTCTATCCTGGGAATTATAGAATCATTATAATTCACTAGTTTGTGGTGGAAACTGCCGGATTTCCCCAACAAGTGGTATCAGAGCCGAAGGTTTGTCCTCAATTTTCTATTTGTAACATTGAATACTGTCAGTTGAGGTCATAATGTCGTCAGAAGATTCACCGACAAAGGAGGTTACAACAAATGTAACATTAGGGGCTCGGTGTCCTCGTCCACATGGGCAAGGATTCCAATGTAAAGTATGAAGTTAGCGGTAGAAATATTTGACGATACTGGCCATTTCGATATGTGGCAAGGCGAGGTCGTGGTGTAACGCCCTGTTCCCTTTTCAAATGGAAATAGGTCGTCACCCTTTACTTATTTAGGAATTAAAGGAATTATAACTGTTTTCTAATATACATCGGAAGACTTAAAAGTGAAGACACGAGAGTTATATATAGAAATAAAACGTAACGTATATACATATACATATATCTAAAAACCAAGATTAGTCGTGTCTTACTCACATTTCTAGGAAAAAGTTCGAATCAAAGATCTACATGAACTTACACAATAAAACTTATATATATAATAGGATATAAGTCTAGGCCCATTATTTATTATACTATACATATTTAAACAACCTATTGTTCTCAACGGAAACATTATTCTAGTACATCAATTTTATAAAGACAGTGAGAAGTCAGCCCAGCCTGCTACACGTCCCCATCATCATCCGCCGAGCCTGAAAATTATAAAAAGTTACATCATGAGACACTTCCGGAGAGGGATCCCAGTGGGATAACTTTACAGTCTAATATATTGAAGCAATTAAATCGTTAAGCAAGTACTACATGTCATAATCATAAAGGAATGTGGGAATCGCTCGCCCACTAAACCTTGCATTCATAGAGGAATGTGGGAATCACTCACCCACTAAACCTCGCTTTCATAAAGGAATGTGGGAGTCGCTCGCCCACTAAACCTTGCATAGACCAGGCACTCTCGCCCTTATGGTCGCTTTCATAGACTAGGCGTTTTCACCCTTAAGGTCGTCGCCCTGTATGGAAGTTACATACTGGTTATAGCTACGGACTTCAGTCGTAGATTTTCATACATAACTTCTCAATTCAATTAACAACACATAGTAAAGAGTAGAAGTTACCCACATGTACGTTGATTGTGCAAGGATTGCTTCTGAATTCACCGACTGTCTCGACTGCACTCGACACACTTAACTGATTAGCCTCTTATATCGTATGACATAATATTTTGTATATTATATTAGGTTACTTTAACCTAAAGTATAATCATACTTATAACTTAATTCTTAAGCATTTAAACTGGTAATTTTGGACCTAAAATGACATATAAAGATGTAATAATTTTAATAATTCACATATAGTTCCTAAAATTACATAATTATTCATATAAGCACATAACTTCTTTTAGTATAACATGTTGAAATATCATAAATCTTAACCATTTGTACAAAGAATTAAAAATCACACATTTAACTAGTTTTTCACTTCAATTTCAGCTGAAAAACGGCCTTTAATGAAAAATTCACCATACCTTATAGGATTGATGAAATCCTTTCATATTTTTACAGTAATCAGGAAACATATTCAAGTATAACATATAAAAATATCAACTGAAAGTAAGATTCACATAATTAGTTATGAATTTTCTAAGTTGGCTGAAAACCGGACATAGCACATGCTGAAAACAGACTTTCTTATAAAACTCATCATAAATTGCACAATGTTCTAAAATTACATGGTAAATTTCTAAATACTCATAAGAACCTGTAATACAATATAGTAAAATATGACTTATAAATATGATTTCAATAAATAGTTATGAATTTTAGAACAAGACCAAAAACAGGGCATCATCTACACAGAAAACAGGTTATGTTGTAAAATTCGGCATAAATCGTAAAAAACTCAGAAAAATGCATACTAAATTCCTAAACGTACCTAAGAACTGGTTCTAAAATATATTAGAAGATCATATATAAATTCGAAGTATACTTTTCCAGAAAAGTATATGATTCAAACCTAAAAATAGGGCAAAAACTGTCTCTGAACAGCTTATCTTAGAAAAATCATAGGAAATCGAGTTTAACTCCAAATCTTCTGAAATTTAACAGAAATGTTCTTCACCTAGTATATTACAATCTGTTAAAAGTATTTAGTCTAATTCAATCTCTAAGTCTTTCGAACAGTTCCAAAACAGAAGCAAAACAAAGCACATCCTTAAGTATATGCTAGAAACAACTTATTTCTCCATTCAAGCAACATAAAATTCCCAACCAATTGCCAAAGAACATCTTTGGACTTTCTAACCTAAGATATTAATCATAAATCATGAGATTTAATGAAGGTATTATGAGAGTTTAGCCAAAACTTACCAAGAGAGAGATGTGAGGACAAGACCGTGAGGATTTTAGAGTATGGGTGTGTTTTCTTCTCTTTCTTTGCTTCTTATGATCAAATACCTATGGCTTATTTTTGGTCCTCTTTATATAATGCGGACGTGAGAGATATATCCTCAAGCAAAGGATGTGTTGCATGTTGCAAGTTGAAGTAGGATGATGAGGTGGCTAGGCTAGATGCCTAGTCTTGACTTACCATGGAAGCTTGTGATTAAAAATAATAATAATTTAAATTACTTTGTTATCTTGATACTTTGGTGTTTTATATCACATGTACATATATAAATATATGTATACATTATTAAAGAGACTAACAATAATAGTATAATGTGTAATCATATAAATGAAAGAAAAATTAGATAGCATATAATTATGTATTACAGATTTACGTACTTAGATTAATAAGTATTGTGGTTATTTTAATATTCACTATAATGCATGCTCGTTCAAGTAAAATGTTTTATTTCATAAAAACACATATAAAGATCATAAGTAAAATTTCATAAAAAAACATTCGAAAGCGGTAACGAATAAAGTTAGCATGTAAATTTAATATCATTTTATTCATTTAACTTTAACTAACATCTTATCTTTTTACTTCCATTCATATGTGTCGAGTGAGTGGAGATCGAGCTTGGTTTCTTCCGTGAGCAATCCTGTAAAACCCTTAAAATCTCGAAAGAAAAACATGTCATAAAATCTTAAAAAAAAAATAAGCACAACGATAATTCATAAATCATAACTTAATGTAATATAAGATCTCACACTTAAATCATTCTTAAATGAACATTAAAAGAAATTTGATAAAATATGCATTAAAATATGCAATGCAGGTTTTCTTGGAAAACGGGGTGTTACACGTGGATTCTCTTTTACAGCAGGGCCTTGACATTGCCATTGAGGATAAGAAACCAGATGATGTAGATGATAATGATTGGAGTACCATGAATCGGTTAGCGTGCGGAACAATTTGTTCGTGCCTGTCCAGGGAGCAGAAGTATGCTGTCAAAAATGAGACTTTTGTACACAAATTATGAAACGCATTGGAAGATAAATTTCTGAAGAAAAGCAGTCAGAATAAGCTCCTTATGAAGAAAAGGCTTATCACTTACCAAATAGTCTGAATAAGCTCCTTATGAAGAAAAGGCTTATCACTTACCAAAAGGTTTCCTTCCCAAATAGTCTGAGGTTCCCAAAAGCTCTATCGATTTTGCTTGAAAACTTTTATGAGTAACAGGTTCCTGTCTCAACAGAGGTGACCGTAACCTATCTCGAATCAGCAACCTGGCCCTAAGCTCAATCAGGTTACTGACCCTTTATCAGTATGCAACGCAGCAGAATAAGATAAGATAGAGTTTCTTTATGAAAACCAGTTTTCTTTTCAAAGATGATTTTATCACAATCTTTTGACCAGTATGCTTATGACAAATGCAACAAGATAGATATGCAACAATGCAATGCAGATAGAAAAAAGTAAATAAACACTTATGACTTATAGTGGTTCGAAGGTGGTGTAATCCTTCTACGTCCACTCTACTCCTTCACTGAGGAGGAACTTCGTTAGGTCAGTTTGAATTACAAGTCTTAACTTTAGAAACCTTTTCCTATCAAGTTATCACTTACAAGAGTCACACGACTCCTAGGCCAAATCCCACACATGGTACAAATCCCACACAAGGCAAATAACCTACACAAGACTACAAAACTTAGCAAGGATCAAATCCTATCAACTAAGTACACCAAACTTAAAACAACCTAGCACACACATCACAATGGTTAAAATAATATGTTTTTCTTCAACTGGTGTGGTGAAGTCAGTCTTGAACTTGAGAGCTCAAAAACTTGATTGATAGACTGCTTCTAAAGGTTGAGTGACTGGACTAAGGTAAGCTTGAAGTCGCTTTGGAGTATATTTGATTTTCCACTTAGCTTAGTCCCACACAGTCTCCAGCCTCTCCTTCCTTCTATATATAAATCTTGAGAATCTATCCGTTGTGGTGAAGTATCCGTTGAAGGAAGATACTTCTCTATTTGAATTCGAGCTTTGATCTCCAAAGATCTTCACTGTGACTTCATTAAATGCATCGCTGTTGAAAAGACAAGTTGGCGTGTAAACCTTCCATGAGCATTTAATGTGTCTGACATCGATTACTGGACCTTGCTGACATGGTATGGCGGTATGGGTCCAATACTAAGATTCATACAACAGATAACTAATCTAGTTGATAGATAACTTTGTTTTCCTTGAGCTGCATGATCTTCCTCGTACTACTTGGATGAGAGTAGCGCTTATCTTTCTATGATAAGTTTGTTGGCTACTTCCTGACATCTGCGTAGACTGCTGTAGCTGCTTGCTTCCTGTTTGCAGCTTGCAGCTTTCTGTTTCCGCTTCTTGTTTCAGCTTCCTGTTGCTGCTTCCTGCTTCAGCTTCCTGTTGTTGCTTCTTGCTTCAGCTTGTAGCTTCCTGTTCTTAGAAGATTTTTCCCTATATCTTCTAAGATTGGTTTTCCTTATAACTTGGAAAACCAATACATGATCTTTTTTTAGATGAAGAACTAAAGATCACGTACAGTATGGAATCTAGGTATTGATACCTTAAGCAAACAACTCTTTTCTTATTACGCATACTGTTTTGTCTTATCAAGATAACTACTAAAATATCCCAACAATTTATCTCTTTATCTTGATGATGACAAAACATAATAAGAACAAGAGTCATTTAAAAATGAATGCTCTTTATTGAAACTGAATGCTTGTTCAAGTATAAATAAAATTCAGAACAAAAGCGAAAATAAGTAAGCTACTACTTCTCTATCTAGCTTTTACTTCTTTTTTCAGTTTCAGATAGTTTGTTGTTTCCATCTTTTCCACCAGAGAGTTCTTCTTCTCTCTTTACTATCTTTGATCTTTGCATGCCTTTTTCAGCAAGTTTTCATCAGCTTGCTGCATCCTTCAAATCTTGAATGATCAGCTTGCTGCTGCAACTAGTTGCTTCAAATGGTAGGTGACTCCTGATCGCCATTATCTGTTTTCCCCTTGCAATAAGGCTTCAGCAGTGACTCTTGACTTGAAACTGTTTTCCCTTTTCATCATCATCTTCCAGCTTGCTGCTCAAGGGTGGAGTTACAACGCCAAGGTAGGCACTTCAGGTTTCTCTTGTTTGATAGTTTATGTTCAAAACCAAAACAGCAACTTGTTCGTACTTCCTTCTGAGCATCCTCTTTCTTATTCCTACCTAAGGGAATAAATTGCTCAGCCTCAGTAAGTACGAGAGAAGAGGTCTGGTACCTCATCGGTGGATGATTAGTTACCTGTGCAGCTTCATCAATGTCCAGGACACGTTCACCTTGGATCTTTGTCTGCTAGTCTGGCTTCGTCTTCACCACCACTATTGTGCTGGTGAGGATTCATCTCTTGCCCAGTGACCAGCTCAAAGCTGCTGACATAGTATCTTTAGACAATCAACCAGTTTGCTAACAGCCTTTGAGAGGCACCTGCTGTTTTTCGGTTTTATCTCCATTAGTGGCAGCAGATGTCTTCTCTGTCCAAAGATTGGTCCTTAATGTATAACTTCAACATCAACCTTTGATGTGGAAGGCTTCTTCATGGGCTTCGGTCCCATATCTTCTTGGAGTTGAGGAAGTCGAACCTGTGTCAGATAAACGAGGGTATATGTGAATACCTTGTTTATCTTTCTCTCATCTTCTTTATCTTCAATCATCTTGAAGAGGGTCTTGCGAGTGATCTCCGGCATCTCGAACACCTTTCTGATAGTATCCATTTCATAAAGGGTGTCCTTCCTTCGTGTGAGAGCCGCGGGGTTGACGGGATAAGTATCAACACCCGTGATGACCTCTCTATCATCCCTTGAAAGCCTTCTCTTCTTATTGGTCATCAAAGATTTCTCGTCTTTTTCATCTGCTTCTTCTCCATCTCTATCTTCATCTCCTCCTTCTTTGTTTCCTTCATCTCTCTGTGTTTGCTTCATCACTCTCTGAAGGTTATGGCTGCTCATACTTAATGAAGAGCGTTTGATGAAAGGTGATGAAAGCTTGGATAAAAATAGGCAGTCGTGAGCAATTTTTGGATCAGCGGTTGGGGAATGAAATGCACGATCTGACGGTTGAGACAAACAAAAGATAGAGGGACCTTTTTGTTCAAAGTTGATCTTTATGGATAGACTTAAGTAACCGCTTTTCTAGCCTTCTGAAAAGGTAGATCTTTTTACTATTGTGATTTGATAGACAGTCGTGTCTCTAGATTTTCTGCATAGGGCTGCTTCTCTTGGCTCGAGGTCGTAGAAGCTTGATGCTTGCTGCAAGGGACAAGTCTTGAAGTGAATATAGATATCACTTGTTGTGGATACTAAGAATTCTTTGTTGATTCCCTTTTTGCAGACTTCTTCTTGATCCTGTCATAGAGACTTGTGCATACTTACTGTAACCTGAAACTGAATATTGTTAGAGAATACTGATTTGATAGATGGTAGTATCATGTTCCAGTATGCTGCATAACTATAAGAGTATGAGAAATTCAAAAGACAAAATAAGTTCCCCCTTACTTAGGGATCTTGTATCCTTACTCATTAGTTCAGGTTTCTGGACTGTTTCAATCTCGAGTATGTATCCCGTCTGCCTCAGTATGCTGCTTGGATTCTTTTGAAGAGCCTTATCTCAGCAACTTGCTCTCCCTTAGCAAGTACACTAGCTATATCTTTGGATTTCCTCAGCAACCTGTTTGATTACAGTACTTACTTCATTGGGAACATAAGTAGCTCGGACTAGTGTTGCTTCCTTAGAGATTTCAGCTGCTTTAATAAACGTAGCTTTAGTCACCTCAACAACCTCTTTAGTTGCCTTGTCAGCAACTTGATCATCAATTATGTTGTTCTTCTTGAGATACCACTTGACTAGATAATGTGTCCTTCCTTTTGTGGAGATCATTTCTTCTTGAGAGCTTGATATAGTTTACTGGTCTTTCACAACTCCTGAAAATGCTCTCTATCTGAGTCAGTGGTTAGGAGTTTGAGTACTATGAGATACAGTATTCCCCATAAGTTTAAGTATTCTTCTGCTCAGATCGATACTTTTGTTAATCTCCCTTGTTGACTTGTTCCAGGTATCTAAGTATCCTTATTGAGGTAATCTTCCTCTTACAGTTGTCTTTACGATGATCTTAACTTTTTGCTAGTAGAGTACTTCCATTTCCTCAACACCTTCTTTTGTTGGTTTTCAGCTTGCTGGTGTTGGCTATGGTTGTCTTTGCTTCTTCTTTGTGTAGCCTTGACATTTTACTCTTTGTTTATTTATCTTCTCCTTGCATTAGTGTTTTAGTCTTCATTTTACTCTTTGTGCTTTAGTCTTCTAGCATTTAATCCTCGCAAAACAAAAAGGTTTTATGGATAAGTATGAGAAACTGGGATAAAAAGAAATGCATGCTCGTGCTAAAACAATGATTTTAGTCACATGAAAAGAAAAATGATTTATCCAACAGAAACGGGTGGATCTGGGTAGGTAGCCAGACAAGTTGGCTTTAAACCCAACTTGCTCTGATACCACTTGTTGGTTCCAAGTGGTCAGAGGGGGGGGGGGGTGAATGAACCTCTACTAATTTTGCAAACTCTTTGAAAACTTTTCTGAGTAACAGGTTCCTGTCTCAACAGAGGTGACAGTAACCTATCTCAAATCAACAACCTGGCCCTAGGCTCAATCAGGTTACTGACCCTTTATCAGTATGCAATGCAACATAATAAGATAAGATAAAGTTTCATTATGAAAACCAGTTTTCTTTTTAGAGATGATTTTATCACAATCTTTTGACCAGTATGGTTATGAAAAATGCAAGAAGATAGATATGCAACAATGCAATGCAGATAGACAAAAGTAAATAAACACTTATGGCTTATAGTGGTTAGAAGGTGTTGTAATCCTTCTATGTCCACTCTACTCCTTCACTGAGGAGGAACTTCGTTAGGTCGGTTTGAATTACAAGTCTCAACTTAACAAACCTCTTCCTACCAAGTTATCACCTACAAGAGCCACATGACTCCTAGGCCAAATCCCACACAGGGTACAAATCCCACATAGGGCAAATAGCCAACACAAGACTACAAAACTTAGCAAGGATCAAATCTTATCAATTAAGTACACCAAAATTAAAACAACCTAGCACACACAACACAATGGTTAAAAGAATATGTTTTTCTTTAACTGGTGTGGTGAAGTTAGTCTTGAACTTGAGAGCTTGAACACTTAAATGATAGACTACTTCTGAAGGTTGAGTGGTTGGACTAAGGTAAGCTTGAAGTCGCTTTGGAGTATATCTGATTTTCCACTTGGCTTAGTCCCACACAGTCTCCAGCCTCTCATTTCTTCTATATATAGATCTTGAGAATCTATCCATTGTGGTGAACTATCCGTTGAAGGAAGATACTTCTCTATTTGAACACTACAAGAAAATTCACCGACTGTGACGGAAAAATCTGTCACTAAAACAAAAAATTCTATCACTAACTTGTATTAGTGACGGATTTGTGACGGAAAAATTCTGTCAAAAGGAGCTTTGTCACTAAATTTTAGTGACGGATTATATTCCATCACTATATTTCTGACAGAATTTTCTGTCACTAGATGAAAAATTTCGTCACTAACATTTAGTCATTATTTTGACATCATCATGGAGGTGACACGTCACCGCCACATCAGCGCAAGTCATCACCGTGGCACCATGTCATCACTACGTCAGTAGTGCAAATATGGTTCATGGAAGTGAGTCATCATCGCCACGTCAGCACAAGTCATCGACGTGTCGCCATGCCACCTATATCGCCAGGTCACTGCCAATCGCCACGTCGTCACGTCATCACTATGATGCCACATCAGCACATATCATTGCCATGTAGCCACGTCATCACTGTGACGCCACATCAGCACACATCATTGCCACGTTGCCACGTCACCGCCACGTCATCACCACATCACCACCACGTCCGCAATGTAAATAGAGTGCGTTGTATGGGAATCGAACCCAGGTGCCGATGTGGTACTCTAACCACTAGGCCAATGGTGCTTATGTAATAATATATTACATTCTTTTCTTTTATTTCAATTTTGAATTCATGTACAAAATAGTGACGGATTGAAATCCGTCACAATTTTATGATGGAAAAATCCGTCACTAACATGTATTTTTGATATTTTTTTATTTAATTTTGAATTTTGTGACAGATTTAAATCTGTCACAATTTTGTGACGGAAAAATTCGTCACTAACATGTATTTTTTATATTTCTTTTATTTAATTTTGAATTTTGTGACGGAAAAATCCATCACTAACATGTATTTTTGACATTTCTTTTATTTTAATTTTGAATTTTGTGACGAAAAAATCCGTTACTAACATGTATTTTTGACATTTCTTTTATTTTAATTTTGAATTTTGTGATGGAAAAATTCGTCACTAACATGTATTTTTTATATTTCTTTTATTTAATTTTGAATTTTATGACGGATTGAAATCTGTCACAATTTTGTAACGGAAAAATCCATCACTAACATGTATTTTTGACATTTCTTTTATTTTAATTTTGAATTTTGTGATGGAAAAATCCGTCACTAACATGTATTTTTGACATTTCTTTTATTTTAATTTTGAATTTTGTGACGGAAAAATCCATCACTAAACGTTGTTTTGACAGAATTCATGTAGTGACGGATTTTTCCGTCACAAAATCTTTTCTGTCATTATTCAGTAACAAATTTGTGACGGAAAATTTCCGTCACAGTCGGTGAATTTTCTTGTAGTGGAATTCGAGCTTTGATCTCCAAAGATCTTCACTGTGACATCATTAAATGCATCGCTGTTGAAAAGATAAGTTGGCGTGTAAACCTTCCATGAGCATTTAATGTGTCTGACATCGATTACTGGACCTTGCTGACATGGCATGGCGGTATGGGTCCAATATTGAGATTCATGCAACGGATAACTAATCTAGTTGATAGATAACTTCGTTTTTCCTAGAGCTACATGATCTTTCTGGTACTACTTGGATGAGAGTAGCGCTTATCTTTCAATGATAACTCTGTTGGCTACTTCTTGACATCTGCGTACACTGCTGTAGCTGATTGCTTCCTGTTTGCAGCTTGCAGCTTTCTGCTTCCGCTTCCTATTTTTTGCTTTCTGCTTCAGCTTCCTCTTGCTGCTTCCTGCTTCCTGTTTGCAACTTGCAGTTTTCTGCTTCCGCTTCATGTTGCTACTTCCTGCCTCCTGTTTGCAGCTTGCAGCTTTCTACTTCCGCTTCCTGTTTGCTGCCTCCTGTTTCAGCTTCATGTTGTTGTTTCCTACCGCAGCTTGCAACTTCCTGTTCTTAGAAGATTTTTTCCTATATCTTCTAAGATTGGTTTTCCTTATAACTTGGAAAACCAATACATGATCTCTTTATAGATGAAGAACTAAAGATCACGTACAGTATGGAAACTAGGTATTGATACCTTAAGCAAACTGCTCTTTTCTTATTACCCATATTGTTTTGTCTTATCAAGATAACTACTGAAATATCCCAACAGGTACTACTATGAATGAACATATTACTCTGTTTAATCAATTAGTAGCAGACTTGTTAAATTTGGATGTAAAATTTGAAGATGAGGATTTAGCCTTGATGTTGTTATCATCTCTTCCCAATGAATTTGAACATTTGGAAACTACATTACTTCATGGGAAGGAGAATGTCTCTTTAGATGTTGTATGTTCTGCGTCGTATAGTCATGAATTAAGAAAACATGATAAAATGAAAAACAAAGCAGTTGCAGCAGATGAAGCATTAGTAGCGAGAGGTTGCCAGCAGGGTAAATCAAATGGGAGAAGAGGAAGATCAAAACGCAGAGTTGCTAAAGATGAGTATGTTTTCTGTCACGAGAAAGGACACTGGAAGAAAGACTGTCTAAAGTTGAAAAAGAAAGAGAAAGCTCCATAAAATGTAAGTGTTGCAGAATGTAAAAGTGATGTAGAAATTGATTTCTCTTTGGTAGTTTCACCCTCAACATGTCATCTAGATGAGTGGATTTTGGATTCAGGTTGCACCTATCATCTGTCACCCATGCGGGAGTGGTTTTTCGATTTTGAAGAATTTGATTGTGGAGTTGTTTACATGGGAGATGATAATCTATGTAAAATAGCTGGGATAGGTTCAATCAAGCTGCGGAATCATGACGGATCCACCAAAATCTTGAAGGATGTTCGGTACGTGCCGAGGTTGAAAAAGAATCTCATCTCTTTGGGGGCCTTGGAGTCAAAAGACTTAGTTGTGACGATGCAAGATGAAACTCTTAAAGCAACTTCGGGAGCACTTGTGATGTTGAAAGGTATCCGGAAGAATAATCTATATTACTACCAAGGTAGTACAGTGGTTGGGACAGTAGCAGCTGTAACTCGAGTAGTAGGAAAGATGTAGAGGTAACAAAGCTGTGGCATATGCATTTGGGACATACTGGAGAAAAATCCTTGCAAACTATTTCCAAACAAGGATTATTGAAAGGTTCGAAAGCTTGAAAATTGGAATTTTATGAGCATTGTGTTCTGGGAAAGTAGCAAAAAGTGAATTTGGCACTACCATCCACAATACTAAGGGTATTTTGGATTATGTGCATTCAGATGTTTGGGGACCTATCAAGACTCCATCTATTGGAGGTAGACATTATTTTGTCACTTTTATTGGTGATTTTTCCAGAAGAATATGAGTGTTTCCTATGAAGAATAAAGATGAGGTGCTTGGAATTTTCCTTAAGTGGAAAACTGAGGTTGAAAACCAGACGGGAAAGAAGATCAAGGTTCTTCGCACAGACAATGATGAAGAATATAATAATGATCTATTCCAAAAGATATGCCAAGAGTATGGCATAGTTTGGCACTTTACAGTCAGGGGAACACCACAGCAGAATAGGGTATCAGAGCGAATGAATAGGACATTGGTAGAGAAAGTTCATTGTATGTTGTCTAATGCTGGATTAGACATGAAGTTCTGGGCTGAGGCTGTGACGTACGCTCAACATCTTGTTAATCATTTGCCATCATCTGCATTGGATGGTAAGACTCCATTAGAGGTATGGTCTGATAAACCTACAACTAATTATGATTCTTTGCGTATTTTTGGTTCTACTGAATATTATCATGTTAAGGAATCAAAGTTAGATCCACGAGCGAAGAAGGCTCTCTTTATGGGTTTCAATACTGGGTAAAATGATACCATTTGTGTTGTTTGGAGGCAAATAAGACAATTATCAGTAGGGATGTTACATTTGATGAATCTCCCATGTTGAATAAAGTAACACAAGAATGGTGTAATGGTACTCCGCAGCAGGTGGAGTTTAAGCAGACAATAGTGATTCCAGCAAAAAACACTGTTAGTGACTCTCCTAAGGCAGACGAAGAGTCCGATGAGGAAGAGGTTCTATCCCAAGAATCTCCGCAGTAATAAGAGCCAATTGCAGTTAGAAGGGCAAGACGAGAAATTTACAAACCTACTCATTTTGCTGATATGGTGGCATATGCACTTCCAGTGGTTGATGGTGTTCCATCCACATTTTCTGAAGTAGTCCGAAGTTCAGAAATTAATAGATGGAAAGTTGCCATGGAAGAATAGATGCAATCTCTTCATAAGAACCAGACGTGGAAGTTAACACAACCATTGAAGGGTAAGAAGACAATTGGATGCAAATGAGTATTTGCAAAGAAAGAAGGATTTCCTGATAAGAATGATGTTCGCTACAAGGCGAGATTGGTGGCTAAAGGCTTCGCTCAGAAAGAGGGAGTTGATTATAATGAGGTATTTTCTCCAGTTGTCAAACATTCCTCTATTAGAATTTTGTTGGCCTTGGTAGCTTAGTTGAATTTGGAGCTAGCTCAACTTGATGTTAAAACCGTGTTTTTACACGATGACTTGAAGAAGGAAATCTATATGACTCAGCCAGATGGATTTAAAGTTGTTGGTAAGGGAAAATGGGTTTGTAAACTGAATAAATCGTTGTATGGATTGAAGCAGTCACTAAGGCAATGGTACAAATGATTTGACAAGTTCATGATGGGTCAGAAGTACACAAGAAGCAAATACGATCAATGTGTGTATTTGAGCAAACTTCAAGATGGGTCCTACATCTACCTACTCTTGTACGTTGATGATATGTTGATAGCATCAAAAAGCCATGTTGAAATTGACAAGTTGAAGACTAAGTTGAGTAAAGAATTTGAGATGAAGGATCTGGGAGAAGCCAAAAAGATTCTCGGCATGAAGAAAGGAGGGATAGAGAGAGAGGCAAGCTTTGGCTGTCACAGAAGCAATATTTGAAGAGGATATTACAACATTTTGGAATGAATGAAGATTCAAAACCTGTAAGTACTCCTCATTTGAAGCTTAGTAGCCGATTATCTCCAAAGATGGATGAAGAATGAGAATATATGGTGAGAGTCCCGTATGCTAATGAAGTTGGAAGTTTGATGTATGTAATGGTGTGTACGAGACCAGATATTTCACAAGTTGTTAGTATTGTGAGCAGATTTATGCATGACCCAGGCAAGGCTCATTGGCTAGCTGTGAAATGGATTCTAAGGTATATCCAATATACTGTAGATGTTGGTTTGGTGTTTGAGAAGGATGAATCACTTGGTCGATGTATAGTTGGATATTGTGATTCTGACTATGCATGTGATTTGGATAAGCGACGATCTATAACTAGTTACTTGTTCACTTTTGCCAAGGTGCCAATTAGTTGGAAATCTACTTTGCAGTCAACAGTTGCTTTGTCTACGACAGAGGTAGAGTATATAGCAATTACAGAAGTTGTGAAAGAGGCGATTTAGCTTCAAGGATTGATGAAAGAATTAGGGGTTGATAAAAAACACATTGAGGTGTATTCTGATAGTCAGAGTGCTATTCATTTAGCAAAGAACCAAGTCTTTCATGCAAGAACGAAGCATCTTGATGTTCGCTATCATTTTGTGCGGGAAATTCTCGAAGAAGAAGAGATTATTCTCAAGAAGATTCATACTATGGAGAATCCTGCAGGTATGATGACCAAGGTGGTTACAAGGACCAAGTTTCAACATTGTTTAGACCTGGTCAACATCCAGCACATTTGAGTTAGCGCTAGAGGGCGCAAAATTGGAAGCACCACGAGTACCGTTCTTATTGTATTCGTTTGAGAAGATTTGTATTTGGTGGGACCTGAAATTATGCCAAGGTAGAGATTTGTTGACTTTTTGGCACAATTTGCCATCCCACATTGAAATGATGGCAAGGTGGGGAGGCTTTATGAAACTATAAAGGGTAAATTACATAATAGAAGCCAAACTATGGTCACTTTTCCACTTTGTTACCCGAACATTCAAAGTTCACTGTAAAATAGCTAAACTTTGTTTTTTTATTAAACGGCCGCCAGAACTCACCGTCGGTGGAATATTCCGGGAATATTCCATACAAACTTTCAAAATTAACTGTAAAACAACTCAACTTTGTGGATTTACCAAACGACCATTTAGTAAAAAAAACAAAATTGAGTTGTTTTACAGTGAACTTTGAATGTTCGGTTAACAAAGTGGAAAAGTGACCATAATTTGGCTTCTATTATGTAATTTACCCAACTATAAATAAAGTCTTCCCCTTTACATTTTAGATATCCCAAAATTTGTGTACTTTGAACAATTCTTCTCCTATATAAAGAAGTGCAGACTCTTTGGGTGGTGCTCGGAGACGTAGGCCAAATTGTTCGAACTCCGTTATCAAATTTTCGGGTGTGTTTTTCCTTTATCTCTTTTTATTTTGTTCCGCAATTTATTCATAGTTGTTTCTTTACGGTTGTAGTAGTATTCAATATTTATCTGTCGGGTTTTATGGGTTAGTGTTTTATTTGGTTCTAAGTTCTGTCTAGGAGATTGGATTTTAAGTGGGACCAATCGTGACCCCTCCAGTCTTTCCTAGAAATTATAGAATCATTATAATTCACTAGTTTCTGGTGGAAACTGCTTGATTTCCCCAACAATATCGAAGTGCCATTGGAGGTCTCCAGTATTTGACTATCACTCGACCAGACATTACGTTCACCATCGATAAGCTTGCTTAACATATGTTGTAACACCCCGTTTTCAAGAAAACCTACATTGCATATTTTATAAAATTTCTTTTAGCAGTCAATTATAAATAATTTAAGTGTGAGATCTTATATTATTTAAAGTTATGATTTATGAATTACGTTGTGCTTGATAATTTTCAAAGATTTTATGATATATATTTCTTTCGAGATTTTAAGGGTTTTTGCAGGATTGCTCACGGAGGAAACTGAGCTTGATCTCAACTCACTCGACAAACATGGATGAAAGTAAAAAGATAAGATAATAAATAAGTTTAAATGAGGAAAAATAATATTAGGTTTTTATGCTAAGCTTATTCATTTGTGCCGAGAATGCTTTTATATTATGAAATTTAATTATGATCTATTTATGTGATAAATTATTTTATTTGAACACACATGCATACATCATAATGTGTATCTATATATATATATGTTGCTAATTAATTAACAATGTATTAAAATTAATTAACTAAGCCTAAGTAATTGATTAAGTAAAGTGTAATGATATATATGTGTACATGTATCTAAATAATTAGTTGGATATAAGACTAAGCTAATTGTGCAGTAATTAGTCAAGTAAATTTAAGTAATTAATTATTTAAGTGTAGCATTTAATAAATTAAGAAATGAAAAGTAAGGATATGCCTATTCATTTTTTTCTTCCACGCCACCTGCTCCTTCTTTTTCTATTTGATGACACCTAGCTCTTAAACTAGTTCTGGGTGTGAAAGGGGAAAGGGGAAAGTAATAAAAAGAAAAGAAAATCAATACAGCAACTATACACTTATACAGATTTCCTTCTTCTCGTTCTCCCTCTCGCTCAAGTCTCTCCCTCTCACATCTTCAGCCTTCTCCCTCTCTCTCGTTTTTATTTCTCTCCCTCTCCCTGCAGCTCCGTTACTCTACTGTTGTGTGTAAGTTTTGCTGCTGCTATTGGTTTGTTTGCTACTGTTGTGCATGAGTTTTGTGTGAGTTTTGCTGCTGTTGTTGCTTTGTTTTATTGCTGATGTGTGTGTAAAATAGAGAACTCCTTTATAGTTGATTAAAGTTACTGAGGGAGAAGTGGAAGTTTGATATATGCAGACCTGTTCTGGAATTTTCTGTGTGTTGTAAAAATGGATTTAGGCTAAACTCTTTTACCACAATCTAGTATATGAAGTGTAGAATATGCATGTTAAATTTCGGAAGATTTGGAGTTAAATTCGATTTACTATGAATTTTCTAAGAAGATGCGATTTTCTGATCAAACGTGACCTGTTTTCGGGTCTGATTGAAACCTTCTCCTGAGTTGTAAACTTCACCTGTGTGTACGATATTTTACCAGCTTATAGTACAAGATACGTGCAGAAATTTAGTATGCATTTTTCTGAGTCTTGTACGATTTATGCCGATTTTTACAAGAAAGTCTGTTTTCAGCCTATGTTTACATTGTTTTTAGTCTTGTTCTAAAATTCATAACTAATTATGTGAATCTTATTTTCAGTTGATATTTTTATATGTCATACTTCTGTAAGGTATCTATAGTCTATAGAAATTTGGAAGGATTTCATAAATTCTATAGGGATTGATTAATTTTTCAAAATCGGACTGTTTTGGAGCTGGAATTGAAGTGAAAAACTAGTTAAATGTGTGATTTTTAATTCTCTGTACAAACAGTTAAAATTCATGAAATTTCAGCATGTTATACTAAAAGAAGTTATGTGATTATATGAATAATGTTGTGATTTTAGGAATTATGTATGAATTATTAAAATTGTTACATCTTTATATGTCATTTAAGTCTAAAATTGCTAGTTTAAAAGCTTAACCATTAAGTTATAAGTATGATTATACTTTAGGTTAAAGTAACCTAATATAAGATAATCAAACAAATGTGTCAGTTGGTGTAATGGTTATTTGAGTCTTCATTGATAGAGGTTCGACTCCTCTTGAGATCAAAATTTTAAATTTTGGTTCTAGCGAAAAATTCATCCTATTTTCAAAATTTAATTTGATAGAGTGACGGAAAATTCCATTGTAAATTAGTGACAGATGTATATCCGTCACTAAACTTTTAATGATTTACAATCTTGTTGTAACGGAATATTCCGTTACTAATTTATTTTTTAAATTTGTTATCTATTTGTGACAGAATTTTCCGTCACTACATAGTGATGGAAACTATCCGTCACAAACAAATGGAAATTTATTATATTATTTTGAATTGTCTTAATATAGTGACGGAAAATTCCGTAAAAAAATCAACGAATTTATAATTTTAAAAAAATTTGAATTCATGTAGTGACGGATTGTTCCATCACAAAATAGTGACGGATTTCTATCCGTCACGACTTTGTGACGGAATAATCCGTTGTAAACATAATTTTAATAGATTCTTAACAGAAAAGTTTCCGTCAACAATTTCCATCACAAGTCCGTCACAAAATCTTTTCTGTCACTATTCTATAACAAATTTTTGACGGAATATTTCCATCACTAAAATCCGTCACTATTGGTGAATTTTCTTGTAGTGATTGTAACAAAAATCAAAATGATTCTTTATCTTGAACAAGCGAGCGAAAAAAAAAATAAAAAATCATATATATATATATATATACAGTACAAAATCATGAATTTTATAAATATATTTATAATTATATGTATAATAAAAATTATAAAATGATTTGGATTACATTTTTGCATATGGATAAAATTATAGTAAGTCAACTTAAATTCAGATTTTTGTTTGGCAGCGAAGCTTGAGGCACTTCATAGGGGTCTCTATCACATCAGGAGACTTCGGTTTGATCGAGTGTGGATAGAGCTGGATGCGGTCTTGGTGATTCAGATTCTCTCACATTCGGATGCAGGACATTGGAGAGTGTAGGGTTCTCTCGCTTCCATCCGGAACCTCCTCGCTTCTTTGGAGTTTCGGATGACTCATATACATCGGGAAGCACTACAAGAAATTCTCTCATAGACAACACCCTTACGACATGTGTTTTTGCTAAAAACCCTTGTCGTAGCCTAAAATTCCGTTGTCGTAGATAAAACCGTTGTCGTAGCTCAAAACCTTCTCTCATAGACAAGGGTTTTTTAGCAATCATTGTCGAAACCATTGTCATAGCCCCAAAAATTCTCTCATAGACAACGGTTTTAGCCTACCGTTGTCGTAGACATTTTTAAACCGTTGTCGTAGCCCGAAAACTTCTCTTATAGACAATGGTATTAACCTACCGTTGTCGTAGACATGTTGTCCTAGGACCCCTAAGACAAGAGTTAGAAAACGTTGTCGTAGCCATTTTAAAACCGTTGTTGTAGACTGAAATTTAAAAAAAAATGTGACAATTATTTTAATTTTTTTCTTAATTAAATGATATATATTGTTGAATTAAATGAATGAAATAAATTAATTTTGACAATTAAATTTTATTTCATTATTAATAAAATTTTGTAAATATTTACAACAAATTATAAGCTTATATTAAACAAAAAATGCTGATTACTTAACACAAATAAAAGCTGGATTACTTAAAATTAATTATAAATAAAATAGGAATAATAAAAAGACTTTCTAATATATTAGAAATATGAGAAAAGCAAAGGCTGTTGAAATATAGCTTCTCTGCGCCATTTTCCTCGTTCGAAATCAAGTGGAGGAAATCGCTGCCGCTGCAGGTTCGACGCCGCCGTCTCAGGTTCGCCTCCTCCCCAGGTTCGCGGCTCTTTCTCTCTTAGAAGTCAGATTAGTCTAAAGCCCTAAACCAGTGCCCTGATTAGATGATTTCAAATTTTACTCCCATTGAATTAAATTAGTGAACTAGACTTGTGTTTCTGCACTTTCTCTTTAAGGCAATTTATCTTTTTAAGTCTTCTATCTCCTCTTTTAATTTATTTTATATTTTCTAAAGATATACATATACGTTGTTGTCTTTACTATTGGGTAAAAGTTTCAGTGGATGATATTTTTTGCAGGACTTCGATAAGGTGTGGCCGATTTTTGATTCGGCCCAGTCTAGGGATTTTCAGAAGGTAAATGTTGCTGAGTTTAGTTGGTTTATGCTTGTATAGTAATATATGTTATTTGGTTTTGGACTATAATTGTGTCCTTTTCTTTGGGAAAATTCTTTAGGTTGTGCAAGGGATTATAAGTGAGCTTGAATCACAAGGAGCATTACCTAGGAGCAACTCGAGGGTTTCGTCCCTTGCCACATGTTGTGGACCAAGGTTAGTTTGGATGGAGTTCAGTTTAGTGTTTAGTTTTGATTTTTTGATTTTATTTTTGAATTTAGGTTGATCTTAATGAAGTTTACCATTATTGAGGTTTTTACTATTCAAAATTTGCAAATTTGGATTTAGAAGATTATTCATTCAAAATTCAGTTGGTTTTCACAGATTTCTTATCAATCTTTATTCCGTGCATGTCCATTTAGTAGCTCTTGCATATGGGATTACTTCACTATCAATCATTGGATTCTTTGCCTGGATGAAATAATGTTTTCATGCAATGTCACCTGTATTTGTCAATTGCAAGTAAATTTGTTATTTCTTTCTCTTAAGATGCTAAGTAATGTTATTAGCACTCTCACTAAAGAAGTTGTTGCTTTTCTATCATTGATCAGCCGCTGGGATTTCTCTCTATGAAGCAGCTAGTGCGGTGAGCACAAGTAGAAGAGCTGTAAGTCCATTTTCTTCATTCAATCATACAAATCTTGAATCCTATAATATTGTCATGATCACATATCAGTTTTCTTGGTGCATGAATCTTCGATTCTGAGTTTGTTGACAGGAAATTTCTTTTATCTGATGCAGCTAAAAGGAGCCAAAGTTCCTGAAAGTGAATTCACAACCCTACCAAATGGTCTGAAGTTAGTACATGATAATATCTGTAAAATTCTCTGTTGTACTTAAATTTGATTCAACTACTCTTAATTTTAAAGGTTTCTAATCTAAATTTGTTTGATTACTTTCAATTTTCATGTATCTACACTGAGATATATAGTTCACTTCTTTGTTTTCTGTCTTAGAACATCTTTAATTTGTATGTGAAACTATGTATAGATCTCTATGGCAGTTCATTTCAAAGCTATATAAGTTTGTTTAAAAATATTTTCGTACTCATGTATTAAGATTTTCTATGCTTGTTGCAGATTTGTGGAACTATTACCACAGGTTTCACTGCATGCTCTGAGGGAAGTCCATAGGCGAACATTCGCAACTGATGTAGTATCAAATCCACTGCCTGCTCCGTTAACTAATGTAGCTTTCTCACATGCAGCTACATTGCTTCTTGTTACTAAGGTAATTCTTTTTAATCTTGTTCATCTATAGAATAAGGTTTTACATGAGTCATTATCATCTGGTGGATTGATCTATAATCCTCTATACTTCCAGGGCTTCTTTAAGAAATTTTGGTCTTTGAGATTCGCATTCACTCTTTGTAGAATTACTCTTTAAGGCAATTAAAGAAAGAACATCCTATTATTGAGGGTATATTACAAGTATTTTCAACATAGCAATCTAATTTTCTACTTTCATTAGTTTTTTATGTTCACTAATTAGAGTAACTATTTATGTTCTTAACTACTATTTATTGTCGAATTAGTATGAAATTTTCCACAAATTTAAAGTTTCAATTAATAATTTTGATGCTTTGCTGTGTTTGCTTTAATTTCATTTTTAATATGGCTGTAATGTCTATTTGCTAGATTTTTTGTAATACTTCAATTAGTAATTTCTATATGTACATCTTTGCTAGTTTTCCTTTAATTGCTTTAACTAGTGATTTTCTAAAACTCACTTTGTAGTTTATCACTTTCCTGATCCCAAAAGAAAAAAAAACAAGACTTGTATATTCAAACTGCCTAACTGATATGTCCCTGATGTGCTTCAATTAGGAAAAATGGCATACAAAACTCTACTACAGTTTCACCAATAAAGACCCCTAGTAATTTTCCTCCTTTTCAATTTACTTTTACAATTTATCTAGAATGATGAAACATAAATTTCAGGGAGGCAGCAGGATGAGAATAAATGTCCCATTCCTAATGATAAATCTATTATTATGTGTATCCAAATGTTGATCATAGGAAGTGTACCTGACTGATAAAAAAACTGCAAGCAGGGTTGGCTAAGAAAAGGGATAATACATGTCCTCTCATCATTTTGTAAGCATATCATATACTGCCACTTGCCTATCCGAAAAGAACCTCACACCTTGCCAAGGTAAAGACAAGAATCCTGTTGTTTAACCTACTAAATACTGGATCAAAACGATAGATAGATTAAGGTCAAGACTATTTTCACAGATGTGCAAATAGTGAGATTTTAGAACCTGAAAACATTAGCAAAAGCCCACCTCTTTACCAAACAATTGAGATAATAATTGGGGGCCATTCACCATATCAAAATAAAACTCATTCATTTTTTGCCACGACCTTGCTTACATGAAATCGTAACTCTCCCTGCTACAACCAAACATCTTACCTCATTATTACAATAGCATTTCATTAACAAAAAAATGAGCTTATTAGTACACATCACATAGAATTATCACATTTATTCGGCATAAAAAATATACGTATCACATTATATATCACTGATCGCAACAATATATAAATGAAATATCAGTATGTATAAGCCTTATTGAGCGTATCTGGATGATAGTGATCAAATTGGATTGATCACTTCTTTCACTACTACTTTACATAATTAAAATCACACACTCTATTATCTGTTACTCCTTAAATTTTCTTCCATGAATGTTCAGAATGAGCTCAATAAGAAATAATGTTAGCTTCACATGGATGGATGATAATCCCTTGTTGACTTGCTCTATACAAAAAAAAACAAGCATTTTAGAGAAATTGGTGTCTCTATGTTTTTCTTCATATTTCATAACCTATTCTTGTTAATAGAATTCGTATCAACATGTAGCACCCCGGATCAAAATGAGCATAATTGAATAATTAAATATTTGAACCCCGACTTAATAATTATGTGCGTATGTTTTGACTGTTTAATTCAGTACATGCGTTACAGATACTTGGCTAACGTCGGTTTTAGTTTTAGATGGGTATATTTTTCGTGACATGGAACCTAGAATATGATTTTACCAAGAGATTCGTATCGGAAATACGAGAAAACAGAAACAAACTAGCGGTTAATCGGAGACCCGTAGTTCAACTAGCGAAGGAAAGGGTAAAATTTTGATAAAAGGTAAAAATAAAAATAATATTATAATGAAAGGTAAATTGAGATATTTTTGGTAAATAGTAACTTTTCAACGGTAAAAAGGTAAATTCCAAAATCTATAAATAGGGGCTCATAACTTTCAAAACTTATACGTTTTCAAAGCCGACGACCCGAGCGACGCTCGCGACGCGAACACGTAAGTTCTCTTTCTTTTCTTTTCCTTTACGTTTTTATTTTCCGCCGCCGCCGGAGTGCCGCCGGAGCGCCGCCGCCGCCGCCGCCGTCGCCGTCGCCGCCGCCGCCGGCCAGCAGTGGTGCTGGTGGTGGTGTGTCGGGTGACGGGTGCGCGCCGGGTTGTGCGTCGGGTCGGGCGTCGGGTGCGCGCCGGGTTGTGCGTCGGGTCGGGCGTCGGGTGCGCGCCGGGATGTGCGTCGGGTGCGCATCGGGTGTGCGTCGGGTGCGCGTCGGGTGTGCGTCGGGATGTGCGTCGGGTCGGGCGTCGGGTGAGCGCCGGGATGTGCGTCGGGATGTGCGTCGGGTCGGGCGTCGGGTGCGCGCCGGGTTGTGCGTCGGGTCGGGCGTCGGGTGCGCGCCGGGTTGTGCGTCGGGTCGGACGTCGGGTTCGCGCCGGGAGGTGCGTCGGGTGCGCGTCGGGTTCGTGCCGAGTGCCGGGTGTGCGCCGGGTGCCGGGTGTGCGCCGGGTGCCGAGTGCGCGCGGGTGCGAGCGCCGGGGGTCCAGCGTGCGCGGGCGACGGGGACCGGGTGGCTGAGGAAACTCGGCAGCTGCCGGGTGATGCGCGAGCTGTCGGGTTGGCTTTCGCCCGACGCCGGGTACCCGCGAGCCCCGGAGCACGTAATGCCGTATTTTCGATCCGTCGTGTCTTTAACGAGCGTTCTTCCGCCGGAACCTTTTACAGCTTTAATTATACTGTATTTAAGACCTAAGAAACACCGTAAATTTGTAGGCTACTGTGGACTAAGCTTGAGGTGTTGAGTTGTCAGACGTACTGTCCTAGCTACTCACGCGGTAAACACTATACGAGGTGGGGGTAATTTCTAACTCTGGATCTGTTTACAGCTTTCCCTATTTGTGAAATATGATTGGGAATCTAAGTGCTGTGTTTATACTTGCTGTGCCATATTATATCTGTGAAAGGGCCGAGGTCCTCCGATCATGCATTCTGTTCGTCCCCTGCTATTTTCTACTACTCAGTGGAGGTGTCGTGAGCCTCTTTAAATGCACTAACGGTGAGATATCGTTATATAGGGTAAGACGGGGGAATCCCGCACCTATACGTCCCTTGCAATTTCTAATATCTGCTTTGCATATATCTGTGCTGTGACAACGTGATTGTAAGTTAGCTTTTCGGTATTTAAATTCTGTCAAGAGTCTTATGAGGTGGATGTTATCCCCACTGAGTGTATTCAACGCACTCACCCTTTAATCTGTACTCACACTACAGGAGATGAGGAAGCTGGTGAACCCTAGACGGAGGGAGATAGTGCTAGCTGTTGGTTTTTCTGATAAATGGTCTAGTTAAAACATTTCCGAACACGTTTTCAAACAGTTTATGATCTGTATATATCTTTGGGTTCTGGTGAAGATGGGAGATCCTGATGTTTAGCTTCCGCTGTATATGATGTATATTATCGGTGAGAGACCGAATGATATCGGCCGAGGCCGAAGGTTGTTGTGAGATGGTTTATTATCGTCCCTTATCTCTTTCTTCTGTTGTCCCTTGCTTAACTCTTTCTGTATGTGTTATGCGTCCCTTGCTTTTCTATCTTCACGCCCGGGTAAAACTCTGATATTTTTAACGAAAGATTTTGGGGCGTGACAGGTGGTATCAGAGCAGTTCTAATAATGAGAACTTGCTCGAACTGGTTTTAAAATGAGAAAAACGTGATTTGGAAAATGTGATTTGGAAATGAGGAAAAGGTTTTTAGAGCGAGTTTTAAAGTGGGAAAAATGTGATTTTGAAAGTGTGTTTGCAAAATGTGATCGGGTTTCCAGAAAAGTGTAAGATAGGCACTAGTCTCCCTCTATAGGTGACTCTCCCTGAACATAAGACTTACGGAATAAGAGTGTCTACTTGTTATGTGTCCTTTGGTTTGCAAGATATAAACTGTTAAGGTTTGATGAAGTGTTTATCTATTTGCATTTCTCATTTATACGATATAAACTGTATAAGTTTGACAGGGTGTTACTGATATTGTTTCACGATAAAAAGATCTTTTGAAAACCTCTTGATGTCACTATACTCGACACACTGCACTGAGTCACCGCCACAAAGCCGCTGACTGCAGTAGCGTCAGCTAGTGTGCGAGTATGGCCGTTCGCAGGAGTTGATGTCGTGAGACAAACAGTTGAATCTACCATGGGCCCTTGTTTATAACAGGGTGTACCAATGAGTGGGTTTTCTCAGTTCGTGGTTACGATATGTAGCACCGCTGTCAATACTCGAGGTCTATGAAGACCATGTGGAGAAGTTGATGACATGTTTCATGATGTATTCATGTGAATGGCGTATACAGGCTGGATATACGCTATCCTACATAATGAGATCCTGGAGTGTTTATAAACGAATGACGGAGAATTTATTGAGATTATAAAAGATCTATGGAATAAAGTTGTCGGTGCTATGTTACCTATTGTTTGGTTATCTTTTGTTATTGTCTGTTGTTATATACATTGTTGAGTTGCGAGGGGTAGATTATAAGAGTTAATTTTCGTATGACGTCTTTAGAACGATATGGATGCCGTGAGAGGAGACTTGGTGACCGCACTAAGAAGCTTGACCCGATATTTCGAAACCACACAAGCTGCATCTCCATCGTTGTTAGGAAACGATGCGAGCCCAATCCTTGTACAGTTCCGACGTTTCGATCCACCGACCTTCGATGGAATAGGGGAACCAATCAAAGCGGACGAGTGGCTAAAGTCGTTGGATCGACTCTTTGGACTTTTGGCATTCACCGAAGAGCAGAAGATCTCCTGTGCTGTGTTACAACTCACTGGAGAAGCCAGCCACTGGTGGAAGTTATACGAAAGGATTATGGCACCCGAACATAGGAGTGCAATGTCTTGGGGAGTCTTTAAAGAAGTGATTAGACAAGATTTTCTACCTCAGTCATACCGTGACCAAAATGAAGCAGAGTTTATACAGATTCATCAGGGAAATGCTTCCGTGGAAGAATACGAGAAAAGATTTAACCGACTGAGTAGGTATGCGCCCCATCTGGTAGGCACGAATGCCAAAAGGGTCAGATGCTTTGAAAAGGGTCTTCACTTGGAGATCAGCTCTGTCCTGGCTAGTCAGGGTGACATGCCTTATGCCGCAGTGGTTGAGAGAGCTAAAGAGATTGCTTCTTGTCACCACTTAGACATGGCTCCATCCAAGAAAGCGGAAATAGTGATAGGAAAGAGGAAATTGACCGGTCTAAGTCAAGACTTCGATCAACACAAGGTCCCACGGACTAGTAATGCTCCGCTTCTTTCTACACCCAAGTTAGGGAACTCATGTTTCAGGTGCGGAAAACCTGGACATGTTGTGAGAGACTGTCTGAAATTTAGAAATCCATCAGCTTCAACATTGAGACCAAGGTCAGGGGGAATTCGGAGATGCTACAGATGCAGAGAACCAGGACACATCTCAACTAACTGTCCGAGGTCTCGAAACTCACCGCTAGATACACGAAATTGCTACCGGTGTGGAGAACCGGGACATATTATGGCTAATTGTCAGAGGTTCAAAAGCTCAACAGCTGCAACACCAAGGCCAAGGTCAGAAGCAAGCCAGACACGAACATTCGCCCGCCCTCCCTAGCTCAGAGACTACCAAGAGATAGACTGAGGATGGTGGACTTTTAGTTTATATATGTAATAGTTAGATAGTAGCTCGTACCTTGGAGTAGCGCCCGTAAACCTTTTGTATAATGTACGAGCGGCCCATCTTTTGCTCATGCATACAAGATACCAGTTCGACTTTTGCTAATCGATGGAATCTACGTTTTCTTCTCTCCTCGCATTTCTTGTTTAATTTCTTTATCTATAGTGCTGATATGACGATGGATCTGTTGAAGCATGTTGACGGTAGGATAGTCGCTGAAACTTTAGAAGTTAGTATCCCCTCGAGGAAGACGGTAAAGACAAAACACTTGTACCGTCGTCTTAAGATTGCCTTCGAGGATAGGACGCTTCAAGCAGATCTCCACGCTCCGGAGATGAAAGACTTCGATGTGATTTTGGGAATGGACTGGCTAGAGTCCAACCACGCGGTAATCAAGTGCCGTGAGAGGGAGATAACCTTCCAAGCACCGGGAGAGCCGGAGTTTACCTTCCACGGGACACGAGTTAAGGTCGACTCAAGGATTGTCTCGGCCATGAAAGCAACCCAGATGCTGAGTAAATGAGAATGCGAAGCATGGTTGGTTAATATGGTAAACTCCAAGAAGAAGCCAATTGCTATCGAGGAGGTACCGGTGATAAAAGAATTCACAGATGTATTTCCAGAGGACTTACCAGGTCCTCCACCGGATCGACAAGTAACCTTCTAGATAGATCTCATCCCCGGATCAGCACCGGAGCCAAATGCTCCTTATCGGATGGCGCCGAAAGAATTGCAGGAATTGAAGGTTCAGCTTCAGGAGCTGTTAGATAAGGACTTCATCAGACCGAGTGTGTCGCCTTGGGGAGCACCGGTACTGTTCGTAAAGAAGAAGGATGGTAGCTTCCGGATGTGTATTGACTACCGAGAGCTGAATAAGAAAACAATAAAGAACAAGTATCCACTGCCTCGGATTGAAGATCTCTTCGATCAATTAAGAGGTGCTAGTGTGTTCTCGAAAATTGACTTAAGATCGGGATATCACCAGATGAAAGTCAAAGACGCTGATTTATCCAAGACAGCATACAGAACGAGATATGGCCACTACGAGTTTGTAGTAATGCCATTCGGGTTGAGTAATGCTCCGGCTGTCTTTATGGATTTAATGAATCGCATCTTCCATCCTTATTTTGACCTTTTTGTCATAGTGTTCATTGATGATATTCTCATCTATTCGTGCGACAGAGTGCACCATGAACAACATCTTAGAATCGCACTGGAAGTACTAAGGAAAGAAAAACTTTATGCTAAATTTAAGAAGTGCGAATTCTGGATGGACAAAATTGGCTTTCTGGGCCACATCGTTTCTGCGGAAGGGGTTGAGGTGGATCCTGAAAAAGTGACAACTGTTAGCAATTGGGAGACTCCAACGAATGTAAAGGAAGTTCGGAGTTTCATCGGCCTAGCTGGATATTACCGAAGATTCATAGAAGGGTTTTCGAGAATCGCCACTCCGATGACACGCTTGACGAGAACAGATGTGACGTTTCAGTGGAATGAGCGGTGCGAGCGTGGTTTCCAGGAACTAAAGAAAAGACTAATAAAAGCACCAGTCTTAGTAGTTCCAGATATGTCCAAGGAGTTCGTAATCTACAGCGACGCATCCAAAGAAGGTTTGGGGTGTGTACTGATGCAGGAAGGAAAAGTGGTGACATATGCATCACGCCAGCTGAAGGTCCACGAACAGAATTATCCGACTCATGATCTAGAACTAGCAGCAGTGGTACACGCCCTAAAGATCTGGAGACATTATCTCTATGACGTGAAGTGTGTAATCTACACCGACCACAAAAGCCGGAAGTACTTCTTCGAACAGAAGGAGCTCAACATGAGACAAAAGAGATGGCTAGAGTTGGTGAAAGATTATGATATCACAATCCACTATCATCCCGGAAAGGCGAATGTAGTGGCTGACGCCCTTAGCAGGAAAGGGAAAGGAGTAGTGACATCGATGATCACCAATCAACACCAACTAGTCGAGGAGATGTCGAAACTTAATTTGGAGATACTCTCGCCACCGATCAATATTAAATCCTGAATGGCAGCGTTATTTGTAACACCCACGCTGCGGGACCGAATTGTGGAGGCTCAGAAGAAGGATACGTTTCTAAAGAAGATGAAAGCTCTGATGGATAAGGGAGGAGCTGAAGACTTTTCTTTAACTACGGATGGAGTTCTAATCTTCAGAGGAAGGCTGTGCGTGCCTAAGAACGAGGAATTAAAAGAGGAAATACTCAAAGAAGCGCATTGCACACCTATAGCTGCACACCCAGGGGGTACAAAGATGTACCGAGACTTGAGGGCGAATTTCTGGTGGAGGAACATGAAGCGAGACATAGGATTGTTCGTCAAGAAGTGTCTCATCTGCCAACAAGTGAAAGCAGAACATCAACGACCGGCTGGGATGCTAACTCCATTAGAGATACCGGAGTGGAAATGGGAACATATAACCATGGACTTTGTGGTTGGTCTACCGACAACCAGACGGGGAAACCACGCCGTGTGGGTGATCGTGGACAGATTAACGAAATCCACCCATTTCTTGCCAATCAAGATGACTTTTGGACTAGACAGATTGGCACGGATATACCTGGAAGAGATAGTCCGACTACACGGTGTACCGGTTTCTATCACATCTGACAGGGATCCACGGTTCACTTCCCGATTCTGGCAGAGTCTGCAGAAGGAGTTAGGAACCAAGCTGTCTTTCAGTACAGCTTTTCACCCACAAACCGAAGGACAATCAGAAAGAACCATACAGATCTTAGAGGATATGTTGCGGGCCTGTGTTCTAGATTTTCCCGGAAACTGGGAAGATCATCTGTGTTTAGTAGAGTTCGCCTACAACAATAGCTATCAATCAACCATTGGTATGGCACCTTATGAGGCCCTCTACGGAAGGAAGTGTCGATCACCAATATGCTGGGACGAAGTTGGTGAAAAGAAAATTCTGGGACCCGAATTGGTGGAACAAACAGTAGAAGTAATAAAGAAGATTCGAGACCGAATACAAGTGGCCCAAGATCGACAAAAATCGTATGCAGATAAGAGACGAAGAGAACTGAGGTTTGAAGTTGGGGACAAGGTTTTCCTCAAAGTGTCTCCCACTAAAGGAGTTCACCGTTTTGGAAAGAAGGGAAAACTGAAACCAAGGTACGTGGGACCGTTCGAAATCTTGGATCAAGTTGGGGAGGTCGCGTACCGACTAGCTCTACCACCGGACTTTGCTGGGGTGCACAATGTCTTCCATGTGTCTATGCTACGGAAATATATTTTTGATCCAAATCATATAATCGATCGTGAAAGCACCGAACTGGAAAAGGATTTGACATATGAGAAAGTCCCGATAGCCATCTTGGACAGAAAGAAACGACAATTTAGGAACCGAGAGATGGCTATAGTGAAGGTCCAGAGGAGCCGTCACGGAAGGGAAGAGGTAACCTGGGAGTTGGAGGACGAGATTTTGAGGAAGTACCCCGACATACCGATCCTAGGTATACGTTTGTTTATCTTTCTAAGTACGTGCTCAATTTCGAGGACGAAATTATTTTAAGGGGTAAGGGATGTAGCACCCCGGATCAAAATGAGCATAATTGAATAATTAAATATTTGAACCCCGACTTAATAATTATGTGCGTATGTTTTGACTGTTTAATTCAGTACATGCGTTACAGATACTTGGCTAACGTCGGTTTTAGTTTTAGATGGGTATATTTTTCGTGACATGGAACCTAGAATATGATTTTACCAAGAGATTCGTATCGGAAATACGAGAAAACAGAAACAAACTAGCGGTTAATCGGAGACCCGTAGTTCAACTAGCGAAGGAAAGGGTAAAATTTTGATAAAAGGTAAAAATAAAAATAATATTATAATGAAAGGTAAATTGAGATATTTTTGGTAAATAGTAACTTTTCAACGGTAAAAAGGTAAATTCCAAAATCTATAAATAGGGGCTCATAACTTTCAAAACTTATACGTTTTCAAAGCCGACGACCCGAGCGACGCTCGCGACGCGAACACGTAAGTTCTCTTTCTTTTCTTTTCCTTTACGTTTTTATTTTCCGCCGTCGCCGGAGTGCCGCCGGAGCGCCGCCGCCGCCGCCGCCGTCGCCGCCGCCGCCGGCCAACAGTGGTGCTGGTGGTGGTGTGTCGGGTGACGGGTGCGCGCCGGGTTGTGCGTCGGGTCGGGCGTCGGGTGCGCGCCGGGTTGTGCGTTGGGTCGGGCGTCGGGTGCGCGCCGGGATGTGCGTCGGGTGCGCGTCGGGTGTGCGTCGAGTGCGCGTCGGGTGTGCGTCGGGATGTGCGTCGGGTCGGGCGTCGGGTGAGCGCCGGGATTTGCGTCGGGATGTGCGTCGGGTCGGGCGTCGGGTGCGCGCCGGGTTGTGCGTCGGGTCGGGCGTCGGGTGCGCGCCGGGTTGTGCGTCGGGTCGGGCGTCGGGTGCGCGCCGGGAGGTGCGTCGGGTGCGCGTCGGGTTCGTGCCGAGTGCCTGGTGTGCGCCGGGTGCCGGGTGTGCGCCGGGTGCCGGGTGCCAGGTGTGCGCCGGGTGCCGGGTGTGCGCCGGGTGCCGAGTGCGCGCGGGTGCGAGCGCCGGGGGTCCAGCGTGCGCGGGCGACGGGGACCGGGTGGCTGAGGAAACTCGGCAGCTGCCGGGTGATGCGCGAGCTGTCGGGTTGGCTTTCGCCCGACGCCGGGTACCCGCGAGCCCCGGAGCACGTAATGCCGTATTTTCGATCCGTCGTGTCTTTAACGAGCGTTCTTCCGCCGGAACCTTTTACAGCTTTAATTATACTGTATTTAAGACCTAAGAAACACCGTAAATTTGTAGGCTACTGTGGACTAAGCTTGAGGTGTTGAGTTGTCAGACGTACTGTCCTAGCTACTCACGCGGTAAACACTATACGAGGTGGGGGTAATTTCTAACTCTGGATCTGTTTACAGCTTTCCCTATTTGTGAAATATGATTGGGAATCTAAGTGCTGTGTTTATACTTGCTGTGCCATATTATATCTGTGAAAGGGCCGAGGTCCTCCGATCATGCATTCTGTTCGTCCCCTGCTATTTTCTACTACTCAGTGGAGGTGTCGTGAGCCTCTTTAAATGCACTAACGGTGAGATATCGTTATATAGGGTAAGACGGGGGAATCCCGCACCTATACGTCCCTTGCAATTTCTAATATCTGCTTTGCATATATCTGTGCTGTGACAACGTGATTGTAAGTTAGCTTTTCGGTATTTAAATTCTGTCAAGAGTCTTATGAGGTGGATGTTATCCCCACTGAGTGTATTCAACGCACTCACCCCTTAATCTGTACTCACACTACAGGAGATGAGGAAGCTGGTGAACCCTAGACGGAGGGAGATAGTGCTAGCTGTTGGTTTTTCTGATAAATGGTCTAGTTAAAACATTTCCGAACACGTTTTCAAACAGTTTATGATCTGTATATATCTTTGGGTTCTGGTGAAGATGGGAGATCCTGATGTTTAGCTTCCGCTGTATATGATGTATATTATCGGTGAGAGACCGAATGATATCGGCCGAGGCCGAAGGTTGTTGTGAGATGGTTTATTATCGTCCCTTATCTCTTTCTTCTGTTGTCCCTTGCTTAACTCTTTCTGTATGTGTTATGCGTCCCTTGCTTTTCTATCTTCACGCCCGGGTAAAACTCTGATATTTTTAACGAAAGATTTTGGGGCGTGACACAACATCTGAAACAATCCTATAGTTTTCCCATATTCGTGAGGTGTAGGAGCTAAACTGCAAATCTACCGATCTTGAGGTTGGAATCTTATTGATCTGTTGTGCACTTTATCATCGCTAGTACGCTGAATCTGATCCTGGTTTTGGCTAGCAACCAAGGTTAGTAAGGTTTAATATAAGTTGTGTCCTTTTGGCATAAATACTTCATTGAAGTGTCTTTATTCATTGCTTGCTTTTTTGGTGATCTCGAGTTCTTATTGAACTTGCATAAATATTTTTGTTTATTTACTTTTTGGTATTGGGTTTTGTTCTGATGTCATTCAATGGACATCAGAGTCATGAAACAAAATGTTCTGTTTGTTACAACTTATTCTGTTTTAGGATGTAGATCATTATAAGCTTCTGCCAAGGATAGATAATGGACAAATCATGGATGTCCAAGGATAGATTATCACATGAGTATAAAGATGGAGTAGATTCTTTCATTCACTTTGCTTTGGAGAATGTAGCAAATAGGGATCTAATATCATGTCCATGCTCAACATGTGGAAATCTTATGAGGAAAAAAGTAGATCTTGTAAGGCTGCATTTGTTGAGTAATGGTATGGATTTAACATACCATACATGGATATGGCACGGAGAAAGATCTACTTACTCAAAAAACGATTTTGATCAATCTGGTGATGGTGAGCATGATTTTATCTCTGAAGACCCAATTGATATGGTACACACTGTATATGAAGAAACAGACAATCCAAAAGAATTCATAAAATTACTTGAGGATGCAGAGAAACTATTATACCCTGATTGTGTTAAATTCACAAAGTTATCCGCCATTGTGAAACTATACAACTTGAAGGCCAAATATGGTTGGAGTGATAGTAGTTTTAATAACCTTCATATATTGATGAAAGATATGCTACCAGACTATAATCAATTGTCTTAATCTTTATACGATACAAAGAAGAGTTTAGTAGCTTTGGGAATAGACTATGAGAAAATCCATGCATGTCCTAATGATTGTATATTGTATCGGAAGGAGTACGACGCATCTAATAGTTGCCCAACTTGTGGAGCCTCGAGATGGAAAATTGGCGGGAATTCCACTAAGAAGAACAGAATTCCTGCAAAGGTCTTATGGTATTTTCCACCTATTCTGCGATTTCAGAGAATGTTTCGGAATAAGAAAGTTTCGAAGAACTTAACTTGGTATGCTGAAAAGAGGGTCAGTGATGGTTATCTACACCACCCAGCCGATTCTCCCTCTTGGAAGGTTGTGGACCATAAATGGCCGGAGTTTGCTTCTAATGCGAGGAATCTTAGATTAGCATTGTCAGCGGATGGGATCAATCCTTATAGTTTGATGACCTCTACTTATAGTTATTGGCCAGTTCTACTAATCACCTACAACCTTCCTCCTTGGATGTGTTTGAAACGGAAGTTCATGATGCTCACTTTGTTGATTGCTGGTCCTAAATAGCCTGGGAATGATATTGATGTCTACTTAGCTCTTTTAATTGATGACTTGGAGCAATTATGGTCCGTAGGCGTTCGAACATATGATGTTTTTTGAAATGAAACATTCCTACTTAGAGTTGTCTTGCTTTGGACAATAAATGATTTTCCTACTTGCGGAAACTTATCAGGATGCAAGGTGAAATGATATCATGCATGTCCTTTATGTGGTGAAAACACCTATGCAAAATACTTGAAGTATAGTCGGAAGATGTCATTCACAGGTCATAGAAGATTTCTCCCTAGAAGTCATCCTTACAGAAGACAGAAGAAAGCATTTGATGGAACACAAGAGTTCAAAATTACACCTAAACACATTTCTGGCCGTGATGTTTTAAAAAGAGTTTCATCAATAAAATACAACTGGGGGAAGATGAGTAGAAATTCTCAAGCTGATGAGGGTGGAGACAAATCGATTTGGAAGAAGAAGTCCATTTTCTTTCAACTTGAGTATTGGGAACATCTACATGTTCGGCACATTCTCGATGTAATGTACATTGAGAAGAAAATATACGAAAGTCTCATCGGCACATTACTCGACATCCCAGGAAAAACAAAGGATGGTGTAGTATCAAGATGAGACCTTTTGGAGATGAAGGTGAGGACTGAGTTGGCCTCGATTGTTGGAGAAAAGAAGACATTTTTGCCTCCTACGTGTTATACATTCAGTATGAATGAGAGAAGAAAAGTTTCTGAATCTTTATCACGAATGAAAGTCCCAACTAATTATTCATCGAACGTCAACAAGTTGGTCTCACTCAAGGATTTGAAACTTGTTGGACTTAAGTCACATGACTGTCACACCTTAATGTAACAATTACTCCCCGTCGCAATTCGTGGTGTCTTACCAGATAATGTCAGATATGCTATCACCAGATTGTGTTTCTTTTTCAATATTGTGTGTGGTAAAGTGATAAGTGTGTCAAAGCTAGATGAGATTCAACGGGAGATTGTAACAACATTGTGTTTGTTAGAGAAATACTTTCCTCCATCGTTCTTTGATATCATGGTGCATTTGACTGTTCACCTAGTACGAGAAGTCAAACTTTATGGACCAGTATGGTATAGATGGATGTATCCATTTGAAAGATACATGTGAGTCTTGAAGGGTTTTGTGAGAAATCGAAGTCGACCTGAAGGGTGTATTGCTGAATGGTATATCGCTGAAGAGGCCGTGGAATTTTGCTCAACATACTTGTCAAATATGCAAATATGTGGCATCCCAGCAACTCATCACTAGGTCCAACCTACAAGACCTCTATCAAGTGCACAAGTGGTATATGTTTGTGAAGAGGAGTTGCTACAGGCTCATCGCCATGTACTCGCTAATGATGGTGATATTGATCCTTATATTAAGTCATCAAAACTCATATATAATTAAGTAGATTATTCATGGTCTGATAAATAATTCTACTGTGATGTGTTTAGTGAGCACATGACCTGCTTGAAGACGACATCACATACAAAGGCTAAGTTAGCAAAATAGTTACAAGACCAACATAATAAATTGTTTACTGGTTGGTTGTGTGATCGAGTAAGTGTAAGATCGTATATATTCTAGTATTACTGTGAAGTACACACTTATATTGGAAATTTATGATTTCATTGTAATAGGTTGTAAAGAAAAATGATTGCAGCACTGAAGACATATCTGAAAGGGTGAAATGGATAGCAGAGGGACCTAACAATCATGTGTTCAAGTTTCATAGTTACTTAGTTGATGGGGTTACTTTCTACATAAAAGCTTGTGATAATGTACGAACGGTTCAGAACTCTGGAGTAAGCTTAGTTGCAAAGACCATGCAACTTGCAAGTGTGAAAGATAAAAAACCAGTTGTGTCCTACATGGTGTTCTATGGGGTTATTGAAGAGATATGGGAAATTGATTACAAGCATCAAATCCCACTGTTCAAATGTAAATGGTGTGATAATAAAAGTGGCATCAAGATAGATGATCTTGGATTCACATTGGTAAATCTCAGTAAAATTGGATTCAAATACGACTCCTTTATTTTGGCAAGTCAAGCAAGACAAGTTTTTTATATTGAAGATCCTATGGATCATGAATGGTCCGTTGTGCTTGCAACACCTACTAGGGAGTACTTTGAATACACAGTTGGTGATGAATTTGATGATTCAGTAATCCAACACCCTTGTTTCACTAAAGAGTTGCCTAGTAAGGATGATGATTTGTCAGATGATGATGACCCATCATGTGTTCGTGTTGATTGTGACGGGACTTGGATTGACCATGCAAACAATTAAATATCTTTGGTATTATCTAATTTTTTCCTTAAATACGAACTGCATCTTTACATATAATTGTTATTAGATATGTTGAGTATTAAAGTGTTAGTGTTATATCGTTTTCCTTAGGTTTATGTGAACTGCATTGTTAAATAGATTATGACATGTTCTTATGATGTTTATTTTGTATATTGCAGATTTCTTACATCAATGACTACATGGAGTAAAAAAGTATTATTTCTCAAGTTACAAGAGAAAGGCAAAGAAGGGGTGGTTGATAAGATTGCTAATGAATTGCAAGAGAAAGACAAAGAAAGGTTGGTTGATGAGATTGATGATGAAGTTGACGCAGATACATTGACATCAAGCACCCAATCTATAAGATCACTAAGAGGACGAACGGTGATGCATTGTTTGTCAATGCAAAGGGTTCAAGGTTTAAAAAAACAGGTCGAGTTTAATGATTTGGGGCAGCCGGTTGGAGAGATTGCATCTCAAATGCAAAGTTATATTGGGGTTCTAGCGAGGGAAAAAGTGAAAATTATTTACGACAGTTGGAAACATGTTCCAAATGATGTGAAGGAGCTTATTTGGGAGTCTGTAAATGCAAGTAATAATGTGATTTAATTGTTTAGTTTCATGTAACTGTCTGTTGTTATCTTATTTTTTAATGTGATCTTTAATATTCCATAGTTGTCCTTCAATGTGGACCCAAAATGGAAGGGAGGATGTCTTAATTCAGCCAATAACAAATGGCGTCAATTTAAGACCAAACTCATAGGGATGTAAACGAGCCGAGCCGAGCCGAACAGTATTGGGCTCGAGCTCGGCTCGTTTGGTATCAGCTCGAGCTCGAGCTCGGTTCGAACTTTGAAAATCAGGCTCGAGCTCGGCTCGAAACCAAAAGACTGAGCTCGAGTTCGACTTGAACAAAGCTCGATAACAAGCTAAACGAGCTCAGCTCGATAAAGGCTCGTCTAAAGCTCGAAATGGGCTCGAATACAGGCTCGATAAAGGCTCATCAAGAGCTCGAAATGGGCTCGAATACAGGCTCGATAGTTCGAAATGATGCTCGAAATGATACAACAAAGCATGAGACTTATTCAGGAGACTTATTCAGGAAAAACAACGCAGACAAATTATATAAATTTAACCATCTGATACACAAATTACTCATCAAAAGCATACCAAAATCTCTCAATAGAAGCAAAATCAGATAATAAAGGTCCTAAATCATTAAAATTGCATTCGCCTAAGATCTTCACAGTAAAATTTGAAATCATTAAATTAGGGCACTAAATCGTCAGTTGACAAAATTGTTCTCTGTGTGTGTGAGAGAGAGAGAGGTATTAACGGCAAACCTACGGCGGCGGCTGCGGCAAACCTGCGGCGGCGGCGATGAGCTCCAATTGATTTCGAACAAGGAGTTGTATCGCGTTCCAGCGATTCTACAACCCTCAGCAGCTCAGCCTTAGACTTCTAGGTGTTTCCACAGGGGTAGAACTGTCAATTCGGTATGTAGGAGAAATAATATATATATATATATATATATATATTATATGGTAAATTTCTAAATATATGACAAATATATATGGTACATTTCTAGAAATTTCTATATATATTATATGGTAATATAATATATATATATATATATATATATTATATTATATTATATATAATAGAAATTTCATCAAATTTTATTTTTTATTTTTTTGTGATATTAATTGAGTTTATTGTAAATTTCTAAAACTGTTACTTTTGTGTAATAAATATATATGGCATAAAATAATCTAACTTTGTTAACAAATATTTTCGATGATATATGACAGAAATTAGTAATTGATATGTATATAATAAAAAAAAGTATACGTATCAATTAAATATTGTATCTTTTGAACTATTTTTTTCAAATACACATATAAGTTTATTATGGTTTGTTTTTCAAATCAATTAGTTATTCAATAATCAAAATAAAATTTACAAGCTATCTTTTTCAAAATCAATATTATTGATCATAATATAATAATTATATAATTAATATATATATACACACACATATAAATGTAGAGTATATCATATATAATATATTGATATATACCTATTTGAGTTTGCAAATATATGAATAGTTAAATGAATAAACTATATGAAATTATTGCAATACACGTTCACATTAAATTTTTTCTAATTATATTTCATATAAATACATGATATTTTGGTATATACATACATTATTCTTATATAAAGATTTTGAATTTTGATACATATGTAGATTTGCACATGTTTAAATTTTATACTCATTATGAATATATTAATAAGCATATATTTGTATACTTATAACTTATTTTCAAGACGAAAATGCTAAATTATTATGTTGATGATGGGATTATACTTGAAACATCAATATAATTATATGAAACATCAACATAATTATATCTTTTATATTAAGATAATATATCATTGGTAAATTGTATCATTAATATCAAAATTTTAAAAAATTTCAGATGGCATGGCAAGCAATATATTAGAAATAAGTAAATCATATTTAATTTAGTTATTAATATGTTTATATTTTAAAATGTAATAGATAAAAGAAAAGTTTAACAAGTAAATTAACAAAAGTACAAATTGGTCTTGTGGTAGTATAACTTATTTATATGATGGGGGTTTTGTGTTCAAGTCATATCCATAACATTTTGGATTGGTTAAAGATTTTATTTTGATTACTAATTATTAATTATCTAATTTTCAAAAACTTATAAAATCCATAATCATATTTAAATAAAACATATAAACGAACAGGCTCACGAACTATAAACGAGCCTAAACGAGCCTATTCACGAACCCCTAAACGAACATGTTCGTGAGCCAGGCTCATTTAGGGGTTCGCGAGCCAAGCTTGCGAACCCCTAAATGAGCCTGGCTCACGAGCCCTTTAAACGAACATGTTCGCGAGCCTAGCTCGTGAACCCCTAAATGAGCTTGGCTCGCGAGCCCCCTAAACGAACATGTTTGTGAGCTATCGAGCCGAACATGTCTAAGCTTGAGTTCGGCTCGTTAAGTTTAACGAGCTCGAAACTCTGGCTCGAGCTTGGCTCATTTGCTAAACGAGCTGAGCTCGAACGAATATTTATCGAGCCGAGCCACGAACTGTTCGCGAACGGCTTGATTCGTTTACGTCCCTACAAACTCACTAATGAGTTTGTATATGGAAGGCTAGAGTCGTCTGATTTGAACACGCCACCGGCTGCATATCCTTGTATTGAAGGCAAAGATTGGAGTACTTTTGTGATCAACCGTTTATTTGATAACTTCAAGGTAACATGTGTATTTTATATTTATGTATTTAATTTTGTCTAAGTTTTAAAACAATACAAGCTAATTGTTAAATGTTTGCATGTGCTCTCTAGAAATTGAGGGAACAACAACAAGAACGAAGAGCTCAATGTGAATATCCCTATCGTTTATCTCGAAAGGGTTATGCACAGTATGCGAAAGATCATGTAAGTAACTGGAAATTAAATGTTATTAGTATATATTTAGAACAATATAATCCACATATTTGATCATAAATTTGTAATTATTTATGTATGTAGCCTGAGATGTTGTGTGAAAATGAAGAAATTAATCAGGCTATACTTTGGGTTAAAGGACGAAAGACTAAAAAAGGGGTACATGAAGGAGAGAAGCTTAAAGAAAAAGTTATGAAGATTGTAAGCTGTGTTACCTTTTTTATATTTCATTTGCAGCTTGTAATCTTATCTACTTATCATATTAATCATCCTATTGGATATTTACATACTAAGATGAGTTTATTACCCAGAAAAAGGCAGGAAATTTGAAAATAGAGGGACATAAATCCACCTTACTAGCAAATGCACTTGGCTTAGAGAACACCAAGGGAGTTTGAGAGGTGTTGGAGGTCATATCACTAAGACGGCTTATTACAAAGTTCAAAGGGGAAAGAAGTCAAAAAAGGATAATATATATGACATCCAACAACGTGAGTTGAGTGAAGAAAGAAAGAAAAATGTCGAACGGGATGAACGCATTGCAAGATTGGAAGCTGCTTTACAGAAATATGTTGCACATGATGCTGTCACAGATGAGAAGGGTAGTTGCTCGGTGAAGTACAAGCCTCCTTCAACTGAATTGAAAGGTATTGAACGTGAAAAAACTCTCATTCCATTTGAGTTAGTGGATGACATGGTGAACTTAGACGCTGATGATGTGCAGCTGATTGATGAGAATGCGGCATTACAGGTATCACATGTTTATAATTTCTCATTGTTGTTAAATGATAATAGTTGGTTGTAATGAATTTTTTTTTTGGTGTTATATTATCAAGGGAAAACTTGTAGTATTAAGTTTGGAGTCAGGCACTAACATTGCTGCATATAGCACTATTGTGAAAGCTTATGGTCCAAACGAGCTTATTCATGGAATGTCATTGCCTGAAAATTGCATGCGTGTTTCTATTGATGAAGCAATTGATGAAAATGTTGTTTTGCCCATTCCAACAGCAGAGTGTGAGAGCATTGGTATGCAATAGGATCTCATGTCGCTTGGCCAGTGCATCTTCTCAAGTTGCAAGACGAGGTAAGTACTTCAATAGTTAATATATAATAATATGAACTTGTTTGACAATTCTAATGTGTGAAATTGCAATATTTAGAAACCGAAAAAGAAAAAGATGCTTGAAAAGAGTAAGCCTGTGACGGATTTCTCGACCATACCAGCACCATTACGAATGGTGTATTGTTATTGCAAGGCTTCTCTCGAATGTGAGGGCAACGTCATGATAAGTCTTGATGAGGGTGTTTTTGGAAAAGAGCGCACCCTTTATGTGCATTTCGAGGATGTTGAGGCTTTTTGCAAGTTGCAGTCAATTTCGTATACGTGTATTGCTGTCTACATATGGTAAATTTATATTGAAATATTTGTAATGTAATATAATTATTTTATCTTGAATGGTTGTTGTATATTACAATCATATTTCTTAATCTATAGGCATTTATACAACAAGATTGGGAGCTCAAGCATGTTGCAGGGATTTAAATTTGTTGATCCATCTAACATTGGCCATATTCCATACACGAGAAAAGTTAAGAAAACTCTCAACGATGGAATGGAGCAAAAAGCGCATCATTTGGCAAATGGGCTGAACGGTACCTTGGTCAATCAACTTGTTTTGGTTCCATGTAATGTGGGGTAAGTAAGAATTTGAAGTCATTTAAATTGAGATGATCATTAAATTTAGTTGAACATTATATGCATGGGATCTTGTGTTTGTGTATATATGTAGTGCACATTGGATCCTTACTGTTATCGATCCTCACAAGGAGAAGTTGGAATGTTGGATCCACTTTACAATGGTATTCGTGATGGAGTTTGGAAACAAGTTGTTGAGTTGTAAGTTTTGATTTGTTTAATTTCTTTATTTTTTTATTTTTCTATATGATTCTTTAACTAAATTATGCCAATCATATCACCTGTGAAGGGCCTTAAAGATGTTTAGTGCGGAGAACGGGTGCAAAGGAAGAAAAAAACCTACATGGATAGTAGTTAAGGTGTGTAATTAAATCATAAGTAAAGATTTTTAATAAGTTTAAGTCATTAACAATTGGATTCAAATATATGTAGGGTCCTAAACAACCGGACGCATTCCAATGTGGTTATTATGTGATGAAGTATATGAAGCAAATAGTTGAGTGTGATACTACATTGGATATTCGTTCCCAACACACCCTGGTAATGTGAATCATATCTTTAAATGTTATATTTGAATCTTATCATGGTATATTTATATAAAGTGTTTTTCACAGTTTACTGGAGACAACTACACTGACATGGATATTAATAAAGTGCGTAAGGAGTGGACGGAACATGTACAAGAACATATATATGACTTTTAGGTAATGAACGAAATATATTTGTTTTTGAGTTGGTTGTTGATTGGTATTTTTTGACTTCGGGTGAATTATGTGTCAAACACTCAAGTTAGGTTGCTTTGAATAGATGTTTGGTGATGAATGCTATTATACTTGTTGGTGTTGAACTTTAAATGTATGTTTTAGGCCGGCTTTTGGTGAATTGTGTTTTAATGGTTTTTAGTTGATGATTTGATTGAAATTTTCTGTGTCTATACTACATAAGGCCTGTTGGGGTTAGAGAAATTGGCTTTATTGGTTAAGTTTCAAGTGGAAGTAAGGTCTTTGGTAAGTGTTTTTGCTGCTTGCATGTTGATTTTTGAAAGATGTGTTTCAATTAATTAATTGTGGTATATTCAACTTGTTATTGATGGCTTTTGATTTTTGTACGGTTATTCGAGATATACAAATAAAATGTGGAATTTATTTGTTGCAGGATCATCATGTTTGGTTGGTGGTGGAGTATTTGATCGATTTTTGTTGTGGTACAAGTCGATGGATATCTAGTTTCAAGTGTTGTGTTTGATTAATTTGATAAATACTTTGTTGCTTGAATATTTCATGTGATTTAAGATAATATTTTAATTTATTGTAATTTATATTTTGGGGATTCAATGTTAATATTGTTTTATTTTTAGTATTATTTAATTTTAATAATTTAATTTCACTATTTATTAAGCAAATTTCAAATAAAAAACTCTACGACAACGGTTTTTAAATTAACAAAAAACTGTTGTCCTTGCTAGCTACCACAACAGTTTTAAACAACACTACGTTCTACGACGACGGTTTACAACCAATCTACGACACGGTTATTAACCGTTGTCGTAGACACTACGACAATGGTTTTTAAGATATTACGATCCATGACAACGGTTATTATATGGCTACGACAACGGTTTTTTACAACACTACGATCAACGACAATGGTTTTTATATGACTACGATAACGGTTAAAAACCGTTGTCTATGAGGGGATTTTTTCAGAGTCTACGACAACACCAGCTATGACAACGGTTTGAATATGGCTACGACAAGGGTTAAAAACACTTGTGTAGCGCCCCGGATCAAAACGAGCATAATTGATTAATTAAATATTTAAACCTGTAATTTAATAATTATGTGCGCTATTCTTGACTGTTTAAATTTAATTATGTGCGTTTCAGATATGTGTTTAATGCATGTTTTAGATGGAAGAATAAGTTGTTCGTGGAACATAGAATTTTATTTTACCACGCGATGCGTATTTGAAAAACGAGAAGATAGAAATGAATTAGAGGTCAATCGGAGACTCGTAGCTCAAGTAACGAAGAAAACAATGAAAATGAACAATACGATGTATACGAGACCTATACGAAGAGTAGAATATACGAGATATTTCCGATGAATAGTAACTTGGAAAAGTCAACCCGTGAATAGTACCGAGATATTTTGGGTGAATAGTGATTTTTCCATTTCTATAAATAGAGGGCTCATTCAGTTCATTTTTCACCGTTTTTTCGAACAAGCCGAAAAGCGACGAACACACATAAGTCTCTCTCTCCTCTTCCTCTCTTTTCTGCCTCCGGCGCGCCGCCGCCGGTGGTGGCCGGAAAATCTGAAAGTTGTCGGTTTCGGCCGATTTTCGTACACGACGTAGCTCTCGATGAGACGAGTCTAGGACATCTTCCAGAATTCAATTCCGATTTACCGTTCGCCAGAAAACGGCAAAAAACAGCCTTGAAACCCTAACCCTTGATCACCCCTTTCTCTCTCCATCGTGCCGGAGCTGCTGCCGGAGGTCGTGGCCCGTTGCTGGAGTGCCGGCGCCGCCACTGTGCATGTGTGTGTGTTGTGTGTGCTGTGTATATGCATGCATGTGTGTGTGTTGTGTGTGCTGTGTATGTATGCTGTTGGGAGGCGGCGCAGGTGGCGCCGCCGTGAACTGCTGGTGATGCGTCGGCGAGTGTGGTGGTGGTGGTCGTCGGCCAATCTGTTATGTTTGGTGCGTGTGTGTATAGACATGTGCGTGTGTGTGTTGCCGGAGCTGGGTGGTTGCCGGCGACGGGAAGTCGCCAACTAAGGTCCCAGGTGGCTGGAGGCAGGGTCGCTGGCGACTTCCAGTCACCGGCCGGAGCTGGAGGATGAAGGTTTGGTTTGCAGAAAATGTGATGACGAAGGGTTTTACGGCGAAGTTTTCTGGCACTGTTCATGCCGGAATCCGGCGAGGGATGGCCGGAGGTGGTAGCCGGCGGTGCAGGCTCTCCGGTGGACCAGGTGGTGGCGCATTGGGCGGCACCGCCGCAGCAGGCGGCGGCTGGAAGTTGCTGGGTCGGCACAGTCGCAGGGCGCGACGCTGGGAACCCGCGCGCGCGCTGGGCGCACAGCTGCCGAGTTCCGCGCGCGCAGGCTGCCGAGTTTCCATGTGCGCGCGCGCACGCGCGAGCCCTGCTTGGTGACGGGTGCGCCCGCGACACCGTGTTTTCGATTTGAACCCCGTTTTTTCCACCGTTCATCTTTTTCGAGTCGTTGCCGACGAGATGTCGTTGACCGAGGGTCGTGGGCCCGGTCAAAGTCAACCCTTTGACCAAAATTACCCTTTTACCCCTAAACCTAAAATGCTCCATTTGAGCTCGTTTTAACTCCGATCGAGCTCATTCTTTTTCTGTCGTGACCCAAATTTCATTTCCTATCTTCTCAGCCACTTGGACAGATCTGATCCTCTCATTTCTTGGACTCCAATCTTTAGATCTCTCGATCCGTCGCGTAGTTAACGATCGTACTTTCGTCTGGAACGTTTATAGCTTTATTTATGTTTATTAAGGATCTAAGAAACACCGTGACTTATGTAGGCTACCTGTTGGATTGACGTTGAGTTATTTTACCTTTGACACTTGCTACTCGAGCTCTATGTTGTCAGATCATCGGACCTTGCTACTCATGTGGTAACCACCAAACAAGGTGGGGGTAAACTCTAAATCCAAATCTTTATATGTAAACTGGATATTATTAGAATGCTATTGATCGTTATAAATTGGTTGAAGCTTATGTGCCTTGGGTTTTGTGCTGTGATTATATGATGTGTTCGGTGGGGTAATTTCTAACTCTTTATCCGTTTACGGTTTTCCCTATCTGATACATGTTTTGTGGAATACTAAATGATGTGTCATATTATAAACTGCCTTTTACCTTATTTCTATAAACTGTCTCTTACCTCATATCTTCTATAAACTGTCTCTTACCTCATTTCTTCTATAAACTGTCTCTTACCTCCTTTCTTTTATGACAACTGTCTCTTACCTCCTTTATTCTATAATAACTGTCTTTTACCACCTTTCTTCATGTATATAGGGTAAGACGGGTTACACCCGCACCTATTGGTAATTAAGTGTTGGGTTTAATTGCTGAACTTGTATATGTGTTGTTTATTTAAACTGCTTAACATGTGATAAGACTTGGATTTTATTTCCACGAGTGTATTCAACGCACTCACCCCCCACCTGTACTCATACTACAGGAGATGAAGAGAATCATGCTGCGTAGAGAGAGGGGTGCCCTATCAGCTGTGTTCATCTTCCGATTTTATCTTTAAAAGCTGTTGCTCGTTTGTAAAAGAAAATTGTATTTCTCCTTCTTTGTAAAAGATCCTGATGTTTTTCCGCTGCATATGGTTTCAAACATTCTTTTATCGGTTGTATCTAATGTTTTAAGTGTACCGCTTCTTATCCTCTCCCGTTTCTTTCTATTTTATATCATGTACGCCTCTTTCCCCTTTCTCTCTTAACGCCCAAAAACGAAAAACTCTGATATTTTGACCGAAAGATTTTGGGGCATTACAACTTGTCATAGCCTTTTTTTCTTGTAGTTAAGGGAACTCTGTTGCAGATTTTCTGGCTAACTTAGGGTGTCAGACTGAGTTACTTGGATCCTTTCCTCCAGATGTCCTTCCTCGGCGGGTCCAGGTGTTGGCTAGATTTGATCAGTTGGGATTGCCGTCTTTTCATGTGGATCGAAAGGGAGTTTGCTCTTGATGCTCCTGGTTGTTCTTCTTTGGTTATTTTCTTTTTGGGATATGGCTCTTTGTACTCTTGTTGTTTTATCCTGCCTCCTATCGGCAGCTGTTCTGGGCCACCTATTTTGGCCACTTTTTATTTGCTTTCTTTACTATATTTTCCTTCTTATGTACTTTTTGTTGGGTTTATATGCACAGGTTGGGGGTCTACCTAAACCCCTCATCCCGTAGGGTGATTCTTGGTTTAAAAAAATTTAGATTTTTTCTCCGTTTTTGTTACAAATATCTATATATATATATAGACACACACTGTGTAGCACCCCGGATCAAAATGAGCATAATTGAATAATTAAATATTTGAACCCCGACTTAATAATTATGTGTGTATGTTTTGACTGTTTAATTTAGTACGTGTGTTTCAGATACTTGGTTAACGCCGATTTTAGTTTTTGATGGGTATATTTTTCGTGACATGGAACCTAGAATACGATTTTACCAAGAGATTCATATCGGAAATACAAGAAAACAGAAACAAACTAGAGGTTAATCGGAGACCCGTAGTTCAACTGACGAAGGAAAGGGTAAAATTTTGATAAAAGGTAAAATAAAAAAAATATTTTAATGAAAGGTAAATTGAGATATTTTTGGTAAATGGTAATTTTTCAACGGTAAAAAGGTAAATTCCAAAATCTATAAATAGGGGCTCATAATTTTCAAAACTTATACGTTTTCAAAGCCGACGACCCGAGCGACGCTCGCGACGCGAACACGTAAGTTCTCTTTCTTTTCTTTTCCTTTACGTTTTTTATTTCCACCGTCGCCGGAGCGCCGCCGGAGCCGCCATCGCCGCCGCCGGCCAACAATGGTGCTGGTGGTGGTGTGCCGGGCGTCGGGTGCGCGCCGGGTTGTGCGTCGGGTGCGTGCCGGGTGTGCGCCGAATGCCGGGTGCCGAGTGTGCGTCGGGTGCGTGCCGGGTGTGCGCCGGGTGTCGGGTGCGCGCGAGCGTGAGTGCCGGGGGTCTAGCGTGCGCGGGCGACGTGGACCGGGTGGCTGAGGAAACTCGTCAGTTGCCGGGTGATGTATGAGCCGTCGGGTTCGTTTTCGCCCGACGCCGAGTGCTCGCGAGCCCCGTAGCACGTAATGTCGTATTTTCGATTCGTCGTATCTTTAACCAACATTTTTCCACCGGGACCCTTTACTGCTTTAACTATACTGTATTTAAAATCTAAGAAACACCGTAAATGTGTAGGCTACTTGTTGGACTAAGCTTGGAAGTGTTAGGTTGTTGGACGTACTGTTCTATCTACTCACGCAGTAACCACTATATGAGGTGGGGGTAATTTCTAAACCCTAATGACTCTATGTTTTCTGTATTTAACACATGATGAGGGTAACGAACGTATGCATGTAAACTGGATATTATTAGAATGCTATTGATCGTTATGAATTGGTCGAGGCTTATGTGTCTTGGGTTATGTGCTGTGATTATCTGATGTGTTCGGTGGGGTAATTTCTAACTTTGTGTCTGATTATGATTTTCCCTATCTGATACATGTTTTGCAGAATACTAAATGACGTGTCATATTAGAAACTGTCTTTTACCTTATTTCTATAAACGGTCTCTTACCTCAATTCTTCTATAAACTGTCTCTTACCTCCTTTCTTCTATGATAACTGTCTCTTACCTCCTTTATTCTATAATAACTGTCTCTTACCACCTTTCTTCATGCATATAGGGTAATGTCACGCCCCAAAATCTTTCGTTAAAAATATCAGAGTTTTACCCGGGCGTGAAGATAGAAAAGCAAGGGACGCATAACACATACAGAAAGAATTAAGCAAGGGACAACAGAAGAAAGAGGTAAGGGACGACAAGAAACCATCTCACAACAACCTTCGGCCTCGGCCGATAACATTCGGTCTCACACCGATAATATACATCATATACAGCGGAAGCTAAACATCAGGATCTCCCATCCTCACAAGTACCCAAAAATATATACAGATCATTAACTGTTTGTAAACGTGTTTGGAGAAGTTTAAACTAAGACATTTTAACAGAAATACCGACAGCTAGCACTATCCCCCTCCGTCTAGGGTTCACCAGCTTCCTCATCTCCTGTAGTGTGAGTACAGATTAAGGGGTGAGTGCGTTGAATACACTCAGTGGAGATAACATCCACCTCATAAGACTCCAGACAGAAATATAAATACTGAAAAGCTAACTTACAGTCACGTTGTCACAGCACAGATATATGCAAAGCAGATATTAGAAATGGCAAGGGACGTATAGGTGCGGGATTCCCCCGTCTTACCCTATATAACGGTATCTCACCGTTAGTGCATTTCAAGAGGCTCACGACACCTCCACAGAGTAGTAGAAAATAGCAGGGGACGAACAGAATGCATGATCGGAGGACCTCGGTCCTTTCACAGATATAATATGGCACAGCAAGTATAAACACAGCACTTAGATTCCCAATCATATTTCATAAGTAGGGAAAGCTGTAAACAGTTTAAGAGTTAGAAATTACCCCCACCTCGTATAGTGGTTACCGCGTGAGTAGCTAGGACAGAATGTCTGACAACTCAACACCTCAAGCTTAGTCCACAAAAGCCTACAAATTTACGGTGTTTCTTAGGTCCTAAATACAATATAATTAAAGCTGTAAAAGGTTCCGGCGGAAGAACGCTCGTTAAAGACACGACGGATCGAAAGTACGGCGTTACGTGTTCCGGGGCTCGCGGGTACCCGGCGTCGGGCGAAAGCCAACACGACAGCTCGCGCATCACCCGGCAGCTGCCGAGTTTCCTCAGCCACCCGGTCCCCGTCGCCCGCGCACGCTGGATCCCCGGCGCTCGCACCCGCGCGCATTCGGCACCCGGCGCACACCCGGCACTCGGCACGCACCCGACGCGCACCCGACGCACATCCCGGCGCGCACCCGACGCCCGACCCGACGCATAACCCGGCGCGCACCCGACGCACATCCCGGCGCGCACCCGACGCCCGACCCGACGCACAACCCGGCGCGCACCCGACGCACATCCCGGCGCGCACCCGACGCCCGACCCGACGCACAACCCGGCGCGCACCCGTCACCCGACACACCACCACCAGCACCACTGCTGGCCGGCGGCGGCGGCGGCGGCGACGGCGGCGGCGCTCCGGCGGCGCTCCGGCGGCAGTGCTCCGGCGGCACTCCGGCGGCGGCGGAAAATAAAAACGTAAAGGAAAAGAAAAGAAAGAGAACTTACGTGTTCGCGTCGCGAGCGTCGCTCGGGTCGTCGGCTTTGAAAACGTATAAGTTTTGAAAGTTATGAGCCCCTATTTATAGATTTTGGAATTTACCTTTTTACCGTTGAAAAGTTACTATTTACCAAAAATATCTCAATTTACTTTTCATTAAAATATTATTTTTATTTTTACCTTTTATCAAAATTTTACCCTTTCCTTCGTTAGTTGAACTACGGGTCTCCGATTCACCGCTAGTTTGTTTCTGTTTTCTCATATTTCCGATACGAATCTCTTGGTAAAATCATATTCTAGGTTCCATGTCACGAAAAATATATCCATCTAGATCTAAAACTGGCGTTAGCCAAGTATCTGAAACGCATGTACTAAATTAAACAGTCAAAACATACGCACATAATTATTAAGTCGGGGTTCAAATACTTAATTATTCAATTATGCTCATTTTGATCCGGGGTGCTACAGGTAAGATGGGATACACCCGCACCTATCGGAAGTTAAGTGTTGGGTTTAATTGCTGAACTTGTATATGTGTTGTTTATTTAAACTGCTTAACATGTGATGAAACTTGGTGATTAATTCCACGTGTTTTCTGTGATCTGTGTTTTTTTTATGCGCTGATGGAAAATGGCTATATATAGGCTACACCAGGGACCTAGAGGAGGAATTGGGTTGGGCCTCCTGATGGGCTTAAGTATCCTGTGTTCGGCCCGAACACATAACTTAAACCCATCAATAATAATTCAGTACACTAAAGAATTATTATTGAACTACCGTCCCAATCCAATATTTAATATGGGCTCCTTCTTATTATGTGCACGTTTATCTCCCTGTGTTTAAGATATCGAATGTCCGTTAATTAAATAAGTTACTGACAACTTAATTAATTAACATCTAATTCCAAGAGTAGTACCACTCAACTTTATTATCATGTCGGATTAAATCCACCTGCAGGGTTTACATGATAATCCTTATGAGCTCCTCAAGGGGACATCATCATCCTAAATAATTAGGACACAGATTCCTTCTATAATCAAGAATACACCATATAGACAATACTGTTTCCCAATTCACCGAGTTTATTGATTTAATAAATAAATCTCACTTATTGGCAAATTAAAGAAACAAATATTGTGTATACATGGCTGTTATTATATAGGGATTAAGAGAACGCACATCCATAATAACAGAGGTCTTGTTCTATTATATAGTCAGTATAAAACGAATAACCTCAAATGGTCCTGCTCAATACACACAAAATGTACTAGTGTAGTTTAATAGTCAATACAGACTAATACCAAACTACAGTACAACCATTCCGATGATTTGTCCAAATCCATCTTGGTTGTGAGCTACTATTTCTAATTTATAAGAAACTGATAACATGATCTTCTGTGTGGCACCACACACCAAGTTATCTATAATATAAATTAATTGGACATTGCATAAACATATATAACAAATATAAAATGCAAACATATGACCAAAGTGATTCTCATTCCATAAAAGATGTTCATACAAAAGCTAGGCTTATAGTATACATCCTAACAATCTCCCACTTATACTAAAAGACTATGCTGTCATCTACACTCCATACATCTGATTCCCATTCCTTCAACATGCTCATCAAAGGCTTTTGCCGGAAGGGCCTTTGTGAAAGGATCTGCTACGTTATCGGCTGATGCAATCTTGGCGACAACAACTTTCCCTCGTTTTACGATGTCTCGTATCAGGTGGTACTTGCACTCAATGTGTTTGCTTGCTTTATGGGCTCGTGGTTCCTTCGAGTTTGCTACTGCACCACTGTTATCACAATAAATTGTGATAGCTTTAGGTAAACTAGGAATCACTTCTAAGTCCATCATGAAGTTTCTGAGCCATACAGCTTCTTTGGCTGCCTCAGAGGCTGCCACATACTCAGCTTCCATGGTTGAGTCCGAAACACATTTCTGCTTAACACTTCTCCATACTATGGCTCCACCTCCCAAGGTAAACACATAACCCGATGTAGATTTACTGTTGTCCCTATCCGACTGGAAATCAGAATCCGTGTAACCCACAGGAAGTAAATCATCTGTTTGGTAAACCAGTATATAATTTCTAGTCTTTTTCAGGTACTTTAAAATATGCTTTACCGCAGTCCAATGTCCTTGTCCTGGGTTACTTTGATATCTGATAACCATGCCCACGGCAAAGCAGATATCTGGCCTCGTACATAGCATTGCATACATTAGGCTTCCTACGGCCGAAGCATAAGGAACTGCCTTCATATCCTCTATCTCTTTTGGTGTCTTAGGATACATCTCCTTAGATAAAGGTATTCCATGTTGAAAAGGTAGAAAACCTTTCTTGGAGTTTTGCATGCTAAAACGAGCTAGGATAGTATCAATGTACGAAGCTTGAGATAAGCATAACATCTTTTTCTTGCGATCCCTTATAACTTTGATCCCAAGAATATGTCCAACTTCTCCCAAGTCCTTCATATCAAACTGCTTGGACAACCATACTTTTACGTCTGACAACACCTTGACATTGTTGCCAATGAGCAAGATGTCATCTACGTATAGTACAAGAAATACCACCACGTTTCCGTCACTCTTCTTGTATACACAAGACTCATCCAGACATTGAATGAATCCATAAGACTAGATTACCTCATCAAAACGGATGTTCCAAGATCTCGAAGCTTGTTTCAGTCCATAAATGGACCGATTAAGCTTACACACAAGATGCTCTTTGCCCTTTGCAATGAATCCTTCTGGTTGCTTTATATAGATGTTTTCTTCAAGACTACCATTAAGAAAAACTGTCTTAACATCCATTTGCCAAACCTCATAATTCATATGATCAGCAATAGACAAAAGAATCCGGATAGACTTAAGCATGGCTATCGGTGAAAAGGTTTCCTCATAATCGACTCCTTCTTTTTAAGTATACCCCTTCGCAACAAGCCTTGCTTTGAAAGTTTTTACTTTCCCGTCTGATCCTCGTTTTCTTTTGTAGACCCACTTACATCCAATGGCTTTTACACCATTTGGTGGTTCTACTAGCTCCCAGACTTGATTAGAATCCATAGATTCTAATTCAGAATTCATAGCTTTTTGCCAAGATTTTGCATCTTTATTTTGGAGTGCTTCGTCATAAGTCTAAGGATCAGATTCATGTTCACCAGGTACTAAGCCCGAAGACTCTCCCAAAAACATGAATCTATCAGGTTGTCTAACAACCCTCCCACTACGACGAGGCACTTGTGGTAACAGTGTATCATTAGTGACAGATGGTGCGGACCCCTGTGGTATCTCATCTTGTACCGTTGGTACTAAGGTAGGAGTTTCCCCTCTTATTTCTTCTAGAACAATTTTACTCATGAGCTTGTGATTCATTACATAGTCCTCTTCTAAGAATCGGGCATTTGTGCTAACAATTACCCTCTGATCTTTAGGACTATAAAACAAACCACCTTTCGTTCCTCTAGGATAGCCCACAAACAGCCGAACTTCCGTACGAGATTCCAACTTATCAGCATCTCCCTTCAGCACATGTGCTAGACTATCCCAAATCCAAATGTGTTTCAGACTAGGCTTACGCCCATTCCACAATTCTGTGGGAGTAGAGGGAACTGACCTAGAGGAAACCAAGTTTAGAATGTACGCCACCGTTTCCAGAGTATACCCCCAAAATGAATTTGGTAATTCCAAGTAACTCATCATCGATCTAACCATTTCCATAAGAGTCCTATTCCTTCGTTCTGCCACACCATTCTGTTGGGGTGTACCAGGTGCAGACAATTGGGATTGAATCCCAGCCTCTGATAAGTAATTCCTAAACTCTCCTAAGAGGTACTCGCCACCACGATCAGATCGTAGTGTTTTGATACATTTACCATGACGCTTCTCCACATCAGCCTTGTACTCTTTGAACTTATCAAAGCACTCAGACTTGCGGCGCATCAAATAAATGTATCCATATCTCGAATAATCATCTATAAAAGAGACAAAATATTCGAAACCACCTCTTGCTTGGATAGACATAGGACCACACAAATCAAAATGAACCAATTCCAACACTTCTTTGGCTTTATACCCCTTGGCTTTAAAAGGCCTCTTAGTCATTTTTCCTTCCAAGCAGGACTCGCAGGTCGGATAGTTTTCCACTTCCAATGAACTCAAAGGTCCATCGGCTATCAACCTTTGAATCCTACTCAAGTTAATATGACCTAATCTTAGATGCCAAAGATATGTTTGGTTCATTTTTTAAGGTTTTTTTCTCTTATTTGAGTTAGAAGATGTATTATTAATTTCCATTTGTTGCTGTCACGCCCCAAAATCTTTCGTTAAAAATATCAGAGTTTTACCCGGGCGTGAAGATAGAAAAGCAAGGGACGCATAACACATACAGAAAGAATTAAGCAAGGGACAACAGAAGAAAGAGATAAGGGACGACAAGAAACCATCTCACAACAACCTTCGGCCTCGGCCGATATCATTCGGTCTCACACCGATAATATACATCATATACAGCGGAAGCTAAACATCAGGATCTCCCATCCTCACACGTACCCAAAAATATATACAGATCATTAACTGTTTGTAAACGTGTTTGGAAAAGTTTAAACTAAGACATTTTAACAGAAATACCGACAGCTAGCACTATCCCCCTCCGTCTAGGGTTCACCAGCTTCCTCATCTCCTGTAGTGTGAGTACAGATTAAGGGGTGAGTGCGTTGAATACACTCAGTGGAGATAACATCCACCTCATAAGACTCCAGACAGAAATATAAATACCGAAAAGCTAACTTACAATCACGTTGTCACAGCACAGATATATGCAAAGCAGATATTAGAAATGGCAAGGGACGTATAGGTGCGGGATTCCCCCGTCTTACCCTAGATAACGGTATCTCACCGTTAGTGCATTTCAAGAGGCTCACGACACCTCCACAGAGTAGTAGAAAATAGCAGGGGACGAACAGAATACATGATCGGAGGACCTCGGTCCTTTCACAGATATAATATGGCACAGCAAGTATAAACACAGCACTTAGATTCCCAATCATATTTCATAAATAGGGAAAGCTGTAAACAGAATAAGAGTTAGAAATTACCCCCACCTCGTATAGTGGTTACCGCGTGAGTAGCTAGGACAGAATGTCTGACAACTCAACACCTCAAGCTTAGTCCACAAAAGCCTACAAATTTACGGTGTTTCTTAGGTCTTAAATACAATATAATTAAAGCTGTAAAAGGTTCCGGCGGAAGAACGCTCGTTAAAGACACGACGGATCGAAAGTACGGCATTACGTGCTCCGGGGCTCGCGGGTACCCGGCGTCGGGCGAAAGCCAACCCGACAGCTCGCGCATCACCCGGCAGCTGCCGAGTTTCCTCAGCCACCCGGTCCCCGTCGCCCGCGCACGCTGGACCCCCGGCGCTCGCACCTGCGCGCACTCGGCACCCGGCGCACACCCGGCACCCGGCGCACACCTGGCACCCGGCACCCGGCGCACACCCGGCACTCGGCACGCACCCGACGCGCACCCGGCGCACATCCCGGCGCGCACCCGACGCCCGACCCGGCGCGCACCCGACGCACATCCCGACGCCCGACCCGACGCACAACCCGGCGCGCACCCGACGCCCGACCCGACGCACATCCCGACGCACATCCCGGCGCGCACCCGACGCCCGACCCGACGCACAACCCGGCGCGCACCCGACGCCCGACCCGACGCACAACCCGGCGCGCACCCGTCACCCGACACACCACCACCAGCACCACTGCTGGCGGCGGCGACGGCGGCGGCGACGGCGCTCCGGCGGCACTCCGGCGGCGGCGGAAAATAAAAACGTAAAGGAAAAGAAAAGAAAGAGAACTTACGTGTTCGCGTCGCGAGCGTCGCTCGGGTCGTCGGCTTTGAAAACGTATAAGTTTTGAAAGTTATGAGCCCCTATTTATAGATTTTGGAATTTACCTTTTTACCGTTGAAAAGTTACTATTTACCAAAAATATCTTAATTTACCTTTCATTAAAATATTATTTTTATTTTTACCTTTTATTGTAATTTTACCCTTTCCTTCGCTAGTTGAACTACGGGTCTCCGATTAACCGCTAGTTTGTTTCTGTTTTCTCGTATTTCCGATACGAATCTCTTGGTAAAATCATATTCTAGGTTCCATGTCACAAAAAATATACCCATCTAAAACTAAAACCGGTGTTAGCCAAGTATCTGAAACGCATGTACTAAATTAAACAGTCAAAACATACGCACATAATTATTAAGTCAGGGTTCAAATTCTTAATTATTCAATTATGCTCATTTTGATCCGGGGTGCTACAGTTGCATCGTAGGAGTTATTGGATTAAGAGTATATAAATTGCCAACCAACGTACCAGAATAGATAATAACCCTATTTTTCTTGACAACCACTTTGCCATCAAAAGAAACAGAATATCCATCAAAAAACAACTTAGAAACTGAAATCAAGTTATTTCTAAAACAAGGTACGTAAAGACAATTCCTCAAAACCAAAGTCTTGTTCCTATCAAAAGATAAATAAACATCTCCCATTGCAACAGCCGCCAATTTCGCAGTGTTGCCCATGTAGATGGTAATCTCGCCCTCACTAAGTCGTCTGGTTTCCTGGAACCCCTGTAAAGAATTGCAGACATGATCAGTGGCTCCCGTATCTACACACCAGGTGCCGGTAGATAACACCGCTAAACATGTTTCAATAATTAGTGAATAAGATGTACCTTCTTTGTTCTCTTTTTTACGAGGACAATCCACATTCCAATGTCCAGGCTGCTTGCATGTGAAGCACTTGCCCTTCGGCTTTTTCACACCACCTTGTGGCCTAGCCTTTTGAGGTCCATTCGCTTTCTTCGCCGAAGGATTCTGTTTCTTCTTCTTCTTTCCACCTTTCGGCTTAGGAGTAGAAACATTTTCAGCAACGTAAGCTTGAGCACATTGACGAAATAGTCCTTCTGCCGATTTGAGTTCTGTCAGATGTTCCGTTAAGGAGTACATCATTTTGTTCATATTATAATTAAGGCGGAACTGCTCAAAACTCTTAGGCAGTGTTTGGAGCACGATATCGACCTGGGTTTCCCCATCCATTTCAACTCCAAGGACTTCCATCTCATTCAAATGAGCCATCATCTTAAAGACGTGATCACTCACAGGTGTCCCCTCAGACATGGTGTCGTCATTAAGTTTCTCATTGCCTCCTGTCTGGCAGCCCGACTCTGGTGTCCGAAGAGTTCTTTGAGATTGTGCATCATATCATAGGCAGTGGGCATGGCCTGATGCTGATGTTGCAGTACATTTGACATGGAAGCCAAAATGTAACACCGTGCCATCTCATCTGCCTTAACCCACTTCCTATAATGCACTTTCTCCTCTTCACTAGAGTTTTCATCAGGCATGTCAGGACAGTGTTCATGGAGTACAAACTTGTACTCTTCAGCAGTTAGGACAATATCCAGGTTTCTTTTCCAGTCAATATAATTAGGACCAGTAAGTTTGTTTTCTTTGAGTATAACAGCAAGTGGGTTGAAAGACATAATAAAATCCTCAGAATCATATAAATAAATAAATAAATACACAGGTCATAACATATAGAATTTAAAGCCTATATTGTTCCCTCAAACAATATAATTAAATTCACCAACACCTCAATACACCGTGAATTTCGTATGCCACGATAGTGTGGACGTATACTAATTCAAACATTCGTTAGAGGAGGTTTTACCCATTAATTCTATTATCTTGTCAACCTAACTTTATGACAAATAAAATTAATAGTTGGTTCAAATTTGACCATGCAATTAACAGCAGTGACTCCGATGGGGAGGATACTATCAATTGCACCTAAGTGTACGCCATTACTTGATACTAAGTCTATTATCTAAGATTGTGTCTCTTCAGATGGAGAAGGTGACATGTTCCTAAATAATATTCTATAATCATTCATAAAGAAAGTTTGATCTAGTGATCCGCAATCAAACTCATCCGATATGGAGGAAGGCACTTAAAGCCAACGCGTAAGTTTAGATGCATCACTTACAAACCAATAATGGAGACCATGGGATTTATTCAAAATAAATCCCTCTCCCACTTAGTTATTTAAATGAGGGAATTTAGCATGCAATATCATGTAACATACAAAAGCATGCTTGATAAAACAACAAACGTATAGATAGGCAATAAATATGGAATAAAATAAATCCAACTATTATGGTCACTTCGATCGAATGTTCGCCTGCTAAACGGGGATCAGCGTCAAAATCCAACAGGCCGTTGCGCGAATCCAGCAGCCTGTTGCGCAGAATCAGCGCCAATCTAGCGAACCCTGATCAACGGCAACATCCAGTAATCTGTTCCAGCGCCTAGCATTCTGATCGAACAGCCCCTTAGTCAGTGCCTATCTATCTGGTCAGCCGCCATTTGGACCAGCAATCCATCTCAGCAAATTACATCGATCAGATTACATCAAGATTGCAATCGAACAGTATTACATCGAGAACAAAACAAGAATTACATAAACTGACCAAGAAATTGATCAAGAATTACATAAAACCTAACACGACAAACCGTCGTATTTTTACTATTACAATCATGCATCCAACCCAAAACAAAAAACCTTGACAGGTCCGAGGGTTTAGATCATACATTAACATACACACAGACCATAATAGTTGGATATAGGTAACCTGCAAAACCGAGTTATCCTATGCAACCCTACTATCATACAATCTGAATATAAAACCTATGATATAGCATGTGATGATATTAATTAACCGATCCAATTGCATAGAACCAGAAACCTCACTCTGATACCAATTGTTGGAACCGACGGATCGCCGGCTCTATGCAATTAATTAATCGGGTTCCATGCTAGATATAACAAACGCAGCGGAATAAAAGAGTTATACCTTTTGATCAATCTAGAAGAAAACGGGCCAAAGATTGATCTTTCGTAACCCTAGACCTCTTTGATCTTCTGATGTATTCCTACAGCCTTTCTCGAACGTTGCGTGGCCAACGATCCTTCGAGAAATCTCAGTTCTGCTCTCTCTCTCACTATCACGTGTTTTCTGTGATCTGTGTTTTTTGAGGCGCTGATGGAAAAGGGCTATATATAGGCTACACCAGGGACCTAGAGGAGGAATTGGGTTGGGCCTCCTGATGGGCTTAAGTATCCTGTGTTCGGCCCGAACACATAACTTAAACCCATCAATAATAATTCAGTCCACTAAAGAATTATTATTGAACTACCGTCTCAATCCCATATTTAATATGGGCTCCTTCTTATTATGTGCACGTTTATCTCCCTGTGTTTAAGATATCGAATGTCCGTTAATTAAATAAGTTACTGACAACTTAATTAATTAACATCTAATTCCAAGAGTAATACCACTCAACTTTATTATCATGTCGGATTAAATTCACCTGTAGGGTTTACATGATAATCCTTATGAGCTCCTCAAGGGGACATCATCATCCTAAATAATTAGGACACAGATTCCTTCTATAATCAACAGTACACCATATAGACAATAATGTTTCCCAATTCACCGAGTTTATTGATTTAATAAATAAATCTCACTCATTGGCAAATTAAAGAAACAAATATTGTGTATACGTGGCTGTTATTATATAGGGATTAAGAGAACGCACATCCATAATAACAGAGGTCTTGTTCTATTATATAGTCAGTATAAAACGAACAACCTCAAATGGTCCTGCTCAATACACACAAAGTGTACTAGTGTAGTTTTATAGTCAAGACAGACTAATACCAAACTACACTACAACTAATAATTTATAATTTATAAGAAACTAATAACATGATCTTCTGTGTGGCACCACACACCAAGTTATCTATAATATAAATTAATTGGACATTGCATAAACATATATAACAAATATAAAATGCAAACATATGACCAAAGTGATTCTCATTCCATAAAAGATGTTCATACAAAAGCTAGGCTTATAGTATACATCCTAACATATTCCCCATAAGTGTATTCAACGCACTCACCCCCATGTGTATTCACATTACAGGAAGTGACGAGAATCAAGACGTATAGAGAGAGTGGTGTCCTATCTAATTCCTCATTTGGTTGTCTTAAACTTAATGTTGAAACAATGTTTTATTTAATTTCACATTTTGTAAAAAGTATATCGTCCTTTTCTGTAGATGGATCCTAATGTATTTTCCGCTGCTATGTTAAATGTTTTATTTCGGCTAGACGCCGAGGATTTGTATATGTAGAAATCATATGTTATCTTTTCCAAAGGTTTCTGCTTTATTTCATGCACGTCTTTTCCCCTTCTTTCTTCACGCCCAAAAAGAAAACTCTAATATTTTAAGTATGAAAAATGGGTCGTAACACACACACAACATTATATATATGTGTGTGGGGTACAACATTAAAGATCATTTTTGATAATTTTTTTTACTTTGATAATTTAGAACTCTTGAATTCCATAGTTATATTATTTTAATCTATTCAACAAATATTTTTTAATCTTGATTATAACTATAATTAAAATTTATTAGATGAGATCATATTAATATTCATATACCAATATAGATTATAATCTCCAAAATTTTGTCAATATCATAGGTGATATTATTACCATATATATAATTAATATAATAAATTTTAATTTATAAACTATGAAATAATAAATATTGTCTTTCTACTTTTGGGAGGTGGAAATGGGCAGGAAAATTTTACCATTTCTATTTTGAGGAGGTAATTGTTATTATATATATATAGATATAGATATATAGATAATTGATTAAAAGAATATTATAGTGAAGAATATTAAATATGGCATAAATATCAATTCGTTTTTTAAAATATATTTCATGGTTCCTAAAATTGCAAACATCATTGACAAGATTAGTTTTTTCATATATTATAAATAGGTATCATTTTAGGAATCTTCAATACGTACTCATCCAAAACTCACGTACAGTAGCAAAAGATTTTGAAAAATTATCATGGCTCCCATATTTAATGTGGTTAATGACATCAATCCCTCAAAGACATTATCGGCTTTGAAACTTCGTTTGGTGGGAGCTTATGATATACCTGCTTATGGAAATAATAGAGTTGTATATAGTTATGAGTGTGTTTTCAAAGACAAAAAGGTAATGCACAAAACTTTATTTGATTATATATCTTGATGTATGATCTATTCTCTATTATATTTAAAAATTTTGTTATAATATTTTTTTCAGGGTTCTACAATACATGGTTCAGTTCGTAAACCATACTTGGATCATTAAAAACCTTTACTGAATGAGGGAGATTTATATATAATCTCTGATTCATTGTTGCTAAAAACTCTTTGAAATATCGCACAACGGATTTCAAATACAAATTTAACTTTTATGGAAAAACTGTTGTGAAAAGGATAACTGATCTGAAATTTCCAAATAGCATTTTTCTTTCAGAGGATTTCAAGATATATTGTCCAACATATATACTGATGAATATAGACTATGGTGATATGCATTTAACAAACAAATAATTTATTCATTTTGTTATTCGTATTTTCCACACTAATCTAACATGTGTTGTAATTTATTTTCTGAGATATGATTGGATGGATAGCAGGAATGGATGCACCGATAATAAAGGATTTGACCAACTGTCCCAAGAAGATGATTGAAATTGTTTTGGAAGATATAGAGTATGTATAGATTTGAACGGTTTTTTAAATTATAATGATTGTTTTTCTCATTGAAATATTTATTAAATTGTGAATTTCTTGATATAGGAAACAAAGGCTGAAATGCACATTGTGGGAAGAATATGCCAAATATTTGATTCCATATTTGAATAAGCATACTAAGGAACATGTGATTGCCATAATTCAGATGTGTCGTTCATGCAAATTCGACAGTATGATTTTGATTGAACTTTTATTATGTCCACATTCAATATTTATTTTGAAAGATTTTTTTTACATGTAATTTCTTTTTATAGAAACCACTTATGCTTCCAACACATACCATGTTACAAAAGTGATTGTTAATGGAGACAGTGAAGTTGTCACTGATTTTCGAACGAGGTAAAATTAAGTAAATATTTTCATGTATCGTACGATATGTCACGCCCCATTTTTTTTCTTAAAATTTATCAGAGTTTTCTTTGCGGGTGTGAAGAAAGAAGGGGAAAAAGATGTGCATGATATAAAATAGAAATCTTTGGAAACAGATAGGAGACAACTTTACAAATACAAATCCTCGGCGGCTAGCCAAAATAAAAACATTTAACATAGCAACGGAAAAACATCAGGATCCTTTACAAAGAAGAATATAGTTAAACTTTTACAAACGATCAACATAGTTTTAAAGACAAAGCCGGAAAAAAGACACAGCTGATAAGGCACCATCATCTCTACGCATCTTGATTTTCTTCATCTCCTATAGTGTGAGTACAAGTGGGGAGTGAGTGCATTGAATACACTCGTGGGAATACTTTCCATGTTCAAATAATTATTAAGTAGTTACACAAAGTATACATTTATAAGTTCAGCAATTAAACACATCACATATATGGCACAACACGTAAATCATTTCCTTAACAGATGACCCATCCCATCCCTAGCTACTGGTGTATTTACGGACCACCAAGTCCCGGTGTATTTACGGACCACCAAATCCATCCCCAAGATAAAAGTATGCCCACAATATTCACAACAGTTCATATATCAAATAAGAAAAACAGTAAACACGTAGAGGTTTAGAAATTACCCCCACACACAGCATATAATCACAACATTTATCTCAAAACACATAAGTTCACAATTCATAGCGTTAATTTATCATCATTGTGCGTTACATACAGAAGCATAAAGTTATTAGGGATTAGAAGTTACCCCCGGTGGTTAGCACGTGAGTAGTCTAGTAATAAGTATCAGGTATCTCAATGCTCAAACCAACTGATAGCATACATAACTGTCCTACATTCTTCTCGACGAGACCTACATTCTGTGTGAAAATCGGCCGAAACCGACATTGTTGAATTTTCCGGCCACCGACGACGGCGCATTGGAGGTCAAAAAACAGTAAAGAGAGAGAGAGAGGAGGGAGGAGAGAGAAATTTTCGTGTTTTTGTCGCTTTAGGCTCGTTCGGAAAAACAGTGAAAATGAATCGAATGAGCCCCTATTTATAGATTTTGAAAAGTTACTATTCATCAAAAATATCTAAGTTACTATTCACCGTAAATATCTTTCGATTTTTCGAAACTTCATGTTTTGCCCTTTTTATCGCCACTTGAGCTACGGGTCTCCGATTGACCTCTAGTTCGTTTCTATTTTCTCATTTTTCCATTATGCATCTAATGGTAAAATAATATTCTATGTTCCACGACTAAATTATTCTTCCATCTAAAACATGCATTAATCATATATATGAAACGCACGTAATTAAATTAAACAATCAAGATTAACGCACATAATAATTTAATTAAGGTTTTAATATTTAATTATTCAATTATGCTTCATTTTTTGATCTAGGACGCTACACGATATGTTTTTTAAATTAATTTATTTAATAATGTTTTTAGGTTAAATGTCATTTATGATCAACCTAAATGTATCATGTGCGTAAGCGAGATTTATGGATGTTCAATATATGATAAGTTGGAGGAAGGAAATGGTTTAGTGAAGAATTTGGGACAACTTAGTGATGATCGATGTGAGGTACCGAAAATTGTAATTTTATATGATTTTGTTTTTAATTTAGATAAACATTCTTTATTTCAATATTGTAATATAATTTAATTTTTTCAGCCATGAAGATATTGGGTGTTCTGCAAAATTACTGAAGTAGACAACTTGACAAGTTATTGGTATCTTGGTTGTAGGAAGTGCTCAAAAAAATTATCAGTTGAAGGAGATTCATATTTTTGTTTCAAGTGTGGTGAGATACGTAATGATGGAATATATAGGTAATTTTCAATGAAATTAAAAATGTTTTTATTTTATTTGATTTATTTTCCTTTTATACACACACATATATATATACACACACCATATAATTGGATCTAATTTTTGAGTGTTTTAACTTGATCTGTTTGCTTATTGAACAAATAGTATGTCAAATCTTGGCATCTCCTTTCCAATTGAAATGCTAAGTATCACCTCACCTAATATGCATGGCTAAGTTTTTAACTATTATATATATATATATATACTATACTAATAACAGGACAATTGGAAATAATTACAGGAATGCCATTTTCCCTCCCAAACTGTCCTGCAATAAATGTTGTAGGATTTTTTATTTATTGATTATTTTGTTATTTCAAGAATAATGATTACATATAATATCAAACATTTTTATTGCAACTTTTGGGATTCCAATGTATCACCTCTTTTCTATCCAGTGAAAATTTGATTTTGATAAAATTATTTTAATAAAGATATTGATGGCTTCTTCTTCAAGATATTGATGTGTATATATAAGCAAAACTCAATTCTAAAACCTCAAAATTTAAGAAAGTACAATCTTAAATAATTTCACTATAGAATAGAGATGAATACAATCATAAAATGAAAGTCTGAAATTTACTATACAAAATCAAATTGAACCTAAAGAATGAAAATGAAGAAAAGAAAAAATGGGAGCATGAAATGCACGAAAAGGAAGCTACTCTTTGCAAATTAAATGATGATAAAGATTCACGATTCGTAGTTTATGAAATCTTTTTAAAAGAGTTGAAACTCCAGCGGTATTGGTGTAGCGACCCGGACCAAAAATGAAGCATAATTGAATAATTTAATATTAAACCCTTAATTGAAATATTTTATGTGCGTTAATTTTTGATTGTTTAATTAATTACGTGCGTTTCAGATACGTGTTTAACACCGATTTTAGATGGATATATGAAAACTCTGATATACAAGACTCTATCGATATTTTAGATCCGATTTTAGATGGATATACGTCTTTTTCCCCTTCTTTCTTCACGCCCAAAGAGAAAACTCTGATATTTTAATGAAAAGAAAATGGGGCGTGACAATTGGTGAGCTATCATATTACAATAAAAAGAAATATCAAAAAATCAGATCCTCCATGCTAAGCTAAACAATTGCAAATGAAAGAATGAAGAAAGAGGGAGGACAGAAATTAGATCTGAAGAAAAAATAAATCAGATCTCAATAAGAGAATGAAAGAAAGAAAAAGAAGTAGATGATGAGGGGAGAAGAGAATCAAAGAATGAAGATGGAGCCGCCACTGTTTAGGAAGAATGGAGATCTATAGAAGGAATGAAGATTAGGGTAATTGTGTATACTTATTTAATGGGTAGTAAAGAAATTTATTGGGCCAATTAAAATAAATGGGTCTTATAATAGCAATTAAAAATTTTAAGTGTCTTAATTAGGCCTTTTAAAAGAAAAAGGTAATAACCGTTTGAATAATTCTTTATAGATATATATAGAAATGCTAAAATTTTCCCACACATGTCCCCCTCCTAAAAATAGAAATACATATTATTTCATAATTTATAAATTATAAATTATAAATTTTATTGTATTAAACATGATTTATATATATATATGATAATAATATCATTTACAATATTGACAAAATATTGGAAATTATTATCTATATATGGTATATGAATGTTAATATGATCTCATCTAATAACCTTTTTAATTGCTGATATAATCAAAGATTAAATATATGTTTGTTGAATAAATTAAAATAACATAATGATCGGATTTCAAGAACTATAGATCATCAGAGTATTTTTTTTACCTCTAATGTTGTACCCCACATACACATATATCACCTCAATAATTATATCATTGCATTGATTGGGGGCGTTCGTAGTGATTGTGTCACGCCCCATTTTCTTTTCATAAAATATTAGAGTTTTCTTTGTGGGCGTGAAGAAAGAAGGGGAAAAATACGTGCATGAAATAAAACAGAAAACCTTTGGAAGAGATAGGAGAAGATTTTACAAATACAAATCCTCGACGTATAGCCAAAATAAAAAAATATTTAACATAACAGCGGAAAATACATCAGGATCCGTTTACAGAAAAAGACGATATACTTTTACAAAACGTGAAGTTAAATAAAACATCGTTTGAACATGAAGTTTTGAAAAACAAAAGGGGAAATCTTGATATGGCACCGCCCTCTCCACGTATCTCGACTTCCTTCATTTCCTGTAGTGTAAGTACAGGTGGGGGGTGAGTTCATTGAATACACTCGTGGAATTAATCTCCAAGTTTTTAATATTATTAAGCGATACACAGATCCAACATATATAATAGTTCAGCAATTAGACACAGCACATATAATGCATTGCACATAAAAATACGGACACATAACTCTAAGAGTACTCAACTAACATATGGTGCTTTTATGGGCCACCAGTCCATTGGTGCTTTTTACGGGCCACCAGTCCATCCAGAACGAGATCATAGACCTCCGTTCCGTTGGTGCTTTTTACGGGCCACCAGTCCATCCCAAAACGAGATCATGAACCTCCGTTCTGCTAGTGCTTTTTACGGGCCACCGGTCCATCCCTAACGTATGGTGCTTTTATGGGCCACTAGTCCATTCTTAACATGGTTTTGGACTTCCGTCCACATTTATCATATTCATAAAGTATGCATGTGCATAGTAATCACAACAAATAATCACAACATTTAGTATTCCTCAATCATGCTTTGAATAGGGAAAACTGTAAACAGATACTGAGTTTGGAAATTATCCCCACCTTGTTCGATGGTTACCACGTGAGTAGAGAGTACCAGAGATCAAATATCTCAAATCTCATGTTCCAAATCTCGTGTCTCAAAGTTCAATCCAACTGATTGCCTACATATGTTACGATATATCTTAGATCCTTAATAAATATAATTAAAGCGATAACAGAGTCTGATGGAGAAATGATCGCTAACTACGCGACAGATCGAGAGCTCTAAAGTTTGGAGTAGAAGAAACGAGAGTGGATATCTAATCCATATGGCTGAGATGATAGAGGATTGAATTTGGGTCACAACGGAAAAAGAATGAGCTCGATCGGAGTTGAAACGAGCTCGAACAGAGCGTTTCAAGATTGAGGGGTAGAACTGTAATTTTTGTCAAAGGGTTGACTTTGACCGAGACCCCCGACTCTCGACAACTCGACGGAAACAAGCGAAACGAAAAGACGGGTGAAAACGCTTGCCGGCGCGTGCACGCCGTGCGCGCGCGCCCGCACCCAACATGCGGCATTTCCCGACAGCTACCGAGTTTTCTCGGCAGCACTCGCATCCGGCGCGCATCTCCGCGTGCAACTCGCGCACGACCATGCGCGCCCGCGCATGCCCGTGCGCGAGTATCAAGTACTGCGCACGGCCACTCGCCCACTAGCGCACGACCGCGCCCCCCGCGCACGGTCCCACGTGCGCCCAGCGCGCCACCTGCGCACAAACCGCCCCTGCTGCGGCGGCGCTGTTCCCCACCAGTTCCGCCGGCCACCCAGCTCCGGCGGCCGCCATCTCCGGCAACTTTCCGGCGTGAATAGTAATTTTCCCATTTTCCCAGATTTTTCAAAACCCCAAACACACACACACACCAACAACCACCACCACCTTCCCAAAACCCTCCACCTCCCGTCACCGGCAACATCCAAAAACAACAAACCCAAGCAAGAAAACACACACTAAGAACACACAAAAACATGCTTTTCACCAAAACTCAAACACACACAACTCCGGCAACGCCGCCCCTCTGGCGGCGCCACCACCCCCAACATGTGGCCCTACACTCCGGGATGGCTATCTACCATTTCGGCAAGGGAGACGAGAGAGAAAAAGCAAGAAACGAGGAGAGAGAAATGTTGGTTGACTCGAACATGGGGTTTTCCGGCGGTTGACTGGCGATCTAGCCGTTGGAATGGAAAAACGAGACCAACACTAGACTCATGTCGATGAGAGCTACAACCTATGCTAAAATAGCTCAAAATCGAGCAAGTTGACTTTTCCGGCCACCGGCGGCGGCGGCGGCGATCGGAAAATGAAAGAAGAAGAAGAAAAGGAAACTTATGTGTTTCGATTATGAGCTCGTGTGATTTCTCAACTTAAAACCACGTATATATATAGCACTCAAAAAAGGCTACTATTTGCCATAAAAATATCTCGTATTCTACCCCTCGTATATGTCTCGTATACGTCGTATATTCCGTTTCACTGTTTTCTTCACTACTAGAGCTACGTAACTCCGATTGGCCTGTAGTTCGTTTCTATCTTCTCGTTTTTCCGTTATGCATCTCATGGTACAAGAGTATCCTATGTGTCACGTCTAATAAAATTATCGATCTAAATCGTGCATTAAACACTTATCTGAAATGCATGTAATTAATTAAACAGTCAAAGCATACGCACATAATTATTAAATTATAGGTTTAAATATTTAATTAATCAATTATGCTCGATTCGGGGCGCTACAGATTAAGGGGATTGAAGACCAAGAAGTGAGTTATTAATCAAGTCAACCAACATATATAAAACAACGTAAATTAACTATGTTTATTTACTATATTCGAAATATGTATTGTAAAATTATTACAAACATCACACAAATTTATTTGAAAAATATATCATATACAATACTCCAATTTTTATATATCTTTTCTGTAACAATGTTAATAATATAACATAGTGTTTATATAATTTTATTTTATTATACTATATTAATTCTTATTAAAAATCATAAACATTTGTAATATATCTTGAATATAATAAAAAAATATACATATGATATATTTATGCGCACAATAACATTTAGGAAGTATAAAATTTATGAATTCATATACTTTCTATTAAAAACTACAAATTAAGTATAAAAAATGACGAAAAAAAAACATATCATTTATACTTATACTTATAAAAAATAATAAAAAATATGTTCTATTTCATACTGCTAAATTATATAAATATATCTTCATTATTAATCATGAAGAATAAATAGTCGATGCTATTTATAAGAATGATAATACGTAGATAAAGAATTTTTATATATATATTTTAAATACTTTGAATTTTTTATTATGAAATTTCATTGTCATCTATATAAAAACCAACTAATCTCATTTCTACTTTTTAAATTAGAAATACAAATATTTATTATTTAAAAAATTTATAAATTGTAAATATTTAGTTTTTCATAATTTATGTATATTCATGGTATGAAAATTATTTTGTATATATATGAAAATTGAGGAAAAAAATATGATCGTATATGATATGTTATAAAGTTAGTATGATTTGTGTATATATGGTAATAATATCATGTCATGAAAAGTTGTAAATAAATATTTGTACCTTAATCTAAATCATTTTATATATCCACGAAAAAATTAGTGAATTAATCATTTTTTTTTGTAAGAATAAATAATGTTTCCTCCTTGATTAAAAAGTAAAAAAAATCTGAAATTTCATTATCATGGTAGGATGAAGTTCACAGAACAATGATAAAATATATTTAGTTTATGTTGTAATATAATTTCATGATTTTAGATTTATCAAATTTTGAAATGTTTACCATCCAATATGATTTTTCTAATAGATAAATTTTGATTTTAAGACATTTGAAAAAAAAAATTATACAAATTTTTTGATGGTATGTTAAATTTAGAAATTTTATTTTGGGGTAATATACAATAATATCAATATTTTAAGCTCATTATGAATAAGTTGTTGAACATTTATCTGCACAAGTATTTTCTAGGCCAATTGTGATAAAAACAATTACTAAAATAGTTAAACAACATATGATGAAAATAATAAATATTTAGATGAATTACATGAGTAGTAGATTAAATTGAAATAACTTTGAAAAACTATATGATTTTCATGATCATCATTTTTATATCAAAAAATTACTAGCACATGAAATTTATTCAATACATCACATGAATACTAAATGAGGTTGAAATATTATCAAGACTTGATTATAATGCTCAATAATATCACCATTTTATACTCATTATGAATAAATTATCGAATATAAATTTGCATAAGTTTGTTTCAGGCTAATAGTGATGACAACGTATGATGAAAATAAAAAATATTTAAATTCGTAAATTATATGAGTAGTAGACTAAATTGAAAATACTTTGAAGAATTATATTATTTTTTCTTCTACAGTGGACTGTGCTACGATCTTCTACAACTTAGAAGCCCAAAACTTTGTTATACCACCAAATGTAAACACATCTGGTTGTACTTGTTTTGTCAAGATCACTTGATGTTAAATCTGCATCAACATACCCTTTCAATTCAACACTTTTGCCTTTAAAACATAAGGTTTTCTCTGTAGTACCTCTCAAGTACTTGAGGATCCACTTTACTGCCTCCCAATGTTGCTTACTCGGATTACCTATAAACCGACTGACTTCTCCCACTACATGTACAATGTCAGGTCTTGTGCACAACATAGCATACATTAGGCTGCCAATTGCTAAAGCATATGAGGTCTTTTACATATAGGCTCGCTCCTCTTGACTAATGGACGAGTCCTTGTTAAATAGTTTGAACTGGCTACGCAAAGGGACACGAACTGGCTTTGCATCTTCCATACCGACCTCTTCAAAACCTTCTTGATATACTCACTCTACGAAAGATACAACTTTCCTGCCACCCTATCATGCTCAATGCACTAGAATTTGCTTGGCCTCTCTAAGGTCCTTCATGGCAAACTGGTTAAACAACTTATTCTTCAACTTGCTCATCTCTCGAACACTGAGAACCTGCTATCAACATGTCATCAACATATAATAACAAAATAATATAGCCATTATCAAAACTTCTTGAAATAGCAGCAATGGTCAACCTCGCATCTATAGAATTCAATCTCATGCATGAATCCATCAAACTTCTTGTACCACTACAATGGAGCTCATTTTAGACCATACAAGCTCTTCTTCACTTTACAAACAAGCTTACTGCTCCCCTTCAACAAGTATCCCTCTGGTTGCTCTATGTAGATGTCCTCCATCAAGTCACCATGAAGAAATGCCATTTTCACTTCTATCTGCTCCAACATCAAGTTTGCTGCAACCACCATACTCAAAACTAACCGAATGGTGGTTAATGTCATGACATGAGAGAAAACATCGGTATAATCAATAACATGTTTCTGCTTAAACCCTTTCACAACCAATCTTGTCTTATAACACTTGCTTCCATCAGCGTCCTCTTTAATTTTGTAAACCCACATATTACGTAACACTTTTTTTTTCTTTTGGAACATCAAGTTGTAGCGCCTAGGACAAAAATGATGCATAATTGATTAATTGAATAATTAAACCCTTAATCGATTTATTTAATTATGTGCGTTAACCCTTGATTGTTTAAATTTAATTATATGTGTTTCAGAAAAATGATATATGCATGTTTCAGATGGAAGTATAATTTAATTAAGAAACATAAATGATAATTTTACTATAAGATGCGTATTCGAAAAATGAGAAGATAGAAACAAATTAGAGGTAAATCGGAGACTCGTAACTCAAATGGTGAAGAAAATGGCGAAATACGAAGATTCGGAGAAACAAAAGATATTTTTGGTGAATAGTAAAAACAAGATATTTTCGGTGAATAGTAACCTAAGATATGAGCGCTATGGGACTGTATGTCCGTTAAGGATCCGATTTATGTGCTATGCATTCTATATGCTGTGTCTACTTGCCGAACTTATATATGTTTATTTTGTTATAATTAATTAATAACTATTAAAACATGGAAAGTATCCCCACGAGTGTATTCAACGCACTCACTTCTATTCTGTAATTCACGTTACAGGAGATGACGAGCATTTAGAGCTATAGAGAGAGATGGTACCGTATCAAGATTTCTCTTTTTGCTTTAGAAACTTGATGTTCAAACGATGTTTTAATATTTCACGTTTATAAAAGATAAATTGTCCTTCTTTTCATTTTTGATCCTAATGTATTTTCCGTTGCTATGTTAAATGTTTTATTTCGGCTAGACGCCGAGGATTTGTTTATGTCAATCCTTTAATCGTCTCTCATCTCTTCCAAAGGTTTCTGTTTTATATCATGTACGTCTCTTTCCCTTTCTTTCTTCACGCCCAAAAGGAAACTCTGATATTTTAAAAAGTATGAAAAACGGGGCGTGACAGTATGGTATCAGAGCAATGTTCTATAATATCCGAACTTGCTCAAATTTGTTTTATAAAGAGAAAACGAGTTCGAAAATGTGTTTTAAAATTTAAATTCTTTTCAAAATGAAATGGATAAGCACCATCTTTTAAAATCTATACGTGTCTCTTCCTAATCATAGAACTTAATAAAAAGAGTGCTTATCTGTTTTGTGTTATCTCGTTTATCTGATATGAACCATTTAGGTTTGAAGGAGTGTAAAGGAAATAATTTCACGATAAAAAGATCTATTAAAAACCCTCTTGATGTCACTACAATCGACATACTGCTCTGAGCCACCGCCACAAAGCCGCTGACTTCAGTAGCGTGAGCTCTTGTGCGAGTATGGTCATTCGCAAGAGTTGATGTGGTGTTACCGAGAGTTGAGACTATTATGAACCCATGTTTACAACAGAGTGAGCTCGTAGGTGTGATACATAAAGATACATCTAATACTTAAGGTCTATGAAGATCATGTGTGGTTGTCAGTGAGGTGTTTCATGATGGTTTACTCATGATGTACTGTTATGGTTAGTATATGCAAGTTGGATATACGCTATCCTACATGAAAAAATTATGCTATGTTTATAAATGAATGACAGAGAAATCTAATGAGGTTATATTTGATTTATGGAATAATGTTAATCGGTGCCCTACTACCTGTTATTTGTTTATCTATTATTATATATATTGTTGAGTTACGTGGGGTAGATTATAAGGGTTAGTTTCCGTATGTCGTCCTTAGAACGATATGCCACGAGGTCGACCGGGTAGAGACCAACCGTCAATGGGGAATCTACCTGAAAACAATGTGGATGCCACGATGGGAAACTTGGTGACCGTGCTGGAGGGCTTGGCCTGACATTTCGAGACTCACAAACTGCACCGCCATCGTCGTCGAGGAACGATGGGAACTCAATCATTAAGCAGTTCCGACGTTTTAATCCATCGATCTTCAATAGAAAGAGAGAATCGGCCGAGGCTAAGGAATGGTTAAGGTTGTTGAATCAAAATTTTGGACATCTAGCATGCACAGAAGAGCAGAAGATCTCTTGTTGTAACGCCCTGGATCAAAACGAGCATAATTGAATAATTAAATATTTAAACCTATAATTTAATACTTATGTACGTATGCTTTGACTGTTTAATTAATTTCGTGCGTTTCAGATATGTGTTTAATGCACGATTTAGATCGATAATTTTTATAGACGTGGAACCTAGATGATTTTTATACCACGCGATGCGTAATTAAAATACGAGAAGATAGAAACGAACTAGAGGTCAATTGGAGTTACGTAGCTCAAGTAATGAAGAAAACAGCGAAAACGAAAAATACGACATATACGAGACGTATACGAAGAGTATAATATACGAGATATTCTTGATGAATAGTAAAAAGAATATTCCAAGGAATATTCTGATGAATAGTAACTTTTGGAAATCTATAAATAGGAGGCTCACTCAATTCATTTCTTACCATTTTCCCGAGCGAGCCGAATGAGCCGAGCGCAACGAAAACACGTAAGTTCTCTTTCCTCCCTCCTCTCCCTTTCTCCTCTGTTTTCGGCCTCCGGCGTGGCACCGCCGCCGCCGGCCGGTGGCCGGAAATTTCCGACATTGTCGGAATCTGACGATTTTCGCACACGACGTTCGTCTCGACGAGACGAGTCTAGGACAACCTCTGGAATTCAATTCCGACGTACGGTTCGCCGGAAAACGGCGAAAAATAGCCTTGAAACCCTAACCCCTCATCTTTTCTCTCTCTTCTGATTTCTTTCTCTCCTTGATTCTTTGCCGGAACAGTGGCCGGTGAGGCCACCGGAGAGTGGTAGGAAGCTGCCGGAGTACCGGCGCCTGGCCGGAACAGCGGAGTATATATGTATATGCATGCATGTGTGTGTGTTGTGTGGTGTGTGAGTGTGTGTGTTTGTGCATGCTGTTGGAGGCGGCGCCGTGGGGCACCGCCGTGAGGGAAGGAACGGCCGGTGACGGGAGGTCGCCGGTGAGGTGGAGGAGGAGGCAGCCGGCGGCTGGTGGCCGCCGGCCGAGCAACAACAGTGGATGTGTGTGTGTGTTTACACCCTACACTATGTGTGTGTGAGTGCAAACTGTGTTGGTGTGTGTGTGTTTGGTTGGTCGGGAAGGGTTGTCGGCGACGGGGAGTTTAAATTTAATTATATCTGTTTCAGAAAAATGATAAATGCATGTTTTAGATGGAAGTATAATTTAATTAAGAAACATAGATGATAATTTTACTATAAGATGCGTATTAGAAAAACGAGAAGATAGAAATGAATTAGAGGTAAATCAGAGACTCGTAGCTCAAATGGTGAAGAAAAAGACGAAATATGAAGATTCGGAAAAACGAATGATATTTTTGGTGAATAGTAAAAACAAGATATTTTCGGTGAATAGTAACCCAAGATTTTTATGATGAATAGTACTTTTCGGAGTCTATATATAGGGGCATTTTCAATTCAAAAATCACCATTTCTTCGAACAAGGCAAAAGTTTAGAAAAACACGTGTCTCTCTCTCTCTTCTCTCTTTTCTGAGTTTTCTGGCCGGCCGGCAGCCACCGACGGTGCCAGAAAATTGTTTATCTCGGTTTCGGTTGATTTTTGTACAAAACGTAGGTCTCATCAAGATGAGTCTAGGATAGGTCTCAGAATTCCATTTCGACGTCTCGATCGCCGGAAAACGGCCGGTCAATCGTCGGAAAACCCTTTTTCTCTCTCTTCTTCTCCACCTCGTTTCTTCTCCGTTTTGGGCCGACTCATTCTCTAAGTTGAAGCTCTTGTGGAGCCCGTCATGAATCCGGGCTCAGATTTCCGATCGGACTTCTCCTACTCCGACAATCACTGGTCAAAGATCCGGCCAAAATCTTTCTCTCTCCTCCCTCATTCTTTTCTCTCCCCGACTGCACTCTCTCTTCCCCCTCACCAGAAACTGAAGCATGGGGAGGTGGCTGGGTGTGTGTGTGATGGGTTAGTGGTGGTTGAGTTTTTGTGGAGCATGTGTGCTTGTGTATATATGTTGTGTGTGTGTTTTAGTGATGTTGGGGGGGCTGTTGGGTGGTGTTGGTGGTTGCCGGCGATGGGAGGTCGCCGGCCAGAGGTCTTGGATGTGTCGCCGGCGATTGAAAATCGCCGGCCGGAGCTAGGAACAAATGGTGTGTGTGTATGCATGCATGGGGTGTGTTTTATGGCTGTTTGCTTGGAGAAGTACTGTTCATACCGGAGCCGGGAGGTGGCCGGAGCTGGGGTCGTAGGCGGACCAGGTGGGGGCGACGCCGCCGTAGCAGGTGGCTGCTGGAAGGACAGCAGATGCGCTGGGCGCTGGGCGCGCACACTGGGTACAGGGCGCCGGGTAGCGCTGGCGCGCACATCCGGCCGAGATCGCCGAGACTTGCCGAGGGATGCCGGGTAGCGCTGGTGCACGCGCAGGGGCGAGTGCTTGGGGGCGTGTAGACATGCGCGTGTCTGGACGCTGGCGCATAGGCGACAAGAGCGCGCGCGCGCTGGGCGGGCGACGGGAGCTGCGCGCGCGCGGTAAGCGGGCGACGAGTAGATACGTGTGCGCGCGAGCGAGCGACGGGTGCGCTGTGCGCACGGTGCCGGATCCGTGGTGCGAATTTTATTTTTTCCATCGTACATTATCGTCGAGTCGTCGGCGACGAGATGTCGTTGACCGGTAGTCGGGGGTCTCGGTCAAAGTCAACCTTTTTACCAAACTTATGAAAACTCCCCTCAATCTTAAAATGCTCCGTTTGAATTCGTTTCAACTCCGATTAAGCTCATTCTTTTTCCATTGCAACCCAAATCTTTCTCTCTTCATCATCAGTTTATTGGATATACCTTTCACACTCGTTTCTTCATCCTCAATCTTTCGATCTTTTGTTCCGTCTCGTTTTTGCAGATCGTTTCTTCTCTGAGAAAGTTTATAGCTTTATATATACATAATTAACGTATTAAGGATCTAAGAAACATCGTTACTTGTGTAGGCTATCCGTCGGATCATACATTGTGATACTTGATACTTGTTACTCGACAACTCATGTGGTAACCACCGAACAAGGTAAGGGTAATTTCTAATCCTTAATAATTACATGTTTATGTATTTAACGCACAATAATGATAAATGAATGCATGCTTATGAACTTGATATTAAATGAATTATTGAACCTTATGTTCTGTGATTATATACTATGATTAATATGTTCGTGCCCGCACCTATGGTCAATGGGGAGTACCTGCACCTATGGTCAACGGGGAGTACCCGCCCTCGCTGCAGATATGAGCGCTATGGGACTGTATGTCCGTTAAGGATCTGATTTATGTGTTATGCATTCTATATGCTGTGTCTACTTACCGAACTTATATATGTTTGATTTGTTATAATTAATTAATAACTGTTAAAACATGGAAAGTATCCCCACGAGTGTATTCAACGCACTCACCCCTATGCACTCACCCCTATGAGTATGTAGAGCTATAGAGAGAGATGGTGCCATATAAAGATTTATCCTTTTGCTTTCGAAACTTGATGTTCAAATGATGTTTTAATAATTCACGTTTATAAAAGATAAACTGTCCTTCTTTTCATTTTTGATCCTGATGTATTTTCGGTTGCTATGTTAAATGTTTTATTTCGGCTAGACGCCGAGGATTTGTTTATGTGAATCCTTTAATTGTCTCCTATCTCTTTCAAAGATTTTTGTTTTATATCATGTATGTCTCTTTCCCTTTCTTTCTTCATGCCCAAAAGGAAACTCTGATATTTTAAAAAGTACGAAAAATGGGGCATGACACAAGTAGTTCCCACATTTCATTCGTATTGCAAGTTTTCATTTGCTCACTTGTTCACTACGTATAGCCTCTGCATAACATTCATGCTCACCACCATCAGTCAACAGTAAGTGTCACGCCCCGTTTTGTTTTCATAAAATATCAGAGTTTTCCATTAGGCGTGAAGAAGAAATAGCAAGAGACAACAGAAGAAGGGGATTAGAGACAACAAAAGAAAGAGGTAAGGGATGATATGGATCATTCACATATCAACAGTCGGTCTCACTACCGATAATATTCGGTCTCAATACCGATATATATACATCATAACAAAGCAGCGGAATAAACCATCAGGATCTCACATCCAAAACATATATCGAATATTATTACAAAACGTGATTTAAATAAAACATTGTTTTGAAACTATTTGTGCAACATCTTAAAAACACAAGTTCAGAAACAACACCGCCTCTCTCCATCTAGGGTTCAACATGCTCATCAGCTCCTGTAGTGTGAGTACAGAATAAGGGGGTGAGTGCGTTGAATACACTCGTGGGGATAAAGTCCGCATCTTATAACATGCAACCGTTATATCGTACAGGAAAAGTAACATTCAATCACAGCATGTAAAATGCATAGCAAATATTAGAAATAGTAAGAAGGATAGGTGCGGGAACAGCCCGTCTTACCCTATAAAATGGTCTCAATACCGCTGGTACATTTCAAGAGGACCACCAAACCTCAATAGAGTAGTAGAAATGGGGGAGGCGGTTTTTTACAGTCCATTGGACTCACCGAACATGCAATGTGAACCAAAGTTATTTCACAGTATATAGTATGGCACATATATTCACAGCATTTAGTATTCCTCATTCATGCTTCATAAATAAGGAAAACTGTAAACAGATAAAGAGTTAGAAATTACCCCCACCTTGTTCGGTGGTTACCACGTGAGTAGTAAGAACAGATAGCTAAGAGCTCAAGTGGCGAGTACCAAAGGTCAGATAATTCAAAGCTCAATCCAACAAGTAGCCTACACAAGTTTACGATATATCTTAGATCCTTAATATGTATAATTAAAGCTATAAACATTTCCGACAAAAGATCTAAAGATTGGAGTCCAAGAAACGAGAGGGTCAGATCTGTCCAAGTGGCTGAGAAGATAAGAAATGAAATTTGGGGCACAACGAAAAAAGAATGAGCTCGATCGGAGTTAAAACGAGCTCAAACGGAGCATTTTAAGATTGAGGGGTATTTTGGTAATTTTGGTCAAACGATTGACTTTGACCGGGCCCACAAAATCCTCGGTCAACGACATCTCGTCGGCGACAACTCGATGTTGACGTACGGTGGAAAAAACAGGATTCGGATCGAAAACACAGCATTGCGGGCGACGTGGCATGCGATGGGCGCGCGCGGCACCCGGCGGCTCGGCAGCGAGTCTCGGCGTCCTCGGCAGCTGCTGAATTTTCTCAACAGCTCGGCAGCGGGTTATCGGCAGACTCGGCGGATCTCCCGGCAGCCTGTGCGCATGGTCGAGTTTTCTCGGCTAGGTCCTTCCCAGGTTCCCAGCGTCGAGCCTGCTCGTAGCGCCAACTTCCCGACGCCACCCGGCGCGGTGGCGCCGCCCTCCGCCGCCGCCACCTAGTTCGCTGGATACCTCGCACCGCCGGCTACCACCTCCGGCCATACCTCGCCTGATTCCGACGGTGAACAGTACCCTTCGATACTCCGGCCGACGATTTCCAATCGCCGGCGACCCTTCCCAGACCCCCGGCCGGCGACTCCCCGTTGCCGGCAACCATCCCCGGCCAACCCAAACCCCAGCAACCCACAAATACACCCACGCTCGTACACACACACAAACGCATCCACACACACACACACACCCTGCACCAGCTTGGCCACCGGCCGCCACCACCTGACCTCACCGGAACTCTGGCAGGCGACCTCCAATCGTCGGCCACCCCCTACCAGCCACGCAACACACACAACAACCACCTACACACTCACACACATTATCACACACTCAACACACACACACATGCACGCTACAAACAAACACACACTATTCCGGCAGCTCCCCCACACACCCAGGTGGCTTTGCCGGCCACTACTCCAGCCAAAGAAGGTAGAGAGAGAGAAAGAAAAACGAAGAGAGAGAAAGGGTGGTGCAAGGGTTAGGGTTAGGGTTTGGGCTACTGTTTTTCACCGTTTTCCGGCGAACGAGAAATTGGAAGTGAATTCCGGAAGATGTCCTATACTAGTCTCGTCGAGAGCTACATCGTGTGTGAAAATCGGCCGAAACCGAGAAGTTTTAGATTTTCCGGACACCACCGGCGGTGGCTTGCCGGAGGCAGAGAAGAGAGGAGGGAGGAGAGAGAACTTATGTGTTTTCGTCCCACTCGGCTCGTTCGGGAAAACGGTAAATTTTCGAATCGAATGAACCTTTATTTATAGAAAATGAAAAACATTGTTAATCATAGGTAGGTTACTATTCATAGTGTAGGGTTACTGTTCACGGTAAGATCCTGGTTACTGTTCACGAAAATATCTACCTCTCGCTTTTTCGAAACTTCGTACTTTGCCCTTGTCGTCGTAACTTGAACTACGGGTCTCCGATTGACCTCTAATTAGTGTCTATCTTCTCATTTTTTCGTTACGCATCTAATGGTGTAAAAATATTTTAGGTTCCATGTCTAGAAATTATATCCATATAAAACCGGCGTTAAACATGTATCTGAAACGCACGTAATTAATTAAACAGTCAAAACACATGCACATAATTATTAAATTACAGGTTTAAATATTTAATTAATCAATTATGATCGTTTTTGATCCAGGGCGCTACAGTAAGTAATTAAGAGAAGGTGAATACTTGTTAGGGGATTTATGTATTCTGGTGGACCTTCGGACTGAAATTATTGGTTGTAGTGATTGTGGTTCATCGTCAACAACCACCTGAGCATCCTGAGTGACTTTGCTCTCACCCAAGTTTGTGATGTCTAACTCGACAACCTATTTATCAAAACCAACAGATTCAAATGCCCCCAACTTGTTTTTGGATAATATATGTTCATTGAATATGACATCTCGACTACGAATTACCTTTCGATTTAGCTCATCCAAAAATCGATAACTAAATTCATCACCATCATATCCAACAAACGTACATTTAATAGATTTAACATCAAACTTACTTCTATCAGCAACATCAATATACAAATATCAAACACAACCAAATACTTGACGAAAGGACAAATCTACCTCCTTACCACTCCAGGCGCCTCCTCAGGTATGTAATTTTTTTGAAGAACAGGCAGACGAAAAAGTATTCAAATTAGAGAAAGCCCTGTATGGATTAAAGCAAGCTGCTAGAGCATGGTATGATACATTATCTCTATATCTCCTACAGAATGGATTTCAGAAATGAACAATAGATAAAACTCTCTTCAGAATATTGAAAGGAGACAGTATATTGCTTGTTCAGATCTATGTGGATAACATAATCTTTGGATCTTCTAACAAGAATTTGTGTGATAAATTCTCATCCCTCATGCAAAGTAAGTTCGAGATGAGCATAATGGGAGAACTAAGTTTCTTCCTTGGTTTACAAGTCAAACAACTAAAAAATGGGACTTTCATAATTCAAGTCAAGTACACCAAGGAGTTAATCAAAAAGTTTGGAATGGAAAAAAGATCATATGTAAACATACCAATGGCCACATCTATCAGTTTGGATAAGGACGAAACTGGAAAAGATGTGGAGATCACAAAGTATAAAAGACTTATTGGATCCTTGCTATATCTAACAGCAAGCAGACTAGACATAGTATTTTCAGTTGGAGTATGCACAAGATTTCAAACAGCACTAAAGGAGTCACATCTTTCGGCAGTGAAAAGGATCACTAAGTATCTTAAGGGCACTCAAGATGTTGGACTATGGTATCCAAAAAATGGAGGATTCAACCTTAAAGGTTTTTCAGATTCTGATTTTACAGGATGCAAGATTGACAAAAAGAGTACTAATGGTACTTGTCAATTCTTGGGACACAGAATAGTTTCTTGGTTTTACAGAAAACAGACATCCATTGCAATATCAACCGCGGAAGCTGAATATGTAGCCGCATGAAGCTGTTGTGCTCAGATTTTGTGGATACAGCAACAGCTAAAGGATTATGGGATAATAGAAAGAGAGAGAGAGAGAATCCCATTCTGTGTGACAATACGAGTGCTATTATCATTACTGACAATCCTGTCTTTCACTCAAGAACAAAGCATATTGATATCAGACATCACTTCATAAGGGATCATGTGGAGAAGAAGGACATTGTACTTGAAAAAGTACATACTGACATGCAGCTTGCTGACATATTTACAAAGCCCCTGTATGAATCAAGATTCTCAATGCTGAGAAGTGAGCTTGGGGTCATCAAATTCTTATGAGTAAGATTACAAAAGTTCCTTAGTAAAGGGGAACTCAATCTAGACTGTTTACTATACTGATCTTTAACATATAAGGATTATCTGACAGTATTCAACTTCAGGATGATTCATATTAACAACAGATTGCTAAAACAGAAATCAGAAACAGGTTACTCCAACAGGTTCCTAATACAAACTAACGAAAGAGGATACAGAAGGTTGTAAAATAGCATTGATTGAGAATCAACATTCATTGAGCCTTACAACCTCGTATCAGGAATAGTAACCTGATTGGTAATGATTACAAGAGACAGTTTTGCAGTCGCATTTAATGCGAAAAACCACTTTTTAGTGTAGGCGAAAAAAGCGTTATTTTAAATCTAACACGTCTTTAGCAAATTGCGGATTTACCCTCTCATCATTCAATTTCAACCGTTACTCAAAACGAGATTCTTTATATGATTAATTGAGATCGTTGATATTTTTGGAACTTGTATTCAAATTTGAAAAACGATCATATTCTCTTTTCTTCACCCTATGTGATCATTGTAGTCTCTCGGCACTCTGTAAAGTTATACTAACCCTCTGCAAACAAGTTCTTCTCTCTCAAGCAATTCACAGATCTACAATGGCACAAGCAAGAACAACCAAGGTGGTGGAAGGAAGACTCGTAGACGCAAGGGTGCTAATAGGCAACAAATCACCCTACGATGATAAGGATCTTATCTCTGAGATTTGGAATCATATCTGCAAAAGCAAACTGGACGAGTTATTCACCAAAACCTATGAAGGATTTTCTGCCATATCAGTAGAAAAATTCTATGCCTTCGCAGAACTTTCTGAAGATGAATAGTCCATATCCTTTAAGATATGAGAGGATGATGAAGAGATTTTCACATTAACCATCGAAGACATTGCCAGGACTTTCAGCATATCTGATCAATGAATGGTGTATGCTGAACTGGTGGAGTATGGATCAGAATATATTGAAGAAAGCTGGAACTAGTTCTCTTTGGAGTCTGTAAAGAAGGAAGTCGCCACCAGCAATTTTCCCAAAAAGAATTTCAAACCAGAATATGAATTTCTCCATGACATACTTGTTCACACTGTAGAGGGAAAGTGTGGGAGTTAAGACAAATGTACTAGTCTTAGACTACGAATGATGATTGCTATCATTAAAAAGGCAACAGTTAACTGGGCACAAATCCTTTTTTAGAGGATTTGGGAGGAGGCAATCAAACCTAAGGAGATGAGAGGGTTTGGAATCGTTATCTCCTCAATCCTGAGTTTTAAAAAGATACCTCTGGAGAAAAAGGTACCTTACGTCCCTGGATGGTACCTCGGAGTGAAGAAAGGATACTCTAAAGGAAAGAAAGAAGAGAAGCAACCCAAGAGAAAGCCAGTACTAAAAACACAGGTTGCTGACTCTTCAGACGATTCTGATGATGATAATGATAAGCTAGCAAGGAAGAAGATAGTGAAGAAAGCTTCATTGAAGAAGAAGACAATCGGGATGAAAAAGACTGTTGCCTCCATTGCATCACTAACAACTAGCCCTGTCAACAGCGAGGACGACTCTGGCACGTGTGACCAACCAATTGAGCCGATCACTAAGATGGATCTCGACACAAATGAAAATATGGAAGGAGATACTAAGCAGACAGTGGGTCAGATTGTTGCTCCTTGCTATTCATAACCCCAGGGGCATCTTGAAGATACCCAAGGCTAACAGATTTCAGCCCCAGTGATCCAGGTTCCTAAGGAATCTGATAAGGAGATTGTTGACAAACATGTTGAGAAAACATCTGCAGAACAGGTTTCTGGTCAGGATGCTACTACTGAAGGAACTCAGAAAACTAAGAAGAAGAGAAGAATGCTAGTAAAGACAGCTGACAAGTCAGTCAAACGTAGGAAATGGTTAGGCGAAAGGGCAGAGTCAAGGGAGATTAACACCCTCAACAGGGTCGCACATTCTATTGACTCCATCAGTGCCGAAGATGATGAAAGAGCCCTAATGGAGACTGTTAACTCTATTTGGAAAAGATTCTATCATACCTATGAGACTTAGAGATGGATGAGATTGGGCCCTGACTTTGAATTGATTAAGTGGACAGATTGGATTGAGGTGGAAGAAATCATTATTCAATTGATAGAGAACTTCATATCGGAAGAAGATTATATACTCAATGGACTTCTACCTTTTCTCAATGAAGCATACCTTGATCAAAAGGCTGAAGGTATGATTTCACTCATTTAAGAAAGATAAGCGACCTTGAATGAATATTGGCTGATCAAGGCGGGAATTGAGGAAGATAAGAGAGAGCAGTCAATGAAGTCGGGGAAAGACATCGCACTTATAAACCCCACTGCCAAGACTGTTAGGACCCCGAATAAACTGGAACTGAGATTACAGTTGTCGTAACAGTTGTCATTGCTGAGGTTCCCAATGTAGTAACTAATGTTTTAGGACATGTTACTGAGGAAGATCAAGATGCTGATAACCAAGAAAAGGAGGTTACTGAACCTCAAGAAACAGTAGAGGTTGCTGATTTGATGAAGACCTCAGGCGCAGCTATTGATCAGACAGCTCTGAAGGAGACTGTAGACGTAATAACAGAGCAGAATGACATGCCTGCTCAAGGCAAAAAGACAGTCGTTGCTATTGGTGCTCCACACCAGATGATGGTAATGGATCATCAAGCTCTAGTGGTGATAAACCAGTATACTCCTCTCCTTACAAAGAACCTAGAAAGATCAAAATGACAAAGAAAAGGAGGATGAAATACGAAGCTGACAAAGAGGCAAGGGAGAAACAGCAAGCTGATGAAGAAACAAATGAGAAAGCTGGTTAGACTCTGGTCTTATACACTCATGAGGAATCAAGACCAGCTGGTAAGGTTGAGACCCTTACTGATGAGCAAGAAATCTCTCTTCAAAGAGTACTGAATGTTGTTCATAGATTGATGAGGGCCATGGAAATACATCAAATGAATTTGGCCATCAGCTCCATTATGCGAGACAGAGCACATTCAGAAACCATGAAAGAGTTAAGAAAAGAATTAGATGCTCTTCCTGGAAAGATTCAGACAAAGATGAATGAAGAATTTAACTCTCAATATACCTCCAGAAGCAGATTTGAGCGCGAACAGAAAGTTGCCTCTGATGTTCGAGACAAAGTTGTGAACGATCTGATATCATCAGTTGATGAAGTCAAGAGCAATCAGACATCACATAATTTGATATTGGAAGATGTGAATGCCAAAGCTTGCAATGCCGATGATAAGATTCATAATCTTGAGCTGTTGGTGGGAGAAATGAGAGCCATCATGGAAAGAGTCTATCCTAGTGAGGCTGCTGCAGTTGCTAACCCTAATGATAATGTGTTTGATGCTGACAAAGAGGGGGAAAGAAAGCAACTAGCTATTCTAAAAGGAAAGCAACAAGCCCTTACTAATGAACCAGATGATGAGATAGTGGAGGCTACCACAAAAGAGATAGATGATGATGATGAACTGTCCCTGACCAAGATTAAGCGTAAGAGATCAGATGTTTCTGAACATGGTCAAGATGGTAAGCCGAAAAGGAGGAAAAATGATGATGATAATACAGGTGCTAGAGGTACTACAGCACTGCATTACTGCAAGGAAAACATGTTACTGCTGCACTAACAAGGTCAAGAACATATAAGCAGCAACCTGGTCGAGGTAAAGGAAGAGGCAGACAGCAAGCTGTGCAGCAAGCTAATCTCAATGCCAAACCTTACATGTCTTTTCCTATAGGTCCTCTTCTGAGTGAGAAAAGATGAAGGCAGTTGAAGGCTGCTGATTAAGAAAGAAGAATGAAGAATGAGGCAGAATGGATTTCAAGATTGGGAATTGTTGGACACAGAACCAAGATTGCTGAGAAGGTTGATGCAGCTTTACAGTCGTTCCTAGATCAAGAAGCCCCTGACTTCAATAAATAAGATGCTCCAGCTAAAGTATTAGTTATGTTGGATCAAAAACCGGAGAACATCAATCATTACTGGGACTTGAGCATTTTTTAAGAAGTTCACTTGCCTAGAAATAGAAATCCAACTTTTGAGGAACTCACAAAGTTTAAACGATTAGCATACTAGAGGCATTTTCGAAAACTTCTTAAAGATGGATATTTTAGGAATTTTTCTTCTTGTGAAAATGCTTTGAAGAAGTATGAATAATTGGCGAGAGAAGGAAAATTGGAACGACAAAAGTGTTTGGTCGAGAAAGTCAAGAAAGGAGAAGAGGTTCCTTACTGCCAGGACTTTTGGTTAAGGTGGATACAGACTCCTGAGATTGCTGCGCAATTCGAGAAATCTTATTAGAATTCTATCATAAACTGGTGGAAGGGAACTGTATATGGAAAACAAACATCTTCAGGACACGACGAAGTGAAGAGGAAGCTGTTTGCTGATAAGAAATCTAATGAAGAGTAGCTTACTATCAGACACTATAATAAAGCATTTTTTGGAATATTCCATGTATTCCTTCTTGTACTTTCATCCTTCTATTTGTATGTTAGCTTACTAGTTCATAAGTTGCAATAGCCTACATTGTACTATACATGTACCCATTACATGTGTAAAAGTACATTTTTTTATGTTTTATATGGGTTTTGTCATCATCAAAAAGGAGGAAATTGTTGGGATATTTCTGACTAGGTTTTGATGAGACAATGTAATAATAAATGATCTTATTAGACTACCCATATTCCATGTTTTATAAGTGGGATTTAGCTTATCTATCTTGACTCTCAATGAGATAAACCTAAGATGTAACACATAGTACAAAAGATAGAAAATACTGATAAGAGCAGGATTCTGGACGTGAAGACTCGAAATCTTACTTTCTTAGTAAAAAGTCAGTAAGCCAGAGTTGGAGTTAGAATCAAGAAGCTAGATCAGCAAGCAATGAACAGGAAGCTAATCAGGATCAGTAAGATAAAACAGAACAGAAAAGAGATACAGGTCAGGAAGCTGACTGCAGGTTTCAAGAACAAGAAGCTGTTCTGAAACAAAATCTTAGCGCAAAACAGAAAGAGGCTACTGTCTTCATGAAAGGAAGAAGTAAGTCTCCCTAGCCAATTCAATATAGTACGAGGTTCACACTAGTTAAGATACGAGGTTTGATTCATGTCGAAGTTACCAGTAGATAGAAGTGTGTGATGAGCCAATGATATGTTGCCACCTAGAAAGTGGCTTTGCAAAGTACTGCAGCAAAATGTATGGCGCCATTAATGCGAATCAAAGTAGACCATACCTCTAAACTCTGATCTCCGGCGACGCATTAATTACGAAGATTTAAAGATCTTAAATTACAACGAAACTATGTCTTCTCTTCAACGGGCATTATTCCACATCTATAAATAGAAGGTTGAACTGACCTTGAAGACTACTGTACAACTGAACTCTCTCATTATTCTAGAGCTATCACTCTCAAGCTATCAAGCCTTCTTGTTCAGTCACTCAACCTTCGAAGCCAGTCTACTAATCAAGCGTTCGAGCTAACAAAGTTCAAGACTGACTTCAACAACACAGTTGAAGAAATCTATGTACTTTTAACCATTTATGCTGTGTGCGCTAGGTTGTTTTAAGTTTGGTGTAGCTTAGTTGATAGGATTATATCCTTGCTAAGTTTATAGTCTTGTGTAGGCTATTTATCCTGTGTGGGAATTGTACCCTGTGTGGGATTTGGCCTAGAAATCTGGGATTCCGTAGATAACAACTTGTTAGAAAGAGGTTTGTAAAGTCGAGACTTGTAAATCGAACTGACCTAACGAAGTTCCTCCTCAGTGAAGGAGTAAAGTGGACGTAGAAGGATTACACCACCTTCGAACCACTATAAGCCATAATTGTTTATTTGCTTTAACTGCATACTGTGCTTTACTTATCACATATCTATCTTATTGCCCTTGTTACAAGCATACTAGTCAAAAGACTTTGCTAAAATCATATTGTGAAAAGAAAACGTGTTTGCAAAACAGAAACTCTATCTTTGTTTATTCCGCTGCATACTTTGATTTCGAGACAAGAACCTGATCAGCATTGTGCCAGGTTACTGACTTGAGTCAGGTTGCTGTTTCTCTTTAGAATCATGACATTTTGAATTTAAGTGTACTTGATCAAAGGCATGGCTTACATTTAATACATCTTAACTTTTCTTTCTGGAGCATTTAATGCGGTGGTTGCCGCTCGCAGCTTTCTGCAGTGCGTCAGTCCACATGGCGTCTTCATATTGGCTCCGTATCTATAACTTTGATCTTCTCTGGAACGGCTCTATTTATTCTTGCTTGGATCTTTGTTCCTCGTACTGCATTTACCCTTCCTCGGATTGCAGGATACTTATTCTGTTTGTCATTGGTGTTGTTGATTATTTGAGTAGTACGCTTCGCTCTGTATCCTTAGTCTGCTTGCAGCTGTTTGTCCTTTGCAGCGCTGCTGTAACTTAGACCTTCTTGTAGTATCTTCATACAGTACTGTTGTATCTTTTCTTGTAGTATTCCTGTAACTTTTTCTTGCAGCGATGCTGCAAGCCATTCTTACTTACTTTGCTGCAATGCTGTAACTGCCTTCTTACAGTGTTGCCGTATCTGCTTTCTTGCAGCAGCTTCGTTCTGAAATCTTTGATGCATGTGTATCTCTATCTTTCAACTTCTATAACTAGACTCAATCCTAGTCTACGTTTTCACTTAAACATTGTGAAAAATGGGGTACTCAAACTTCCTATAACATACTTGGTTTGTCTCATCAAAATCTAAACACTGAAATCCCAACAATAAAGAAAAAAACTATTTATATTTTTCTATCCGGGTCGAATCAGAGTCATGGCCGAATCGAGGATTGCACACAAAAATGACTCAAACACCTGGTGTATGGGAGTTTTTGTGTACATTTCTAGCTATAATATCAGGCGTTCAAAGGAAGAAATGATTTATAATTTTTAAATATCCAATACTGAAAAAGAAAATAATGAATAAAGTAAATTTTAATATTGATCTTGTATGTAAGGTCATTGTTTTTTTGGACAATTGAGTATATATTTTTCAATTTTGGTCCTATATGTTTAAATTTTTCTAATTTCAGTCCAATTTTTCAATTTTGGTCCTGTATTTTTCAAAATTTTCCCAATTTTTATCTAATTTTGGTCGGAATTTCCAAAATCGCCGATGTCACGTGAGATTTCCTGATAGCCATCCGATCAAAATTGGATTGGAATTGGAAAAAATTGAAACACACAGGACCAAAATTGAAAAACCGGATTGAAATTGGATAAAATTGAAACGAATATGACAAAAATTGCAAAAAATTGAAAACAAATTGAAAAATATAGGAACAAAATTGGAAAATGTATACTTCGCTGTTCAAAAATGGAAATTTTATTACATATAGGACCAAAATTGAAATTAACCCAACTGAATACTACTTGTGTGTGAGAGAGATAGAAAAAAAAAGAAGAACTGTATCCTGGTCGGGTCAGGGTCGGGTCGGGGATGGCACACAACAATGACCCATACACCCGGTGTATGAGAGTTTTAGTGTACATTTCTAGCTGCAATATCAAGCGTTGAAAAGAAGAAATGATTTGTAATTTTTAAATATCCAATACTGAAAAAGAAAATAATGAATAAGGTAAAGAAAGAAAAAAACTATTTATATTTTTCTATCCGGGTTGGGTCAGAGTCAAGGCCGGATCGAGGATTGCACACAACAATGACCCATGCACCTGGTGTATGGGAGTTTTTGTGTACATTTCTAGCTGCAATATCAGACGTTGAAAGGAATAAATGATTTGTAATTTTTAAATATCCAATACTGAAAAAGAAAATAATAAATAAGGTAAATTTCAATTTTGATCTTGTATGTAAAGTAATTTTTATTTTTGGACAATTGAGTATATGTTTTTCAATTTTGGTCCTATATGTTTCAATTTTTCAAATTTCAGTCTAATTTTTAAATTTCATTCCTGTATTTTTCAATATTTTTTCCAATTTTTGTCTAATTTTCGTCGGAATTTCCAATATCACCTATGTCAAGTGAGATCTGTGGCGGCCCTGGGGCGACGTAGGTGGTGCCGCCGCACAGGGCCCCGTTCCGGCGAGGGCCTCGAATTTTTTTTAATTTTATATACATATATATAACACATATAAACTCTAACATTAGCTAATTTGATATAAAATAGAGCGTAGATGAGTTGGTAGCCATATGGTTTCACCTTTACAAGGTTCCTGTGTTAGAATTCTACTGTTGTTGTTTTTTGACGGATTTTTTCCATAGATTTTTTTTTCATATGCCAATTTATTTACTTTTCTTTCTTCTTCCTCAATTTTTCACTTATAACTTTTTATATCTTCAATTCATTCTTACTCATCTTATGTATGTTCATTGAAAGAAATTGACGATCGGCCTTAGAAAAGAATCGTGTCTTTTCTGATAAGGTACTTCAATATATATGAATTTCTTTACAAATTTATTTTATTATTTTCATGAATGGATTTTTATTATTTAGGTTTTTAATAGTTAATTGAGAAATTGAGATGCCTCCTCATCGAAAATATCCATTTGGACATCAAAAACGTAAGAAGAAAACGAATGAAGAAAACTTGGTTAAAACTCAGAAAGGGGCATTGGATAAATTTTTTATTGTGAAACCACAAAAAAGTTCATCACATGAAGATTCTGAAAAAATAAAACCAAATGATGATGATGAATCAGAATTGCATACAAGTGGTGCCGATTTATGCTTAGATGTTGATATTATCGACAATGAAGTTCAAGACGATGGTAAAAATATTGATCATGATTTTGTTGATTGTGATGGAGATAATATTATTCAATCTGAAAGTGATGATGACGTTTTTGTTGGTGTAATAGATGAAAAAATAAGTTCATCAGTTCCGTTTGACATATTTGATCCAGTGAATTGGGATAATTTTGATGGTAAATAGAGAGACCTGCTAGTCGAAAAAGGTCCTATAAGAGACGTATTAATTGGGAAAGGTCCTAAAGATGAATCAAAAAGATGTTTCTCTTCAAAATTCTATACTTGAATTTTACCGAATGGTAAAAAACACCACAGAGATTGGTTAGTGTATTCAAAAGCCCTTGACAAAGTCTAATCCTGGATTCATCATAGATGTATCTTGTCTACTCTTTTCTCAAATATATTAATTATTGCTGAAACAGGGACCTCCTTGTAGACGTTTCATTTGGTCTTCTTTCAGCAGTCCTTCCTTCTTGCTCTGCTCTTTCTCTTGATCTTTTCCACTAGTCTCGAATGGACTCCTGATAGGATTCTTCAAGTATCTGTTGAATCTTTGGGATCTGAATCCATCTCAGCTAGAAGTCCTTACAGTAAGGCACTATATAGCCTTGCTTCACTCGCTCTATGTAGTAATTCTGGACTTCAAGCTCTCCAGCCCTAGTAAGCTCTTCATATCTTCTCAATGCAGTTTGGCAGGTTTGAAATCTACTGAATTTGCCCTTTCTGCATAGAAATCTGAAGTTTCTAAGATACTCGGATTTCTTGTACAACGTGATTGATTTGAAGGATGGATTCCTATTTGTAAGCAACTTGACTGCCTTGAAGATGTTTAAGCTCCAAGCCATGTTCTCTCAATCAGGCCTCTGATCCATCAACACTGACACTTCAGCAGATATGTTGTCTGTGTCGATAAGTGGAATTTCTTGAGGGGGATATTGGTAGAGGTCTTTGTCAAAGATTCTCCTCTCACCAATCACTCCAAGCCTTTGCATCCAGGCATATTCTTCTTTTTCAGCTTTGGTTCTCTCCGCCCTCTGAGCAGCTATTTTCTCGTTGTAATGTCTTTCAGCCTCGGCTCTGCTCACCCTCTTTCTTGAGTCTTGTTGCTGGCTCTCTCTCCCTCTCTTTGTATGATGAGAAGAGGGTGGTGTTGCATCTTTGCTTGCAGCACTGCTGTATGTAGCGTCTGCTGCTGATCTGCTTGCAACAGCTGCACCACCAGCTCCTCCTTCATCATCTTTTCTCCATCTTTTTGGAGAAGGAGAGTCAGTAGCAGCAGATAAGCCAAACCTCTTCCTCCTCCTACTTAGAGGCTGGTCATCATCTTCATCTTCACCTTCTTTCTCCTAGAGCTCCGGTATCTATCTTGAAATTCTTCCCTCTTTTTGGCATCATCAAAAGCCGGGGGTGGAGCAGGGGCATTTGGAACCACTTTAGAACATGGTCTTCTTGCAGGTGCTGGGGCTTTCCTGGATCCTTGGGCATACTGAGGGAATGCATTCACCATAATGTTCCTCAGTTCTCCTACGATCAACTCCAGGTTCCCCAATCGATCGTCGACACTTCTGGTTCTTCTGGATTGATCGGTTACTTGGTCCAGAAGTGTCTCTAGCACCATAGAGTGAGTGTGTAGCCTTTCCAATGTTGTTTCTGCATGTCGCTTATAGAGTTTGACTTCAGCTCGGGTGCTTGCAGCTTCTCTTTTCAGTTCTCCCTCCATTCTAACCCTGTCCATGTACAGCCTGTGAGCATTATCATTCAGAGTTTGCTTGATCATTTCAGGTAGTGCTTCAATATCTTTCTTGAAGCAGGACATGGTTTCAGCGTGGAACTTGGCGCCAATCATCATACTGTTCTGCATGTTAGACTCATGATCCTGAAGAGCATGAAGTAGGTGTATAACAGCAGCAACTACCTTGTCAATCGATTCATCGGGGGTCAGACTTGCATTCCATCTTTGAGAGGCAGCAGCCGATGTAACATAAGGAACTAAAGATCTTGGGGGCTGTGCTACATCCTGCCTTGGAGCCTCTGGTTCAATTTCTTCATCTTCATCCTCATGAAGGCTTGATAAGGGACTTGAGCAGCCTGAGGTGGGATTTTCTTCAACGACTTCTTCCTCTTCATCGGATGATATCGTGACTGCCATGTCACCAATATTTCCATATTTAGCTCTATTAGGGTCAGCCATCATCCGGAGGAATTCAGCATACTCAGCTTCCTCAGTAACCTTTGCTGCTGTAACCTAGATAGGTTCTTTTGAGCGTGCAGCAACAACAACATCAACCTCCTCATAAGGTGTCTCTAGTTGTATAGCGGTTATCTCAGCTTCTCCTTGAACCTCTTCTAAGGGTACTGTCTCAACAGCCGCCCCTTCAGAGATCTTCTCACCCTCAGAGAGTGTTGTCTGAACAACAGCCTCGCCTGAGGTCTTCAGTAAGGACCCCGTCTCCTCGGTTGGTCCTGTATCTTCGACAATCTCTGCTGCAAGAATGGGTTCTTGCAGCTCTTGTTGGTTTCTTGCAGCTTCCACTATATGCAACACTGAAAGCTCGACTGCTGCAAGAATCTCAGCCTCCATCATTCTTATTTCTTCTGCAGCTTCTGATAGGGTGGCTGCTTGCTGTACTGCTGTCTTCGCCAGTATAGGGAGTACCGCCTCTGCAACTTCCTCCATGGTCGCATCATCGGTAATCTCAGCAATGTCAGAGAGAACGTCTCTGATAATGGCGGTTGGTTCCCCCTGAGTGTTTGCAGCAGCATCAAGAACGGTGTGCACCGGGGAATCGCTGTAGTCCACCAGTTGAGGCTCCTCCTTCTCCAAATAATCAAGCGTGACTATATTGGAGAGACATTCAACCATTTGCTCATATGTAGGGGAGTTTGAATTGTGATGACTTGAGGTTCCTTCTCCCCGCATCCTCTTAGGAGTGTGCTGCATCATTGTCTCCTTGTCACTTGCTTGCAACGCCTGTTGCAGCATGGCCTCCTCAGCCTGCTCCATCCCAGGATATCGATTTGCTCTTGTACAAATGCAACGTTATCGCCCCTTCTTACAGCCTCTACAGCCAGGGCTAGGAAGATTTGAGCATCCTCTGTTGCTACTTTCATCGGCAGCTCTGCAGAGTGGGATTCTGCAAGAGCTTTACCTTTCCCTTTGTCCAGTGCTCCATGAGCAGTAGTGCTTCTTGATTAATCTTGCACATTTGCTGCATACTCAGGTTGCAGGAGTGCCAGAATATCTTCTGAATTGGCCCACTCCAAGACTCCTTGTTCCAAAGAAAGGAAATCCTTCCATTGCATCAAGATTTCCCCCTTGGACAGTCTCATCTCCCTCCAGAGACTACTGCTGCTCCATATTTCTAACAGTTGGGAAGGTGGGATCGAGCACAGACTGAACAGCTTCAGGATCACGCGAAAAGGCTAAATCAGCAGCCCCTTGTAGACGAGCTTCTTCATCTGGCCGAACCCTTTACTGATGTGATTCATCCTCAACAGCAACTACTGACAAACTTGCAGTAGAGAGTTGGAAATTAGCAGCTACAGCAGTCTTCTTCTTGCTACGCGGGGCCCTCCTAGCCAGGGGTGTGTCATCATCTAAGGACGAGGACTCAGGTTCAGGTTCTGCCCTCCTTAGTGTCCCCTTGATGACGGGAAAAGGACTTTCATCATCATCATCATCTTCACCCCCGCTGCCTGTAACTTCATCCTGCAGTGCTAGGGTTGCATTCTTTTTGTCTTTAGTTTTCTTCCATGCAACCCCAGTAGCAGCTGTCTTCGGTTGGGTCTTACTCTTCTTCTTCTCTCTGAGATACTTCCCAACGAGAATGAGGATGGGAGCTGCAAGCTGAAGGCCTAGCTTGCAGAGTAGAGAGCAAATGGTGATTCCATAGCTCCTCCTCACTATGCTCTTCTCTGCTTCCTCCCATATTCTCTTCAAGATGAACCTTGCCCAGTTCACCTTTTCTCCGGCCATGATGGCAGACATGATCCGGAACCGGAGATCTGTGCATTTGTCGTAACTCCTCGTTCTGCCTTCAATGGAGTACACACAGATATCATGGAGCAATTCAAACTCTGGTTTGAAGAGTTTCTTCGGGGCACTTCTCTTGATCTCTGCCCCTGCATCTCTAATTCTAAAGAGATCCCACATCTCTTGAGTGTTGCTTTCCCCATATGTCGCAAGCTGACTGGGTTTCAGGCCTCCAGACAAGATGCTGAAGGTGGTGGTTGTGTCTCTGATGGTTAGAGACCTTTCTTCTTCATCTGCATCCATCTTGAATAGGATGCAGTTCCTCTCCTCAGGAGTCCTGGCAAAGGCGTAGAACATTTGAACTAATTCTACATAAAATCCAGCATAGATGGTGGTTAACAGCCCTAGGATTTGGGTCCATTCAAGCGCGCCAAATATCCTGCAGATGACGGAGTTGTCGTACAACCCAGAAGTATAAACGTGCTCCTAGTTGATCAAGTGTCCTTCCAAGACTGTGGTTTGTCTAGCCGTCATTGATGAAGTATTTTGGACATAGGGATTTTTGCGAAGAAATGAAACTTCTTTTTGTGATGAAGACGAAATAAATTTGAAAAGAGAAGGTTATGGGGTTATGGAGAATATCAAAGGATGTGAAGTAAGATCGACAACTGAGATTAAAAGGATGGAAATGATCTTACGGTCCTTAGAAAAAAACGGATAGGTCAAATCGTAAATAATCATGACTGGCGCAAACGTGGGCTCTGACCGCGCCTCTCCGACTTCTGATAGAGCAGACTTGCATTAAATGTTGAAAGACATGCGATTTTCCGCCTAATTTATTGTCCTTTTAAGGTTGCAGCAGCTTGGGTACGAGGTTGCAGAGTGTTAAATACTCTTTGAAATAAATGTTGTAACCAAGTGCTGCTTACTTTCCCATTTTCTTACTGTGTTGTAAGGATAAAAGATGCAGCGTTGTTTGAACCCAGCGTTGTATGCATACGCAGCTTATAGCACTATACTTGCAGCTTCTCGCAAGCATGCAGATATTCCCCCTGGGCTTCTGCATTTTCTTTTTCACTCATAATTTCAGAATTCCCAGCTCGTTTCTAAGCATAAAATACCTCGATTCACTCAGCGGTTTAGTGAATATATCTGCAAGCTGGAGATCCATATGAACTTTCTCAAGCACGACATCTTTATTTTTCACGTGATCTCTAATAAAGTGATGTCATATATCGATATGTTTTGTTCTTGAATGAAATATAGGATTATGGGTAATTGCAATTGCACTCGTATTATCACAGAGAATTGGAGTCTCTTTTTCTTCAATCTCATAATCTCTTAGTTGATGTTGTATCCAGAGAATTTGCGCACAATAACTTCCTGCTGCAACATATTCTGCTTCTGTTGTAGATGTTGCAGTCGATGTTTGCTTCCTGCAGAACCATGAAACAAGTCTATTTCCTAGAAATTGACAAGTCCCACTGGTGCTCTTTCTATCAATCTTGCAGCCTGCATAATCTGAGTCAGAGTACCCTTTGAGTTTGAATCCTCATTCCTTGGGATACCATAGGCCTACTTCCTGATTTCCTTTCAGATACTTGATAATTCTTTTGACAGCTGAAAGATGTGACTCCTTTGGTGCTACTTGGAATCTTGTACAGACTCCAACTACAAATATGATGTTTGGCGTGCTTGCTGTAAGATACAGCAAGGATCCTATGAGCCGTCTGTACTTCGTGATATCTATATCTTTACCATCTTCATCTTTGTCAAGGCTTATGGATGTAGACATAGGAATAGATGTTGCTGACCCATTCTCCATGTCAAACTTCTTGATAAGTTCTTTTGTGTATTTGACCTGGCTGATGAAGGTTCCTGCAACCAGCTGCTTTACTTGCAGCCCTAGAAAGAAACTTAATTCTCCCATCGTACTCATCTCGAATTTCGATTGCATCAGATTGGAGAACTTCTCACATAACTCTTTGTTGGAGGATTCGAAGATGATATCATCCATAGATATTTATACTATCTCCATCATGTATCCTGAACAGAGTTTTGTCCACTGTTCCTTTCTTGAAGCCATTCTCCAGCAGATAAAGAGATAAGGTGTCATACCAAGCTCTTGGTGCTTGATTGAGTCCATACATGGCTTTATGTAACCTGAACACCTTCTCTTCTGCTTGATCTTCAAAACCTGGAGGATGCTCTACATACACTTCCTCTATAAGAATACCATTAAGGAATGCACTCTTCACATCCATTTGATATACATTGAAATTCATGTGAGCTGCATATGCTAGAAAAATCCTTATGGCTTCCAGCCTTGCTACTAGAGCAAAAGTTTCATCAAAATCAATTTCTTCTTCCTGGCAATATCCTTTAGCAACTAATATTGCTTTGTTCCTCACAACAAGTCCAGATTCATCTAGCTTGTTCTTGAATACCCATTTTGTTCCAATAACTCTTTGATGAGTTGGTCTTGTAATTATTTGTCATACTTGATTTCTTTCAAATCCATTTAGCTCTTCTTGCATGGCTTGTACCCAACTGTTATCGTGTAGGGCTTCTTCAACATTTTGGGCCTCTGTTTGAGATATAAAGCATGCAAACATTGTTTCATGAAGAATGGACCTTCTTGTCCTTACTCCTATGGATGGATCTCCAATGATAAGATCCCTAAGATGATTCCTCAACCATGTCATGTTAGGCTCAAAAACATGTACAGGTCTAGGTTGCTCCTCATGTTCGTTTAAGATTGGAAGTTCTGCTGCTGTAAGATTATCTGCTGCATCCAGAGGTGCAGCTTCTTCTTATTTGTCTTCTCTTGTATGCAGAACTCCTTCAACATATGGAACATCACTTTCTTTCCTTAGAGCTGAATCCTCAACAGGTTCTTCTAGTTTCTTTGTGTCACAATGTGGTTCATCAAACACCACATAGATTGACTCTTCTATCACTAAGGTTCTCTTGTTAAAGACTCTGAAGGCTCTACTTACAGCAGAGTATCCTAAGAATACTCCTTCGTCTCATTTTGCATCAAAGGTTTTTAGATGCTCATTTCCAATGTTGAGGATATAGCACCTGCATCCAAAGATATGCAGATATGAGACATTTGGTGTATATCCATTCCAAACTTCATAAGGGGTTTTGTCTAGATCCTTGTTGATTAGACATCTGTTCTGTGTATAGCATGCAATGCTGGTTATTTCGGCCTAAAATCTCTTGGGTATTTCTGCCTCTGCTATCATTGTCCTTGTTGCTTCCTTGAGGGTTCTATTCATTCTTTCAGCTACACCATTCTGTTGAGGTGTTTTTGCAGCAGAGTATTCATGACGAATACCATTGTCAGAACAAAATTTCTCAATGAATTTGTTTATGAACTCAGTTCCTCTATCTGATCTGATCTTCACAATGCTCAAGCTCTTTTCATTTTGAATTTTCTTCATTAGGTCAGGTAGCTTGCTTTGTGTTTCTGATTTCTTAGCAAGGAATATGGTCCATGTGTATCTGGAGTAGTCATCTACTACCACAAGTGAGTACTTCTTCCCACTTATGCTTACTGGTTCTACTGGTCCAAAGAAGTCCATATGTAGAAGGTCTAGAATCCTATGAGATGACTTCTGCAACTTGTACTTAAATGAGCTTTTCACTTGCTTTCCCTTCTGACAAGCTCCACATGTATTTTCCTTTTTGTATGCCACATCTGGGAATCCTCTTGCAAGACCTTTTCTTGCTAGCTTGTTGATTGTCTTGAAGTTCAGGTAGCTTAATCTCTTGTACCATAGTCAACTCAGCTCTGGTGGACTTTTCACAATGAAGCATGTTGTATGAATAGAAAAGTTCCAGTCTGCAAGATATATGTTTCCTCTTCTTGTTCCTGTAAGATTGACTTCATTTGATGTACTATCCTTGATTAAGCACTTGTTGAGGTTGAACTCCACTTTGTATTCTTTGTCACAAAATTGACTAATGCTCAGAAGATTGTATCTAAGGCCTTTCACATAGGATACATCTTTGATCTTTACGTTTCCTTTAACTAGGCATCCACTTCCTTTTGTGCTTCCTTTAGAATCATCTCCAAAGATGACCTTTAGTCCTTTGCATTCTTGGAAGTCTTTCAGAGCTTCTTTACTGCATGTCATGTGCCTTGAGCAGCCACTGACTATGTACCATACATCGCTGCTGCAACCTGGCACTGAAACCTGTAACAAATTCAAGCAGATTTAGGTACCCATTTCTATAAGGGTCCTTTGGGGTTAGTTACTTTGGGAATCCATACTTTCTTAACAGTCAATGTTTTACTGTAAGATTTGTTGGTTTTCTGAATGTATGTTGTTTTATTTTTAAACTGCTTAATAGCTGTGTGTGCAGAAACTAAATATGTGTTACCAACACCCTTGTGGTGCGGTCTTCCACCATACTTTCCTTGAGTATATCCTCTTTGAGGTTTAGACATATAAGTCTTAGTATAGGTGGGGAACTTCCTCTTGTGCTGCAACTTTGTAGGTTGCTGCATCTTCTTGCTGCTTATAGCAGATAGCTTCTGCTGCAACCAGTTCTTAGATGCAGGTTTACTTCCTGCAGCTCAGCATTGGTGTTTCTTCCTCTTATCCATCAATGCTGGTTTGTTCAAGATTTTTTCTGAGTTACAGGGTAACTCATTCAACATTGAAGTTTCAGCTTGAACAAATTTTATTGCCTTGGATGACTTTGTTGTATCCTGAGAGGTGTGAGTGATGTAACCTATGCCCGATTTTTCAAATGAGCTTCTACTTTGACTTGTGCACTCCCTTGCATCCTTAGTTGATTTGCTAAATGTTCTGATCGTGGACTGCAAGTTCTCTTTCTCAGTTTCTAGCTTAGTGACCAGCAGACTTAGCCTTGAGACCTCTTTTTGTAGCTTACTGCACCTTGAGTTATCAGACTCACATGCAGCGAGCATTTCAGCAATATCAATATTTTTGCCTCTAAGGATCTCATTGTCAATTCTTAGATTTTCATTCTCAACCTTTAGCTCCTCAAGAGTTGAGTTAATCTGCTCGAAATCACTCATGATCCTCTTTAAAGAGTGGATCATGTTCAGCTCTTCTTTTTCTAGTATAGACAGCAGTTGGTAGGTTACTTCTTCTTCATCATTGTCCTCGCAGTTGTTTGCCATCAGGCATATCAGTGCTTCTTCATCAGAAGATGAGGTTTCAGTGTCGCTGTCAGAGGATTCTTCAGTTTTAGTATCTCCTTTGAGACTGCCTTGAGCTTGTGCCTATCCTCTCTTCTCTTTTCTCTCATTTGTTCTCTCTCTCCTTCTGGGTATTTGTGCACCGTTGGGTATGGACAGCTTCTGGCATAATGTCCAGGCTTCATGTAATTATACCACAAATCAAGATCAGTCGTATTTGAGCGAGGAGAGTGGAATACCTGAGGAGGTGGATGACTTCTTCTGAAGTCATTCCTCTTATTGAGGTTGGTGTTGTTGTTGTAGTTGTTGCTCTTCATGAATCTTCTAAATTTCTTTAAAAGAAGAGCCATATCCTCTTCAGTGTCTTCTGTTGCAACCTCTGATTGCTTGCTGCAACTGGTGGTTGCTGTATCTTTAGGTCCTCTAGCAGTTAGCGCTGTAACTTTGGAGCTCGATTCTTCTATCTCTTTTCTTCGTGTGTTGATATCGTATTTGAATGCTTTGAGGTCGGAGAATAGATCAAATGTACTCATGGATTTCAAATCCATGGACACTCTCATGGTAGTGGTCTTGCTATCCCACTCCGAGGGCAGGGTTCTAAGCACTTTCGTGTTCTTATCCTTTTGAGTGTAGTGTTTTCCTAGAGCTTCTAGTTCATTCACAATGGGTGTGAATCTTAAATCTAGTTGCTCAAGAGTCTCTTCATTCTTCATCTCGAAGAGCTCAAATAGTTGGGTGGCGTTGGAGATCTTATTATCTTTAGTGAGCTCTGTCCCTCATATATTTATTCCAACTTTTCCCAAATTTCCTTGGACGTTCTGCAAGTTTTGACTTTCCTGAATGTGTCTTTATCCAAGGTGATGAATAGAGCATTCTTGGCCACGTTGTCTAGGTTGGCTCTCTTCCTGTCTTCATTGTTCCATTCTTATCTTGGTTTGACCAGGAAGTTGGGTGGTGACTGTGCTCCTTCTTCCATCTCTGTACCGAGCATGGGGTTCACATTCGTAGGGATAATCGGTCATTCGGTGATGACTGTCGACATCTCATCATTCATCATTGAAAGATACACCTGCATTCTTATCTTCTAGTCATCATATTTATCTATGGAAAACATGGATAACTTATGATTAGAGGAATCCACGATATGCTGTAAGAATGAGATTTTAAGGATGCAGAGAAAACAGCGAGACAAAGGTGGATCTAGGTAGGTGACCAGATAAGTTGGCTTTTAACCCAACTCGCTCTGATACCACTTGTTGGTCCCAAGTGGTGTTCGAGGTTCAGAGGGGGGTGAATGAACCTTGGTCGATTTTGAAAATCAGATAAAAACAAACTGTTCTGCAAGTTACTTGAACTTGCAGTGCCAGTCAGTTACTGCTTACAGCACTAGGATGCAGTGCTTCACGCAGTAACTTAGAGTTTTATACGCAGTGAAAAAATAGTTTTAAGACACAAGGCTGGTTTTCTCAAATATGATCATTTTCAAAACGTTTTATATTTTATGATAGAGATAGATATTAAAGATAAAACACAGATAAGAAAACAATAAAACACTTATGGCTTATAGTGGTTTGAAGGTGGTGTAATCCTTCTACGTCCACTCTACTGCTACCTCGAGCAGGAACTTTTTTATGTAAGATTGATTTACAGGACACTACTAACAATCTATCAACTTACAAAGCTAAACACCTACTAGAGTCCAGCGTACACACAACAACTGCAAACTCTAAAGGCAAACCCACACAGGGTTTCAAACTCCCACACAAGAAAGCTGCCCATATCCTAGACAACTATACAAACAGCAAGGATCTCTCCTATCAACTGTTCGACACCTAAAACAACCTAAGCACACAACAACAAGGTTAAAAAGTCACTACAAGAAAAATGCACATAGACAACGGTTTTTAACCGTTGTCGTAGCTATCTATGACAACGGACAACAACTGCAAACTCTAAAGGCAAACCCACACAGGGTTTCAAACTCCCACACAAGAAAGCTGCCCATATCCTAGACAACTATACAAACAGCAAGGATCTCTCCTATCAACTGTTCGACACCTAAAACAACCTAAGCACACAACAACAAGGTTAAAAAGTCACTACAAGAAAAATGCACATAGACAACGGTTTTTAACCGTTGTCGTAGCTATCTATGACAACGGTTTTAAACTGTTGTCTTTTCTATCAAATAATCGTTGTCGTAGAGCGTAGTGTTGTTATTAACCGTTGTCGTAGGCTCTACGACAACGGTTTTTAACCGTTGTCGTATTCAGCAAAATAAATAAAACATTATTTTGCCACGTAAGCTTGCCACATCATCACACAAGTCATCCCAGGGATGATACATCATCATAAGTATGACATCATCATAATCAATATTATGTGTTGCGTGAGATTCGAACCCGGGAGGCCTGGTGGTACTCTATCCACTAGACCATTGATGCCTCATGTGACAATGTCTTGCATATATTTCTTTTATAATATATTTTTGATATTTTTCAATTTTCTATTATTACATATTGTATGTTAACTTTTATAAAGTACCATTACTTATTAATATAAGTAATTGATTTCCAATTTTGATATATTAATTAATATATATATATATATATAAATAATTGAATGATTAATGACTATATTAATAATAATTAATATAATTTTCAAATGAATATATTTTTCAAATTATATATATAATGAGTATATTTATAAAATTAATATATATTTTAAATTAAATGTATAATTAATATATTTATAACATTAATGTATTTTTCAAATTAATATATTTAATTATAAAATTAATAATCTATTGTACATATTTTCTAAAATTTCTTTATAATGAAATAAAATTTAATTCTCAAAATTAGTTTATTTCATCAATTTAATTCAACAATATATAGCATTTCTTCTTTCATTTAAAAAAAAATATTGTAATATTTGACTTTTTTTTTAAATATTAGTCTACGACAACTATTCTACGAGGTTACAACAACGTTAGAATACAACTCATGTGTCAATGTCTTACATATATTTATTTTTATAATATATTTTTGATATTTTTCAATTTAATTTCTATTATTACATATTTTTTGTTAACTTTTATAAAGTACGTACCATTACTTATTAATATAAGTAATTGATTTCCAATTTTGATATATTAATATATGTATATATATATATAAATAATTGAATGATTAATGACTATATTAATAATAATTAATATAATTTTCAATTTATATATATATTGAATATATGTATAAAATTAATATATTTTTGAAATTAATATATGAATTTTTGGGCTACGACAACGGTTTCAAATGTTTATGACAACGGTAGGTTAAAACCGTTGTCTATGAGAGAATTTTTCGAGCTACGACAATGGTTTCAAATGTCTACGACAACGGTTAAAACCGTTGTCTATGAGAGAATTTTTGGGCTACGACAACGGTTTCAAACGTCTACAACAACGGTAGGTTAAAACCGTTGTCTATGAGAGAATTTTTCGGGCTACGACAACTGTTTCAAACGTCTACGACATCGGTTAAAACCGTTGTCTATGAGAGAATTTTCGGGCTACGACAACGGTAGGTTAAAACCGTTGTCTATGAGTGAATTTTTCGGGCTATGACAACGGTTTCAAACGTCTACGACAACGGTAGGTTAAAACCGTTGTCTATGAGAGAATTTTTTGGGCTACGACAACGGTTTTGTCTACGACAACAGTTTTTTAGACTACAACAATGGTTTTGAACTTGCTTCACTTCACAGAGGTTGAGTTACTGAAACTGAGAGTAGACTTGAAAGAGTATAGCTTGAATGCTTGAGAGTTTTTGTGTAAATGTTTCAGTTGTCAGCTTCAGGGTTGCTCATCCTCTATTTATACTTGTAGAGAAAATATCCGTTGAATGAGATATCTCTTATTTTGAATTTAAGTGTACATCAAAGGCATGGCTTGCATTTAATGTGTCTTGATTTTTCTTTCTGGAGCATTTAATGCGGTGGTTGCGTCTCGCAGCTTTCTGCTGCGCGTCAGTCCACGTGGTGTCTTGGCATTGGCTCCGTGTCTGCAACTTTGATCTTCTCTGGAACAGCTCTATTTATTCTTCCTTGGATCTTTGTTCCTCATACTGCATTTACCCTTCCTCGGATTGCATGATACTTATTCTGTTTGTCATTGGCGTTGTTGACTGTTTGAGTAGTACGCTTCGCGCTGTATCCTAGGTCTGCTTGCAGCTGTTTATCCTTTACAGCGCTGCTGTAACTTAGACCTTTTTGTAGTATCTTCGTACAGTACTGTTGTATCTTTTCTTACAGTATTCCTGTAACTTTTTCTTACAGCGATGCTGCATGTCATTTTTACTTTGCTGCAATGCTGTAACTGTCTTCTTGCAGTGCTGTTGTATCTGCTTTCTTGCAGCAACTTCGTTCTAAAATCTTCGATGCAGCATTGTATGCATGTGTACCTCCATCTTTCAGCTTCTATAACTAGACTCAATCCTAGTCTATGTTTTCACTTAAACATTGTGAAAAATGGGGTACTAACCTGGTCTGCCGGCAACCCTACTCCGGCGACCACCACCTTCGGCCACCCTTCGCTGGATTCCGGCATGAACAGTACCTCAAAACAACCCCCAAACTTCAATAAAAGTCACAAAACACCTTGCAACCACCACCTTTCCACCAGAACAACCACCACACCGTTCATACCAGAGCTGAAACGGGTGGTGGAAAGGTGGTGGTTGCAAGGTGTTTTGTGATTTTTATTGAAGTTTTGGGGCTGTTTTGGGGTACTGTTCATGCCGGAATCCAGCGAAAGGTGGCCTGAGGTGGTGGTCGCCTGAGCATGGTTTCTAGCGGACCAGGTAGCGGCTGTTGGAAGTTGGCTGAAAGTCAGGCGCGCAGGGCGCTGGGCATGCGGCGCCGGGCGACGGGAGCGCGCGCGCGCTGGGTGGGCGACGGGTAGACACGCGCGCGCGAGCCAGCGATGGGTGCGCAGCGCGCGCGGCACCGTGTCCGTGGTGCGAATCTTGTTTTTTCCATCGTACGTTATCATCGAGTCGTCGGCAATGTGATGTCATCGATCGGGAGTCGGGGGTCTCGTTTTGTCATCGATTCAGGACAAGCCGCCAGAGGAAGATAGAAATGGTAGGGGTAAGGCAAAGGGACCAAACCATGCTAAGGGAATGACAGGGGGGAGCTGAGGTTTGATCGACGCCCAAACCGACGTAAAAAAGAACTTCCCATCGGAAGAGCTCTTCCACCGAATAAGATCAGAAGAGAAAGCATGAATGGGGATCGAGCAAACCCGATCCACCATCGCGGGGGAGACCACCCGAAGATGCTTCTCTCTGTCCCAAGCACCATCACTCCAGAACCACTGAACCAACGCACCAACATGCCTGGAAACATCCACAGAATCAGCCAGCGGACCATCCTCCATGCACTGATCATGCCAAAAGCTGACCTCCCCAGAACCCAATCTCCAGAAAATCTGAGATTGAACAGCGAGGCGAACAGAACACATCCTCTTCCAAACCGAGCTAGCATGAGGAGACACACCAACACTACTCGGAAACTGATGTCGACAATACTTCTGTAGAAGAAAGCGAGCCCAAAGAGAGCCCTGCTCCCGGAACCTAAACCACAACTTATGTGAAAATGACTGAACCACATCTGAAAGACGTCGCAAGCCCAACCCACCCTCAGCCATCGTCCGACATGCCGTCTCCCACGAGACCCAATGAGTATGCCTCTGATCTCCGTACGAACCTAGAAGAATCTCACAAGACAATGCTCAATCCTCTGAATCATATACTGCGGAGGCTGAACCACCTGAACCAAATGAAGAGCCATCGACCCCCAAAAGAAAGAGAAGTCCGAGCCCAACCTGCAACCCTATCCGTGATCCAAGCCACCAAAGGGTGAAACAAAGACCCTCTCATATTCCTCTTATACAAGGGGGCACCCAGATAAATAATCGGAAGCAGCTGTCTCTGAAAACCCAGAATCCTACCGATACGGCCCACAACTACCTCCGAACACCTCAAACCCACCACAAAGGTACTCTTCGATGCACTGACGATCTGACCTGAAGTGTGACGGTACTCCTCTAAAAAGTCCCTCAAATGCCGGAGACCCCAAGTATAAGCAGAAGTGAAGATCATGATATCATCTGCATAGGCCAGATGAGAGACTGAGAACCCTCCTCTAGTGTCATACTGCATCGTCGGATATCTATCAAACAGAGCATCCAACCCCCGAGACAGATAATCAGCCGACAAACCAAACAAAGTAGGAGAAAGAGGGTCCCCTTGCCGAAGACCACAAGAAGACTGGAAATAGCCAGAAAGCTGCCCATTCACCAAAACAGAGAACCGACAGAAACTGACACACCTACGAATCAGGTCAACCAAGGCCGGTGGAAACCCCCTCAGCTCTAACACCCTGAAGAGAAACCTCTACTGAACCCGATCATAAGCCTTCGTCATATCCAGCTTTAGAATCAGATTTGGATGTCTTCCCTGAGTCCCAATCTCATGAACCATCTCCTGAGCAAGCAGAATATTATCGCTGATCAACCGGCCTCTAACAGACCCACTCTGAGAAGGAGCAAGCAACTCTGGCACAAAAGAAAACAACCTACAGGTGATGATCTTTGAGATGATCTTATTCGTCACATTGCACAGGCAAATCGGCCGAAACTGACTCCAAACAGACGGCGATGCAACCTTCGGTATGAGAACAATCGTAGTAGCAGTGAAAGAACACTACAAAAAAAACCATTTCTTGTGACGACAAATTTAGTGACAATCAAAATATTGTCACTAAAGATACCTATATAGTGATAAATATTACTTTTGTCACAAAATAACATAAGTTGTGATCATTAGTGACAATTTTTCATGTTGTCACTAATTTTCATCACTAAAAATTTGACGCCAAATCAAATAGTTTACCGCGAAATTTCTTTATCACTAATGCAAAGTTATACAGTGACAACAATTTCAATCGTCACTAATTATCCAATACTCTTTTTAGTGTCAACCTATGATTGTCACTATAAAATTGATAGCACAAGAATATAGCACATTGAAAAAATTATTATATCTATGAGGAATGAATAAAATTTTCTCGAATAATAAAAATATTACTTTGCATAATTTGTAATATAATAATTATTTTATTTTTATTCTATATTAAATTATTGTCACTAAATCTATTTTCAGAAGTTACAATATTACAGGTCATAGTAAAATTATAGTAGAAGAGTTTTATGACACAATTTTGTAGATATCAATAATAACAATATATTTTAATTTTATAAAATATTAGTAAATAATAATAACAAAATATAAGATAATATTTAATATTTTCCATGAATTAGCACTAAATATTTGGATTACTTCCCACTATATATGATGGTGTATATTTTAGCATCTTTATCTACTTTTACTAATATTTTTATAAGATTTTTCTATATTTTTTTAAATCTTCATATGAAAATGTTAATTTATATTTAGAAAGGCTCAAATGCAAATGCAAACAAATTGATCAAAAAGTAACATTTTTTATTGTTTAAAAATGCACTTCACTCTTTGTATTAAATTATAAATTCAATTATTTAAAAAATCATATAATATCTCTTATTATAAATAAAATATAGAGTACTCATATTTTTCTCATATATATATATATATATATATATATATTTCTACACACACAATCTCAAACTCTAATACACCATGAGTTATCATCGAAAAAAATATATTAAATCTATAGCATATGAATTATATAAAGAAAATCTTAATATAGTATATATAATATATAAGTATGCGCAAACAGTTATGTATCAACTAGTTTATAATTGTAGTGTGATAATTATATAAATATATATATATATATATACACACACTGGTCCCATCAAATCAATACCAGTCTATGCTTATCCATTTTTCTTTATTACTATTTAATATAATAAATCCTCTAATTATTTTGGAATACACTAATTCCACAGCCGCCGGAGATTGATTGGTCAAAAAACTATAGGTCAAGTTTTTTCATGATAATAATCTTTGTAAATTATATATATATAATAATAATAATAATAATAATAATAATAATAATAATAATAATAATAATAATAATAATAATAATATTTCATTGCTGCAATATATAAAAGAACAAGTATTTAAGAGAAAAACATAACATTTCCATAATCTTTCTCTTTCACTGGTTATCTTCTCCACCAATTGTGTCCAACAAGCTTTCTTACTTTTAATTCTTTAATTTCATCTTGATCTCTGCATCGTCATTCTACATCTGCCTCGGAGCAATCCCACATCAAGTAAGTGTCTTTTAAATTATTGATTGTTTTTAGAGAGTGTGATATAAATGATTCATAGAGTATAGTTGTTGAAGATTGTGTAGTTTTTCGTTTTAAATTAGCTGATAAATGTAGGCTAATGCTATCGTACGGATTTCTAGTGAATTTCTTGGACACCTAAAGAAAAAAATTAAAATATTAGAAATCGTCTGTTAGGTGTTTGATAAAATGTCTGAGTAGTTTATATGAAGTATTTCATGAATTTTTTTCCTTGTTCTTGTTGTTAGCTAGTCCTCATGTAATCTCAATTAGATGTTGATCAGTAGTAACCCCAATTATGCTATCAAAATTCACATAAACTATTGATTTAGGTTGTTTCATAACGAGCCATTTAATGTAGTATATCCTTAATAGTAAATGATCCTAATTGGAAATTAAAGTTTAGCACACAATGCAATCAAAAACTTCAATTGTTTAGGCAGCAATCAATAGAGAATCTACCTTAATATATGAATGGTTTGAAGCAGCCTCAACTATTGCTTTTCCAATTTGATGAATTTTACTTGATTCTACTCCACCTGCTATCTTTATACCAGTTATTGGTTGAACTAGAATCTAGCCTACTTTTAACTAGGCTTAGTATCATCTCGAAGACAATAAAACTTATAAAAACTATAGTCAATTATCTGAGAAAAAAAAATACATTGTTGAAAAAAAAAACACTAGGATTTGCTATTGTGTATAATCTATTTGCACCAGCCCTCTTGTTAGGAACTTTGTTTGATATTTGAGATGGTGGAGATTTAAATATCTTGTGCAGAAATATAAAGTCAATCTATAATTTTTTTTAGTTAAGAGTTGTTTTAATAATTAATTGGAGATGTCAAGTTCTATATACTCGTGATTCATCATTGTTCTCACAAAGAAAGATGCATCTCAAATGAAACAAGAAGAAGAATAAAAAAAAAATCTAATAAACTACAAGGTGGATTTGGTCTCTATCTTTGTAAGTTCTTTTAGGTTTAAATATTTGAATTGCAAGTATAGAACAATGTTTTTTTATAGAAAGAAGAAGAATATGGTGATTGGCATAAAATTTTGCACCAATTGTTTGATGAGATGTCTCAACCAGTTAATATGTTATAACCATTAACAATTTCCGTAAGTGTTCTTAAAAGTTATCTTTGATAATGAAAATAATACAAGAATAAAATATAAACTCTATAATTGTCACTGTAAACTCTTCTAAATTAAAGTGATCACTTAATTTCATTTCAAATTCTTGTCAAAACCACGAGCCTCAAGTGGTATCCAATATTTATAAAAGATACAAATTGTGATGATCCAATATTTATAAAAGATACAGATTGTGATGATCCGGGTTCGAACCCGGATCACACAAGTTTTATATTCTTTATTATTCCCCTCCCTTCTACTCTTCCAACTTATTAAAAAAAATCTTTTGTCAAACCTTTTTTTTCTTTCTAATTGTTTTTAAAAACTAAACTTATTACATAACCAAACTTCATATGATTTATAATGGAAGCTGTAAAATATAAATTAATGATGCACTTGCATATATAAATTGTTTGTGTTGCAATTTTAGCATGTGTATTGTTTTTAATTCATGATTCAAAATAATGTAAAGTTAAAGAGGTTTTGTTATACATGTCTAGGATTTGAAATGGATAAAAGTTGGATGATGCTTCATGATAGAAGATTAGCTCAATATGAAAGTGGAGTAAAACAATTTTTGGACTTTGCATATTCTTCTATTGACCCATCGCACAGATCCTTGTAGGAAATGTAACAATGTTTACTTTTGAAACCGAGATGATGTTGAAGCTGATCTATTCGTAAATGGAATACTTAAGAATTATGTCACATGGGTGTTTCATGGTGAGGAATTTGATGAGTCTAATAATGAAGAATTTGATCTTGATGAAGAGAAAAGTGATGAAGTCAACTTAGATGAATTTATCAGAATTAATAGTCGAGGAAATCAAAATGATGGTATGAACATGCAAAACATCCTTGAAGATTGTTATGAAGCAGCAACGACTAATGCTTAGCAAGAAGAGGAGTCTATGAGAAATGAAAATGCAGTGCCGGAGTGCGAATCTAATAAATTTATGAGATTATTGAAAGATGTTGATAAAGAGCTATATCCCGGTTGTAAAAGTTTCAGTAAATTATCTTTTATTGTAACAATATTGCATATAAAGATTGTCAATAGATGGAGCAACAAATCATTTTCAATGTGGCTTAAAGTGTTGAAAAAGGCACTTCCTGATGGTGAGGTCCTCCCATGCTCATATTATGAGGCAAAAAAAATAATTCGAGATCTTGGATTGGATTATGTGAAGATTCATACTTGTGTAAATGATTGTGTGCTATTCAGAAAGGAATTTGAAAAAGAAGAAGAGTGCCTGAAATGTTCAACCCCTAGATATAAATTCACCGAGACTGGTACTAACACTAATGGTGAAAAAAAGCGTAAGAAGGTTCCACAAAAAGTTTTACGCTATTTTCCGTTGAAGCCAAGACTACAAAGGTTATTTATATCTAAAAAGATAGCACAGGATATAAGGTGGCACAAAGAGAAACGTACAGATGATGAAGTATTGAGGCATCCTGCTGATGCTCAAGAGTGGAAAGAATTCGACAAAACACATGAATCATTTGCTCAAGACCGTCGTAATGTTAGACTAGGGTTAGCAACAGATGGTTTTAACCCTTTCTCGCATATGAGCTTATCTTATAGTACTTGGCCAGTAATTCTTCTACCATATAACTTACCACCGTGGAAGTTCTTAAAATCTCCATTTTTTATTCTATCAATGCTTATTCCAGGTCCAACATCTCCCGGTAATGATATAAATGTTTTTCTAGAACCCTTGATTGATGAGCTAAAAGACTTATGGGATTCTGGTATTGTAACATATGATGCCTTTACTAGTACTAATTTCAAGTTACGTGCAACAATATTATGGACTATAAATGACTTTCCAGCATATGAATTAACATCAGGATGGAGTACAAAGGGGTATTTGGCTTGTCCCATTTGTAATAGAGAAACAACTAGCCATTGGTTACCGAATTCAAGAAAAATATGTTATATGGGACATCGTCGATTCTTATCTCATAATCATAAATGGCGTGAGCTCAAAAGTGCTTTTGATGGTACTAAAGAATATAGAGATAAACCTGTTACAATAACTGGGGAAGATGTGGTTGAACAATTAAGATATTTGCATCCAGTTACATTTGGAAAGAGACAACCAAAGAAAAGAAAACGTGATGAAGAATTGAATTGGAAGAAATACAGCATTTTCTTTAGCCTTCCATATTGGAGAACTCTAAAATTACGACATAACTTAGATGTTATGCATATAGAGAAGAATGTGTGTGATAATATTATGGGCACATTATTGGACATTGATGGAAAAAGCAAGGACAACATTAATGCCAGATTTGATTTGCAAGAGTTGCGTATAAGACATCAATTACATCCAAAATAAGTAGGGAATACTTATTTGGTGCCTCCTGCATGTTTTACTTTATCTAAGGCTGAGAAAAGAAAGTTATGTGTATTCTTAGCCTCTGTGAAGTATCCTGATGCATTTGCTGTAAATTTGTCAAAACGTGTTAATATTGCTGACTGTCGACTTACAGGTTTGAAGACTCATGATTGTCATATCATCTTGCAGCACTTGTTACCAATTTCAATACGTGGCATTTTAAGTAATAACGTGCTCGATCCATTATATGAATTCAGCAACTTCTTCAAACAAGTATGCTCAAAAGCATTAAGTAGAGAAAACTTGGAATATCTTAAAGATCAAATTTCTTTGACGTTATGCAAGTTAGAAAGAATATTTCCTTCAGCATTTTTTTATATAATGATACATTTTTCTATTCATCTTGCACGAGAGGCAATTTTAGGAGGACCAGTACAATATTGATGGATGTATCCCATTGAAAGGTAATCCTTCTACTGTATAGTCTTTAAGATTTGTATAGTATATAATCACTTAAAATAACTTATTCTTTAACTAAACAATTTTTTTTAGGTACTTGCACAAATTAAAGCAGTATGTTAATAACAGGGCTTTTCCAGAAGGATCAATGGCTGAGGGTTATGTTGCTGAAGAATGCTTAACATTTTGTTCCATGTATATGAATGATATTGAAACTCAATTCAATAAAATGGAACAAAATTATGAGTTATGCAGTGACATTTCAAAAGATAGCTTGTCAGTGTTTTCTGAAAAGTCACACCTTACGGGAAAAGGTATATACAGCTATCTTGATGAGAAATCGTTGAAATAAGTGCATGCATATGTTTTGAAGAATTGTGATGAAGTTTCGCCATTCATTAGGTATTGTACTATTGCAAATTATGTTATGAATTTATATATTGATTGTCAATATTTCAAAATGAATGTCCTAATTTGTTTTAACTTATTTTTCTTGTTTAATTATATATACGCACTAGTATTTACTTTCTCGAAATTATCGAACTTATCTCCTAAAACTTCATGTTTCATATATTTTCTGTTTAAGAGAGTTTGTTATATATGCAGTGAACATAAGGAAGAACTTAAGCAAAAATGGTTGTGTTAATGTGGAAATGAAGCATGAGGAGTCTTTTGCAAAATGGTTTGGAGAACGAGTAAAAATTTCAATATTATAGATATTTTCCTCACTGTGATTTTGTTATAGATTATTTCTTAAAAAAATAATATTAATAGGTGAAACTGGAAATGGAAGAACATCTCCATGCTAATGAAGATCTTTTACATTTGGCATATGGTCTTGATAGACGGGTAACTCATTATGAGGTTAGCATTGTAAATGGATTACGCTTTCACACTAGACAACGTGAGATGCATAAAAAAACTCAAAATTCCGGTGTGGTTGTGAAAGTTGAGGAGTCATCAAAATTGAATAATTATTATGGTATCTTGCAAGACATTATTCAATTGGATTATTTAGGAAGTCATCAAGTGGTGTTGTTTAAGTGTGATTGGTATGAAGACAAGTCAGTTCAAACAGATAAGTATAATTGTACAAGTATTAATATATCAAGACCGTGGAAGACAAATGAGCCATATGTATTATCATCTCAAGCTCAACAAGTATTTTATGTGAATGATATGAAACTAGGCAATGATTGGAAAATCGTGGTCGAGGTACAAGCTCGAAGCTTATGGAGTGTGCTTGAGAACAAAGATGATGAATGCATACCTATGGATAATTCATACCAACAAGATCAATTACATCCCGACAACAACAATTGAAATGTAAAATGGCATAGAAATGACATCCCGACAACAACAATTGAGGTGAATGAAGTGACACCTTTGGAACGGCAAGTCGATACTAGTAGAATTATTGCTTGTGGAGAAGAAGAGGAAGAGGAAGAAGAGGAAGAAAATGAAGAAGATGATGAAGAAGAGGATGAAGAAGACGAAGAAGATGATAATGATGATGGACTTGAGATTGATTAAAGAAATTTAATATTGGCTATCTAATCACGAGATTGGTATTATTGTTGACTGGATGCATTTGTAGTAACATAGGTACCAAGATGAACTCACAGGTTTGTTACTTTTGTCAAAGAAAAGTTTGAGTTTATTTACTTTTGTCAATAAAGTCTGTTGTATTGGATTGAAATTTTAGCAATAAAACCTATTAAATCTAACTTATTCAATGGCAGCATCGTTGATTGGAATGTTGTTCCTTAGGGATCATATGGTCTGTTGATGCACCCAACAACAATTCTCTTTGTAGCACCCTGGACCAAAATGAAGCATAATTTATTAATTAAATATTTAAACACATGACTTAATAATTATGTGCGTATATTTTGACTGTTTAATTTAATATGTGCGTTTCAGATACGTGTCTAATGCGAAGTTTAGACGGATAATTTTTTGGACATGGTATATAGAATATTTTTATACCACGTGATGCGTATTTGAAAAACGAGAAGATAGAGATGAACTAGAGGTCAATCGGAGTTACGTAGCTCAAGTAATGAAGAAATCAGTGAAAATGAAGAATACGACGTATACGAAGAGTATAAAATACGAGATATTTCTAACCAAGATCTTATCATGAACAGTAACTTGGGATATTTTCGATGAATAGTGTTTTCCGAATTCTATAAATAGAGGGCTCAGTCGATTAATTTTTCACCGTTTTCCTGAGCGAGCCGAACGAGCCGAGCACGACGAAAACAAGTAAGTTCTCTCTCCTCCCTCCTCTCTCTCTCTCTCCTATCTTTTCTGCCTCCGGCGCGGTGGCGCCGCCGGTGGCTGGTCGCCGGAAAATCCAACATTTTCGGTTTCGGTCGATTTTCGTACACAACGTAGGTCTCGTTGAGACGAGTCTAGGACATCTTCCGGAATTCAATTCCGACTTACCGTTCGCCGGGAAACGGCGAAAAACAGCCTTGAAACCCTAACCCTAACCCTTGATCACCCTTTCTCTCTCCTCTGTTTTTCTCTATCTTCTCGCCGGAGCTGATGACCGGAGGTCCACCGCAAGTAAGGGTCCCTTTGACCAAAATTACCATTTTACCCCAAATCTTAAAATGCTCCGTTCGAGCTCGTTTCAACTCCGATCGAGTTCATTCTCTTTCCGTCGTGACCCAAATTTCATTCCCTATCATCTCAGCCACTTGGACAAATTTGACCCTCTCATTTCTTGGACTCCAATCTTTTGATCTCGCGATCCGACGCGCCTTTTACGATTAGTTCTTTCACCAGGAGTTTTTATAGCTTTAATTATATTTATTAAGGATCTAAGAACACCATAACATATGTAGGCTATCAGTTGGATTGAACATCGAGACACGGGATCTTTGGTCCTTGCTACTCACGTGGTAACCACCGAACAAGGTAGGGGTAAACTCTGAACCTTAATCGCCTTTACGTTTCAGCTTCTAATGTGTATTGCTAATGTTGATCAAATACATGAATTGTTGAATCCTACGTGTGGTGGGGGTAACCTCTAAACCCTAATAACTCTACGTTTCTGTATTTAACATACTACGATGATGAGTGAATGCATGCTTATAAACTTATATATGTTGTGATCTGTGGGAGTAATTTCTAAACCTCTATGTGTACTGTTTTCCATATTTGATTATGAGTTGTTAAACCTTACATGTTGTGGTTATATGCTTTTGTTTAGTGTGTCCTTAGGCTGTGTGTCGTGTGACGGGTTATGTGCTCATCGGACATTGTGTTCACTAGTGGGGCATGGGCTTTGTGCTCATCAGGCTGTGTGGTGTGTTCACTAGTGGGACATGGGCTTTGTGCTCATCAGGCTGTGTGGTGTGTACCCTAGTGAGTCATGGGCTTTGTGCTCATTAGGCTGTGTGGTGTGTCCATTAGCGAGTCATGGGCTTTGTGCTCATTAGGCTGTGTGGTGTGGCCTTTGGTGAGTCATGAGTTGGGTGTCCATTAAAGAACTGAATTATGTGATATGTCTTATATATGTTTGATTTGTGTGACTGCTTAAACTAAGAAAGTATTCACCACGAGTGTATTCAACGCACTCACCCCCCACCTGTACTCACACTACAGGAGATGAAGAAAGTGAAGACGCGTAGAGAGAGGGGTGTCCTATCAGCTGTGACCATCTTCTGGTTTTGTCTTTTAAAGATATGTTGTTCATTTGTAAAAGAAAACTATATTTCTCTATCTTTGTAAAAGATCCTGATGTTTTTCCGCTGCGTATGGTTTCAAACATTCTTTTATCGGTTGTATCCGATGTTTTATTTGTACCGCTTCTTATCCTCTCATTTTTCTTGTTAAACATGTTTTCAAACGTGGAGATCTTTTAAAAAAGAAACAGATAGGCACCACCACTCTCTACACGCATCTCTCTCTAATCGCAGAATTTAATAAGATGATGATGATCGGTATCATGTACCTGCTTTTTGTTGATCTGTTGATATATATATTGTTTGGTTACGTGGGGTAGATTATAAGGGTTAGATTTCGTATGTTGTTTTTAGAACTATGTCTAAAAGAAGACCACGAAGAGATCAAACCCCAGTTGCAGATCAACCCGAGCAAGAGAATACGAGTCAAGGAGACATGATGTCTGTTCTGAGGGGTTTAGCTCAGCATCTCGAGGCAACTCAAGCCAACTCACAGCCAGCAAAGGCATATCCAAATCTGATTTACGAACAATTCCGACGATTCAACCCGCCGACGTTTGACGGGAATGGTGAACCGGCAGAAGCAGAAGAATGGCTGAGGTCACTTGACCGGCTTTTTGGGCATCTGACCTGTACACAGGAACAGAGGGTCTCCTGTGCAGTATTCCAGCTCACAGAGGAAGCGAGTCATTGGTGGGACTCGTATGAGAGGACCCTATTGCCTAATCAAATAAAGGAGATGACATGGGAAGATTTCAAGGAAGTGGTCACTCATCATTTTATCCCTCAATCCTACCAAGATAAAAAGGAAACGGAGTTTCTACATCTCCATCAAGGAACTGCGACGATAGGAGAGTATGAGCGGAGGTTTAACCATCTGAGCAGATACGCCACTCACCTGGTTGACACTGATGACAAAAAGGCACGACGATTTAGAAAGGGGCTTTGTTTAGAAATTGGATCAATCTTAGCTGGGCAAGGGACAATGACCTATGCCAACGTCATAGAGAGAGCCCAAGAGATCTCCTCTTGTCTGCGCTTGGACGTTATACCACCCAAGGAGGTTGATGAGATAATCGGAAAAAGAAAGTGGACCGGTCCGAGTCAGAGCTTTAGTCCAGACGAGTTTCCGAGGACTATTAATGCTCCACTTTCCCCCACTCCCAAACCAGGAAATCCATGTACCAGATGTGGAAGGAATCATGTAGGACCGTGTCCGCGAGAAATTCGAATATGCTACAGATGTAGAAAACCAGGACATATTGCGTTAAACTGTCAAAAGATTGGAAATCTAGTAGCTGCAACACCGAGGACGAGGCCAGGGGGAAATCGGAAATGCTACAGATGTCGAGAACCGGGACACATCGCATTAAACTGTCAGAAGTTTGGAAACTCAGAGGTTGCCGAGAGATAGATTATGGACAAAGAACTTTTAGCATTATATATGTAAATAGATTAGTAGTGGCTTTTACCTTGGGGTAGGGTACAAGAACTTTTGTATAATGTACGAGCGATACATCTTTTGCTTATAAATATCAGATGCCAGTTTGTCTTTTGCTATACGATGGAATCTCCAGGAAAATATGAGACTTAGCAAAGCACCTAATTTCGAGGACGAAATTATTTTAAGGGATAAGGGACGTAGCACCCCGGACCAAAACGAAGCATAATTTATTAAGTAAATATTTAAACACATGACTTAATAATTATGTGTGTATGTTTTGACCGTTTAATTTAATATGTGCGTTTCAGATACGTGTCTAATGCGAAGTTTAGATGGATAATTTATTGGACATGGTATATAGAATATTTTTATACCACGCGATGCGTATTTGAAAAACGAGAAGATTAGAAACGAACTAGAGGTTAATCGGAGTTACGTAGCTAGCGTAATGAAGAAAACAGTGAAAACGAAGAATACGACGTATACGAGACGTATACGAAGAGTATAAAATATGAGATATTTCTAACCAAGATCTTATCATGAACAGTAACTTGGGATATTTTCGATGAATAGTGTTTTCCGAATTCTATAAATAGAGGGCTCAGTCGATTCATTTTTCACCGTTTTCCCGAGCGAGCCGAGCGTGACAAAAACACGTAAGTTCTCTCTCCTCCCTCCTCTCTCTCTCTCTCCTATCTTTTCTGCCTCCGGCGCCGCAGGTGGCCGGTCACCGGAAAATCCAACGTTGTCGGTTTCGGCCGATTTTCGCACACAACGTAGGTCTCGTCGAGACGAGTCTAGGACATCTTCCAGAATTCAATTCTGACTTACCATTCGCCGGGAAACGGCGAAATACAGCCTTGAAACCCTAACCCTAACCCTTGATCACCCTTTCTCTCTCCTCTGTTTTTCTCTCTCTTCTCGCCCGAGCTGATGACCAGAGGTCCACCGGAGGTAAGGGTGTCGTGCTGGAGGGCCGGTGCCGCCATGGGTGGCGACGCCGGAGATGGACAGTAGTATATATATATGTAGCGTCCATGTGTGTGTGTTTGAGGGTGTGTTACTATGTGTGCGTGAGTTGTGTGCTGTTAGAGGCGGCGCAGGTGGCGCCGCCATGTGGGAGGTGGTGGCCGGCACTGGTAATGCGCCGGAGAGGTCAGGTGGTGGTAGTGGCCGCCGGCCAGGGCTGGAAGTTGTTGTGTGTATGCGTGTGTATATATACATGTGCGTGTGTGTGTTGCTTGATGGGTGTGTGTGTTGGTGGCTGGAATGGTGGTGGCCGGCGACTGGAAGTCGCCGGCCAGTGTCTCAGGTGGTCGGGGGAAGGTCGCCGGCGACTGGAAGTCGCCGGGCCGGAGTTGGGGAAGCTGGGTATAATTTTGGATTTGTGATCTCGTAGGATTTTGCGGCAAATATTAAGATACTATTTACGGCCGGATTTCGGCCAGGGGTGGTCGGAGATGGTGGTCGGCGGCGTGGACTCACCGGCAGACCAGATGGTGGCTGGATATGAGCGGCGCCGCCGCAGAAAGTGGCGCCGGGAAGTGGGCTGGCGAGGCCGCGCACGACGGGTGGGCGCCTGCCGAGAAATCTCGGCCCTTGCCGAGTGGAGCTAACCCGCTGCCGAGACGGGGATGCCAAGTTGCCGAGAGAGGACGTCCATGCTGTCGAGACGCCGGGTGCCGCGTGCACAAGCGCGTCCCGTCGTGTAACGACGCGAACGCGATGCCGTGTTTTCGATCCGAATCCCATTTTCTCCGCCGCATGTCAACATCGAGTCGTCGCCGACGAGATGTCGTTGACCGAGGGTCGTGGGCCCGGTCAAAGTCAACCCTTTGACCAAAACTACTATTTTACCCCAAATCTTAAAATTCTCCGTTCGAGCTCATTTCAACTCCGATTGAGCTCATTCTCTTTCCGTCGTGACCCAAATTTCATTCCCTATCATCTCAACCACTTGGACAGATCTGACCCTCTCATTTCTTGGACTCCAATCTTTAGATCTCGCGATCCGACGCGCTTTTTACGATCAGTTCTTTCACCAGGAGTTTTTATAGCTTTAATTATATTTATTAAGGATCTAAGAACACCATAACGTATGTAGGCTATCAGTTGGATTGAACATTGAGACACGGGATCTTTGGTCCTTGCTACTCACGTGGTAACCACCGAATAAGGTGGGGGTAAACTCTGAACCTTAATCGTCTTTACGTTTCAGCTTCTAATGTGTATTGCTAATGTTGATCAAATACATGAATTGTTGAATCCTACGTGTGGTGGGGGTAACCTCTAAACCCTAATAACTCTACGTTTCTGTATTTAACATACTACGATGATGAGTGAATGCATGCTTATGAACTTATATATGTTGTGATCTGTGGGAGTAATTTCTAAACCTCTATGTGTACTGTTTTCCATATTTGATTATGAGTTGTTAAACCTTACATGTTGTGGTTATATGCTTTTTTTAGTGTGTCCTTAGGCTGTGTGTCGTGTGACGGGTTATGTGCTCATCGGACATTGTGTTCACTAGTGGGGCATGGGCTTTGTGCTCATCAGGCTGTGTGGTGTGTTCACTAGTGGGACATGGGCTTTGTGCTCATCAGGCTGTGTGGTGTGTACCCTAGTGAGTCATGGGCTTTGTGCTCATTAGGCTGTGTGGTGTGTCCATTAGCGAGTCATGGGCTTTGTGCTCATTAGGCTGTGTGGTGTGGCCTTTGGTGAGTCATGAGTTGGGTGTCCATTAAAGAACTGAATTATGTGATATGTCTTATATATGTTTGATTTGTGTGACTGCTTAAACTAAGAAAGTATTCACCACGAGTGTATTCAACGCACTCACCCCCCACCTGTACTCACACTACAGGAGATGAAGAAAGTGAAGACGCGTAGAGAGAGGGGTGTCCTATCAGCTGTGACCATCTTCTGGTTTTGTCTTTTAAAGATATGTTGTTCATTTGTAAAAGAAAACTATATTTCTCTATCTTTGTAAAAGATCCTGATGTTTTTCCGCTGCGTATGGTTTCAAACATTCTTTTATCGGTTGTATCCGATGTTTTATTTGTACTGCTTCTTATCCTCTCCTGTTTCTTTCTATTTTTATATCATGTACGCCTCTTTCCCCTTTCTCTCTTAACGCCCAAAAACGAAAAACTCTGATATTTTGACCGAAAGATTTTGGGGCGTTACACTCTTCCTTTGTTATGACTTGTTGAAATTTTTAAGCAGGTTCATATGTGTGTGTGAGATTATTTGAGTTGCCATATTTCATTACTACTAGTCTTTATGGCATTTTCCAAAATTCATTCTTTAGCTGAACATTCAGGGGCTACAGTTTACGAACTCTGGAAATTGTAACTTAGATTATGAGCCCAACATTCTTAACATGAAGCCAGAATGGTCCTCTCTGTTCTGGTCTTGTGGAAAAACATATTAGTTATCTTCTTCTATCATAGTTTTAGATGATTTTGAAAAAAAAACCGATTGTTCTAGTTTTTAGATTTATGAATGAAGTTCATGAACTTGTTCAGGTAAACACGGTATCATAAAATCATGTTCAATTGAATCTGATATTAAATTTGATACAAGCTGAATCTTTAAATCTAATGTTTTATTTCTTATCAGCATCTGTTTACCACCCAAGTCAGACTGTTTTGTTTTATTTTTAGTGTACAATATGCATCTATATCTTAGTATTCTGGGTGAAGCTTATCAAGTGCTGAGCTATCTATCACAAAGACAAGCCTATGATGCTCATGGAAAATCAGGAATTTCAACATCAGTTTATTTTGAAATTTATAACACAATTATCTTTCACTGTGATAGTTAGATTTTCTTCTAAAGATTTGAGGTTAACATGCATTTCTGAGGAATGTTTTCTTTGCTGATAATTCCTTTCAGAGATTCTATTATTGATCCTGCTGTCATCTTTGCCATGCCTTTTGGAAGTGAGCTTTTTGAGGAATACATTGGGCAGCTTGCCATTGCATCAATGGCTTCTTTGGATATTTTAGATGGAGAGATTGATACTAGAAAGTTGCAAGAGAAAATGCAGGTAAATTTCTTATGTTACTGGGTTGTTGTGTTTAAAATACCTTTGACGTGCGTGCCTCATTAGTTGGTCAAGGTGCAAAGTCTTCAATGAGTGGACTATAGGAAGGTGGGATTATATGGGCTAATAATGTCTTCACTGTGTGGTTTCTGTTTTCAGGTGCTCTTTGCCTGGTAAACAATCTGAATTCATCTATAAATTTCAGCGAATTCTTGTTACAAATATATATGTAGATTAAATTTATGTTTGATCATTTGTGAGGTATCAAATATGTTGATGCAATTACATAAATATTTTCTTAACTCGAATTAGGATGGATTTTGAATGTGGACTATGGTATCATCCACCTAGATAATACAGTTATTTCACAACAAAAATTTAGCCAAAATGGGTGGACTCACTTCATTAAACTGGGAAGGGAACTGGAATCTCTTTTAACTTCTCTACATTGGATGTATATGTGGTGATTTGCATTGGGCAAAATGAAGGGGAGGCTGGGAAGATCAGTTGGAGGATTGGCAAACTGCTTGAAACATTAAAACTGAGGATAGCTTAGGCTTCTGGGAGGATGATATGCATTTCCTTTTAGCGAAAGCTGTTGGTGTTTAGAAAATTGGATTAATAATATCACATGACATGGGGTTTGCCTATCTGAGAGATTCGAATACCTAGATTTGGAAATTGCATCCACCTCCCCTAGAGTTAAGTAGCATAACCCTATCTAATGCTTGGATTAAGATGGCTTCACTGTCCTCTGATTACTGTCAACATTAAAGAAGGCTAAGAAAATGAAGATATCGATTATTGTCCTCTGATTACCATCGTTGCCGCCATCAAGACTCAAAGGCCGTCGAGGGCATTGTCACTCTCACCCAGGAGGACGATGGTGAACTCCTTTCCTCTTTCAGTCTTTTCATCAAACATCTTTTCTTCTATTCTTATCTATAGCTTTTTAACACAATTTCTGGTTGAAGCTACTCAATAAGGGCTCGAAATTTAATTAATATTGATATTAAGCCTTCTGTAGAAATGTGATTACAAATTATGGGCCCGTGTTTTTTTAAGTGATTATCTATTTCGTTTACGCATTAACAGAGTGGTTTTACACTTAATTTTGTTAATTTGTTGCTTGAAATAGGTGGAGAGATCAGTTTCATACAATGACCATAGAACAAGAAGACCTCCATTGCGCGGAAGAATAGTTTACATTGGCATGTTGGTTAGTGGTTTGACTTTACTCTTTTTTATTAAGCTTATGATCCCAATTTTTTATATTAACATGGTGGATGAAAGAGCTTTCTTCAACTTTTATATAGATTTTATGTGTTTGATTAGTTGTCCTTAGCACTACCTTTTTCTTTCTTCTAATTTTATAGCTATGTGATGGTCATTTATGTTTGGTATCATTATATCTTCAATAATACCTGTCTATTCTCTGTCCCATTGTTAAATAAATTTTCTAACCCTGTAAAGATTGAGATATTAGAAAATTTAGCATTATATTACCCATGAAAGATAGTACAATAAGTCTTGAATCCAAGCCTACAGATAGTTTATGGCTAGCTACAGGAGTAAACTATTCAATATTTCTTCCAAGGTTTTTGTATAGATAATTGACATACAAGCAAGTTGGAACATTTGAGTCGTTGAAGTTATTGATCGTTCATTCCTATTTTTTTTTCTGACAAATAAGTATACAACTTAAAATAATAGAAATGTCAAGCAAGATCAATCCTTAAGAATTGATGGTCAACTCAAAATGTCAATAAAAAAATGTATGAATATATAAAAAAGTATCCTGTGCAACGCACGGGCCAAGTGCTAGTTATAATGAAAGAAAGACAACCCTAATGCGAATAGGAAAAAAAACTAAAAAATACCAAAAAAATAGGTAAAAGGCTAGATGGTTGTTAAATGTTTCGTCGTTCTACTTTCGAAAATGTACTATGATAGTGATTTTGAGTTAGACTCCAAAAGTTATCCTGTTTTGGTTTCTAGCGACGGTTGCCTTTTACTTTGTCCTTCGCTGCCAAATACTTATCTGCAAACATCAAAATATGAATCTAACATGTTAACAATCAATTACATATACAAAATAATTTTGTTTTTTCACAACACGACATAATTAACACAATAATGACATGAACGAGACCACAATTAATTAGTTATTTGTGTGTTGTGTCAAGAATTATTCGCTCCTAATTTGAATTAATCTTATACATATATGTTATATATGCACATAATTGTATGATTATCAACATCATAAAAAATAGTTTTATTAATTAAATTATATTGTATTTAAATCCAAGGAGCGTTACGAAAATTGACATTTATTCAAAATGGATTGATACAACCAAATCACTAGAGCAAAAATGATGATCTATGAGGTTAAAAAATAATGCAATGTTATCTTTGTCTAAACAATATTGGTACAAACTCATCACATTTGAGTAATTATGTAGTGCCCCGGATCAAAACGAGAATAATTGAATAATTAAATATTTGAACCCTGACTTAATAATTATGTGCGTATATTTTGACTGTTTAATTTAATTCGTGCGTTTTAAATAAGTGTTTACTGCACGTTTTAGATCGATAATTTTCCTAGACGTGGAACATAGTATTTTATTTTACCACACGATGCGTATTTAAAAAACGAGAAGATAGAAATGAACTAGAGGTCAATCGGAGACTCATAGCTCAAGTAATGTAGAAAACAGCGAAAATAAAGAATACGACGTATACGAAGAGTATAATATACGAGATATTCTTGATGAATAGTAAAAAGAATATTCCAAAGAATATTCTGATGAATAGTAACTTTTGGAAATCTATAAATAGAGGGCTCATTCAGTTCGTTTTTCACTATTTTTCCGAACAAGCCAAAAAACGACGAAAACGAGTAAGTCTCTCTCTCTTTCCGGGTTTCTGTCTCCGACGGGCCACCGCCGGTGGCCGGAAAATCTCAACATTGTCGGTTTCGGCTGATTTTCGCACACGACGTAGCCATCATCGAGTCGAGTCTAGCACTGCTTCCGGAATTCAATTCTGACTTATCGTTCGCCGGAAAACAGTGAAAAACAGTAGCCCAAACCCTAACCCTAACCCTAACCTTTGCCCCAACCTTTCTCTCTCTTCTGTTTTTCTCTCTCCACCGCGCCGGAGCTGCTGCTGCAGGCCGCCGGAGGTAAGGGCAGGACGCTGGAGGGCCGGCACCGCCGTAGGTGGCGGCGCCGGAGACAGACAGTGGCCATATGTATGTATAGGTGCATGTGTGTGTGTATGTAGGTGTGTTAGTGTGTGTGTGAGTTTGAATGCTGTTGTGGGCGGCACTGGGTGGCGCCGCCCTGCGGGAAAGGTTGGCCGACGCTGGTGATGCGCCGGCGAGGTGTTCCGGTGGGTGTCGCCGGCCAAGTGAATCCGTTGGGGTGTGTATGTGTGTGCGTAACCATGCATATGTGTGTACCTGCGTGTGTGTGTGTGTGTGCACGGCGGTTGGTGGTGGCCGGCGACTGGAAGTCACCGGCCACGGACACGGTGGAGGTGGTGGTCGCCGGCGGCAGGTGGCCGCCGGCCATGGTTGGGAGTCAGTGTGTGTGTATATGAGTGTGTGCGTGGTGAGGGAGTAGATATATAGGTTGTATATGTGTGTTGGTTTGGCCGGAATAGGTGGCCGGCGACGGGGGGTTGCTGGCCAAGGGTCAGGAAAGGGTCGCCGGCCGGAGTTTGGAGAGGTAGGGTTTGATTTTACAAATCTGAGCATCGAAGGATTTTGCGGCGAGATTCAGGGCACTGTTCACCGCCGGAATCCGGCGAGGGGTAGCCGGCGGTGCAATGTTTCTGGCGGACCTGGTGGTGGTGGCATACGGCGGCGGCGCCGCGACTGGTGGCGCCGGGAAGAGTGGCCGTCGAGCAGGGTCGACGCCGGGAAGCCTGGGCGCGAGCCTGGCCGAGCTGCCGAGAAAACTCGGCCAGCTGCCGAGACGCATGCGCACGCTGCCGAGAAAACTCGGCAGCCGCCGAGACCCGTCACCCACGCTGCCGAGAAGCGCCGAGCGTCGGTGCGCGAGCGCGCGCGACGTCGGGTGCTGGGCGCGCGCGCCGGGTGCGTGCCGGCGAGCGTTTTCACACATCGTTCTGTTTCGGATGTTTTCATCGAGTCATCGGGAGTCGGCGGTCCCAGTCAAAGTCAACCCTCGACCAAAATTACCAAAATACCCCTCAAACTTGAAATGCTCCGTTCGAGCTCGTTTTAACTCCGATCGAGCTCATTCTTTTTTCGTAGCGACCCAAATTCCATTCTCTATCATCTCAGCCTTTGAAACTGATCATGCTCTCTCGTTTCTTCGACCTCAATCTTTAGGTCTCTCGATCCGGTGCGGCTTTTACGATCATTTCTTTCACCAGGAGTTTTTATAGCTTTAATTATGTTTATTAAGGATCTAAGAAACACCATGACTTATTTAGGCTATCAGTTGGAAGGAGCTTGTGATACTTGATCTTTGGTCCTTGCTACTCACGTGGTAACCACCGAATAAGGTGGGGGTAATTTCTATCTCTTTATCTGTTTACAACTTTCCCTATTTAATGCATGATTGGCGGAATACTAAATGTTGTGATTATATGCTATGTTTATGTGTCATGTTATACTGTGAAAAGACGTGGGTCCACATACATTCTTTTGTAGGGTCGGGTGATTCCCGTACCTGAGATGAGTAGGGTCGGGTGATTCTCGTACCTGAGATATGTAGGGTCGGGTGATTCCCGTACCTGAGATTTGTAGGGTCGGGAGATTCCCGTACCTGAGATTCGTAGGGGTAAGTCAGGGAATACCCGCACCTGAGTTTGGGTTATGAATTACGTGCTGTGCATTTTATGTGTTGTGACTAAGTGCCGATTTGGTATATTCTATTTCATTTATCCGTCCAATGTTATAAGAGGTGGATTTCATCCCCATAAGTGTATTCCACGCACTAACCCCTATTCTGTAACTCACGTTACAGGTGATGGCGAGCAGGGTGATCCTTAGAGAGAGGGATGATGGTGTTCTATCTAGGCTGTTGTATTTTAAGTTTGTTGGTTCACAACAGTTAAATAATGATTTTGTAAAACTCATTTTGTAAAGTACAATCTTGTGTTGATTTTGGGATGATGGATCCTGATGTATCTTCCGCTGGTATGTTAAATGTTTTATTTCGGCTTAACGTCGGGGATTTGTATTTTGTAAAATCGTCTCCTTTCTATTTTCAAATGTTTCTATTTTATTTCATGTACGTCTTTTTCCCCTTCTTTCTTCACGCCCAAAGAGAAAACTCTGATATTTTTTGACCGAAAGATTTTGGGATGAGTATAATTATGCACATGTTATCTTTGTCTAAACAATATTGGCACCAACTAATCATAGTAATTTTGAGTATAATTATGCACATGTTGTTCGTACGTTGCAGCCTTGGCATCCAAGTCCAACATGCTACATGCATGATTGATATTTTCATAATTCAATTCTTGAAAATAAAATTTGGTTTTGCAATAATCGGTAATATTTAAATGATAAATCAAATTAATCAATCTTATTCTAACAATATCGTATCGCAACCTTGATTTTACGGATATATCGATGGATATAACGATATCGTGAAAAATTTAAAAAAATTATGGAAACTCTATTAAAATTTGGAAATTTTACATAAGATTTTACAAACTATTATAACATAAAAAATGCATATATTTAATTTGAAATCTCAACAAAATGACATGTTTACAACATACATATAAATAATAAACATACAAAAGCTTTACGAAAATTGACATTTATTCAAAATTGATTGATACAACCAAATCACTAGAGCCAAAATGATGATCTATGATGTTCAAAAATAACAGATGCAATGTTATCTTTGTCTAAACAATATTGGTACCAACTCATCACATTTGAGTAATTATGAGTATAATTATGCACATGTTATCTTTGTCTAAACAATATTGGCACCAACTCATCATAGTAATTATGAGTATAATTATGCACATGTTGTTCGTACGTTGCAGCCTTGGCATCCAAGTCCAACATGCTACATGCATGATTGATATTTTCATAATTCAATTCCTGAAAATAAAATTTGGCTTTTGCAATAATCGGTAATATTTAAATGATAAATCAAACTAATCAATCTTATTCTAACAATATCGTATCGCAACCTTGATTTTACGGATATATCGATGGATATAACGATATCGCGAAAAATTTAAAAAAATTATGGAAACTCTATTAAAAATTTGGAAATTTTACATAAGATTTTACAAACTATTATAACATAAAAAATGCATATATTTAATTTGAAATCTCAACAAAATGACATGTTTACAACATACATATAAATAATAAACATACAAAAGCGTTACAAAAATTGACATTTATTCAAAATTGATTGATACAACCAAATCACTAGAGCCAAAATGATGATCTATGAGGTTCAAAAATAACAGATGCAATATTATCTTTGTCTAAACAATATTGGTACCAACTCATCACATTTGAGTAATTATGAGTATAATTATGCACATGTTATCTTGTCTAAACAATATTGGTACCAACTCATCACATTTGAGTAATTATGAGTATAATTATGCACATGTTATCTTTGTCTAAACAATATTGACACCAACTCATCACAGTAACTATGAGTATAATTATGCACATGTTGTTCGTACGTTGCAGCCTTGGCATCCAAGTCCAACATGCTACATGCATGATTGATATTTTCATAATTCAATTCTTGAAAATGAAATTTGGCTTTTGCAATAATCGGTAATATTTAAATGATAAATCAAATTAATCAATCTTATTCTAGCAATATCGTATCGCAACCTTGATTTTACGGATATATCGATGGATATAACGATATCGTGAAAAATTTAAAAAAATTATGGAAACTCTATTAAAATTTGGAAATTTTACATAAGATTTTACAAACTATTATAACATAAAAAATGCATATATTTAATTTGAAATCTCAACAAAATGACATGTTTACAACATACATATAAATAATAAACATACTAAAGCGTTACGAAAATTGACATTTATTCAAAATTGATTGATACAACCAAATCACTAGAGCCAAAATGATGATCTATGAGGTTTAAAAATAACAGATGCAATGTTATCTTTGTCTAAACAATATTGGTACCAACTCATCATATTTGAGTAATTATGAGTATAATTATGCACATGTTATCTTTGTCTAAACAATATTGGCACCAACTCATCACAGTAATTATGAGTATAATTATGCACATGTTGTTCGTACATTGCAACCTTGGCATCCAAGTCCAACATGCTACATGCATGATTGATATTTTCATAATTCAATTCTTGAAAATAAAATTTGGCTTTTGCAATAATCGGTAATATTTAAATGATAAATCAAATTAATCAATCTTATTCTAATAAGTTTTTAAAAATATTTCCCCATAAAAGAACTATTGCTGCTACAAAATATTTTTAAAATTCTAATAAAATTTATTTTTGGTCTAAAAATACATATTTTGTAAAAAATCTTTATTCTTGGATAAATATCGATATTTTACGATATATTTGTGATATTTTTCGTTTCACATTGAGACGGATGGATATGGATATCGATATGGATATTTGCGATATATCTGCTATGTCCCAGAAAATTTTTTATTTACTACCACCAGTGATATACGCAATAGTTTTAATATTGGCTATCTAATGATATCATTATATTTGATGTCATTCAAATACTTATTCTAATGATTTTTTAAAATATTTCCCCATAAAAGAACTATTGCTGCTACAAAATATTTTTAAAATTTTAATAAAATTTATTTTTGGTCTAAAAATACATATTTTGTAAAAAATCTCGATTTTTGGATAAATATTAATATTTTGTGATATTTTCACGATATTTTCTCATTTTTTTTCTAATTTTACACTGAGACGGACGGATATGGATATCGATATGGATATTTGCGATATATCCGTGATATATCGAGATATCCTGGAAAAAAAAAATTACCCCACATATCCATATCGCAACCTTCAAAATATGGATATATCGAACGAATATTGGGATATTTTCATCCTTGTTTAAATCTAACAAATAATAATTCATTTAAATAAAAAATGAAGTTAATTATAATTAATTATTGATAAATCAGTAAATCTATCAGTTGAATTGTTCCAACTACCATCAACTAGTACACGGATTATTTTGATCACCAATTCAATTATAAAACACTCTAGAAAAATTATAAAATAATTTTAAAACATTATTTATTCAATATAATTACACAAATAGGATTTTAAAACAAATCGAAAGTTAGAATAAAAAGTTAACCCATCGATATCCATCATAATCCGTAGATTTTTTTTTCATTTTCCCGTTCCTAATTAACCCATCACAATACTTGTTTGGGTAAATGTCAAATTTATTTACATAAACAATAATAATAATAATAATAATAATTTAGGCTAAAGAAAAGAGAGGAGAAAAACTATACAGGAAAGAGAATAGAAAAAAAACTTAATCCAACTAAATACAAAAATAAAGAGAGAAGAGATTATTTCACCAAAATAATAAAAATAAATAAAAAGAGATAAAAATGAAATCCACTAGTACAAGAAATTAAAGTTGATATCAGGACTCCACTCTCTCTCCTGCCGTTACCAGATCATATCCTTCCTTCACGTCAGAATGTTTCCAGGATCCCTCCAAAATTTGCTGCAATTCCCTCAAAAAATTTCAATTCCCTCCATAATACATTATCTTCCTTCAGAAACTATTTTAGTTTCTCCCACCATAATTTCAATTCCCTCCATAATACATTTCTCCTCTACGGTTTCTTTCAGTCTTTCTTCATGTCAACTCCTAATCAGAGAAACTCTTCAAGTATGTTCGTTTTCATGGTTTTGGTATTTAGTATATGGTACCCTAGTTCGTTACTCTGTTTGCAAGACTTTGTGTGATATACAAATCATAATTGAATCATAACAGTATATCTTATGTGAAAATGATTATCAGCTTGCATGGTTTTAGTTGTTGGTGCGATGATTGAGAAATAGGAGTAGAATGTTAAGATTTTGGAATGAGAAATTATAGGTTGTTTTTGAAAATTTTGATATGGTTCAACTATGTGAAAATTTTGGTTAATTTGTTTCTTTACTACAGATATCTTGTTGATTATGGAAAATGTAGTTAGCTCTCTTTGTTCTTACTACATTGTTATTACTTGCAAGATATGCAGAAGATTCAGACTATTTTCCCAGCATTGTTTACCATTCTATGGTTAGATTTTCAAGTACCAGGGATGAGTTTTGATGATGATTGTTCTTATTGTATTATCTAAAACCATAAGCTTATGGTAGTTTCTAGTTGTTCCCTGAATATACCTCTGGAGTTTACATGATTAGGAAACTTTTTCCATATTGTTTTGATAACTTCTCTAGGCATAATTTTGTTTAATTTGTCTTTTATTGCAGCAGTACATGATACTATCATCATTCTATATATGCAAGCACATCTTTGAATGCTTTGATATCTATGACAAGTTTGAAGTTGTAATTACTTCTAACATGTTTCTTATTTTTCAAAGCAGTTCCAAACATGAACAATTCCAATCTAGACACTAATGAGACCTTCGAGTTGCAGCAAGATTCTCAACAAAAATCCAATAATATAGAGGAAAACAATATCACCGGTGGTTGTATATCAGTCCAATTATATGTTTCTAATAATATTTTTATAATGTTATTGTTATTTACAATTCAGATGCAGAGACATCTCAAAGAAAGAGAAGAGGGGTGACTACTAGTATCTCAGTTGAAAAGAAGAGACGGGGAACTACAAAGCTAGATATTACTATACATCGAGTTCGGAATCGAATTGTTGGTGAAAATGCTAAGGAATTCAAAACTGAAGCAGGTGTCCTTCTTAAACAACATGTACCACTCCAATATCCAAAATGGAAGAACATTTCGTTGGACATCAAAAGGAAGTTGTTGCTCGGGCTTAAAGTTTAGAGTTATAGAAAATGATGTTATTTACTCATTATATGTGTTGACATATACTAATCAAAATCAATGATGCAGCAAAAGTTTACTTTCCAAGATGATCTTCAAGCCAAGACAGTGATTTATCAACAATTGAACCGTCAATATAGGAGTTACCGACACAAATTGCACGACCATTACCTTAAAAAAAAGGGCGTCCCACTACAGTAAGCCAAAGTGATTGGGTTTCTTTGATCAACTATTTTGAAAATGGTGACTTTAAGGTATTTAAAATTTTAGACATTTTAGTTTCATTTGTTTGTGCTTATGTGAATTTAAGGTAATATATATTTTGTTTACAAAAAGTAATAATCAAAATAATTTTCTTATTATAAAAAAACTAATGAAACTTGATATTTTTGGTTATCTATAATTTAGGTGCTTATTTTAGTTTCACTTAATTGTATGCAGGATGTTAGTGACCGAAACCAAAAAAATCGAAATTTTTTGAAAATGGGCAATACTTGTGGGACCAAATCTATTGCACAAGGCTGCTATGAAGATGTAAGTGACTACAAATCAATATTATTTTGTAGTGAGACTATTGATACTTTTAACAATGATTATACTTTACATGACAGCGGGATCCTGAGACGGGAGAAGAGCCAACACGAACAATTTCATGGAAAAAATCAAAATATAGCAACAAGAAAAATGATTGGGTTGATGAAGCTTCTAAAGATGCATATGTAAGATTGTTTATAACATACAACAACTAATTAGTTGAATGTTATTATTCACTAAATTATTTAAGTGCTTTATAATCTTGACTATCTCTAATAATTTGAGTATATATATCAGATGTTGGTTTGACCATGAACACAAAACAGCCGTTGTATTTAATTTATATTTCTCAGTTGAGTATGCCTATGATTGTGCAAAACAATGTAAAATGTTTTCTACTCTTTTTTTATTATCAGCTTGCATGATTTTCTTGTTGGTGAGATGACTAATAAATAGGAGTTGAAAATGTTGAGATTTTGGAGGAACTAATAGGTTGTTTCTGAAAATTTTGATATGGTTCAATTATGTGAAAATTTTGGTTCGTTTGTTTATATCTACATGAGAGACATAATGCTTGTCCGTGGTAATTCATTATGCCACCATCATAAACACATTAGTATGTGTAAATTTCAAATCTTTGCTGCTATAACTAACTGGACTAGGCTATGACACAAAATGTTACTCTGGTGATCTGAATCTCTATTAGTATTGTACAGAATAATAAAATTTTGTCTGGTTATTATACAAATGCACACAGCTGAGTTATAAATTAGTCATGTTTCTCAGTGTGAAATCTTAGTTATTCAATAATCTTTTTATTTTATATATTGGAATGACCTCATATTGATAATATATGCATCGAGTTGTTCCTACAAGAAAACCAGTACTAGGAAGAAAAGTATCTTGTTAATTATGGAGGAAGTAGATAGCTCTCTTAGTTCTTCATTACTACCATGTCATACTAGTTTTACAAGATATGCAGGACATTGAGACATTTATTCTGCTCTTTTTTGATGAAATTTATGTTTAAGATTATAAACCCGTGTAGTATCCAATTTTGCAATTTTTTTTATAATCAAGTGTTAATTTTGTAAAAATAGATATGATACTGAGAAAATTGTAGAGTATTAGAACAATAGAATCAGAGAGTAAAATCAACATATAATATGTAAAATCTAAACTATTGGAAGCACGATCGAAGAGAAACATTGACATATGATAGTTTACTTGCTATTACCTCTCTCCAAAATAATGTTAGCAATAGGATTTTAAGATCTTGACACATGCAAAGTTATTAACTCCATAATAATATATTTTTTAGGAAAAAATTGTTGCATTGCAAAGGGGGGAGATGATCAGATTGCGATGACTGAAGATGAAGCCTTTGTGGAGGTGTTTGGACCAGAAAAACCTCATCGATTGCGTGGTTGTGGAGATGGCTTGAAGCCACCCTCAAAACGAGGTGAAAGAATTAATGTTGAACTACTAAAGGAGAATGAGAATTTAAGGAGGCAAGCTGAAGATGATCGGGAATCAATTCAAACATTGAAGACAAAGAATGAAGAGTTGAGCTCACGATTGCAGTCCTTAGAAGCCAAACTTCCTGAAATCCTTCAAACTTTGGCACAAATAAGTCACGCTCCATCATCTAATGTAAGTAATTTTTTTTTAGAATAGTTATTTATTTACTAATTCTAGTAGAAAACTTAAATGAAGTTTCTATATTTTATTGTAGATATTTAACTAAAGAAGTTGGTTATCATATCTTATATTCTATAGTTAAATTGTTGTACATATATGATGTTGCTGGAATTATGTTTTACATATTTTGCTTGTAAATGGTTTACTAAAGAAGTTGTTATATATATAAATATATGTGATTAGGATTAGAATAGTCTAATTGTAGAAGAAAACTTATATAGTATAACTTATGTTCTATTTTTAAAGAAGTTGCATTTCACTAAAATAAGAATTCTTCTTACTGTATAAAGACCTATGTGCTTGAATCAATATTAGAGTTCAAGTTTGCCAAAACTATATTAATTTGAAAATTTTGTTTTTGAGTTGTTTTGGTATTTTTCTTGTACTCAATGTTCATAAATACTTCACTTTTTTGCAGGTTTAAAAGGCTGGAAGCTTTTTTGAATAAATTGGTGTATCTATGTAATTTCTATCTAACCGTTTAACTAGTTTATATAGTTCACTTTACACTTTATAGTTGTGATAGTCAGTCTTATTCTCTTTGTTGTATAAGTCAATGTTTGTGCTTATACTAAGTATGTGCTTATGTCTTGGATATTAATGTATTTTAAACTTGCACTTTTGTGTTTGGTGTTATATTTTAATGATATATGTTTCATTTTATTTATAAAATGTTGGTGGAATTTGAAAATTTTAGTTTTTTTGTATACTATAGAAATATTCATACAAGTGTGTGTGTATATATATATATATATAAAAGCAAAGACAATAATTGAAATATATTTATGAAATATTATATATTATTTTTTAATCAAATTTTATTTAAAATAATAATTTAATTAATAAATGTTGTGATGAAAATTTTAAGGCTTTAGTGATAACCACATCTTAATTAGTGACACTTCTTATATTATACGTAAAAAAAAGTAGTAACAAATTATGTTGTGACTAGTTTAGAATTATAATTAAAAAATATTTGTCACAATATCATATATAATATTATTTAATATAATATAATAAAATAGATGTTGCGATGAAACTTAAAGGCTTTAGTGACATGAATTAGTTGTGAATAAAAGTGGCAATTGTAGAAACAACATTTGTTTGTCACAACAGAAGCAGTTTTAGTGACAAAACATAAATGTGACTAAAGCATTGGGTTATAGTGACAATAAATATATGTGACTATAATATAAGTTTTTAGTGACAAAATATGAATGTAACTAAAGGGATTGCTATAGTGACAACTATTCATTTTCATGACTAATCTTATAGTCACAATACTTATAGTCACAAGCTAGCGACAACTTAAAAAGTTGTTACAATTTGGTTTTAGTGACAATATTTAAAATATAGTGACAGAAAATCTCGTCACTAAAAACAATGTTTTTTGTAGTAGGCATTTGACGACCATCAAAGAAGTCCCAAACAGCCCCACACACATCGGATCCCACAATCTCCCAACAATGCTGAAAAAACAGAGCCGAGAAACCATCCGGACCCAAAACACTATCTCTGGAAATGCTAAAAACAGCCTCCTTGATCTCCTCGCGACTTGGCTTCTTAAAAGCCGGCACAAAATCCAACTGGGATGGAGGGCAAAACATCGGATCCACCTGGCTCAGCTCCAAGCCCTCATCCAAAAAGAGCTGCTGAAAAAACACACTGGCGGAATCCCGGATCTCCTAAGGGGATATAAGAACCGTACCATCCTGGGTGATAGAATGAATACGATTAGCACACCTTTTCCTCTTGACCAGGGAGTGGAAAAAATGAGTATTCCTCTCCTCTTCAGCAGCCCAACGGCAAGCCGACTTCTGTCTCCAAAAATCCTCCTCAATATGAAGCAACAGAGTTAGCTCCGCGGTAGCCTTTCTCAAAGCCATCCGAGACAACTCTGTCGGAGCCTCATCATGAGCCTTCTCAGCATCCAAAACCACCTGCTCAGCCTGACCCTTCTTCTTGAAAATGTCACCAAAGACATTCCAATTCCACCACTTGAGCCGCTGTTTAATCCGACGTAACTTGGTCTGAAGTCTGAGCATCCCCACCTCACGACATGGAAAATCCGAAACCTGAGCCACAGTTCGACGAAAATCAGCATGACGAACCCACATACTCTGAAACCGAAATGACGATGGCACACGCTCCAACTGAGTAGAGACCGAAATCAACATAGGAGCATGGTCTGACCAAGTCCTCGAAAGGTGCAAAACCTCCGTCTTAGGAAACAGGTCCAACCATCGATTAGAATACAACATCCTATCCAACCGTTCCTGCAGCTCCCCCCTCTGCCAAATAAACTGAGAACCAATAAAACCAGCATCAGCTAACCGTATCCAACCGACGATCCGACAAACCACCAAACCTCTCATGATCATGCAGAATACAGTTCAAATCGCCCCTACAAGCCAAGGAGTATCCCTAACCGTTTCTGCAATACCTCGAAGAGCATCCCAGAGCTCCCTCTTCTCCATCCTAGAACACTTTGCATAAACAGCAGACAAAACAAAAGTCCGAGGAAACAACCCAGAAGAAACTTGAACCTGAAGCAACTGATCCAAATCCTGAACTGTAGCGATCTGAAAAGCATCCGAAAAAAGAATTCAAATCTTATTACTCCGATTCGCCAAAGCAGAAGAAAAACCCAACCGACGATAGAAAAGGATACATCCAAATCCACCATCGGCTCCAAAATCACAAGCAGCTGAACCCGGTGCTGCCGGCAAAGAAAACATAAGTGTGTCTGAGTAGGTGGGTTCCCGACACCCCTTGCATTCCACACCAAAAAATGAGACATCATAAATCCGGAGGCCTGCCAGCCGCAACAATCCGAGTGTAGCACCCCGGACCAAAATGAAGCATAATTTATTAATTAAATATTTAAACACATGATTTAATAATTATGTGCGTATATTTTGACTGTTTAATTTAATATGTGTGTTTTAGATACGTGTCTAATGCGAAGTTTAGACGGATAATTTTCTTGGACATAGTATATAGAATATTTATATACCACGTGAAGCGTATTTGAAAAACGAGAAGATAGAGACGAACTAGAAGTCAATCGGAGTTACGTAGCTCAACTAATGAAGAAAACAGTGAAAACGAAGAATACGACGTATACGAGGCGTATACGAAGAGTATAAAATACGAGATATTTCTAACCAAGAACTTATCATGAACAGTAACTTGGGATATTTTCGATGAATAGTATTTTCCAAATTCTATAAATAGAGGGCTCAGTCGATTCATTTTTCACCGTTTTCCCGAGCGAGCCGAACGAGCCGAGCGCAACGAAAACACGTAAGTTCTCTCTTCTCCCTCCTCTTTCTCTCTCTCCTCTCTTTTCTGCCTCCGGTGCGCCGCCGCCGGTGGCAGGTTGCCGGAAAATCTCAACGTTGTCGGTTTCGGCCAATTTTCGTACACGACGTAGCTCTTGACGAGACGAGTCTAGGACATCTTCCGGAATTCAATTTCGATTTCTCGTTCGCCGAAAAATTACGAAAAACAGCCTTGAAACCCTAACCCTAACCCTTCATCAACCTTTCTCTCTCCTCTGAGTTTTCTCTCTCCACCGTGCCGGAGCTGCTGCCAGAGGTCGTGGCCCGACATTGGAGTGTCGGCGCCACCGTGGGTGGCGGCGCCGGAGATGGACAGTGGCTATATATATGTATGTATGCATGTGTGTGTGTTGTATGGTGTATGAGTGTGTGTGTTCGTGCATGCTGTTGGAAGCGACGCCGGGGGACGCCGCCGTGAGGGAAGGAACGGCCGGTGACGGGAGGTCACCGGTGAGGTGGAGGAGAAGGCAGCCGGCGGCTGGTAGCCGCCGGCCAGGCTTGACAGTGAGTGTTTGTGTGTTTGAGCGTGTGTGTGTGTGTGTCTCATGCGTGTCTATATATGGCTGTGTGTGTGCTTAGGGCTGGCCGGGAAAGGTTGCTGGCGACGGGGGGTCGCCGGCGGAGGGTTTGGGAGTGGTCGCCGATGATTGGAAGTCGTCTCCGGCCGGAGTTTTGGAGTTGGGGTTGGGTTTCGAAAATCTAGGTATCAAAGAGTTTTGCGGGGAGGTTTAGAGCACTATTCATCGCTGGAATCCGGCGAGTGATGGCCGGAAGTGGTAGCCGGCGGTGCGAGGTATCCGGCGAACTAAGTGGTGGCGGCGGACGGCGGCACCACCGCGTCGGGTGGCACCGTGAAGATGGCGCGTCGAGCAGGCCAGACGCCGGGAACCTAGGAAAGACCTGGCCGAGAAAACTCGACCAGCTGCCGAGCGTCGACACCCGCTGCCGAGAAAACTCAGCAGCCGCCGAGACCCACGCACACACTGCCGAGAAAACTCGGCAGCCTGCCGAGCCGAGGACCCGAGCTGCCGAGAAAAATCGGCAGCTGCCGAGACCGCCGGGTTCCGCACGCACCCGTACGCGCCCGTGTGCGCCCGTCGGGTTCCGACGTGCACGCGACGCCGTGTTCTCGATCCGAACCCCATTTTTCCACCGTACGTCAACATCGAGTCGTCACTGACGAGATGTCGTGGGCCCGGTCAAAGTCAACTCTTTGACCAAAATTACCATAATACCCCTAGACCTAAATTGCTCCGTTCGAGCTCGTTTCAACTCCTATGTGATCGAAATTCCTTTCTCTTTCATATCAGAGGCTGAACTGATCCTTCCATTCTCGTTTCTTTGACTCCAATCTTTAGATCTACCGATCCATCTCGTCTCAATCGATCGTGTCTTATCCGATATCGTTTATAGCTTTAATTATATTTATTAAGGATGTAAGAACACCGTAACGTATGTAGGCTATCAGTTGGATTGAACATCGAGACACGGAATCTTTGGTCCTCGCTACTCACGTGGTAACCACCGAACAAGGTGGGGGTAAACTCTAAACCCTAATCTTTGTGTTTCCATTAACGAATGCATGAATGACGATATATGAACATACGATATGTGACTATATGTTGTGTTCGGTGGGGGTAACTTCTGAATCCTAAATAACTCTATGTTTAATATGTGACTAATACGATATTGCTTTCTGGTTGTGATATATGGACTGTTGAAACCTATATATGGTGATTATATGTTGAAAGTGGGGGATAATTGTTAAACCTTACGTGTCGTGGTTATATGTTTTTGTTTAGTGTGTCCTTTGGGTTGTGTGTCTGTTAAATTACGGGATAATTGGGGTCTGTAGAGTCATGGGCTTTGTGCTCATTAGGCTGTGTGGTGTGTTCACTAGTGAGTCATGGGCTATGTGCTCATCAGGCTGTGTGGTACACTAGTAAGTCATGGGCTTTGTGTTCATCAGGCTGTGTGGTATGTTCACTAGTAAGTCATGAGCTCTGTGCTCATCAAGCTGTGTGGTGTGTCCTTTAATAAGTTATGGGCTTTATGCTCATTAGGCTGGGTGTCCATGAATAATCCGAATATTGTGCTATGCATTATATATGATTGTTTTGTGTGACTGCTTAAACTAAGAAAGTATTCACCACGAGTGTATTCAACATACTCACCCCCTACCTGTACTCACACTATAGGAGATGAAGAAAGTGAAGACGCGTAGAGAGAGGGGTGTCCTATCAGCTGTGTCCATCTTCTGGTTTTGTCTTTTAAAGATAGGTTGTTCGTTTATAAAAGAAAACTGTATTTCTCCTTCTTTGTACAAGATCCTGATGTTTTTCCGCTGAGTATGGTTTCAAACTCATTCTTTTATCGGTTGTATCCGATGTTTTAAGTGTACCGCTTCTTATCCTCTCCTGTTTCTTTCTATTTTTATATCATGTACGCCTCTTTCCCCTTTCCCTCTTAACGCCCAAAAACGAAAAACTCTGATATTTTGACCGAAAGATTTTGGGGCGTTACACCGAGCACTCCTATGACGTCTCTGGGTCGCCGTCTCCATACGGACCTCAACAATGGCATCCAAAGGCTCACCAACCTCCTCATCAAAACCATCATTTGTCTTCACCTCCGAGAGAGAAGTGGTGACAGAACTCACAAGTGTAGGGGACAGCTGGACGTAGGGGACATCATCAGAAGTCTCAGGGTCCCGCGACATCTCATGACCACTCGGCTGAGACTCCACATCCTCTATAGCCATCTGCACATCCAGAGGCTCCCCTCATCAATCAAAACACTGAACCGGTTCAAACCCAGGATCGGCTCGTCCAGCAGGTCATCCTCCTGCTCGTCGAAACGATCCACTCCATCAGAAAAAACAACAAGAGAGAGCTCATCGGTCCCAGAAACATCCTCCTGACGGGCCCTAGAGGTCTCCCCTACCTCACGAACCACTCTCTTTCCCTCCTTCCGGACCCATGCGTCCGGCTAAGCAGGCACCTTAGGCTCCTTAGGGACAGGAGCTGGCCTCTACCGAGGCGGAGGTCGAGGAGCATTCCCACTTCGAAAACACCTATCGAGGGTATGCCCTACCAAAGAACAACCCATGCAGAAATAAGGAATGAACTCATAGTGCACCTTCAGCTCGTGCCTAACCTGTCCATCCTAAACAAATACACGCTGAACCCGAGGCTGCAGCAGGTCAATCTCAACACATATCCGAACCTCTGTAAACTTTGACTGGCTAGCCGTCAAATTATCAAACTGTATCGGACGACCAATAGCCTGGCCTATCGAAACCAACATCTCTCTACAAACAAAGTGCGTTGGAGGAGTGGGGATACTCACCCAAACCGGAACAATCGAGGACTCCTTCGTCAGATCGAAATCGGGGGTCCACTTGAAAACCCTCATGACATGTGCCTCTATCTGCCATGTCGCCTTCGTCCAGAGCCTAGAGAAATCAATCTCCTGCTCAAACCGAATCAGGATGTGCCGATGGTTCAGCTTATGCAGCTTGAACCCTCTAGAAAGCTTGAGATCCAAAAGAAACTTGGAAACAACAGAAGCATGGGGAATCTCCCTCGAGAACTTCCCCACTAGAGTAAACTGGAAGGGAGCCACCATCCGATCCACTTCCGGGCGAGAGATAGAGATCATTGGGTCTCTCTCATGCTCACTCAGATGCCCAAACCGAGTTTGGAGCTCCGCCTCAGAGATGAACCTCTGACGTGAGGGTGGGGGTCGATTAGACGCGGCACGTGCTTTACCAAGCACGGCCTCAGCAAAGGAAGGAGGATCAGAGTGTGACATTAGCCGAGGGAATAATAGGAATGGCCAAGGGAGAAGTACCACTACTCAATGGTAACAAATTAGAAGGGCTCGGCTCATTATGGATATGGGCCGAGTCACCCTCAACATGGTGGGATAAAAAGTGGTTTTGGGCTATGTGTGAAGAAGCATACGGCAAAGGAGGGGCCGAAGTGGAATCTAAAAGGGCTGAAGGAGAGGAATCCACATGGACCAAAGTCAAAAGATTTCCCAAAGTATTATGAGAGGTATTTGGGCCATCTAAAGCGAAAGAGAAAGGCTGGGGAGATGGGATGGAAATATGAAGGGGGTTACGTGGCCCACATGAGGGGAGGGAAGGAGTGTGGACAAAAGCATCATCAAAGTGGGAGGCAAGAAACAAAAGGGCGGTGGCATTAAATGTTGGAGAGGAGAAGTCAACATTTCCGTCTAAGACCATTTTATCATGAACCAAGGACATGGGGCATGGGCCATGTGTGAGGAGAGAGGGTGGTTTACCAAGATCAACACCATGCAAAAGGAGGGAAGAGAGAGAAGGTTCGGTGGAAACGAAGTGATGGGAAGAGGAGAGAGGTTTAGCAAGCATGTGATCAAAGTCAAAGATAGTGGCTCCTAATGATGAGTCTAGGGGCATAGTGGACATATGTGGTTATTTTAAAGCATGCAAATTGTTGCATGTAGCAAAAAGAGGAGAAGGTTGCGTGTTGGAAGAGAGATAAATGTGTCCATCATCATCACCCTTGGAAGCATCGTCCATGGCATTTTCCTTAACCAAAGAAGACGATGGAGAGTCGGCAAAGAGCACCGGCGACTCAACTGGAAATGTCTCCAAAAGATCACGAAATTTCGAAACAAAAGAAGGGTTCGAAAGCTTGGATGTTATCAAAGCAAACTAATTATCATCATCCATCATCAAAGACGAAAGAGAAGTAACAAACTAAGCCCGAAACCCGACGCTACACAAGACAAAAAAATAAAGAAGAGAACACCGCCGATTGGAGAGGAGGACACAAAAGAGCAACCATGCAAATAAACAAGGTAACAAGACACAACACAAAAACAAAAAATAAGGACAGAAAGGACGAAGAAGAAAAGAGCAAAGGACGACCCAAAAACAAGAAAATAAAAAAGAAAACTAACCAGTAGGAAGACACCACTTAAGAAGACGATCACATTCGACCATAACATGAAGGATTTGAACGGTGAAAGTGGCGGGAAAAAGCATCCCCAAAAGCTCCAAGATGGCAGTGGCTAACTTGAATTAGAGTGTAGGAAAAGATATACATCTGCACTAGGTACTTGTTGTTGTTATATTGATGTTATTTATGTTGTTGAGTTACATGGGATAGATGTTAAGGGTTAGCTTTCGCATGTTATCTCAAGAATTATGTCTAGAGTCCGACCACGAAGGAATCAGCCACCAATGGCTAATCCGCTCGAAGAAGATGCGGATACCATGATGGGATGATTATTACAACAATCAGTATTATGAGTTGAAGAAGAATAAGAATGAGGAAAGAAAGTGAAACTGAAGTCGATAAGGGTTGTCAAGATAAAACGAGTGTTGGTTGGAAAAATGAGAAACAGAAGTATGATCCGGTTAGGAAGGTTCGAGAAAGAATGGGAGTAGCTCAGGACTAACCAAAGTTCTGAACATCGACATAGCAAAATAGTCGAGGCCTGCAAGTTCCTTCATGAGAAATGGAAAGAACGAAATGACATGGGAATAAGAGGATGAGATTCTGACGAAGTAGTTCATCATGTCGTTTCTTAGTACACGTTTAATTTCGAGGACGAAATTCTTTTAAGGGGTAAGGGATGTAGCGCCCCGAACCAAAAATGAAGCATAATTGAATAATTAAATATTAAAACCTTAATTGAATTATTATGTGCGTTAATTATGACTGTTTAATTTAATTACGTGCATTTCAGATACGTGTTTGATGCAAGTCTTAGATTGATAATTTTCTAGACATGGAACCTAGAAGATTTTTATACCATTAGATGCGTAACGGAAAAATGAGAAGATAGACATGAACTACAGGTCAATCGAAGACCCGTAGCTTAAGTTACGACGAAAAGGGTAAAATACGAAGTTTCGGAAAAATGAAGGGTGAACTCTTGATGAATAGTAAAAAGAATATTCTAAAGAATATTTCGATGAATAGGGGCTCATTCAGTTCAAAAATTATCGTTTTTCCAAACGAGCCTAAAGAGACGAAAACTGGGCGCAGTGGCGCGCGCTTGGTGCCGACGCTGCCGAGAAAACTCGGCAGCTGCTAAGCCTGGCCGAGTCCGCCGAGTGCTGGGCATGCAGGCCTGCCGAGGCCGCCGAGCCGGGTTGAGTGCTGCCGAGACCGCCAAGGTTTGCTGACCCGCTGCCGAGGGCGAGCGCGCGCAGTGCGTGTGCCGGTGAGCATTGTCGCACATTGATCCGTTTCTGATTTTTTCGTCGAGTCGTCAGGAGTCGGGGGTCCCGGTCAAAGTCAACCCTTTGACCAAAATTACCAAAATACCCTCAACCTTAAAATGCTATGTTTGAGCTCGTTTTAACTCCGATTGAGCTCATTCTTTTTCCGCCGTGACCTAAATTCAATCCTCTATCATCTCAGCCATATTGACTGATTATCCATCCTCATTTCTTCAACTCGAATCTTTAGAGTTCTCGATTCGTCGCGGCTTTTACGATTGTTTTTCCTCTGGGATCTTTTATAGCTTTAATTATTCTGTGGTACTCGCTACTCACGTGGTAACCACCGAACAAGGTGGGGGTAAACTCTATATGAGTAGAAATGATGATGTATGATGTTCGAATATGAATTTAAGCATGATGTTACAAATCATATTTGATATGTTATATGCACGTATGATGAATTTGCAACCTTCAGATGAAATACCTTGTGAACTATATGCTATGTTTAATTAATGTGATTATATGTTGCGAATACTATATTCATTCTATCATATTGTGAGAGAACGAAAGTCTACGTTCATGAGAATAGTCATAGAGTTTACTTTCACGTTACGGGGTATCTAGGGTCCGTATTGTTATGGGCTTTGTGTCCATAAATTAGGGATGGGTTGTGTGTCCATAAATTAGGGATGGGCTGTGTGTCCATTGGGTTGTGTGTCCATTAGTGAGTCATGGGCTGAGTGTCCATTGGGCCGTGTGTCTATTAGGGGGTCTTGGGCTGAGTGTCCATTGGGCTGCGTGTCCATTAGCGAGTCATGGGCTGAGTGTTCTTTGGGCTGAGTGTTCATTGGGCTGTGTGTCCATTAGTAAGTCCAGTGTTGTGTGTCATTAATGAACTGAATTCTGTGTCATGCATTATTTATGATTGTTTTGTGTGACTACTTAACAATTGTTTGAATATGGAAAGTATCCCCACGAGTGTATTCAACGCACTCACCCCCACCTGTACTCACCCTACAGGAAATGAAGAGAGTCAAGATGCGTAGAGAGGATAGAGCCATATCAAGTCTTCTCCTTTGGTCTCTATTTCAAAGCTTGTTGAAACGTTGTTTTAAAAATTCACGTTTGTAAAAGATACTCTTCTCATTTTCTTTGTAAAGGATCCTGATGTATATTCCGCTGCTATTTTAAATATTTTTATTCAGCTAGACGCCGAGGATTTATATATATAAAATCGTATTTTATCTCTTCCAAAAGTTTCTGTTTTATATCATGTACGTCTTTTTCCCTTTCTTTCTTCACGCCCAAAAGAAAACTCTGATATTTTAAGTAAAAGAAAATGGGGTGTGACAATGATGGTGTATTTGACCCTATTATTGTCTTTCAAGAGTCCTTATCTAATTTTTTTCTTCATAAGGATCTTTCATGCTCTCAACTTGATATAAAAATTAAAATTCAAAGATTTTCTATACATCTTTCATTGAATTGTATAGTTGTAACTAAACTAGGCCTTTTGAGCTATTTTAGATCCTTCACCCTGCTCTTTCGTACTTGATCTTGTCTTCATCATTTGAGTACGTCTGTTTACTATTGGCAGCATTATGCTATCATCCACTCAACTTCCAAGCGTAGGCAAATAGAGGACATAGGTTATTATTTAGAACTGTTAAGGCTCTTGTGCTGCTCTGCCTAAGACAAAAACAATTTAACATAACCTTCGTACTGCCAAATTCTGAATCTGTGAACATATCTTCTAAAAGGGGATAATTGCGCGAAATCCCCTTATGGTTTGAGAAATCGGCGTGAAACCCCCATGTGCTTTCAAAAATGTCCAAAACCCCCTTATGGTTTTCTAAATGTAGCCCAAAATCCCCAACTCCGTTAATGTTAACGGAAGTGCTATGCACACGCTCTTCATGCATATTTTGGTATTTTTTTTGACATTTTTACTATAAAATGAACTATTTTCTCATTTTTAACTATATTAAAAAACTAATTCTCTTGTGGGGGGTTTCTTGCAATTGCAAGCACTTTCTTCAAGCTTGTTTTCTACATTAACATCTATGTATTATTTTTTTTTCAATTAATATTTTTACAATGTTAATTTTTTATTTAGTTATTTATTTTATTTTTATTAATACTAATAGTTGGTATGTATGTTTTTTTTTCTTTTGTTTTCTTGCATTCATTTTTTTTATTTGTATTTTATTGGTATTAATGTTGACTATTGATGAGGATGTGGAAATATTTGATAATATATTATTTTCACATCAAATTAACCCTAAAATGTAATTAACGAGACTCTAAATATAATTAGTTTACTAACTTGCTTCAAAAAAATATTCGATTTCCATACAAAAAAAATTAAAAATCCATTGAATTTCTTGGAGAAATATAGATGATTAACGGCGCGAACAATGAGAACTATTGCTACTGAGGTACATTTGTTTTAGAATGAGAACCTGAAACTAGTATAAGGTATGTTCCAAGTTTTTCGATATAATTTTTTTTTATCTTTTGTTTGTAGTTACAAATTGGTATGTTCCAAGTTTTCTTGCATAATTTTTATTATTATTATTTTTTATTTATGATAAATTGGTATGTTAATTGTTTCTTGGTATGGTTAATTTTGTTTGTTATGCCTAACAATTATTAAATAATGAGTATTTTATTTATTTATTTTATATTTTCCTTAATATCATGTCTTATTTATTTAATATAATCTTCATAAATAGTTGAGTTAATAATAATAATAAATAACTAAATAAAAAATTTAACATTTTGAAAAAATGAATTGAAAAAAAAAATTAAAGAAAGAAATATACATATCAATTATTTCAAAACAATGAAATTAATTGAAAAAATAAGAGAAAATTAAGAAAAATAATTAATAAAAATAATATAAATAACTAAATAAAAATCAATATTGAAAAAAAAAATTGAAATAAACAAAAGTAAAAAGGATACATACCGACTGTTAGTATTAAAACAATAAAATAAATAACTATATATAAAATGAACATTATAAAATTGAAAAAAAAACAAATAATACATAATTGTTAATATAAAAAATCAGATTAAAGGAAGTGTTTGCAATTGCAAAAAACCCCATAAGAGAATTATTCTTTTAATATAGTAAAAAAAAGGTATATATATCATTTTATAACAAAAAAGTCAAAAAAAAAACACAAAAAACGCATGAAGAGCGCGTGCATAGCACTTCCATTAACCTTAACGGAGTTGGGGATTTTGGGGTACATTTAGAAAACCATAAGGGGATTTCACGCATTTTTGAAACCACAGGGGGATTTTACGCCAATTTCCCAAACCATAAGGGTATTTTGCGCAATTATCCCCTTCTAAAAGTAAAGAATTTTCTGCATAAATTCCTTTTTAAATTTTATTAACATTTATTATCTTTTCATGAATCTTTCAACACCACGAAATTTCCACCTTAATTACCCAAAGAATTAGAGACTAATAACAACTTTGGGGATGTTAATGAGATGATAGCTTGACTTACTGATGCTCTACCTAAAATTGTGTTATAACTTGTTAACCACTGAATGTTGTATTATACATTAACTAACTATGCTGAATTAGTGTAATTAATTTATCAATGGTTACTGAAATATGATCTTTTGTTAATTAGTTTATTCCCTACTTGAGATGGACAAGGAATGGATGTTGAAGGATAGACTCTCAGATGATATAAGGCTGGGGTTGAGTCTTTTATGCATTTTGCATTTCATAATATAGATGATGTTAATGCAATGTCTTGTCCATGTTCAGATTATGGTAATCTTAGGAAATGGAAACATGTCATTGTTAGGTTGCATTTGTTGACTAAGGGAATTGATAAAACATATCATACATGGATCTGGCATGGAGAGAGATCTAGGTCAAGAATGTCTAACTATGATGGTGATCAGTTTAGGGAAAATGAATATAATTTTGGTGTAGAAGAACCTATTGGCATGGTACATGCTGGATATGAATACACTAATCACAATCCAAATGAATTTGATAAATTGCTTGAGGATGCAGAAAAACCTCTATATCCTGGATGTATTTTTTTCACAAAGTTGTCTGCCGTTGTGAAATTGTATAACTTAAAGACAAAATTTGGTTGGAGTGATAAAAATTTTACTGAGCTGCTTAGTTTGGTTAGGCAAATGCTTCCTTCCCAAAATGAATTGCCTTCATGCATCTTTGTATGATGCAAAGAAAATCTTGGTTGCATTGGGGATGGATTATGAGAAAATTCATGCATGTTCAAATGACTGAGTCCTGTATCGTAAGGAGTACAAGGACTTTACTAATTGTCCTAAGTGTGGTATCTCAAGATGGAAAGTGGGGAAAAATTCTAAGATTTATGAAGGAATTCCAGTAAAGGTCCTTCGGTACTTCCCACCTATTCCAAGGTTTCGACGGATGTTTCGAAACAAGGAGATATCTAAGGACTTGACTTGGCATGCTGATAATCGAGTTGTTGATGGTTATTTATGTCACCCAGCTGATGCACCATCTTGGAAAGTAGTGGACCATAAGTGGCCTGAATTTGCTTCCGAGTCAAGAAATCTCAGATTGGCTCTATCATCAGATGGGATCAATCCTCATGGTATGATGACTTCTACGTACAGTTATTAGCCAGTAATGCTGATCATATATAATCTTCCTCCATTGTTGTGTATGAAACGAAGATTTATGATGCTCACTATGTTAATTAGTGGTCCTAAATAGCCAGGGAACGACATTGATGTTTACTTGTCACCCTTAATTGAGGACTTAAAACTTCTATGGGAAGTAGGTATTGAACTTATGATAGTTTTCGAGATGACAGCTTCCTACTTAGAGCAGTGTTGTTGTGGACCATCAATGACTTTCTAGCTTATGGAATGTTGGTCCCAAGTGTTCAGAGGTTTAGAGGGGGTGAATGAACCTCTGTCTATTTTCCAAACTCTTTCGAAAATCTTTTCTGTTATAACAGGTTCCTCACCTAGGGACAGCAACCTGTCTCAAATCAGCAACCTGGCCCGAGGCTTAATCAGGTTCCTGACCTGGTATCAGAATGTTATGCAGCAGAATAAACTTGATAGAGTTCTTTTTAGAAAACTGTTTCTATTTAAAGTATGCTTTTTATAGAACTTTTATGCTTGGTGCTAAAGATGCATGCAACAGTATATATGTGATTATAAAGAGCAGTGCAGAAGTGAATTTAAAGCATGTAAGCACACAAGATTTATAGTGGTTCGAAGGTGGTGTAATCCTTCTACGTCCACTCTACTCCTTAACACAAGGAGGATCTTTGCTAGGTCAGTTCGATTTACAAGCCTCGTTTTACAACCTCTTCCTAACAAACTACGCCTACTAGAATCCCTGACTCTAGTCGAAGGCCACCACCCACAAAGGGCAAGTAATCTATCTCTATAGATTACACACTTAGCAAGGATCTAATCATCTCAACTAAGGTACACCATTAAAACAACCTAGTGCACACAGCACAATGGTTAAAGAAAATAAATGGTTCTTCAACTGGTGTGAAACGGTCTTGATCTTTGAAGGCTTAGATGTTGTAGTAGACTGCTTCTTGAAGGTTGAGTGGCTGAGCTCGATGGTAGCTTTGAATAAAAGACTTGTGTGAATATGTAGTGTTCTTCAAAGCTTTAGGAGATTTTTTTGTTTAGAGCTTCAGTCCGTTTCTTGGTCACTCATTCCTTCTATTTATAGATCTTTTGGAATATGTCCATTGAAGAGATGCATTGTTTCTGTTGTAGTTTGAATGTGATCCTCCATATCTTTGCAATCAATGCGATTGACAACTTGAAAGAATAAGGCATGTCCTACTCATATCCGCATTAATGGCGCCACACCCTGGTTACAGACTTTTTGCAAAGCCACAGTTCCAGGTGGCATCTTCTCATTGGTCTGACTCAAACTTCTGTCCAACGACTCTTTGTTAGTAACCTTCCTCGTACTGTATTTTATTGTACATTCCTCACACTGTGATAATTGAACGAAGATTGTCAGCTTGCTGCTTCTATTCTTCAGTACTGGTATCTCGAATGTCAGCTTCCTGATGTAGGTCAGCTTCCTATCTTGACTTCTCATTGTTAGCATCCTGTTTTTGTGAAACCTTCTTGGTTTAGTCGTCTGTTTGGCCTTCCTCTTTTCTTTCTGATCTTCTGTTTGCTCGATTCTCCTTTGATCATGAGTGTTCTTTGAGATTCTGTTTCAATCATTTTTCTTTATTTTTCTTAAGACCTATTTATAAGATCATGATCATATGCTTATAGGTCTTATACTTCCACTTATAAAGTGTGAAGAATGGGTACTCTAATTTTCTATCAGTTATTACATTGTCTCATCAAAACTATCATGGGATTTTCCCAACATGGAAACTTATCTGGTTGTATTATGAAAGGATATCATACGTATCCTATTTGTGGTGATAAAACTTACGTAAAAAGGCTGAAGCATTCCAGGAAAATGTCGTATATGGGTCACAGAAGGTTTCTCCATGCGACTCATCCTTATCGAAGACAAAAAAAGTTATTTTATGGTAATCAAGAGTTTGACCCTACCCCAATACCATTGAGTGGTTGTGATGTTTTTAAACGAGTATCAGAAATTCAATGTACATGGGGCAAAAAAATTTATAACAATGTGTTAAAGGTAAATGAAGATAAGCCATGTTGGAAGAAGAAATTAATTTTTTTTGAACTCGAGTATTGGCAACACTTACATGTGAGACATGTTCTGAATGTGATGCATATTGAGAAGAATATATGTGAAAGTCAAGTCGGCATATTACTTAACACTCCAGGGAAGACGAAAGATGGAATAGCAGCTAGACTAGATCTTGTGTCGATGAAAGTTAGAACAAAGTTGGCACCAAAGGTGGGTGACAAAAAAACTTTCTTGCCACCAGCTTGTTACACACTAAGTAAAGAAGAAAAAAGAAAGGTTTGTAACTCTTTGATGGGAATGAAGGTCCCTACGGGGTACTCGTCTAATGTCAGAAATTTGGTCTCAATGAAAGATTTGAAGCTTGTTGGCCTGAAGTCACATGATTGCCACACTTTAATGTAACAATTGCTTCCAGTGGCTATACGTGGTGTTTTACCTGATAATGTGAGACATGCAATCACTCGACTATGCTTCTTTTTTAATGTGATATGCAACAAAGTTATAGATGTCTCAAAGTTGGATGAAATTCAAAAGGAGATTGTGATAACCTTGTGTTTACTTGAAAAGTATTTCCCTCTCTCGTTCTTTGATATCATGGTTCACCTAATTGTTCATCTTGTGTGGGAGGTGAAGTTGTGTGGACCAATCCCGTACAGATGGATGTATCCATTTGAGAGATACATGAAGGTCTTAAAAGGTTATGTGTGAAATCGTAATCGGCCTGAAGGGTGTATAGCTGAATGTTATATTGTCGAGGAGGGTGTGGAATTTTGTTCAAACTACATTTCTAGTGTTCTCACAATTGGAATCCCATCAAAACATCATCAAGGTAACATGACTAGGCCATTATCAACTGCAAATGTGCTCCAAGCTAGTCCTGATGATTTGAGACAACTCATCTCTATGTTTTGACAAATGACATTGAGGTTGAACCGTATATAAGGTGATCTCACTAACTCATTAAACCTTATATGTTATTATTCTTATATTCATCTCATTAAACTTTTTATTGAACATATGGCTCACCTAAAGCTAACTTCTGGAAGAAAGTCGAGGAAACAACTCTTGGATGAACATAACAAGACATTTATTAATTGGATAAATGATCGAGTACGTATTATAACTCTAACCTGTCCAATTGGATTTTATAATTTTAATTAAAATGTTAATTATGACTTGTTTAATTATAGGTTTCAAATGAAATTAATCATTCCAATGGTCAAGTATCAGAGAAGTTAAAGTTGATTGTAAGTGGTCCCGAAAAAGATGTGTTGAAGTACTCTAGTTACATGATTAATGGAGTTACCTATCATACGAGGAAGCGTGATAGTATACGAGCTGTTCAAAACTCGGGAGTAAGTTTAGTTGCAAAAACCATGCAAGTGGTTAGTGCAAAGGACAAAAATCCAGTTGTGACGGACATGGTTTATTATGGAGTTATTGAAGAGATATGGGAACTTGATTACCACAATTTTCGCATTCCAATGTTCAAATGAAATTGGGTTGAGTACAATAATGGAATTAAAATAGATGATCATGGTTTCACAACAGTAAACCTCAATAGAATTGGATTCAAATCCGATCAGTTTATATTGGGTAGTCAAGCTAAACAAGTCTTCTACATTGAAGACTCTCGAGATCCTGCATGGCATGTTGTACTTTCAACCCCTAGTAGAAAGTATTTTGATCACATTAATGGTTATGATTTAGAAGAATGTAACATGGACCATCAATATTTTACAATGGGGATGCCCCCATTAGAAGTTGATGGTATAGATAAGAACGAAGCATCATGTGTATGTGAAGATTGTGATTGGATTTGGATTGATAATTGCACTTCCTAGTTATGTGATTATCTTTTTTGTATATAACCTCTGAACTTATTACTTTTCTCTTATGATATTCGATTTGTTTGTTAAATATTTGCTAACTAACCTAATCTTAACTATTTTGTAGGCTCGAATCATAGTGTGTCGTAGAAGGTCATGTACAAAAGAAGATGAGACAATTGATAAGAGTAAGAACAAACTGCAAAAGGATAAAAATGTAGCAAGTTCAAGTGAAGTTGATAAAGATTTGGGAATCTCGGATGAAGAGGGCAGCTCTATGTCTAAAGGGAAGAGCACATCAAGACAGTATAGGGGTCGTACTTACATGCATGCTCTTGCGATACAAAGAGCTCAATGTTTCAAAAAGAAAGTCTTGTTCAATAACAAAGGTCAGCCCATTGGGCCTTTTGGTGCAGAAATACAGAGTTACATTGGAGTGTTAGCTCGGGAAAAGGTCAAAATAACAATTGATGATTGGAGGGAGGTGCATACTGATATCAAGGACTCGATATGGGAATCTGTTAATGTAAGTGCATGTGCTTCTTTTATTGTGTTTTTAATTAAAATAAGAATATTTTGCTGACATGGTCCTAATTGCTCATCATTTTATAGTTGTTGTTTGAGGTTCCTCCTTTATGGAAGAAGAGGTGTTTGAATTCGGCTAACCAGAAGTGGCGTCAATACAAGGTAAGACTCACGAATAAGTATGTTTTCAGCAGAATCCGTGAGCCTGAAAAGTTGAATACTCCACCCAATAAGTCTGGTATTAAGCAAAAAGATTGGAGTAATTTTGTGATCACTCGCTTATCAGAAGAGTTCAAGGTAAGATTCAAATTATAATGCTTAATTGATATTTCTCGTCATTGGTGTCTTATGATTGTTAATCAATTGATGTAGACAAAGAGTCAGGAACAAAAGAAGCGAAAAAGTCAAGTGCAATATCCTCATAAGCTTTCTCGTAAAGGATATACATGTTTGGCTGAAGAGTGTGTAAGTCTTTCATTTTTGATCCATTATTATTTATATCATCACTCGCATATTTAACGATCATTTTATATAATATGTTATTGGTTGTAGGCTGCTGAATTGGGCAATGATGATGAAATCAACAGAGCTATTTTATGGATGAAAGCACGATTGCCTAAAGAAGGGGAAATACAAAAAGAGAGTTTAAAAGACATAATTATGAAGATTGTGAGTTTTTTAGTACTTAATTATTTTTAAAACTAACACTCTCTCTTACTTACTCATCCCATTTATTGTTATGTTGTTACTAATTTACTTTGAAGGACGAGTACATACAACAAAAAAAGAGGGTAACTTCATCGTGCAAGGAAAAAAAGATAGCATCCTTGCAAAACATCTTAATTCAAAAGAACACTCTGAACGTTTGAGGGGGACCGAAGATCATGTCACTCCCTCAACTTACAAGGATGTTTCGTTTAGTATGCCGGTGGATAAAGATTTGTTTTTACAAGAGCAAAAAAAGATAAATTCAGAACTCAATGCACGAGTAAGAAAACTAGAAGCAATGATTTTGAAGAATGCACCTACATCTGCTTATGATAAAGAAGAGAAGGGCAGTTGTTCAGTTAAACTCCCAAGTCCTTTAATAATGGAAGATGAGAGAGACAAAGATGATAAACCACAAATGCAGAACTTATTTCAAAATGAAGACTCGGATGATGATCTCAAAATTGTTGAGAATAATTGGCCATTAAAGATAAAATTTCATATCATGTTACACAAACAATATTTCTGTAATATATATGAATTATCTCTATAACCTAATCTACATTGTAAGGTGAACCAGTCGCATTAACATTGGAATCTCAAGCAAATATTACTGCTTATGGCACAATTCTCAAAGTGGGTGGAGCTAATCAATTTCTTCATGGTAATCTTTTACCTGAAAATTACATGAGTGTGTCCATTGACCAAGCATTGGATCACGATGCCCCCTTGCCAATTCCTGGAGAATGCAATAGTATTGGTGAGGCGGTAGGTTCTCATGTTGCTTGGCCATCGCATTTGATAAAACCCAAAGTGAAGGTAATTCTTTTTTACGTCATCTTATATTACATTAATTTTTTACTAGCTCCATAAATATAGCATGCCTACTTACATATCATGCTAATACAATTCTTAGAAACTTGGGAAGAAGAAAATCGTGCACAAAGACTTGCCTTTTGTTGATCTATCAAGTGTGACAAAGCCATTACATATGTTATATTGCTATACTAAGCTTGTTATTCAGAATGGAGGCAATGTGCAGATAGATTTTGATCATGAAGTATTTGGTCGTGAGTTCAACATCTTTGTTAACATTGAAGATAAGGTTCCATCCTGTAAGTTGGAGCCAATCTCATACGTATGTGTGGTTGTTTATATGTGGTTAGTATTCTGGGCAATTATTATTGTTGTTGTCATTATTATTATTATTATATTTAACATTGTGGTTTTTTCCTTTTTAAAAAAATGATGGTTAGGCATCTCTACAAAAGGTTGGTAAACGAAAACATGCTTCAAAATTTTAGATTTGTGGATCCATATGAAATAGGACATTTGCCATCAACAAAACTTGATCAAGATTTTCGTGAAAATGAGATGGAACGAAGGGCATGTGCTCTAGTGTTAGTCCTGTGGGTTCAAGTGTTCAGAGGTTCAGAGAGGGGTGAATGAACCTCTATCAATTTTGCAAACTCTTTTAAAAATCTTTTCTGTTCTAATAGGTTCCTGACTAAGGGCAGTAACCTGTCTCGAATCAGCAACCTGGCTCAAAGCTTGATCAGGTTCCTGACCCGGTATCAGAATGTAACGCAGCGGAATAAACTTGATAGAGTTCTTTTTTGGAAAACCGTTTCTTTTTAAATAGTATGATTTTTGTTAAACTTTTATGCTTGGTGCTAAGGATGCATGCAACAGAATATATGAGACTATAGAGAGCAGTGCAGTAAGTGAATTTAAAGCATGTAAGCACACAAGATTTATAGTGGTTCGAAGGTGGTGTAATCCTTCTACGTCCACTCTACTCCTAAACACAAGGAGGATCTTTGTTAGGTCAGTTCGATTTAAAAGCCTCGCTTAACAAACCTCTTCCTAACAAACTACGTCTACTAGAATCCCAGACTCTTCGAAGGCCACAACCCACAAAGGGCAAGTAATCTATCTCTATAGACTACACAATTAACAAGGATCAAATCCGCTCAACTAAGTTACACCATAAAACAACCTAGCGCACACAGCACAATGGTTAAAGAAAATAAATGGTTCTTCAACTGGTGTGAAACAGTCTTGATCTTTAAAGGCTCATGCTGTTGTAGACTGCTTTTTGAAGGTTGAGTAGCTGAGCTCTATGGTAGCTTTGAATAAAAGAATTGTAAGAATATGTAGTGTTTTTCAAAGCTTTAGGAGGTTTTTTGTTCAGAGCTTCTCCTTTTCATGGTTTCTCCTTCCTTCTATTTATAGATCTTTGGAATATGCCCGTTGAAGAGAGGCATTGTTCCTGTTGTAGTCCAAATATGATCCTCCACATCTTTGCAATTAATGCGATTAACAACTTGAAGGAATAGGGCATGTCCTACTCAAATCCGCATTAATGGCGCCATACATTGGTTGCAGACCTTTTGCAGAGCCCCAGTTCCAGGTGGCATCTTCTCATTGGTTTGGCTCAAACTTCTGTCCAATGACTCTTTATTAGCAACCTTCCTCATAAGTTCATAGGTCTATGCTTCCACTTATAAGATGTGGAGAGTGGGTACTCTAATTCTCTATCAGATATTACATTGTCTCATCAAAACTCTCATGGAATTTTCCCAACAATTGCCCTTTTTTTTATGATGAAAAAACCCATACAAAAATAAAGAAAATTGAGCTGCAAGATCAGATTTCTGAGAAAATATGATGTTGGCAGCGTGAAGACTCAATGATATTTCAAAGTAAAGAATGTAGAGATTTTTTTACAAGAGAAATATGAACATAAAGATTTTATTTAAAATAGCTTCCTTTGAATCTGTGTGTCTTCTGAGCTTCTTCGTTGATGTTGTTTTGCTGCTTCCTCATACTTCGTGCCTCTCCACCAGTTCGAGATAGAATCCTGATAAGACTTTTCAAACTGTTTGGCTATTCTGGAAATCTGAATCCATCTCAGCCAAAAGTCTTCATGGTAGAAGAGTTGTCCTCTTTTTTTTACTCTTTCTATCATCAATATTTGCCATGGTAGCTTCCATTCTCTCGCCAGATACTGATATTCTTTTAGTGTTTTCTCACAGAAAGAGTAATTTCTGAAGTAGCCACTTTTGCACAGATCTCTGAAATATCTCATGTAGGCTGGTCTTTTGAAGTTCCGAATTTCTTCAAACTTGGGATTCCTATCCTAGGGTAGAGTTACTTTTTCAAAGATTTCCAGGTCCCAAAAGGCAGGGTCAATGATGTTTTCTGGTTTCTGATCGAGTAGAACCAATATTGGTGATGGAACATTATCTCCATTAAAATCTGGAGCTTCCTGATCTGGATAGGAGTGTCTCTCAGTGTTGTAGACTCCATTGCCAATTACTCCTAGCCTTTAAATCCAGTTCGATTCTAGTTTTGTTCGAACAGCGGTGCTTTGAACACAGCTACCTGTTGTTGTTTTCCCTGTTCTTTTCCTTTGTCTCCTTCAGTCTGCTGCCTTTGTGTTCTTTGTCTTGTCGTGGGGGCTGCACCTTGAGTTGTTGTAGTTCTGCCTACTGCTAATGGGGCAGTATTTCCAACGTCTGCATCATCGTCATCATTCTTTTTATTCTTTTTTGAACCAGCATCCTGACCAGATCCAAAGTCGGATCTCTTTCGTTTTAGTCTTCTGGTCAATGGAATCTGATCCTCATCTTCATCATCTTCAGCAATCTCCCTCGCTGTTGATTCAATGATTTCTTTATATATCAGGCTCCTGCTGCTGCTGCTTTCTTTTCCCTTGTTTTTTCCGCTTTCCTTCCCCCTTTTTGGCATCATCAAAATCAACATTCTGATGGTTGACGGCGTCAGCAGGATGAAATTTTCCCAGAATATATCGCATCTCTCCTAGTAGCATTCCTAGGGTCTTGTACCCATCTTTGAGCTCAACAATGTCTTTGCTCTGTCAGGAGGTGCTTTCTTTGAGATCATTCAGGACAAGTCCATGAGCAACCTGAATGTCCTTCACTTCTTTTAAGCCGGTTTTTAAATTAGCAGTGGCAGTCTTCTGTCTTTCTTCAAATGCGGCTCTTGACAAGGTTTGAGCAGTGAATTCATTATTGAGCTTATCGTTTATAGTGCTATAAAGTTCTTCAATTGTCTTCTTTAAATCTTCCAAAGACGATTTAAGCTGACTGTCATCAGTAGCCACTTGATTAGCCAGATGTCTGTTAAAAGCTCTTGTGAGTTCCTGAACTGCATTCATCACACTTCATAGTGTCAGCTCTTCAGTGTCAGTAGGAATCTCAACCACTAGTTGAGGGTTTTGCGAAGTAATCACGACTAGGGCTTGACTTGTCTGTCTTCTGGCTTCTTCTTCATCTTGTTGTTTTGACTGTGCTTATTTGGTAGCAAGATACTTCATCATTTCTTGTTGAGTAAGAGGAATCTTTCCAGGCTTTTTGAGTGGGAGAGTGTTTGACTCATCATCAGTGTTACTTGATGAATCATTACCATCGTTGTTGGGTGATAGAGCGGACGTTCAAACAGGTTCTTTGTTTCTTAACTGCAAATCAGCATTCTTTTTGGCAGTGTGATGTGGATCTATAGCAGGGGTTGTCTCAACAATGACCTCTGGATTAGCAACCTGTTCTTCTGGAGTCTGACTTTCCTCAACAACCTGTTCAACAATAGCATTTGCTTCCTGGGAAACGACTATCTCCTGCATCTCGTTTTCAACTGTTGTTTCCTCAGTGATATCAACTGCTAAAGTTGGTGCAGTTGTGACCACTTCAGCAACCTCCTCAGTTGTATTGTTAGCAACCTATTCAATCTCATTGTTATGGGTTGTGTTATTGGTTGCTTCAACAACTGGTGCTTCATTAACTGCTCCTTCCTCAACAGCCTCTTCACTTCCACCACTTCTTCTAACTGATTCCCCATCTATTTGTTGTACATTTCTTTCAGTAATTCCCTGAGGGTCTTTATCAGCTATCTATGTTGCTGCTTCTGCCAGCACAGGGAGTCCCACCTCTACAACTTCCTCCTGGGTTGCTTCATCGGCATATTGAAAACAATGATCAGGGTCATCAATGATGGGGTTGTTGTATAGTAGTCCAGCAGTTGTTCATCAGATTCTTCAGCATTAATCTTAAGGAAATTTGTGATGTCTGTGAATGTTGGGGATACAGTTCGGTCAGCAGCGTGGAACTAGATTCTCCTTGTTGCAGTTCACTTGAAGGTAGGAATTGTTGGTCTCTGCTTACTTCAATTCCTTGTTGCAGCATTCTCCTATTAGCTGCCTCAAACATGCAGGTATCTAACTGAGCTCTCGCTAGCTCAACTTCATCAGATGAGATCCTTACAGTCTCAGTGCTTGAAGATTGTGATATGTCTTCCACTGCTGTCACTGACTGTTTTTCTCATTAATCCACTATCTCTTTGTTTGTTTGACCAGTAGGTGGAAAGTTGGTTCAATCTCTCATGTATGAGATTGATAACTTCATCAGTATGTCGGACCAAAAATCCCAGTCTGAAGTATGGTAGAAGTCTCAGAAAATCATCTTCAAATTGTGTGAAGTTCTTAATCCAAGACAGAATTACATCTTCAACTTAAAACCAATCATCCCAACCAGCGAGCTTCCTTGCAGGACTCAGCCTCATTTCTCTCCATATATTAAAAATGTGAGTGAATCCTTGGAAGATTGAGTCCATCGGAATATCTAATATTGTTGCTGCATCATCAGCACTGATTGACTCAGTGGAATCTTCTATTCTGTTGAGAATGTCAATCTCCTTCCAACTGATCATTTCTTCATCAGGAGAGGTAGTGTGTTCTTCTGCTTCCTTAACTTCCTCATCATGAGGTTCCACAATGTGGTCCATGTCCTGTTCCACATCCTCTTTGGCTTGCTCATTGTTTACTGTCGGAGGATCTTAGTCAAGTATCATATCCTCCTCAGGAACTATTTCATCAACTGTTGTTGTGACAACAGCGTCAACTGGAACAGTATGGTTCTCTTCAGGATCAGAATCCTGTAGTCTAAGGATGGTTTTCTTCTTCTTAGGTATGAGGGTTTCTTTCTGAGATTTCCTCTTTTTGGAGGGAGTAACCTCCTTTTGCTTTTGCTTTTTCGGTGGAATGACTCATTTTTTGCTCCAGTTTTCTTCACACCTATGTACCAACCTAGTGCATAGGAAACACTTTTTTCCAGGGGTATGTTTTTGTAGCATAAGATTGAGGAAATACCAATTCCAAATCCTCTGCCTGTTGAGGTTTTGACGGCTTCCTCCCAAATTCATTGAAACACAATTCCTGTCCAATCAACTTCTTCTTCACGGATTACTACAATCATCATCTTGAATCTAGTTGTTGTACACTTGTCAAAGCTTCCACATCATCCCTCAACGGTGTGGACTAGAATGTCATGAAGAAGTTCATATGCAGGTTTCAACTTCTTTTTCCCAAAGTTTCCAGTGGAGGTTTCTTCTACAGAGTCCAACTTGAATTAATTCCAGCTCTCTTCTAAGTATTCTGACCCGTAGGTAGTAAGGTCACAATATGTCATTCCTGAATCAGTGATGTCAAATGTCCTGGCAATGTCTTCTGCAGTTAGGGTTTGGACTTCTTTATCATCTTTATCCATCTTAAAGATGATTGTCACTCTACCTTTGATAGTAATACAAACACATAGAATTTCTCAACGGATGAGGTAGAGTATCCAGTGTATGTTGTAGTTAGCAGTCCATCTAATCTGATGTTGATAATGTGATCCCAGACTTCGTTGAGAAGGGTTTTGTCTTCGTAGGGGGACTCGTCTCCTAGAAGTGCGATGGCGTTAACTAGCCTTCCTTCGACCACTTTGGTTTCTCTTGCAGTTGCCATGGTAGATGTTTTGATGAACTTGAGATTGATCTTCGAAGGATTGAGTGCAGAGAAGGTTTGAGGGTTTGGGAGAGAGAGAGATAGAGAGTGGGATAAATGAAGGACTCAATTGTTTTTGGCGGTTTTAAAACTTTCCATATTTTGAAACTAATCAATGGATAGGATTGAGAATTTCAAGGGGCGGTTTTGATCAACGGTTGAGATTTTGAATTACAGAGTGGCAGATCTGTAATTTGAGATTGTGTCAGATGGAAAACAGTGTTTTTCTTTTTTTTATCTTGAAAAGGTGGTTTTTGCATTTAATGCAGTTGCCAAGTTGCCATACTTAATCATTATCCAAGGTTACTGTTGACGATACGAGGTTGTAAGTCATATAAATGTTGATCATTAAATGTTGTTCTCAGCAACCTGAGTCAGTAACCTAAGTTCTGTAACTTCATGTGCAATAGGTTTCTGAGACCGGATACTGTTTGTAGGAATCTGTTTCTCTTGATGATCAGTATCCTGTCACAGTATTAGGGAAAGCTGTAGAGGACACTTGATGCCAGTAAGTTCCCCCTAACTTTGAGGATTCTCATTTTCCTTGTTCTTCAGAGCTTGATGATTCCCAGTTCAGATCTTAGCATAGAAAACCTTGATTCACAAAGCGGCTTTGTGAAGACATCAGCAAGGTGAAGATCTGTATGTACTTTCTCCAGTGTGATGTCCTTCCTTTCCACATGATCTCTGATGAAGTGATATCTCACATCAATATGCTTCGTTCTTGAGTGGAAGACAGGATTGTGAGTGATGGCAATTGACTGGTATTATCAAAGTGAATGGGAGTTTCTTTTTCCGTTATGTCATAGTCCTTCAATTGTTGTTGTATCCATAAGATATGTGCACAACAGCTTCCTGCAGCTACATATTCTATTTGAGCTGTGGATGTTGCAATAGATGTTTGCTTCTTGCAGAACCAAGAGACAAATCTTTGCCCAAGAAACTGACAGGTACCACTTGTGCTTTTCCTGTCTATTTTGTAACCTGCGAAATCAGAGTCTGAGTATCCTTTGAGATTGAACTCTCCTTCTTTGGGATACCATAAACCGACATCTTGAGTCCCATTTAGATATTTGATATTCCTCTTCACTGCTGCAAGATGTGATTCCTTAGGAGCTGCTTGAAATCTTACATAAACTCCAACTGCAAATACTATATCTGGTCTGCTTGTCGTGAGATATAATAGGGATCCAATAAGTCTTCTATACTTGGTGACTTCCACATCTTTTCCATCTTCATCTCTCTCCATGCTGATAGATGTGGCCATTGGTATGCTTACTGATGATCCATTTTCCACACCAAACTTCTTTATCAATTATTTGGTGTACTTGGCTTGATTAATGAAGGTTCCATCCTTAAGTTGTTTGACTTGTAATCCAAGGAAGAGACAGAGTTCTCCCATCATGCTCATTTCAAATTTGTTTTTCATGAGTGAGGAGAACTTGGAACAGAGTTCTTTATTTGTTGATCCAAAAATGATGTCATCAACATAGATCTGTATGAGCAGTATGTTGTTCCCATCAAGTATCCTGAACAGAGTTTTATCCACTGTTCATTTCTGAAATCCATTCCTCAAAAGATACAGAGACAGCGTATCATACCAGACTTTGGGTGCTTGTTTCAGTTTGTATAGCGTTTTCTTCAATCTTAGTACTTTGTCTGTTCCATCTTCTTTAAATCTGGGTGGTTGTTCCACATAAACTTCTTCTGATAGGAGTCCATTAAAAAATGCATTTTTCACATCCATTTGGTACACTTTGAAGTTTTTGTGAGCAGCATAGGCCAGAAAGATTCTTATTGCTTCAAGTCTTGCTACAGGGGCAAATGTCTCATCAAAATCGATTCCTTCCTGCTGGCAGTATCCTTTTGCAACCAATCTTGTTTTGTTTCTGACCACTGTACCAGATTCATCTAGCTTGTTCTTGAATACCCATTTGGTTCCAATGATTCCTTGATGATCAGGCCTTGGAACTAGGTTCCATACATGATTCCTCTCAAAACCACTTAGTTCTTTTTGCATAGCCTGAATCCAGTTACTATCCTAGAGTGCTTCTTCAACATTCTTAGGTTTTGTTTGTGAAATGAAGCATGCGAACAGTGTCTCTTAAGGTCTTAACCTTCTTGTTCTTACTCCTTCATTGATATCTCCAATCACAAGTTCTCTTGGATGATCTTTGAGCCACGTTCTGTTAGGTTCAAAGGTAAATGTAGATTGTTGATCAGTATTCTATTGTTCAACAGCATCCTATCCTGTACTGCTGTTTGTTTGCTGATTCATGTTGGCTTGCTGATCAACTTCCATTATCACTTCATTTCTTGTATCAGTATGTTTTGAATTGTTTGTTGTAGCTTCTTCAGTGGATATTGAGATTCCATCAACATATCTTACTGTCTAATCTTTGAACTTTAGTTTGGATATGTCTTCTATCAGTTTCTCCAGTTCAGCAGTATTACAATATGGTTCATCAAACACAACATGAATTGATTCTTCAACGACTAAGCTTCTTTTGTTGAAGATCCTGAAAGCCTTGCTTGTTGAGGAGTATCCTAAGAATACTCCTTCGTCAGATTTTTCATCAAAGGTCTTGAGATATTCCTTTCCATTGTTCAGAATGTAGCACCTACATCCAAAGATGTGGAAATATGAGATGTTGGGTGTCTTCCCTTACCATATTTCGTAGGGAGTTTTGTCGTGATCTTTGTTGATTAGACATATGTTCTGCGTATAACATGATGTGCTGGTTGCTTCAACCCAAAATCTCTTAGGTATTCTAACATCAGCAATCATTGTTCTAGTAGCTTCCTTCAGAGTCTTGTTTCTTTTTTCTGCAACACCATTCTGTTGTGGAGTCCTTGCTGTAGAGTATTCATGACAAATTCCATTTTCTGAACAATAATCCTCGATGAACTTGCTTGTGAACTCAGTTTCTCTATCAGATCTTATCTTTACAATGCTCAAGTTTTTCTCATTCTGCACTCTCTTCATGAATTTCAGAAGCCTTGTTTGAGTTTCAGATTTCTTGGCCAAGAAAATGGTCTAAGTGAATCTAGAGTAGTCATCCACGATCACGAGAGAATATTTCTTCCCACTCACACTGACAGGCTCCACTGGTCCAAACCAATCCATATGAAGAAGGTCCAGTATCCTGTTTGAGGATCTCTGAACTTTGTCTTTGAATGAGCTTCGAGCTTGCTTTCCTTTCTGACATGGTCTACAAACACATTTTTTCTTCTAAGCAACATCTGGTAGTCCTCTGACTAGGTTCTTCCTTGCTAGCCTGTTGATTGTCTTGAAGTTTAGGTGACTCATCTTTTTGTGCCACAACCTGCTTAGTTCAGGGGTGCTTTTTGCAATGAAGCTGGTTGGTTGTAATGTTGAGTTCCAATCAGCAAGGTAGATATTGTCTCTCCTGGTTCCAGTGAGCTTAACCTCTTTTGTTTTGATGTGTTTGATCAGACATTTGTCGAGGTTGAACTCTACTGAATATCCTTTGTCACAAAATTGACCGATACTCAGGAGGTTATATTTTAGTCCTTTGACATATGAAACATCACTGATACTTGTGTTGCCTTTGATCAAGCTTCATGTACCCTTTGTACGTCCTTTGGAGTTATCGCCAAACACCACTTTAGGGCCTTTGTATGATTGAAAGGCTCTCAATCCGGCTTTGTTACCAATCATATGTCTGGAGCAGCCACTATCAATGTATCATTCATCACTGCTGCTACCTGGTAACTATACCTGCAAGTTTATCAGACGGTTTTAAGTACCCATACAAGTACGGGTCCTGGGGGGTTAATGCCTTTTGGAACCCACACTTGTCTTATGGTAATTAATTTACCAGAGGCTATGTTGGTTCTCATCTTATAAGAATTCTGGGCAGGGATCTGTTTAGGAGCTTGCTGTCTCCAGGTCCTATGATTTCTATTTGTGAAAGGTATTCCTTTATATCTTTCTTGAGCATAGACTTGGTGGAACCTTGACACGAATGTTTTGGTTCTTAGAGAGCAAAGCTCTTGATCTAATTTAGAAAACTGCTGCTTTCTTCTCTTACTGACAGCATCTTGATTATGCTGCCTTCTGAGATTCCTTGCAGGCTTACTATTTTTCTCCTGTTGAAGGATTTTTTTTCTTTTTATCCAGAATAATTATCTTGTGCAAGCTTTCATTAAAGAAGTTAGGCTCTTGAGCAAAAGAAATTTGAGCTTGAACAAACTTTCCAGCTTTGGATGAGTTAGCTTCATTCTGAGAAGAGCTAGCACAGTATCCTAAACCAACTCCTTGATTGGTGATCTGAGTTCTTTGAATACATTCCTGTGTTTTCTTTGCTGATTTGCTATACACGCTAATTGTGTTTTGAAGCTCCGTTTTCTCAGTTTCTAGCTTAGTGACTAGCAGTTTGAACTTAGAAACCTTAGCTCTTAGTTCATTACATTGAGTACTGAAATATTCCAGGTCAGCAACCTGTTCTTTCAGTACTGTCTGTTCACTTTTGAGCTGACAGTTCTCCTCTTTAAGTTCTTCGTGAGCTGAATTTATCTGCTCAAAGTCACTCATGATCTGTCTAAAAGATTGGATCATGCTAAGCTTTTCTGAATTTGAAGAGTCAAGAAATTGTGAGGTTACCTCTTCTTCTTCATTATCCTTGTAGTCCTTAGCCATGAGGTAGATTAGTGCTTCTTCATCAGATGAGGAGCTGTAGGTGCTTTCAGATGAGAGATCATCTTTGTCTATAGTGTCGAAGACGTTTGTTGCTTTGAGTGCTTCATTTTCAGTGAGGAGTGCCCTAAGCTTTTGTTTTGCATCTCTCCTTTTGTCGCTTCTCCTTTTCATCTCTTCCTCTGTATACTTCTGTACTTGTGGATGAGGGCAGTTTCTAATGAAGTGGCCAGGCCTTCTACAGTTGTAACACAGATCATTGGATCCTGTGTCAGTTTGCTGATGTAGTTTGACCTGAGGATTTCTTTCTGATGATTGTGGCTGTCTTTTGAAGTTGTTCCCTTTGTGATTATTCTTTATAAACCTTCGGAATTTCTTCAGTAGGAGCGTCATTTCTTCTTCTGCATCCTCAGTGGGTACTTCCTCTTTTTTCTCTTTCAGCTTGCAACTTGTTGAAAAGGATGCAACGGCGGACATGGTTTCATTGCGTTCAATTGTGAGTAACTACTTCCTATTTAGTTTTCATATTGTATACTTCACCAAAATGAAATGAAGTTGATTATTTTATATATTCTTTTTTCAAAGTTCACTGATGTTAAGTGCACTAGAGCTGATATTGATGAAGTTCATGTTGAATGGGCTGATTGCGTTCAAGAACATATAAGTGGGTAGAACAAGGTGACTACTATATTTTAACTTGCAATGCTTTCTTTGAATATTTAATATGATCACGTTATGATTTTTAGGTGTTTATGTTAACTTTGTTCTTACATTTGACAGATTGTGGGGACGTATGGAGTACATGTCAAGTTCGTGATGTCGTGATTGTAAAGGTTGTGATGTTATTCAAACAAGTTCGATCATTTTGTTATTAATTGTTGGAGTACTTTAAATTTATGGACTTAAGGTTGTGTGATTTCAAGTGTTAGGATGACACATATTGTTGGGATGATTTATGAATGTAACCGATGATATTGACGATGTTTAAATGTTCTTCTAATGCATTTATTAGTTTATATAATTAAATTATATTATTATATATCCAGCAAAATATGAAATTATTGTAAAAAATGTGAATAAACAAAAAAGACAACACAAAAAACGGTTGTCATTAGCGTTGTTATTTTAAAAAAAAACGACAACCCTAAAAAGCATTGCATTAGCGTTGTTATTCTAAAAACGACAACCCCAAAAAGCGTTGCATAAATGTAATTGTATGCAAAAAAAGAAAAAGAAAAAAAAGACAACGGTAATAAGCGTTGCATAAATTCGTGTTGTTGTACTTCAAAAAGACAACGCTTTTTAAGCGTTGCATATATAGTTGCACAAAATCAGAAAAGACAACCCTTTCTTGCAATGGTATAAATACGTTATCATATCAAGATAAGACAAAGCTTTTTGGTGCGTTGTCAAATGGCGAAATTTTTTTTGCAACGCTGGATACGACAACGCTCAAAAATTGGATACGACAACGGGTTTTACCCATTGTAAAAAGTCAAATTTCTTGAGTTGATGAGTTTCAGGAAAATTATAACATATATTTCATAATTATACATGTCATTTTATTTGTATACATATGAAACTATCTCTATATTAAAAAATACACTGATTTTTATTTTTTATATAAAATACAAAGGGCCTAACAATTTTTTTGCACCGAGCCCCTAATATCAGCAGACCGGCTGTAACACCCTGTTTTCAAGAAAACCTGCATTTCATATTTTATAAAATTTCTTTTAATGTTAAGTTATATATGATTTAAGTGTGAGTTCTTAAGTTATGATTTATGAACTACGTTATGCTTGATGATTTTAAAAGACTTTATGACATATATTTCTTTCAAGATTTTAAGGGTTTTTGCAGGATTGCTCACGGAGGAAACCGAGCTTGATCTCAACTCACTCGACAAACATGGATGAAAGTAAAAGATAAGATAATAGATAAGTTTAAATGAATTAAGATTATATTAGGTTAAGACATTTAACTTACTCGTTTGTGCCTATGAATGCTTTATTTAATGTAATTTTATGTATAATCTATTTATGTGATTTTATGTGATAAAATATTTTGCTTAAGCATGCGTTCCTAATTCATTGTGTATCAAAATATCTTCGCATCACACAAGTACAATTATAACACCCTAATTAATTAACTAAGGTGTAATGATATATATATATATGTGTGTATATATATATATATGTTGCTAATTAATTATGTATAAGAATTAATTAATTAAGTGATTAAGTGACAATCTTAATTAAGTTAAGACTTAATTAACTAAGCCTAAGTAATTGATTAAGTAAAGTATAATGATATATCTATATATATAAATATGTACATGTACCTAATTAGGTAGTTGGATATAAGGCTAGGTTAATTACGTGTAGTAAATATTTATGTGAAAGTAAGTAATTAGCTAATTAAGAAAAAGAAAAGAATTTGTGCTTATTCATTGTTCAACTCCACACCACCACGCCACACCAGCTACTTTTTATAATTAGAAGACACCTATCAAACTAACTGGTTAAGGTGTGAAAAGGGAATGGGGAAAATTATAAAAGAAAGAAAAGTCTACAGCAACTTTACGATTCAAAACTGATTTCCTCTTCTCACATCCATCTCTCTCCCTTGTCTCTCTCTTTCTCTATCTCTCCCTCCTTCTCCCTGCTGCTTTGTTACTCTGTTGTTGTATGTGAGTTTTACTGCTGCTATGGCTTTGTTTACTACTGCTGTGCGTGATTTTTGCATGAGTTTTACTGCTGCTACGTATTTTTTTTTCTGCTGCTGCTCTGTGTATTTCGTTGCTGTTCGGGAATTTTCTGTGTGCTGTAGAAATCGATTTAGGTTAAACCCTTTTACCACAATCTAGTATATGAAGTGTAGAATATTCATGTTAAATTTCAGAAGATTTGGAGTTAAATTCGATTTACTATGAATTTTCTAAGAAGATGCGATTTTCTGATCAAACGTGACCTGTTTTCGGGTCTGATTGAAACCTTCTCCTGAGTTTTAAACTTCACCTGTGTATACGATATTTTACCAGCTTATAGTACAAGCATTTAAGGACATGTAGAAATTTACCATGCAATTTTACGAGTATTATACGATTTACTATTAATTTTACAAATCAGCCTGTTTTCTGTGCGTTTGGTCTGTTTTTCTGGGCGTTGGGCTGCTGTTTCCGGGTGTTTGGCCTGCTGCTTTAGGTGTTTTTAGGGTGCTTATTGTGTGTGGTTTGCGTGTTGGCTGGTGGGTGAGCCGCCGGCGACAGGGGTCGTCGGCAGCGGCGGCGGGAAATGAGCTAGAAACGGGCAGATTTTGGGGTAATGAAAAGAGGGTTTTTCTTTTATATTTGCAAGGGCTATTTTTATATGTTTAGCATTTCTTTGCAAAGTGCAATTCAAAATTCAATTCTTTTAGCATGGCAAAGATTATTATATACTTTGCAAGTTGATTTTAACTTTGCAAATTGAGTTTTGCTACAAATTGATACTAATATGTGATCATGCAAATAATTTTGTGATTTTAGGAATTATGTATGAATTATTAAAATTATTACATCTTTATTTTAAGTCTAAAATTGCTAGTTTAAATGCTTAACAATTAAGTTATAAGAATGATTACGTTTTAGGTTAAAGTAACCTAATATAAAATACAAAAGATTCTGTTATACGATATAAGAGGCTAATCAGTTAAGTGTGTCGAGTGCAGTCGAGACGGTCGGCGAATCCAGAAGCAATCCTTGCACAATCTATCGACGTACAAGTGGGTAACTTCTACTCTCTACTATGTGTTGTTAATTGGATTGAGAAGTTATGTATGAAAATCTACGACTGAAGTCCGTAGCTATAACCAGTATGTAACTTCCATACTGGGCGACGACCTTAAGGGCGTAACTGCCTGGTCTATGAAAGCGACCATAAGGGCTTAATTGCCTGGTCTATGCAAGGTTTAGTGGGCGAGCGACTCCCACATTCCTTTATGTTGACCTTAAGGGTGTAACTGCCTGGTCTATGCGAGGTTTAGTGGGCGAGCGATTCCCACATCCCTCTATGAAAGTAAGGTTTAGTGGGCGAGCGATTCCCACATTCCTTTACGATTATGACATGTAATACCTGCTTAATGATTTAATTGCTTCACTATATTAGATAGTAAAGTTATCCCACTGGGATCCCTCTCCGGAGGTGTCTCATGATATTACCGTTTTATACTTTCAGGCTCACTAGGTGATGACGTGGACGAGTAGAGGCTGGACTGACTTCTCTCCGTTGCATTAAATAAATATGTTAGAACTAAGTTCTTTTTCTTTAAAAACAGTATGTAGTCTTAATCATGTATATTATATGAAACAATGGGTCTAGACTTATCTTATATATGTTTTGTTGTGTAAATTCATGTTGGTCAATGGTTCAAACATTTTACCTAGAAATGTGGGTAAGACACGACTAGACTTGTTTAATAGTCGATGTATAATTACATATATATGTAATATTTAAAAAGAAAAAAAAATTTTAAACTCTCGTGTCTTCGCTTTTAAGTCTTCCGCTGTATGTTATAAAATCATTATAATTTCTTTATTTTCTAAGTATGTAAAGGGTGACGACCTATTTCCAATTAAATTGGGAACGGGGCGTTACACCGGCTCTGCGTGAGATTTCCTGGCAACCATCCGATCCAAATTGGATTGGAAATGGGAAAAATTGAGACATACAAGACCAAAATTGAAAAACCTGATTGAAATTGAAAAAATTGAAAACAATAGGACAAAAATTGGAAAAAACTTGAAAACAAATTGATTGAACAAAATTGGAAAACGTATACTTGATTGTACAAAAATTGAAATTGTATTACATATAGGACCAAAAATTAAATTAACACAACTGAATACTACTTGTGTGTGAGAAAGGTAGAAAAAAAAAAGAACAAGGTCGGGTCAGAGTCAGGGCCGGGTCAGGGATTGCACACAACAATGACCCATACACTTGGTGTATGGAAGTTTTTGTGTACATTTCTAACTGCAATATCATGCGTTGAAAGGAAGAAATGATTTGTAATTTTTAAATATCCAATACTAAAAATGAAAATAATGAATAAGGTAAATAAAGAAAAAAACTATTTATATTTTTCTATCCGGGTTGGGTCAGAGTCAGGGTCGGGTCGGGGATTGCACACAACAATGACCCATACACCTGGTGTATGGGAGTTTTTGTGTACATTTCTAGCTGCAATATCAGGCGTTGAAAGGAAGAAATGATTTGTAATTTTTAAATATCCAATACTGAAAAAGAAAATAATGAATAAGGTAAATTTCAATTTTGATGTTGTATGTAAATTCATTTTTATTTTTGGACAATTGAGTATATGTTTTTCAATTTTGGTACTATATGTTTCAATTTTTTTCAATTTCAGTCCAATTTGTCAATTTCGGTCCTGTATTTTTTCAAAATTTTCCCAATTTTTGTCTAATTTTGGTCGGAATTTCCAAAATCGCCGATGTCACGTGAGATTTCTTGACAGCCATCCGATCAAAATTGGATTGGAATTGGAAAAAATTGAAATATACAAGGCCAAAATTGAAAAACCTAATTGAAATTGGAAAAAATTGAAACCAATAGGACAAAAATTGGAAAAAAAATTGAAAAAAAATTTAAACATATAGGAACAAAATTGGAAAATGTATACTTGGTTGTTCAAAAATGGAAATTTGTATTACATATAGGACCAAAATTGAAATTAACCCAACTGAATACTACTTGTGTGTGAGATTAAAAAAAAATGAAGAAGAACAGTATTACTTGTGTGAGGAAGATATTTAACTAAAGCATCATTAGTATTAGAAAATGAAAGCGGACATTGTTGTTAGGAAATGAAAGTGGACATTGCTGTTAGAAAATCGATCTAAAATATTATTTCTATTAGACAATGAAAGTTGTTGTTAGAAAATGGCCGGGTTGATATCGGTGTTATAAAGGATAGTGAGTGATTTTAGTATAGTCAATGTTTTGAGTGGACTAGTGTATTGAATCGTAGGTGTAGAAAGTGTAGAACACCTTTTGTTTGGAGAATGCCCTGTCGAGCAATGACGGATCCAGAAATTATAAATAAAGTATGCACAGTTATAAGAAATATTAAAATAATAATATTATCAATTCAAAATGAAAAGTAAGTACTAAAAAAAGGACCAAAGACATAGGCATTCTACATATGTATTCTAAAGTGGGGCTAATATAGTTTTTATTTATTATTTTTAATGGGTTAACGTCAGTTATTTTCTTTTTAAATCATAAAACAAAATCATGATGTTTAAAATATAAACTACACAATATATTTATGTTAATTAATTGGCAAACATTAGGTTATGCACTTGCATATACACCCTTGGTCATATGTATATCCCCATTTAAATAGGTGATGGAGTATCTAGCTCTTTAGATCCTCATTACAAACCTTAACAAGTATCTACAATTCTCTAGAAAAGTATATAGCTAGGTAGGCATTATCAGATGGTACATAGGAAGTTTCTTACACTCAACTCCTAAAATACTCATATATTGTCTACATTATTTAGAAACTTTAGATAATAAATGCTTGACTCATTCAATAGTTGCACAACAATAGACTATTCACAGTGTACTAAAAACTGAATTTGATTGAGCTCAAAAATCTCATCGAAGTGGTAGTGGAAATTATCTATATCAGGAAGCTGATCATTAACCTCCATATCATGTACTCCATGCAAGCTAGTAGTTTCACATGCATGAAATCGAGAATCCACTTCTTCTTGATAGCGAGGCCATTCGGGCTCATATCTCAACGGCTCAAGCCCGATTATGTCCTCCCACGGGTCTTCCAGGGTTGATTTGGGCTCAGAGACATTTTCACTTTGAGTGTCTTCGTGTTTAACAGAAGAAACTATCATGGGGTTTGAAAATGAATCTTGATTTTGTTTTGATTGGATATTGGTTTGGAAACTGATTAGATTGGGTTCCACATGATGAGATTCCACTATGAGGTTATTAGGGGCCCTCTGTGTTTCCTTGCAAGTATGGTGATTGATGTATGTGGTTTGATATGAGACTGTATCTCCTTTCATTCTCTGCACTTGTTTTGTAGCTTTGCAACCTTCATGCTTGTTGGTGCACCTAAAATAGCATCTGTAATTACATCGCAATAAACATATAATATAGTTAGTCATTAATCAATTACTCATTTTTATTTATATTGAAATGGATGTCAAGTATAATGGCAACTAGCTAGTCTAGAAACAATTCTAACCTTTTAGTCCAATTTGTATTATTATTTATCAAATCAAAGCTAGTATTAGCTTGTAAGAAAGCAGACATGGAGTTCATTCTTTATTTCCCATTAATCTTGATAAAAGAGAGGCTATTTTCCAAATTAATTAGTTAGTTACCTTGGGTACTCGGAATTCAAGATGTTCTTCTGTCCATATTTCCTCCAAGCAAAGCCATCTTCCTTTGTTGGAGATATTGTAACATATGAATCTGAGTTCCTTCTGAATTTTAAAATCAATGCAAGTAATTTAGATTTTACACCGCAAAAATATCTAAGTAAATTAAAACAAGAAACTGCTTTTCAGACGAACTTTTGAAATCAAATTAGTAGATATTTAATACGGATCTATATATGAAAGAAATATAAGGGTTTGATCTCTATACTTCCTACATACATCCGATAATATTAACCATTTATTTTAACATTATCACATAAACCCCTTGCGGGTAAATATATATTTACAATTCAAGAACTAATATACTGTTAAAAAGTGTTGAAAGTAGAACGAAAATATTTTGTAAATTATATTTGCCTGAAAAAGCACGAAAATATACCGGATCAGGCCCAGTAGAAGAGCTTTAACCTAAACAGGAAATTAAAAAAAATCCACTTGAAAAGATTGGTTGTTTTATTAGCTTAAAAAAAAAAAAAAAAAAGGGACCAAAAAACAAAAAAGCAGAAAGCAAAAAGCGACCTCTTGTAATTTGTTTTATCCATCAAGTTGCTACTTAACCTCACAACTAACTCATGAAGATCATTGCCTACGAAACGTGTTCATTAATTATTACTTTTTTTTTATAAATAATCATTTGATTTCTAAATCCAAATCAATGGATATGAATGAAATCAAATGTCATTATTTCAAGAAAAAAAACACATTTTTTCTTCTGAAATATAAATATAGAAAAATAATGACAAATGGAGAATCAAGATTTAAGAATATCCTTACTTCCTCTTGTGACAACCCCTCCGATCTTTGACCCCCGGCTTCCTCTTACTATCGGCGGAAGAGGCGGAGGCGCCGTCGCAGTCAACGGTGGCGATCTGAGAGAGAGTATCGGAGAAAGATCTGTAGATCTTGTGAGCTAACTCCTCCATTAAAACAGACCCTTCATCATCTTCAACGGGCTTGTTTAGAAGGCTTTGAAGTTGGATTGTCAATTCTTTGCCTTTTACCAGCTCCACCATTACTTTTTTCTTCTTTGCATGATAATTTTCACTGCTCAAACTACCCATTTTTATTATTGTATCTTTTGAGTAGATGCAGTGTGTGTTTGTGCGTGTTTTGGATGTTTGTGGGTAGAGAGAGAAAGAGATAGAGAGAGAGAGAGGTTGCAGTTTTTCTGGCTCTCTATAATGTTGGTAAGAAAGAGTAAAGACTATAAAAGATAGATTGGAGGAAAGAGAGAGGTAAGTTATACGAAAAAGAGAGGAAATTTTCAAGGGTTTGGATAATTAAAAGGAAAAAAAAAATAAAAAAATGGCAAACAGGTATTACGTCATCGTGGTTACGTCAGTAAATGACGCAACCATTACAAGGGGTCGGTTTTTCCGGGTCCAGATTGGTGACTCCAAGGGATCATTGAAGCCCTAAAAATCTTGGCCGTTGGAAGCAGCTGCGTGCCACTAAAGCAACGGTGAGGATCTTAGGGCAGGGATTGGTGGACAACCTTTCTAGAATTGCAGTATAAATAGTGCAATGAACATGGGACACACACAGTGAATAGACTATCTATTTTACTCTCACTCACAAAAATTATAGGGATATTTTTGTCCTGCCAATTTAATTTTAAACTTTTTTTTTTTTTTTTGAAATGTGGAAGCAAATGGTTGAATTGGATCTATGGATAAAGTTTGCCAATATTGTTGGGAAATAGTACAGACAATTAAAACAAATCATGGACTCTGGCATCCATAGGATATATTCTAATAAAACTCAAGTTGAAAACCTAATTTGAGTAATTTAATTATTACTTTTGGATGGAATATGTCTTCCTACTTATCTGTGCACTAGAATGTAAACGGAAAATCGTTTAAAAAGACACTGTTATTTTGTCCAGTACTTTAATTTCTCAATTTGTGAAAAAAGAAAGTTGGATGTTTCACTATTATATAAGTTCCGAAAATATGAATAATAGAGAAAATCTCAATTTTTATTCTATAAGTTAGGTTTTGTTCATTTCTTTAGCATCAATTTACGTATTCTCATATTAGTCTCCTAACAATTTCTTTTTTCAACTTTGATTCGATTGTGCTCAGAATCATCATTTTGTGTCTGCATAGATGCCAAAATTGAAAAATTCATGTCAGCATTTGCGGCATGTAGACAACATCGAAATTAATTATGCACCAAATAAGATGAATATTGAAAAAATGATTATAGGAGCAAATTAAATTGAAAAATGGAGAAGATCCAAGTAACAAGATAAAAATTTTCTGTTTTGAATATTAATTATTGCATTTGAAAATGTTATCGAAACTTATATGTAATAGTGGGATTAATTTAAAATACTGAAAGTAGTTTGTAGTTCTCAAAATCATTAAAAGTTTCTGAAGTTAATCTCTAAAAGTGTTTTTTCAAATAATTTCCAAGTGATGAATTTCTGGAAAACTAAAAATAAAAAGCTTCCGAAATAAATTTTATAGTAATAATGAAACATTTAAAAAAAAAGTGAATAATCACATAAATTCGGAAATATTTAGAAAATTTATAGAAACTAATATTTTGATATGAAAATATTGAACATGAAAAATAATAAAATGCTCAAGATTATTTTTAGTTTAATTTGTTAGTAGTATGATGCATGATCATAAAACTTAAATATTTGAAATTTAATGTGAAAATGTTATACTATGAAAAAAATCAAGTTTTTTTATGAATATTTCAATCTCATTTGATACTTGTGTGATGCATAGGCATATAAATTACAAGTGTTGTAATTTCTTAAAGTAGAAATGTTGACCATGAAAAACAATACAATTCCTCAAAATTATTTCATTTTACTCTAATACTTACTATATAATTTATAAATTTTACATATTTCACATAACCATCATATGTTGTCTAACTACTTTACTTATTGTATTTGTCATAATTGATCTGGAAAAAATTATTCAATCATATACTCAATAACATATTCTTAATGAGTGTAAAATGATGATGTTACGTAGTTGTATTTTTGAAAAGTAAATTTTTAAATCTAACACACCATTAAAAAACTTATACAATTTTTTTTTTCATAATTTCTCTTTTACAAAAGTTTTTAAAACAAAGTTATAGAAATTTGTTTTATGTAATATATATGTAATACTTTGGAAATAATAATATATAAATGTGACCATAAAATTTGATTTCACCATTATTCAATTTTTAGATTTATATAAAAATAATAATATAAAAATATGACAAAATAATGCATAAATAAAAAATGATTAATAAATTTTGAAATTTGATAAATAATAAGATTAAAATTAGAAAACTCTATAATTAAGCAATTTTTTTAAAAAGGTACCCAGTTTTGAAAGATTTCCTAAATTTGTAATTATAAGATATAAATATTAGAATTGGGAAAACTACAAATAATTGTGTTGTAATGTTCTGACTCGAGATTGTATGCTTTCAAGTCGAAATTCTACTAAATAACTTAGCTTATTTGTTAGAGCTATATCATGAAAAATGCTCTAATTTTTTTTATTTTGAAAATAAGTTTTACAATTTTAAAAATCCATCCTATCTCTTACGTGAGATAACAACAGAAAACTTACATAATAACAAAAGTGTTAGAGATATTTTTACAAACCAAAATATTCACATACTTACGTCGTAAAAAATATAAGTTCATAATTAAAAGTGGTTTCAGGGTAAAAGACGGCCTAATTCTCTTCCTCGTGATTGACATCTACATAAAATATAACATAGTGGAGGTGAATATCATTTGATACTCAATAAGTAGAAGTGATTACATAATTAAATATGTTTATATATCAAAAAAGTAAATCACGTAAGAAAAGCAATTATAAAACACAATCTTGCATATCAACCACCTTGGCAGTTAGTGAACACTATGGCCACTTGAGGATCGTACCACCTTGGGGTCGGTTCAATAGCATGAAGCCCTTTTAGGTACAACATGGCACGAAGTTCTAACTAGCAGAAGTTATTTGTGACTAACCATTTGGATTAGAATTAAGACCACATTGGGGATCAGACCACCTTAGGGTTTAGTTCAATAGCATAGAACCCTTTTGGGTACAAGTGGTATGGAATTCCAAATCTTGATGGACTTGTTTGTGATAACTTTATACATACATTTACATCATACATCACATACATGCATGTGTTACAAAAAATCATAAAACACATTGTGGGTTTAGGACATTTGTGGATGTAGCTTGGCTTGCAGCAACATGTGTGAAATCCGAACATTGTAAGTGTTTTTTTATTGAGTCTAGAGTTTGTTAGGAAACAATCATGTAAATAAAACCTTAACTAACAAATTTCCTCCTTAAGAAGAAGTAGAGTAGATTAGAGGGATACTCCACCCTAGAACCACTATAAATAGTTGTGTGTCTATTTATATTTGTTGTATTTGCATATCTATCCTGCTACATTTTATATCTTGTCATACTGCATAAAAGACTTATGAAAATCTCATATATGCAAAGAATTTCAAAAAAACCTCTAAGGCACATGATTTATAGCACTGTATTTGGTTCTATAAGCAGAAGTTACTAACAACATTACAACCACAAGTTGCTTGCAGCGTGCAGTAAAAAGTTTGAAGTTTAAAAATCTATAGAGATTCATTTACCCCCCTTAATCTCGGTGCCACTTGGGACCAACAATTCTAATATAACAACTACATTAATTATAAAATATAGTAATAATTTTAGATGTGTTAAAAGATCTTAGTTAGTTAGATATTTGAAATTAAATGATTTTTGAAATGTTTGAGACTATAACATTTTAGAAACTAGCTTAATTGTATAATAATAATAATAATAATAATAATCATATTTATTATTATTATTATTATTATTATTATTATTATTATTATTATTATCATCTTATGACCATGTTGGGATATTTCGGTAGTTATATTGATGAGACAAAAACAGTTTGCTTAGGGATATCAGTATCTAGTTTCCATACTGTCTACATGATCTTAAGCTAAAAGATCATGTAATGGTTTTTCAAGTGCTCAAGGAAAACCTACCTTAGAAGAAATAAAAATACATTTTTTAAAGGTCAGCAAGTTGTAGGGAACAACAAGCTGGAGGAAATATCTGCATATGAAGCAGATAGGATGCTGCAAGAAAGAGACAGCAAGCTGTAGGAAACAACATGCTGAAAGACTGCACGAAGAAAGAGGAAAGCTACCAACAGAAAGCTACCAGCAGACTACAGGAAGCAGAAAGCTAAAAGGAGCAGCAAGCTGAAGACAGTAAGAAGCAGCATCAGGAAGATCATGCTGTAAGATGAAGAGAAAAGTTAACTGACATCAAGCAGCCGTTGCATGAACTTCAGCCATGGACCCATACCGACTTGATAGGTCAGTAGGAATGTCAGAGAGATCCAGGAGCAAATGGTAGGTGCATTAAATGCACATGTCAGGAACAACTTAGAAACATTTAATGCGGCCACAAAGAAGATCTTGGGAGATAAAGATCATATTCAAATAAGAGAAGTGTCTTCCTTCAACGGATACTTTCTTCCAACAGATATATTCTCAAAATCTATAAATAGAAAGTGTGGCTAACTGAAGACATTGTTGAACAGAGTCGAGAGGAAACTCAGATATATTCCAAAACTTCTCTAGCTTATCCATGTTTAGCCACTCAACCTTCAAGAAGCAGTCTATATTTCAAGCAATCAAGTTTTCACATTCAAGACTGACTTTACCACAACAGTTGAAGAACCTTATTTCTCTTTAACCACTGTGATGTGTGCGCTAGGTTGTTTATGGTGTAACTTAGTTGAGAGGATTATATCCTTGCTAAGTGTGTAGTCTAGTAGTGGGCTACTTGCCCTTTGTGGGATTGTACCCTTTGTGGGTTGAGGCCTTAGACTAGAGTCTAGGATTCTAGTAGGCGTAGTTTGTTAGGAAGAGGTTTGTAAAGCGAGGCTTGTAAATCGAATTGACCTAACAAAGTTCCTCCTTGTGAAGGAGTATAGTAGACGTAGAAGACTTACACCACCTTCGAACCACTATAAACCTTGTGTGCTTATATGCTTTCATTTGCTTACTGCATTGCACTTACTTGTCATATCTATCTTGCAGTATACATCACAAGTATCGTGCATAAAAGACTTTAAAAACATACTTGTAAAAGAAAACTGATTTTCTAAAAGAACTCTATCAAGTTTATTCTGCTGCGTACTATATAAACAGGTCAGGAACCTGATCAAGCATACTGCTAGGTTACTGATTTGTGTCAAGTTGCTGCATTCATTACTAGATCAGGAACCTGTCTTACAGAAAAGTTTTAGAGTTTGCAAAAATCAATAGAGGTTCATTCACCCCCCCCCCTCTGAACCTCTGATCACTTGGAACCAACAAGTCCTATCAGAGCATGTTGGGTTAAAAGCCAACCTGTCTGGTTACCTACCCAGATCCACCCATTTTTGCATTAAGGAAAACCGTTTTCTTTTCATGTGACCAAAATCATCGTTTTAACACAAGCATGTATTTCTCTTAAACATAGCTTCTCACTTTACCTCTAGATGGATGTTTTCAGGATTGATTGCTTGACGACTAAAGATTCCACGATGAAAGTTGTGCTCTCAACTTGAAACTGAAGAAAGCAGAACCTAGTTTCAAGTTTCTGTAAGTCTACAATAAGAGCAGTTAACAACAAAAGCACAATCCGGCCTCAAGGAGAAAGCTAAGGAAACGAAGAGTAAATTGTCAAGACTATACATAAGGAAGAAAAACAAGGACACAACCACAACATACATCAGCAAACAAATAGCAGGCTGATGACCAACAAGTGGGGTATCAAGGAAATACTCTACTAGCAAGGAGTCAAGATCATCTAAAGAAAAATCGACAAAGTGGGAGACAATATCAAAAGTACTCTCAGATACCTAGTAGAAGTCAACAAAGGAGATTAACAAAAGTATCGACTTTAGCAGAAGAATGCATAAACCAAGGGGGAACACTACACCTCGCAGTATACGAACTCCTATACACATTACTACTGACTCAGACAAGAGAACACTCTCAGAACTTGTAAAGCTTAGTAAGCTGTATCAAGCTCTCAAGAAGATAAGATCTCTACAAAAGAAAGGCCTATAAGTGGTATCAACAAATGGAATCAACTAGCAGTATCATCTACTCATTCAAGTGGTAATCTCTTGTAAAACCGCATCCTTGATGATCAGGTTGCTGATAAGACAACTAAGCAGGTTGCTGAGGTGACTAAAGCTACGACTATTAGAGTAAACTGAAATCACTAAAGAAGCAACACTAGTATGAGTTATTTTTGTTCCCGATGAAGCAAATGTTGCAACCAAACAGGTTGCTAAGGGAAATTAAGTTTTCAAACCACAGTCGTTGTACCTGCTAAAGAAAAAGTAAGATGACAATCTCTTCAGAAGAATCCAGCAGAATACATGACTAAAGCTTGTGAAGAACATTCTCACAAAAACAAGAGCTTAAGATAGCTCTCATGAGTAAGGGAAGTATGAGTTCCTTAAGTAAGGGGGAACTTATACAGTTTCACAAATATTATTTGTTCAATTCATATATTCAGCTCACTGAAACAGGATACTGCACTCTCTCTTAGAATAATTTATTTAACAGTATTCAGTTTCAGATTGCAACAAATATGCACAGTTTGCTTAAAGTGATGTAAAAAATGAGAGTATCTAACAAGTGTTTTTAGGGAAAAACAACAACCCGATATCAGGTTGCCGCAAGATCATTAAGTGATATATACATCAAGCGGTGATAGATACCTAAAAAGCATCTAAGAAGAAGGAAACTGCAGTAGAAAGTACATCAAGTGGTATCACAACACAACAAGTGGTATCTGACCAACAAGAAGTCATATCAAATGACAAAGTGGTATAAGTGGTATCAAGTGAAGACCTCAGGTAAGGATGATGTTGAGACAGCTCCTGCGGAGGAAATAGAAGGGACCAGCTCCAGGAGAGGATATAGAAGTAACCTACAAGTGGTTCATTCAGTATCCAACAAGTGGTATCAGGATACTGAAAACAGGATATTAATTCTAGTCTAATCAGAATCCTTCCACAATATCTAATCTCAGAGATATCTCACGCAGCAAGTTACAAAAGAAAAGAGAAATGTTCAATAGGAAATATCAGCATGCTCTCAACAAGTCAGTATTCATGACCTAGCATGCTCCCTGCAGAAGAAGTGATGGGTATCTACGATATCGATCCAAGAGATATAGCTGTGAGCAGAAGATCTATAGAGGCGGCTATCAATCAAATCACAGCAGAGAAAAGATCTAATTTTTCAGAAGACAAAAAGACGGTAAGGAAAACTTATCCCAAAAGATCATCAAATTGCAAAAAGGCCCCTCCACCTTTTTAGAACTAACCTTCAGATCATGCGTTTCATCTCCCAACCGTTGATCCAATGAAAACAATCAAAATCCACCTATTTATAACTGATCCCTTCCATTCTTCTCACATTCACTACTCACTAAATGCTTGGCAAACAAAAACTTCATATGTGAGTTACGGTTACAGTCAAAGGAAGAAATGGAGATACAAGGAGAAAGCGGAGACGAAGATGAAGATAGAGAAGATGAATATGAATATTTGTTGACCAAGAAGCAGAGATTGTAACGCCCCATTCCCATTTTAATTGGAAATGGGTCGTCACCCTTTACTTATTCAGGAATTAAAGAAATTATAATCATTTTCTTTTTTTACTCATATTTAGAGTATAACGGAAGACTTAAAAGTGAAGACACGAGAGTTATATATAAAAATAAAACGTAATGTATATACATATACATATATCTATAAACCAAGATTAGTCGTGTCTTACCCACATTTCTAGGAAAAATGTTCGAAACAAAGACTTACATGAATTTACACAATAAAACTTGTATATATAATAGAATACGAGTTTAGGCCCATGATTTATTATACTATACATATTTAAACAACCTGTTGTTCTCAATGAAAACATTATTCTAGTACATCAACTTTATAAAGACAGTGAGAAGTCAGCCCAGCTTGCTACACGTCCACGTCATCATCTACCGAGCCTGAAAATTATAAAAAGTAACATCATGAGACACCTCCGGAGAAGGATCCCAGTGGAATAACTTTACTGTCTAATACATTGAATCGATTAAATCGTTAAACAAGTACTACATGTCATCATAAAAGAATGTGGGAATTTCTTGCCCACTAAACCTTACATCATCATCATCATAAAGGAATGTGGGGATCGCTCGCCCACTAAACCTTGCATCATCATCATAAAGGAATGTGGGAGTCGCTCACCCACTAAACCTTGCTTTCATAGACCAGACATTTTTTTGCCCTTATGGTCATCGCCGAGTATGGAAGTTACATACTGGTTATAGCTACGGACTTTAGTCGTAGATTTTCATACATAACTTATCGATTCAATTATCATCATATAATAGAGAGTAGAAGTTACCCACGTGTACGTTGATAGTGCAAGGATTGCTTCTGGATTCACAGACCATCTCGACTGCGCTCGACACATTTAACTGATTAGCATAATCTTTTGTATTTTATATTAGGTTACTTTAACCTAAAGTATAATCATACTTATAACTTAATGGTTAAGCATTTAACTAGTAATTTGAAGGATAAAATGACACATAATTTTGCAACAATTTTAATAACTCATAGGTAATTCCTAAAATCACAACATTATTTGCATGATCACATATTAGTATCAATTATCATATTCTGAAAATTCACAATTTTTCACAGTGTATATAAATAAATAAAAATAGAATCCTAAACAAGACTTTCACTTGAATTTTAGCTCAAAATCAGTCTATATTACAAACCCTATCAAATCTTATAGGATTAATGAAATGCTCTAATATTTTTACAGAAGTCACATAACATATCCAAGTATAACATATAAAAATATCAACTCAAAATAACATTTACATAATTAGTTATGAATTTTCTAAGTTGGCTGAAAACAGGGCATAGCACATGCTGAAAACAGACTTTATTATAAAAATCATCATAAATCACACAAGGTTCTAAAAATTACATGGTAAATTTCTACATACTCATATAATACAACATAATGAAATATTTCTTATAAATATGATTTCCATAAATAGTTATGAATTTTAGAACAAAACCAAAAATAGGACATCATCTACGCAGAAAACAGGTTATGTTGTAAAATTCGGCATAAATCATACATAACTCAGAAAAATGCATACTAAATTCCTACACGTACCTAAGAATTGGTTCTAAAATATAGTAGAATATCATACATAAATTCGAAGTATACTGTTTCAGAAAATTATATGATTCAGACCTAAAAACAGGACGAATCTGTCACAGAACAGGGTAATGTTTGAAAATTCATAGTAAATCGAATTCAAGTTCAAAAATTATGAAACTTAACAGAAATGTTCTTCACCTAGTATGTTACAATCTTTTAAAATGATTTAGTCTAATTCATTTTCTAAGTCTTTCGAACAGTTCCAAAACAGAAACAAAACAGAGCACAACACTTAAGCATATCCTAGAACAACTTCTTTTTCCATTCAAGCAACAGAAAATTCTCAACCTAATGCCAAAGAACATCTTTGGACTTCCTAACTTAAGATATCAGTCATAAATTATAAGATAAATGGAATTATTATGAGAGTTTAGCCAAAAATACCTTTAGGGTTTGAGGAAGAACTTGACGTATTTTTTATCTTTCTTTTCTTTTGTTTCTCTTCTCTTCTTTGCTTGCTATGTTCAACTACTTAAGCTTATTTTGGTTCCCTTCATATAGCTTGGACAAGAGAGAGTGGGTATATATATACAAGTAATGAGTATGATACATATCATGAAGTCAAGTAGGATGATAAGGTGGCTAGTCTAGTGTCTAGGTTTTTAGGTTGTTTAGTCATAACTTAGCAAGTAAGTTTTTGATAATAAAAGTTAATTTTAACTAAAATCTTATCTTTTTACTTCCGTTCATATGTGTCGAATGAGTGGAGATCGAGTTCGGTTTCCTCCATAAGTTATCCTGCAAAAATCCTTAAAATCTCGAAAGAAATATTAGATCGTAAAACTTTTAAATCATCGATCATAATATGATTCGTAAATCATAACTTTAAATCATTACTTTAAATAATATAAGAATTTGCACTTAAATCATTTATATTTGAATGATAAAAGAAATTTTATAAAATATGCAATGAAGGGTGTTTTCTTAAAATGGGGTGTTACAGAGATAGTCTTCAAAAAGAATGGGGAGTAGAGGCTCTGCTTGCCAAGAAGCGAAGAAGGTCTTCAGAAGGGAAGACGGGCCTCTACGAAATGGACGCTATCAGAAAGAAGCATACGTCCATCTCCTATTCATTTGACACAGGGCCCACTTCATCTCAAAAGGAGAGATGGGGTACTGAGGATCATGAGAAAAGCTTCATATCTCTTGCGAAACGAGATGGAAGCCATTATTTCATGAGGCCCCTCTTCGGAAACAACAGCATCTGCTGCCATTCATAGAGCTCAAAACCCAAATAAAAAACGAGGGTGATGGTTGCATGATTGAAGATACTGTGTCAACAGCTTCCACCTGGTCTAAGGGCACAAAGACGACTCCTTACCAGCAAAACACAAAGGATACGGTGAAAAGATACATGATCTAACCACCGATCAAGTCCCTGATCTCTTGTCACGTACTGAGGCTGACCAGCTTATTCCCTTGGGTAGGAATAAGAAGGGGGATGCTCAGGAGGAAGTACGAACATGTTGCTGTTTTGGTTTTGAGCAGCAATTGTCAGACATGAGAAACCTGCACTGCCTACCTTGGCATTGTGACTCCACCCCTGAGCTGCAGGCTTGAGGATAATGACAAAAGGAGGGAAGAGTTACGAGTCAAGAGTCACTGTTGAAGCCTTATAGCAAGGGAGAAGCAGATGATGACATTCAGGAAACACCTATCATCGTTGATGCAACAAGCTGATCGACCAAGAAGATGCAGCAAGCTGTCTGTTCTGAAAGAAGACGCTTCACACAAATCAGAGATGGTAGAGAGTGAGAAGAAAAACTCCCTGGTGGTAAAGTATGGAAATAGTAAATTGTCAGAAACTGAAGAAGGAAGCTAAAGCTTGATGAAAATGTAGCAGCTTACTTACATTTACATTTGTTCTTAGACAAACTTGTACTTGTACATTTACTCAGTTTTAATAAAGAGCACTCATTACTTAAAATGACTCTTGTCTTTATTATGCTTTGTCATCATCAATATAAATGAGAAATTTTTGGGATATTTCAGTAGTTATATTGATGAGACAAAAACAGTTTGCTTAGGGATGTCAGTACCTAATTTCCATACTGTCTACATGATCTTTAGCTAAAAGATCATATAATGGATTTCCAAGTGCTCAAGGAAAACCTATCTTAGAAGAAATAAAAATACATCTTCTAAAGGTCAGCAAGTTGTAGGGAACAGCAAGCTGGAGGAAGTATCTGCATATGAAGCAGATAGGATGCTGCAAGAAAGAGACAACAAGCTGTAGGAAACAGCATGCTGAAAGACTACACGAAGAAAGAGAAAAGCTACCAACAGATGCCAGCAGACTACAGGAAGCAGAAAGCTAAAAGGAGCAACAAGCTGAAGACAGTAAGAAGCAGCATCAGGAATATCATGTTGTAAGATGAAGAGAAAAACTAACTGACATCAAGTAGCCGTTGCATGAACTTTAGCCACGGACCCATACCGACTTGACAGGTCAGCAGGAATGTCAGAGAGGTCTATGAGCAAATGGTAGGCACATTAAATGCACATGTCGGGAACAACTCAGAAGCATTTAATACAGCCACAAAGAAGAACTTGGGAGATCAAAGCTCATATTCAAATAAGAGAAGTATCTTCCTTCAACGGATACTTTCTTCCAACGGATATATTCTCCAGATCTAAAAATAGAAGGTGTGGCTAATTAAAGACATTGTTGAACAGAGTCGAGAGGAAACTCAGATATATTCCAAAGCTTCTCTAGCTTATCCATGTTCAGCCACTCAACCTTCAAGAAGCAGTTTACATTTCAAGCAATCAAGTTTTCACGTTCAAGATTGACTTCACCGCAACAGTTGAAGAACCTTGTTTCTCTTTAACCATTATGATGTGTGTGCTAGGTTGTTTATGGTGTAACTTAGTTGAGAGGATTATATCCTTGCTAAGTGTGTAGTCTAGTAATAGGCTACTTGCCCTTTGTGGGTTGAGGCCTTAGACTAGAGTCTGGGATTCTAGTAGATGTAGTTTGTTAGGAAGAGATTTGTAAAGCGAGGCTTATAAATCGAACTGACCTAACAAAGTTCCTCCTTATGAAGGAGTAGAGTGCACGTAGAAAGCTTACACCACCTTCAAACCACTATAAACCTTGTGTGCTTATATGCTTTCATTTGCTTACTACATTGCACTTGTCATATATATCTTGCAATATACATCATAAGCATCGTGCGTAAAAGACTTTAAAAATGAGCATACTTGTAAAAGAAAACTGGTTTCCAAAAAGAACTCTATCAAGTTTATTCCGCTGCGTACTGTGTAAACAGGTCAGGAACCTGATCAAGCAATCTATCAGGTTACTGATCCGTGTCAGGTTGCTGCATTTATTACTGGATCAGGAACCTGCCTTACAGAAAAGTTTTAGAGTTTGCAAAAATCGATAGAGGTTCATTCACCCCCTCTGAACCTTTGAACCTCTTGGGACCAACAAAAACTCATTAACCTAAATTTGCTGACATGTCCCTGAACTTGTTTCCCAACACAAAAGAGTAGTTACACACAGTGGCAGATCCAGAAAATCGAAAGAGGGTATGCACATTCTTTAGAATACTAAAATTTTTTTACATAAACAAAATATATGCACTAAAACTTGAAATGTATAATATTAAGAATTACAACAAAAATATATTTATCTAAAGAAAGATTACAATCGTTCTCGACGAGTTCTCATACTTTGAAAGCGGTCTAAAATGTCGTTATAGCTTATTTTTAGAAATACATCTCTCTCTAATTTAGTAACGAAGCAATCATTCAAAAATTGATCTCCGAGGCTATTCCATAGCTTGTTCTTCACATATGCCATTGCTGAGAATGCTCTTTCCACACTTACAGTCGCCACAGGAAGGATCAACACCATTTTTATAAGCAAGTAGACATGACGATATATTTCATGCTTCTTTGTCTCGACAAGTTTCATGGAGAGTTCTCCAACATCTTTTAAGCCTTGAAATCTATCATCTCTTCACATATCATAAACAAAATTATCAAGCTCATCCTCAAGATACAACAAATCAACATTTGAGAACTTATCGGGATAAAATTCAGCTAGTCTAAGCAACTTTGATTTATCAAAAGAAGAGAAGACATCAACGAGACTCAAGCAAATCATACAAAAGAGCAACTCTGTACTTACCTCATCAAATCGATTGTCAAGCTCCTGGAGTTGCATCAATTATTTCAACAAAAACATCAAATCGATAGTGATGAAAATATGTAATTATTTCATCAAAAAAACATCAATTCTTCTTTCCACACTTATGGTTCTTCCTTCCAAAAGGAACATACTCATCATCCATCTTAGGAACATCAATACCATTTTTTCCACAAAAAGATATGACTGAATTTAAGAGCGATTCCCATCTATCTTCTCTCATTTGTCTCAATCTCTCTTTAGTTAACTTCACAAGAGACATTGCATTAACAATGTCTTGATCTTTTTTTTTTGCAATGCAATATTCAATTGATTTGCTACTCCAAATACACTCTTCATCAAATGCACCATAAGAATAAAGTCAAATGACTAAAGAGCGTAACTAACACCATCAGCTTTTGCACGATCTTCAGAAGTCTGTGGATTATCATAAATCATATCAAGCACCTTACAAATTGAAGAATACAAAATAATAACATTAACCAACAACTTATAGTGAGTTCCCCCAACAAGTATTACATGGTCTTCCCAATCCAAGCTCCTGATTCAAACCTTTTCCACTTTCAAGTTCACCATCTTCGAATGCTTTTGCAACTGCTTCTGCTTGGGCCTCTTTAATGATTTCTTGACATTTACGAGAGCCTCCAACAATGTTCAACATATTAGAAAGAGTTCCAAATAACCAACCACAATTACCATTTCTTTTTGAAACTGCAACAAGTGTTAGTTGAAGTTGATGTGCAAAACAATGAATATAATATGTTGCTTGAGTTTCATTCCTTATCAAAGTTTTGAAACCATTAATGTCACCCTTCATAGTGCTAGCCCCATCATAACCTTGCCCACGAATTCTAGATGGATTCAATGAATGCTCAGAAAGTACAGAATAAATCGCATCTCTAAGAGATAAAACGGTAGTACCCTTAACATGCACTACACTAATAAACCGTTCGATGACTGCTCCTTCTTTATTAACATAACGCAAACAAAAAGCCATCTGCTCTTTACAAGACACATCACAAGATTCATCTACTAATATTGCAAAATGATCATCACCCAACTCCTTTATAATGACCTTAGTTGTTTCCCTTGAACAAGAATGAATGAGATGTTTTTGAATTGAAGGGGATATCATTTGATTGTTTCCAGGCGTATTTTTAAACACAAATTTTTCAATTTCCTCATGTTTACTAGCATACCACTTCAAAAGTTCAAGAAAATTCCCTCTATTAAATGATTCTTCACTCTCATCATGACCATGAAATGTCAATCCTTGAAGTAATAGAAATTTCAAACATTCAAGTGAAGCGGTTAAGCGAGTTCGGTACTCTTTCCTAGCATGTGAAGTTTGCCGAACGAAAGAATAATTGATGGATAATTTTGGATCAACTAAATCCTCAAATTTCTCCATACATCGATTATGAACATTTTAATTCTTGCCTATATGCTTAGCAAGAGCAACTGGTCTATTCCAACCTCTAAATCCACTTTTGACAAAAGCATCATGTCCATCACCATCCAATACTCCAACATCATCTTTAAATAAATAACAAACAAAGCAAAATGCGGCATCCTTTTCAATACTATACTCAAGCCATATGTATTTGTCAAACCAATCAGGATTAAAATGACACATTTTACCTCCGATATTTATTTGCGGAAAATCATGATCATGTGGTTGGCAAACCTTTCTTTATTCTCTCCTCACTGCATCTTGATCACTTGGGTGATAATCATGAATTATTTTCCTTTTTCCCGGATCATGTGGGAGAGAGTTAATGTCATATTGACATTCTCTTTCTCTAGTTGGAGCTGCAGTGATCTCTGAATAGTTTTCACTCAAATTTTGTGGTCCAATCAAAGACGATAAAGAACCCACTTGAGTCTTTCCTTTCTTATTAAAGTATGATTCTAAAGTGCAGCTACTCTTCATTTTGTTCTTTTTCTTTGAATGATTGTTCTCATCCCCCATCATTTTGAATTTATCAAGTCTATAAATTTACTGCATAATTTGAATAATAAAGTTAGAATAAATGAATAACACATTAACCATTTAATAAAACTAACTAATTAAACTAATTAATTAACAATTTAACAATTAATTAGAGGATTAGTACTTAGTAATTAGTTAAAGAAAATAATTAATACACTAATAGTGACCATCCTCTCCACTGCTCCAGTATCACAAACTCACAATTTGTTTAATTGTTGTCTCTTTATTACATAAGATATATATCAAATTAATTAATTAATGAATATTACTGTATGTGTTGGCCACCACTTGCAACTTCCACATTCCACTTCACAGTTCCACTAACTATTAGTGGTTATTATATACACCAATAAGGCAATAACCAATTCACCAAATAAATTAATCAATTGCCAATAAGTATACGCAGGGGCCACCATTTGCCCATTTCCAACATATATGTACTAATTTTAGTATTCTACAAACTCAAATTACAAAATAAAAAAAAAACAAAGCAGCCCCCCAAGCAAAAGCACCACATCGAATGCTTATGGCTTACCTCTCTCCATCTCTCACAAAAAAAATCCTTCTTCTGTTGATTTGATTCTTCGTGTTCTTGAGTTCTTCAATTGAGAAAAAATTAACCGGTAAGTAAAGTGAGAGTTTGAATTTGAGAATTTGGGGATAAATTTAGGGGTTGAAAATTAAGAAGAATACCGTGAATAATTCTCTTGAGATAGTGAAATTGAGGAGGCTGGAGACTGATTCTTCAAGATGGGACCATGGGAGGGACGGATTTCGGCAAAACCACAGAGGGCTTTGCTGCCGGATCTCGCGTCGTGGTTCTGTCGTGTTTTGTAATCTCCATTAAAATGGAATTGAGAAAATTTATGAATTAAGGTGAGAGAAGCGTGTTTTATCTCTTATTAAAATTATATAGCTTTTTATTTTATTTTATTAAACCTAAATAATTCACTATATAATATATATAGTATTTTTTTTTCAAAATAAGAGGGTATGCACTTGCATACCCTCTCTCTATATACTGTATCTGCCCTGGAAAGAAAGACAATCTATGTTGCCGGAGGATTTCTCCATGTGACCACAAGTCTTACCAACTCAATTGTATATGTGAGGATGTATAATTAAATCTTATTCAGACATTGAGTGGTGTGGTATTGATCAACATAGTTGGCATAAAGAAAAAAAAATTTGAGTAAAATAAACCCATCAAAGACATTTATAAATGTTTCCACACCAAAATAATCCTATAATCATGCAAGTGAATAAAAAGATTTATAATTCGAGATATTGTGATCCAAACTTAAGTCAAAGAGAACAATTCATCCAGAATAATCAACTGTGTATACTAAGGCCCTTTGATGACATTGCCAAACATGAAGTAGTAAGTATTAGAAGGAAATTACTTGAACTCCCAAATTAAACTAAACACTTAACTTTAAGTTTTCATTCGACAGTACAACTTTTTAAAATACTAGTTAACAATCAATATGATAAGATAGAATTATAAAGTTTATCATTTAATTAATTGGGCATTGTGATTGTTTCTCAAGCAAATCAAAGTTCAAGAGGTCTACACATTCCCCAAAGAAAGACCATCAATTGACAACAGTATCAGCTGGTAAAAAATCATTTTTCTAATTCTTTTTTAACTATATTTTTATTTAAAATTTACTACTTAAAAGATGTGTTATTAGTAATTAGTAACAAATCAAGTATCTAATATCAATTATACTAGGTAATTGAGATGAGGTGGAATAATAACTATCTAAAAGGATATAACAAAACTTATCTAGGAAATAAAAATAACTTATTCCCATAATACAAAAATGTTAAAATACTGAACATGAATTTTTAGTATGTCCATCGATAATATTTAATAATCTAATCCCTTTAAATTATGAAATTAATAAATATATTAGACGGCTAACACATTAGCATGGACATGTGTTGATGAAAGAAGAATGGGACATTTGATATTCTAATAAAAACAAGATCACACTTATTCAATATATAAAATGATTTGTTTATTTATTTTTTTACTAATTGCATCTACTGACATCAATTTTGTGCTAATTATTTTATTATCATCATTTCGTACAATTCATCATCACTAGAAATCAATTTCACATTTTCCCCAAAGCTCCAACACATTATTTTCGTGATCACATGCCAAATAACATCATGCAAGACTGAATCAGGTAGACAAATATTTCGTATAACTGTATACTAACTTTACGCTAAAAAATGATCAAAATATATTATATCAACATCTCTAATCAAATAATATAAATAAACATATGTAATTGAATTGGTACCTTCACCAAGGCAGATAGAACACTCATATTGATAACTTGTAGTAATCACCATAAATGCGCTACGTGGATAAACACATAAACATAAGAATAAATTTATGAGATAAGAAGAAGGCAAAGAAAGAATGCAAGTGGCCGTTTCAACTCTTCTCCTTCATTTCATTGAATACAAACATATACATTCACACACACACACATATATATAGAGGGCTGAGAAATGTCATTTCATAATTTGAATTTCTTATATAATTTAATTTGATAATTGAATTCTCCATTTTACCCTTCAGTCAATGTTTAAATTGAGAAAGGGTTGAGAAAAGACCGAAATACCCTTCGTTTTCCAGCTGAGAAAGGAATATTTCAAGAATATTCCGCTGGTGGTGACATTTTGGCGGTCGTGTAATAAATTCGCAAAGGTCAGCGGTTATACAGTAAACTTCCAAAATTCGGCTACCTTAGTACAAAAGTGGTTATAGTTTGACTTGAGTTTTGTAATTTGTATTTCTATATCAATTACATTTGTAACTGTTTTTATGCATCAATTAAATTTGTATATAAAGAAGTTTAAAGTTTGATTTTATGTAACAATTAATGTTCAAGTATTAAGTTTATAATCACTTAATATATATAATTTTTAGAATTTAACTATAAATATTATAATCCATGCCAACACATGAAAGGAAATACTAGTTTATAAAATATGTAAAAATAGTGATAAGTGTTGGGATATTTCAGTAGTTATCTTGATAAGACAAAACACAAATAACACAATAAGAGAAGAACAGTTTGCTTAAGGTATTGATACCTAGTTTCCACATTACATGATCACAAGCCTATTGATACTGAAGGAAAGATCATGTAATGGTTTTCCAAGATACAAGGAAAACCAATCTTAGAAGAAGTAAGAACACTTCTGGGGATCAACATGTTGTAGGGAACAACAAGCTAGAAGAAGTATCCTTAGTAAAAAAGGAGGTAGGATACTGCAAAAGTAGTCAGCAGGTTGTGAGAAAGCTGTTCTGAAAGAAGAACTCAGAAAGCAAGTAACTACTGCAAGAAACCAACAGGAGCTGCAAAAACCCATTCTTGCAGCAGAGACTGTTGAGGATACAAGACCAGCCGAGGAGATGGGGTCCTTGCTGAAGATCTCAGGTGAGTCTGTTGTTCAGACAACACTTTCTGAGGATGAGAAGACCTCTGAAGGGGCGGCTGTTGAGACATATATATAGACAGTTGCAGCATTGCAGCAAAGTAAGAAAGAACGGCATGCAGCATCGCTGCAAGAAAAACTTACAGCATACTGCAAGAAAAGATACAGAAGTAGTGTACGAAGATACTGCAAGAAGGTCTAAGTTACATCAGCACAATAAAGGACAAACAGCTGCAAGTAGACCTAAGATAAAGCACGAAACTTTCTACTCAAATAGTCAACTGAAGAAGTATCCTGCAATCCGAGGTAGGATAAATGCAGTATGAGGAACGAAGATGCAAGCAATAATAAATAGAGCCGTTCTAGACAAGCAAGGATAAATAGAGCCGTTCCAGAGAAGATCAAAGTTGCAGACACGGAGCCAATGCCAAGACGCCACATGGACTGACGCGCTGCAGAAAGCTGCAAGCCGCAACCACCGCATTAAATGCTCTAGAGAGAAAAAGTCAAGACACATTAAATGCAAGCCATGACTTTGATCAAGTACTCTTAATTTCAAAATGAGAGATATCTCTCAACAGATAAAACTCTGAAGATCTATAAATAGAAGGTGTGGCTGATTGAAGAAATTGTTGGACAAAGTCGAGAGGAAATTCACATATCATCCAAAGCTCTTCAAGCTTTCATATGTTCAGCCACTCAACCTTCTAGGAGCAGTCTACAACAACAAAAGGAGCTCTCAGAGATCAATTCTGCTTCTCACCAGTTGAAGATTTATTTTCTTTTTAACTTTGTTGCTGTGTTCTTAGGTTGTTTTAGGTGTCGAACAGTTGATAGGAGAGATCCTTGCTATTTGTATAGTTGTCTAAGTTTTAAGCAGCTTCCCTGTGTGGAAGTATGGAACCCTTTGTGGGTTTGCCTTTAGAGTTTGCAGTTGTTATTTGTACGCTGGACTCTAGTAGGTGTTTAACTTTGTAAGTTGATAGAGTGTTAGGAGTGTCCTGTAAATCAATCTTGCTTAACGAAGTTCCTGCTCGAGGTAGCAGTAGAGTGGACATAGAAGGGTTACACCTCCTTCGAACCACTATAAGCCATAAGTGTTTTATCGCTTTCTTATCTGCGATTTATCTTTTATATCTATCTCTGTCATAAGCATAAAACGTTTTGAAAAGGATCATATTTGAGAAAACCAGCCTTGTGTCTTAAAACCTTTATTTTTCCGCTGCGTATAAGACTCTAAGTTACAGCGTATAGCACTGCATCCTAGTGCTGTAAGCAGTAACTGACTGGCGCTGCAAGTTCAAGTAACTTGCAGAACAGTTTGTTGTAAACAGATTTTTAAAATCGACCAAGGTTCATTCACCCCCCTTCTGAACCTCGGACACCACTTGGGGCCAACAAGTGGTATCAGAGTGTGTTGGGTTAAAAGCCAACAAGAGTAGGCTACCTACCCAGATCCACCCGTTTTCTGCTGGTTTAAACCGTTTTATCATGTTTTCTTAACCAAGATCTTGTCTTCTTATCATGCATAACATTCGAATCCAAGTTCTCATTCTTAACCAATATATCTTATCTATGCGAGGAACAAACATGCGAGGATATTAACGACTATCCATGATAAAAATCCGATCAACAAGAAGTCAAGAAAAGAAAGAGTAAATTGTCGAAAGAAGACAAGGAGGAAGCAAGAGCATCTGTGATCGAAGGGCTGAGGATTCTAAAAGCACAGAGTCACCAAACATGAAGTCTCACAACAAGATGCTAGGGAAGTTGCAGAAGAAATCAAGGCTACACTTTTTATAGTAGCTGAGATCACTAAGGAAGCAACTAAGGAAGTTGATGGAGTAATCTAAGCTACACTTTTTATTGTGGCTAAAGTTACTAAGAAGGCAACTACGAAGGCTGCAGAAAGAAAAAGAAGCTAGCACCACTAATAAGTGGTATCGCCAACAAGTGCCTTCATCAACAAGTAGTGTCAACAACATGCAGTATCTACTTGATGAGACTAGACAAAATCCGAAGCAAGATCAAAGGAATTCAAAGAGGACACATACTGATCCATGTTAGGATGTATACTGTAAGCCTAGCTTTTGTATAAACATCTTTTATTGAATGAGAATCACTTTGGTCATATGTTTGCATTTTATATATGTTTATGCAATGTCCAATTAATTTATATTATAGATAACTTGGTGTGTGGTGCCACACAGAAGATCATGTTATCAGTTTCTTATAAATTATAAATAGTAGCTCACAACCAAGATGAATTTGGACAAATCATCGGAATGGTTGTAGTGTAGTTTGGTATTAGTCTGTCTTGATTATAAAATTACACTAGTACACTTTGTGTGTATTGAGCAGGACCATTTGAGGTTGTTCGTTTTATACTGACTATATATAATAGAACAAGACCTCTGTTATTATGGATGTGCGTTCTCTTAATCCCTATATAATAACAGCCACGTATACACAATATTTGTTTCTTTAATTTGCCAATGAGTGAGATTTATTTATTAAATTAATAAACTCGGTGAATTGGGAAACAGTATTGTCTATATGGTGTACTGTTGATTATAGAAGGAATCTGTGTCCTAATTATTTAGGATGATGATGTCCCCTTGAGGAGCTCATAAGGATTATCATGTAAACCCTGCAGGTGGATTTAATCCGACATGATAATAAAGTTGAGTGGTACTACTCTTGGAATTAGATGTTAATTAATTAAGTTGTCAGTAACTTATTTAATTAACGGGCATTCGATATCTTAAACACAGGGAGATAAATGTACACATAATAAGAAGGAGCCCATATTAAATATGGGATTGGGACGGTAGTTCAATAATAATTCTTTAGTGGACTGAATTATTATTGATGGGTTTAAATTATGTGTTCGGGCTGAACACAGGATACTTAAGCCCATCAGGAGGCCCAACCCAATTCCTCCTCTAGGTCCCTGGTGTAGCCTATATATAGCTCTTTTTCTCAGCGCCTAAAAAAAACACAGATCACAGAAAACACGTGATAGTGAGAGAGAGAGCAGAACTAAGATTTCTCGAAGGATCGTTGGCCACGCAACGTTCGAGAAAGGCTATAGGAATACATCAGAAGATCAAAGAGGTCTAGGGTTACGAAAGATCGATCTTTGGCTCGTTATTCTTCTAGATCGATCAAAAGGTATAATTTTTTTTTTCCGCTGCGTTTGTTATATCTAGCATGAAACCGATTAATTAATTGCATAGAGCCGGCGATCCTTCGGTTCCAACAATCCAAACAGGTGGAATGATCAGAAATCAGACAGCTCAGAAACCTATACTAAAAAAAAAGGAGTTATGAGGTTCCTAAGTAAGGGGGAACTTATCTTATCCTTTGTATTTTCATTCAAGGATGCTCAGTATTCTCTAACAAGTGTTATACAGGTTCAGAATCATCAAGTGTTACCAGGAGAATAACAGGATTATGAAAGAAGAAAATGCAGAAGTGCAGGGGGAATATCTGCATGCTTGCGAGAAGCTGCAAGTATAGTGTTGTAAGCTGCGTCTGCAGACAGCGCTGGGTTCAAACAACGCTGCATCTTTTATTCTTACAGTACAGCAAGAAAATGAGAGAGTAAGCAGCACTTGGTTACAACATTTATTTCAAAAGAGTATTTATACTCTGTAATCTCGTACCCAGGCTGCTGAAACCTTAAAAGGACTGTCAAGTGGTATCACAAGACAACAAGTGGTATGATACCAACAAGTTGACTATCAAGTGGTATCACAAGTGGACGTCTCAACTGAAGAAGTGATGGGAGATCTTAGCATGAGCAGAAGATCTAGATAGGCGGCTGACCAATCACATCAACGAAAATGCAAAATCTACCTTTTCAGAAGACAAAAAGGTAAAATCTACCTTTTCAGAAGACAAAAAGGCAAAAATGAAGATCTATCCAAAGGAACCGGCAAGTGGCAGTAATTGCCTTGAGAAATAAAAGGGAACCCCTCCACCCTTTTAGAATCAACCGTCAGATCATGTGTTTCATCTTCCAACCGTTGATCAAGAAACCACTCAAACGCCTATATATACACCCGACTCCTCACCATTCTTCTACACATTCATTACTCACCAAAATCCCATAAGAAAAACCTTTTCCCATGTGAGTTACACTCTCATAAAGAAGAAGATGGAGAGCTAAGAAGGCGGAGAAGGAGATGGAGATGAAGACAACGATGAAGACACTTTTCTGTTAACCTCGAAGTAGAGAAGGTCTTCAGAAGAATGGAATGTACAGGATCTACTTTCCTAGAAGCAGAGAAGGTCTTCAGAAAAGGAGACAATCTCTATGAGATGGATGCTAAGGAGCATGCATCCATCCTCCATTCGGATGACACTGGCCCGACTCTCTTAACCCAGATGAAGATATGGGACCGAGAGAAGCCATCAACGACCAATCCTTGGATAGAGAAGACACCTGCTACCATTCATGGAGATAAAATAGAACAGCAGGTGCTTCACAAGATATCCAAGGATCCAGTGTCAAGCAGCTTCAAGCTGGAGTCTGGGCAAAGTAAAAGACAAAATCACAACCTAGACCAGCAGTCATCTAGGATCCAAGGTGAACGTGCCTGGATATTGACGAAGATACACAGGTAACTGATCATCCACCGGTCAGTTTCCTGATCTCTTATCGCGTGCCGAAGCTGAGCAGCTTATTCCCTAGGGTAGGAATAAGAAGGAGGATGCTTGGTGGAAAGTGCGAACAAGTTACTGCTCGATGGTCTTGGGCAGTAACTGATGGGCAAGAGAAAACCCTGACTTGCCATATTTGGCGTTGTAACTCCACCCTTGGGTAACCATGTGAAAGAAGATGACAAAAAGGGGGAAGAATTTCAAGTCAAGAGTCAAAAGGATGTTGAAGCCTTATAGCTAGGGGGAAGCAGTTAATAATGGCGATCAGGAGTCTCCTACCATCTGAAGCACATCAGAGCAGCTGGCTGATGAAAACATGTTGAAAAAGGCATGCAGAGATGGTAGAGATGGAGAAGAAGAACTCCCTGGTGGAAAAACGTGGAAACGACAAACTGATTGAAGCTGAAGAAAGAAGTGAAGCTAGATGGAGGAGTAGTAGCTTACTTACTTTTGTATTAAACAGAATTTGTACTTGTACAATATCTAAGCTTCAATAAAGAGTATTATGTTTTATTGACTCTTGTCTTATTGTGTTTTGTCATCATCAAGATAAAGGGGGAAATTGTTGGGATACTTCAGTAGTTATCTTGATAAGACAAAACACAAATAACACTAAGAGAAGAACAGTTTGCTTAAGGTATTGATACCTAGCTTCCACATTACATGATTACAAGCCTATCGATACTGAAGGAAAGATCATGTAATGGTTTTCCAAGATACAAGGAAAACCAACCTTAGAAGAAGTAAGAACACTTCTGAGGATCAACATGCTGTAGGGAACAGCGAGCTAGAAGAAGTATCCTTAGTAAAAAAAAGAAGATAGGATACTGGAAAAGTAGTCAGCAGGTTGTGAGAAAGCTGTTCTGAAAGAAGAACTCAGAAAGCAAGTAACTGCTGCAAGAAACCAACAGGAGCTGCAAGAACCCATTCTTGCAGCAGAGACTGTTGAGGATACAGGTCCGGCCGAGGAGACGGGGTCCTTGCTGAAGACCTCAGGCGAGTCTGTTGTTCAGACAACACTTTCTGAGGATGAGAAGACCTCTGAAGGGGCGGCTGTTGAGACAGTACCCTTAGAGGATGTTCGAAGAGAAGCTGAGGTAACCGCTAAATAGCTAGAGACACCTCATAAGGAGGTTGATGCTGCTGCTGCTATAAGCTCAAAAGAACCTATCCAGGTTACAGCAGCAAAGGTTACTGAGAAAGCTGCATATGCTGAATTCCTCTGAAAAGACGGCAAGTAGGTGCTGTAAGAAAGCAGTTACAGCATTGCAGCAAAGTAAGAAAGAACGGCATGCAGCATCGCTGCAAGAAAAAGTTACAGCATACTGCAAGAAAAGATACAGAAGTAGTGTACGAAGATACTATAAGAAGGTCTAAGTTACAGCAGCACAGTAAAGGACAAACAGCTGCAAGCAGACCTAGGATACAGCGCGAAGCTTTCTACTCAAACAGTCAACTGAAGAAGTATCTGCAATCCGAGGAAAGATAAATGCAGTACAAGGAATGAAACTCCAAGCAAGAATAAATAGAGTCGTTCCAGACAAGCAAGGATAAATATAGCCGTTCCAGAGAAGATCAAATTTGTAGACACGGAGCCAATGCCAAGACGCCACATAGACTGACACGCTGCAGAAAGCTGCAAGCCGCAACCACCACATTATATGCTCTAGAGAGAAAAAGTCAAGACATATTAAATGCAAGTCATGACTTTGATCAAGTACTCTTAATTTCAAAATGGGAGATATCTCTCAATGGATAAAACTCTCAAGATCTATAAATAGAAGGTGTGGCTGATTGAAGAAATTCCTGGACAAAGTCGAGAGGAAATTCACATATCATCCAATGCTCTTCAAGCTTTCATATGTTCAGCCACTCAACCTTCTAGGAGCAGTCTACAACAACAAAAGAAGCTCTCAGAGATCAAGACTACTTCTCACCAGTTGAAGATTTATTTTCTTTTTAATCTTGTTGTTGTGTGCTTAGGTTGTTTTAGGTGTCGAACAGTTGATAGGAGAGATCCTTGATGTTTGTATAGTTGTCTAAGTTTTAGGCAACTTCCCTATGTGGGAGTTTGGAACCATGTGTGGGTTTGCCTTTAGAGTTTGCAGTTGTTGTGTGTACGCTGGACTCTAGTAGGTGTTTAACTTTGTAAGTTGATAGAATGTTAGGAGTGTCCTATAAATCAATCTTGCTTAACGAAGTTCCTGCTCGAGGTAGCAGCAAAGTGGACGTAGAAGGGTTACACCACCTTCGAACCACTATAAGTCATAAGTGTTTTATCACTTTCTTATCTGCGCTTTATCTTTTATATCTATCTCTGTCATAAGCATAAAACGTTTTGAAAATGATCACATTTGAGAAAACCAGCCTTGTGTCTTAAAACCTTTATTTTTTCACTGCGTATAAGACTCTAAGTTATAGCGTATAGCACTGCATCCTAGTGTTGTAAGCAGTAACTGACTGACGCTGTAAGTAAAGTTTGTTTTAAACAGATTTTCAAAATCGACCAAGGTTCATTCACCCCATCTGAACCTCGGACACCACTTGGGACCAACAATAAGTATGTTTACTTTTTTTTAAATGTATCACATGTGACATGCTATATACTGTTACGATAATATTCATACTAATTCATAGAAGTATGGTAGAATTAGTGGAGAAAGTGATGATATTCGGAGATAATGGGGCCCATTTCCTTGGAGAAACTCGATTAGAAATGGAATAATCCTTGCTCAAAAAAAATTGAAAAGCAATAATGTCATACACGAATTAGGAAATATAAATAATGATTTAGGACCCGTTCTCTTCGAGGGTTTAGGTTGGTTTCGCGTTATAAATGGCAGATGTAATCAATGTACTCCTCAAGTTATAAATGTCTATGTATGTATTTATGAATGTATAATCAATTAATCTCAACCCCACACATGGAATGGCTGATTTTTTTATTAAATGACTTCTTGTTTAAGGTATGTTAGTTGAGATTTATTTGCTTAAGGTATATTAGTTGAGATTCTTGTTCTGAACATACTGTTTGGTTATTGTGATACATCATGGATGTTCTCTTTGTTGGGTCAACAATTATTTGAGTTGTTTTCATCAGTTTGCTTTTATTTCATTTCTGTTGGTTGTTAAAAATTAGTTGATTGTAGACAACAATTAAATATGATTTCATATTGACAATATTTTAATTTCTGTTTCTATGTTATGCTTCTGTGAGACAAGGTGTTGGATGCCCATAGGTTCTTGCTTTTTTGTCTCCTCTCTTGTATGGAGTTTGCTTTGACTTTTTGTTTATTGAACTTAGATGTGTTTTATAATTCGTCCAGAATTTCGATTGGTAGGAATCACTTTGCTACAATCTTCTCATGGGTTTTAGTTAAATGATTCTAATATTTATACCAGAGTGTGATCTTGGAAGAAAAAATGAATTTGCTTCTTTGTGTTTTATTTTTTCCTAATTGAAAGCAATGTGTCTGTGGTGTTGTCCCATTCATTGTTAAAGTCTGTTCATCAGACTACTGAGTTGGCTTGATTTTTGGTAATGTCAGGTAGATATTGATTTTGAACTACATCTTATGTTCGATTTTCAACGGCTATTTGGAAATTATATTCTGTTTGAAGTAAGGGTAAATCGATCATTTTACATTGCTTATCCTGTTTAAACCAACAAAGCAAACACAAAAGTTGAAATAAGCCCACATTTACAGAAACATAAACATTCAAACCAAACATATAATTTAACTTAAACCCACCACAAAATCCACATACCAAACATCCAAAAAGTGTTATTTTGTCTTCGATGAACAGTAAAAGTTCGAAAAGCCCAACCAACCTAAACAAACCCAACACCCGAAGCAAACGGCCCCATTATAGTATACATGAATTTGAAAAAACATTACACCGAAGATGAAGCGCGTCCCGTCCATAAAACAAAATTCGAAAAAGTTATACCTTTTCCAAAAATTTAATAAGGAATTAGATTTTACATTACACAATTTTGTCTTTTATCAGAAAAACAATTTTGTTTATTACCTTGATTTGTGGTAGAAAAATAGTAGAATGATCTTTTGTGATTGAAAAATGATGCACTATTTTTTTTTTGTGGTAGAAAAATAATGTACTATTTAGTTTTCTGGTATAAAGTTCTATTATACTTCTTTTAAACACATTGACTAAAACAACTTTTACAATTTTTTATAAATTTACACTCTGACACAATTATACATCTCTCTACTCATCCTTTTCAAATACTGTTTCAATTTATTATTTTGAAATTTTTGCAGTATTATTGACTTCTTTTCAATCTTCATAAATTGTTCCAAAAAAAAAAAGCAAAGAAGAAGAAAGAGTTAAGCAAGTAGGTGGAACTGAATGGTCATTTAAAAATGTGTTTGGTTAATCTTATTTTACACAACATAAAAATTCTTACTTTTTCTTATTTCAAAATTAATTTGTGGAAGTTTTTGTATAAATATATATATATATATATATATATATATATTTTAAGCTCGCAAAATGTTAATGATGATAGATCAACAGTTAAAATGACAAATTTAAAATAATATATGAAAATAAGATATTTTTTAAACAGGTATGTAGGATTTTTGATAAAAAAAAATTTCTAAGCACGTACATGGCCTACCTCCCTATCTTAAATAAAAAGAATAATAATATACAAGAGTACGTTGGATCTCGTCTAATTCACGGGGCATCATGTGATATACCACGTGAACTTGGTACTCCATATAAAGAAAAGACATGTGAACTTGGTATTCCATTATTCCATTATAGTACCAAAAAAAAAGATATTCATCCACATTACTTCTCTCACTCAATAACATTTTAAAAAAACTTTATCATCATCCTACTTTCTCTCACTCTTATAACAACATGAGTATCGTTATAACTAAAATCATGTTATCTGAAATTTGTGTGATTTTGGAGCTCTACTTTCTTCAAGATCACACATTCATTTCATTATATGGCTAAACGCCATAAATACTTGTGTTGTTAATTATCCAAATTTCCAGTTTTTTATACACATAATGACATCTGCTTTCTTAAAACATACCCATGTACTTACACATACCCCTTTTTTACAAATGTATAGTGTTTGAATCTTTTTTTCTTTTTTAACAACTTCTGAGGTATATATTTGAGCTTCAAACGGGAATACAATCAAGAAAATCAAAATTCTATATAAAATCCTTTCATGTTATCCTACGAGATTCTTGAATTTACTAGTTGGATAGTTAACAATTTTATGTAAGGCTGTAGGAGAATTATCAAAATCTCGATGAGTATATATAGTCAATATGATAAACTCAAAAGCAAAAATATTTAATACTTATGTAACTCACATGTAGCTTTGAGTTCTTGATAGTTCTTGATCATGAATGCTAGGATTAAAACTGGTCAGAACTTTTTTTATTACATTTAATGGTTGCTTTAGCCATACAACATTATTAATTACCCAAAATAATTCAAATCCATCAAAATATAAATAGTTTTTGCCGAAGACATAAATATATTATAATACCATATATTAAATGATAAACACGGACTCTGGAGAGATTTTTGTTCGTGCTCAAGAACACACAGAGATAGTGACAAATTTCAAATAAAACAGCCTACTTGCTAATCAATGTTCTAGATATAATTCAAATTATGCTGGCTAGACATCCTTATATGACATAAGTTGATTAATTAAATATATAACCATAATGATCAATGCAACATGACGATGATGAAAATGAAGCAATAGACATTCAGCTTAGTGGCTATGCATAAATGTACTTATTTTCTTTAAAATTTCAATCTTGACAAGGTTACTGTACATAAATTCTGGAAAAGTGACAACTAGCTTTTTATTTCACTCTCATGAAAGGCTTAATTATATATTTCTATTTAGTCTATTTAGCCGTTCAACCTAAGTACGAAAACAAATCAGTCCGGTTTAAAGAAGTTGTCAGCTAAAAGTCTTTATCAAAAAATAAAATCTCCATTCATAAAAGAGATGCTGGTTCTCAATGTCAAGAAACCAATCAGAATCAATATTTGCGAAAAACCTTAACTCATTAGAGGTGAGAGCAGCCTCTTATCTGAGTTATCTTTATGAATTACGATAACATGTATTATGTTCAGATATACGATCAACAAAAGGGGAAATTATGAATAATCAACCACAAAAAAAATGGAATCTATTAAAGTTAATGAGTTGCTATCGACAATGAAACTAAAGAAGAGTACCTTTGTTCATCCTCGCAATATTGGCTTTTCAGTGAGTAGCTCAGCCAGAATACAACCAGCACCATAGCAAGTGGACCCCAACAAGAGTGTAGGAGGGCTTGTTGCTTTCAAGATCAAAAAACGAAGCTCAACCAAAATCAACTATTTTATTGAACAATAAACAACATTTTTACTTTTTTATTTTTTTAGAAAATCTAAATTGAAACTCAATTAGTTTGATTAATCTCAATGCAAAGAGAGAAGATAGAGATGAAACACTTCTTTCTCGATCCACAACAATGAACTCTAACTTGCCTTAAATAAACAAATAAGAATAGCATAACCTTGATTATAGTAGCAAATCATGAGATACCCCAGCCTATCTCCAACATGGAAGTAATTATTCGGCAAATTCTGTAGCGCCTAGGACAAAAACGACGCATAATTGATTAATTAAATATTTAAAACCTTAATCGATTAATTTTATTATGTGCGTTAACCCTTGATTGTTTATTTTAATTATATGCGTTTCAGAAAAAATGATAAATGCATGTTTAATTAAATGATGGTATAATTTAATCGAGAAACATAGATTATAATTTTACCATAAGATGCGTATTTGAAAAACGAGAAGATAGAAATGAATTTGAGGTCAATCGGAGATTCGTAACTCAAATGACGAAGAAAACGGTGAATACGAAGAATACGACGTATACGAAGGATCGGAAAATACAAGATATTTCGATGAATAGTAATCCGAGATATTTCAATGAATATTAATCAAGATATTTCAGTGAATAGTAACTCTAAGATATTTCGATAAATAGTAAGATTTTTCGAAAGTCTATATATAATGCGAAAACGAGTTGTAAAATCACTATTTTTCGAAAGAGGAAAAAATCATTATAAAATGTAAGGCTCTCTCTCCTCATTCTGGTCGCCGGCGCCGTCGCCGATGCCGGAAAATTTTTATCGGTTTTGGCCGATTTTCGCACAGCTTGTAGGTCTCGGATTTCCATTCCGATATCTCCTTCGTCGGAAAACGGCAAAACATCACCGGAAAAACCCTAAACCCTTATCTTTCCACCCTTTCTCTCTCCTCTATTTTCTCTCTCTCTCTCTCTCCTCCTTCGCCGGAACGGTGGCTAACCTTACCGGGGTGTTGGGCTAACGGTTGGGGGTGGTGGCGCCGCCGTGGGCAGCAGCGTCGGAGCTGAAATGGTGGTGGAAAAGGTGGTGGTGCAAGGTGTTGTGTGTATGCATGTGTGTGTGTTGATGTTTAGGGGCTGTTTGGAGGGGGTACTATTCACGGCCGGAGTTGGTGATGGCCGGTGCTCAGTCGTCGGCGGGTCAGGTAGGGGTGGCGTCAGGCGGCGGCGCCGTAGTTGGAAGCTGCTATGAAAGTTGTTAGCGCGCTGGGCACTGGGACGGGAGGGCGCTGGGCGTGCGTGCCGGGAGACGCCGGGTACTGGGCGCGCGCGCGACGCTGGGTGATGGGTGCGCGCACGGCACCGGGTTTGTGGTGTAAATTGTGTTTTTCTGTCGTATGTTTTCGTCGAGTTGCCGGCGACAAGATGTCGTCAGCCAGGAGTTAGAGGTTCCGGTCAAAATCAACATTTTTATTAAAATTACGAAAACACCCATATATCTTAAAACGCTCCATTTGAGCTCGTTTCAACTCCGTTTAAGCCCATTCTTTTTCCGTTGCAACCCTAATCTTTCCCTCTTGCTCATCAGTTTATTGGATTTACCTTCCACACTCCTTTCTTCATCCTCGATCTTTAGATCTTCTATTCCGTCTCGTTTTTACTAATCGTTTCTTCTCCAAGAAAGTCTATATCTTTATATATACGTAATTAATGTATTAAGGATCTAAGAAATGTCTTTACATGTGTAGGCTATCAATCGAATCGTACTCTTTAGTCTTGTTACTTGACAACTCACGTGGTTACCACCGAACACGGTGGGAGTAACTTCTAATAACTTTATGCTTCTGTATTTAACGCACAATGATGATAAATGAACGCATGCTTATGAACTTGATATTAAATGAATTGTTGAACCTTATGTGATGTGATTATATGATGTGATTAATGTGTTCATGCATGCTTTATGATGATGTTGTGAAATGACGGAAGTCCATATTCATATGAAGAGACAAAGATCACATTCATGTTGAATGGACGAAGGTCTACCTTCATATTACGGGGTAACATGGATCCGTAAAATAAGTCGGGGAGTACCCACACCTGAGGTCAACGGGGAGTACCCGCCCTCGCTGCAGATATGAGCGCTATGGGACTGTATGTTTGTTAAGGATCCGATGTATGTGCTATGCATTCTATATGTTGTATCTACTTGTCGAACTTATATATGTTTGATTTGTTATAATTACTTAATAACTGTTAAAACATGGAAAGTATTCCCACGAGTGTATTCAACGCACTCACCCCATGTGTATTCACATTACAGGAAGTGACGAGAATCAAGATGTATAGAGAGAGTGGTGTCCTATCAAATGTCCTCATTTTGCTTTCTTAAACTTAATGTTGAAACAATGTTTTATTTAATTTCACGTTTTGTAAAAAATATATCATCTTTTTCTTTTGACGATGGATCCTGTAAAGTTTACTTCCGCTACTTGAAGTTTCAAACTGTAAGATTCGGTTGTATCTGAAGTTTCATATGTAACGTTTCTGATTGTCTCTTATCTCCTTCTTCTTCAAAGAAAACGTCTTATCTCTTTCTTTTTACACGCCCGCAAGGAAAACTCTGATATTTTTAAGTAAGAAAACGGGGCGTGACAAATTCATAGGAAGAAGGAGCCATATTAGTAACTGTCACGCCCCGTTTTCTTTTCATTAAAATATTAGAGTTTTTCTCATTTTTGGGCGTGAAGAGAGAAAGGGGAAGAAGACATGCATGATATAAAACAGAAATCCTTTGGAAGAGATGAGAGACGATTTTATAAATACAAATCCTCGGCATCTAGCCGAAATAAAACATTTAAAACAGCAGTGGAAAAATACATCAGGATCCTTTACAAAGAAAATGAACAGTTTAAATTTTACAAATGACCAACTGAGATTTTAAAAGACACAACCGGAATAAGACACAGCTGATAAGACATCCCTCTCTCTACGCATCCTGAGTCTCTTCATTTCCTATAGTGTGAGTACAGGTGGGGGTGAGTGCGTTGAATACACTCGTGGAAATAATCTCCAAGTTTTTAATATTATTAAACAGATACACAAATCCAACATATATAATAGTTCAACAATTATGCATTGCACATAAAATACGGACACATAACTCTAAGAGTACTCAACTAACATATGGTGCTTTTATGGGCCACCAGTCCATTGGTGCTTTTTACGGACCACCAGTCCATCCAGAACGAGATCATAGACCTCCGTTCCGTTGGTGCTTTTTACGGGCCACCAGTCCATCCCAGAACGAGATCATGGACCTCCATTCTGCTAGTGCTTTTTACGGGCCACCAGTCCATCCCTAATGTATGGTGCTTTTATGGGCCACCAGTCCATTCTTAACATATGGTGCTTTTATGGACCACCAGTCCATTCTTAACATGGTTTTGGACATCCGTCCACATTTATCATATTCATAAAATATGCATGTTCATAGTAATCACAGCAAATAATCACAGCATTTAGTATTCCTCAATCATGCTTTGAATAGGGAAAACTGTAAACACATAGAGGTTTAGAATTTACCCCCACCTTGTTCGGTAGTTACCACGTGAGTAGCGAGGACCAAAGATCAAGTATCACAAGCTCCTTCCAACTGATAGCCTACATAAGTCACGGTGTTTCTTAGATCCTTAATAATCATAATTAAAGCTATAAAAACTCCTGGTGAAAGAAATGATCGTAAAAGCCGCGCCGGATCGAGAGACCTAAAGATTGAGGTCAAAAAAACGAGAGAGGATGATCAGTTTCAGAGGCTGAGATGATAGAGGATTGAATTTGGGTCACGACGGAAAAAGAATGAGCTTGATCGGAGTTGAAACGAGCTCGAACGGAGCATTTTAAGTTTAGGGGTAAAATGGTAATTTTGGTCAAAGGATTGACTTTGACCGGGCCCACGACCCTCGGTCAACGACATCTCGTTGGCGACGACTCGATGTTGACGTACGGCGGAAAAAATGGGATTCGGATCGAAAACACGGAGTTGCGTGCGCGTCGTTAGCCAACGGGGCACGCACAAGCGCGTACGGGCGCGCGGCATCTCGGCAGCTCGACATCGTGGCTCGGCGGCGTACGGGCGCCAGCGCACCCAGCGTGCCCAGGCTCCCCAGCGTCGACCCTGCTCGACGGCCACTCTTCTTGGTGCCACCAGCGTCGGCGGCGGCGCCCTCCGCCGCCGCCACCTCGTCCAACGGATACACTGCACCTCCGGCCACCCCTCGCCGGATTCCAATGATGAATAGTACCCAAAACTTCGCCGCAAAACCCTTCGACATCACATTCGCAAAACCAAACCCCACCCCTTTTTAGCTCCGGCCGGCGACTCTAGTCGCCGGCGACTCTTCCTCGGACCTCCTGACACACTGGCCGGTGACTTCCCGTCGCCGACAACCACCCAGCAGCCACGCATACACAGATTCAGCCATACACACATGCGCATGCTTACACACACACGCACTAAAACACAACCTGGCCGGCGGCCACCGACCACCACCACCAGACCTCGTCGGCGCATCACCAGCGCCGGCTCACTGTTCCCACACGGCGGCGCCACCTGCGCCGCCCCCAATCAGCGAACACACATGCACACATACTAATACACCTCCAACACACACACACATATACGATACATATATATACGCACTGTTCCGGCCCGGCGCCGCCACCCACGGCGGCAACACCACCCCGGCATCACCACCACACCACCAACAACTTCTCCGTCGAGAGGAAAAGGAGAGAGAGAGAAAGGGTGGTGAGGGTTAGGGTTTAGGGTTTGGAGGCTGTTTTTCACCGTTTTCCGGCGAACGAGAAATCGGAATTGAATTCCGAGACCTATCCTAGATTCGTCTCGTCGAGACGAACGTCGTGTACGAAAATCGGCCGAATCCGACAATGTTGGATTTTCCGGCCACCGACCGCGACGCACCGGATGCAGAAAAGAGAGGATAGAGAGAGAGGGAGGAGAGAGAACTTACGTGTTTTCGTCGCGTTCGGCTCGCTCGAGAAAATGGTAAATAAATGAATCGGAGGAGCTCCTATTTATAGTAATCCGGAAATCACTATTCACCGAAAATATCTCCGTTACTATTCATCGGTTGACTTTTCCGAGTTACTGTTCATCAAGAATATCTCGTATATTCTACTTTTCGTATACGTCGTATTCTTCGTTTTCATTGTTTTCTTCACTACTAGAGCTACGTAACTCCGATTGACCTCTAGTTCGTTTCTATCTTCTCGTCTTCTCGATACGCATCTAATGGTATAGAAATATTCTATATACCATGTCCAAGAAAATTATCCATCTAGAACGTGCATTAAACACGTATCTGAAACGCACGTAATAAATTAAACAGTCAATATAAGCGCACATACTTATTAAATCATGTGTTAAATATTTAATTATTTAATTATGCTCGTTTTTTGATCTGGGGTGCTACAGCAACAAACATGGTTCATTGATGATCCACTTGAAATGAAATGAAGTATAAACCAACAAATTCGGACATCTGGGAAGGAAAATCAGTTGTGATTTTTGAAAATGAACTCCCCGAACATTGTCATCATGCTTGTTGAATCAATGAATGAGTGTTCATGCGATAATCTCAGAATTATTATTACCATCCTTTTCTCACACGAAAAGAATATGACTCATGTGAGAGGGGGAAGTTGAAAGACTATTACACCCATTGGCATTCTTACTTTTGCAATGAAAGAGATGTGTAACATTATCATTCTTGCTTATGGTAGGAAATAGATGTAGAGGTTTCCCAACGTTACACTTTATGCAGGATTACACATTGACACATGAGGGCTGTGAAATAGGAGGGGTTACACTTTATGCAGGGGTTACACTTTGACACATGGCGGCTGTGAAAAATAGGGGTAGACATGTGGCGGCTATAGGCTTCTTCAAAATGCTGAGGTGGCAAGATTTGAGAGAGTCAAACTCTCATTTTATAAGTATAGACTTAATGATTAAAGAACGTAAAATCAAGTGAAATATGATATGTACACAAAAAAAAAAAATCGAAAAAATGTAGGTATATTAAACAATTTTTCAAAAAATTTAATTATCATCATAGTAGAATGTCAAATAATATATTCCCCAAATTACGTTCTCCATGAATAACCCCCAACCACCAAAAAAATTTCTTTTGTCACCATTTTGAATGAAATAATAATAATCAAAATAACCTAAAATAATTATTTATTAATAATGTATTATGTATACATATTAGGATAGATACTATGAAATATTAACTGGGTCTAATTAGTTAACAAAATCTTAATTGTGATTATATCCTATTGCACATATGTAAAGATATAATAATAAGTTTCAGCATGATATAATATTATATTTTTACAGAAAATAATATAGAAATTAAACTAAAAAAATCATATAATAATAATTATGTGTATGTATATATAAAATATTAGAAAATATACATTAAAACTAACAAAAATTGATAACAATATATTTAAATTATATAGTAAAATCATGTTTGATTATTTATTTTACTATTGTAGTATTAGAAAAACCATCATTAAATTATATAGTTATTAAATATCATCGGATTCTTGTAAATTATAAATAAACTCAAATTGCAAGTTATGTAACCAAGTCAACTTATTTAAATTTAGATACACAATTTCACAATATATATATATATATATATATATATATATATATATATATTGTGTGTATATATAAATCCACTAATTTTGATATTTTATAGCAATATAATAAGACAAAAATTCATGTGCACTTGGTGAACAGATTTAGGGTCTGTGCACTTGGGTTGCCCGGCCTACCATGTGTAGCCTCACATCCCCATGCGCTACTAGGTCGCGCACAAATTATCCCAAACATGCTCCCAAGTGTCATATTTTTATGTTATGTTAGTCATACCTTTAGTAATGTTACATGTACCTTAACATAGATATGATATTTGTACATAATGGTAGGACTAATATAACATAAAGATAAATATATGGCTAATATAGTATAAAGGTCATCTATTTTCTTTTTAAGTTAAAGTATTACATAAAAGGGTATGAGATATGTATATAAAGATATAGCTAATATAATATAAATGTATGACTAACATAGTGTAAAGATAAAAACAATAAAAAAAGGACTCGAATTCGGGTCGATCCGGACCCGACCTGTGTGCATTTATACATAAAGTGCACGGGAGTGCAACTCATATAATAATTAGTCATTTGTTTATCTAGATCATTTCAACAATATACAAAAAATTGATAAGTAATTTAATTTACTTAATTAGTTTAAATGAATAGAAGGTAATTTTGATTTTCTTAGAATAAATAGTCTTCTAAAATTATGGAGAGATCTTTCAATTTGATTTGGTCAATCACTATAATAAAAAAAAAATTTGAAAACATGTTTCTAAATTTGAATTTATCAATATACTTTAACTTTTTTATTGTAAATTTATTTATTAATTAAGAAAACTAAAATAGAATGTTGAAAGTTTGACTTTAGACAGGATTTTACTAATTTGGGAAAATAATAAATGATCATTTTGTTATTATATATATTAATAGATAATTAAATAAGTTTGGTTCCAAACCAATTGAAATATATTAATAACGTAAAAGAATTACAATATATAAACACGAGTTCTTGTTGGATTTAATATTTTCCTTTTTTTTCTTTATTTATTGAAACAAAAAAAAATTCATTAATAATAAGGATAAAAATAAATACTATCAAGAAGATGCACCACAAAATTGGGGGTTCAACCTATCAATGAGAGCTTGCATATAATCGAGTAGCCCTAGCGAAATTGTGAGGAACATTATTGGCATTACGTCGAACAAGTTTCAATAAAAATAAATGATTGAGTGTGAGCATCTTCCTACATTCTTCAACAATTGCCGCAAACTCAGAAAAATCTAACTTTGAAGCTCTAATCACATCAATTACCATTTTAGCATCAATCTAAGAAATGACTAATACGTTTAAGTCTTTTAATCCAAAAGAAAGCTTCGAGAAGTCCAATAGCTTCCCCCTTCTCCACTCGAACAACCCCCAAGAGTTTCAATAGCCTATCCCACAAGATAAGTCCTCAAATCATCCCTCAATACCATACCATAACCCGCGTCTTTGAAAAGAAGGTTGCATCTATATTTACTTAGAGACACCAATCTAGAGGTTTGTGTCAATCCCTTTATTGAGGCTAACTACCCTCCAAACTCCTATTTTTAGCATTAAATCATTCATACAAGTTGTTCATATATAACAATATGATAGCTCCTCTAGCACCTAGAGAAGATTGATTCCAAAACAACGAGTTACATTGTTTCCATATTGACCATAAGCCAGTAGCGCCAACTTCCTTGCTTTAAGTGAATTAAAATTCATTGATTGATGGATTCGACATCATCTCTAACCATAGATATAACATCCCAAATGTTAGGTGGACTTTAGTTGACTAAATAGTCAACATTTTTAATTAACAATTTTGTTAATTATATTATTGTCCAGAAACCAAAAGTTGGTTAGAATGTTGCCCAACATCCGTGACAACATTCTTAACTGTTTTTGTCTCTCTTCACAATACACCACGTGTTTTGCATGTGTATTTTGTTTATACTATCTTTGCAGGTCAGAGAATAAGTGAACTAAGAGTGTGGACCAAGTCAAGAGCACTAGCAACAATATAGCAACTAACTAGAGCTTAAAGTATCTAAGGTTGATTGGGAAGACTGAGTCAACAAGTCTTGAGCAAGCAATGAAGACTGGGTCAAATTAGCTTGAGCAATGAAGTAACAACTTGGAGAGAATTCCTCACACACTTTAGAAGACCGTGTTGAGCAAGGACACACGTTCACATGAGGCTACTTTTTAGGATGGTAGTTTAGTTGGTTATCTTGGAAGAAGGTCTATAAATAGGAGAGTTACTTTGTCTTGTAACTCATCCTTGGAGTCTCAACGTTCTTGCATATTCAAGTATTCTTCCAAGAGTCATCTGTGTGAGCTGAGCGCTTTTGTATACTCGGAGAGTTTTCTTTAGATCTTTTTCGATCTTTTGTGAATTCTAATTTTGTAGGTTTTTCCTATTTTTTGGAATTCACTTGTATTCACTTTTTCTTGTGAATAATATTTTGCCTAAGGCACCTCAAGATATATTTATATATATCTTGAAAAGTTATATCTCTGAGTATCTTTTATTTCTGCTGCAAACTCTTTTTAAAGTAAGTGTTGTATCAAGTGTTGTGGCAACATCTTGGGTATCATCTGCCACTGTTCACTTACTTTTATCTTAGACCAGATCCCACTTTCCAACAAGTGGTATCAGAGCCAACACTCGATACACTGAGTGGTTGGGTCTGGTCAGCTTGATTATGGATCCTGCAAATCCTAATCTTGGGAGACTTCTCGTTATCATGTAGTTGTGTTTTTGGGGATGTTGTCACACTCTGGGCAACATCCGCGTCTGCATTTGTTCTTTTTGCATCTTTCTGTTCTTTTCTTTTCTATTCTTACACGTGCTATAGTGATGTTATCTTCTTCAGCTATATTATACTATAAGTTAATTTGACAGCTCTTAATCTTTCAAAAGCCACTTTTATTCCTGTTTTATTTTTTTATTTAAAGACGGGAAAGGTGAAGTGTACGGGGTTCGCTACCACGATACACTTAGTTGTGTCTGACTCGTCTATATTTGCTTAAGAGATAAGATGGGAAAGCTGGGGTACATGCGGTTCGTTACCACATTGTATTCAGTTGTGACTGTACTCATCCTAAGAAAATTTTCACATGATCTAAGATAGAGAAGCTGGGATACACAAGGCTCGCAACCATGTTGTATTCAGGTGTGTTGTATCTATCTGTGCTATTTAAGGATGGGAAAGCTGGAACACACAAGGCTCGCAACCATGTTGTGTTCAGTTGTGTCTGTACCTATCTCTTCTTATTTTTTATTGAGGAATTGTCTGTGTGCTATTTTCTTTATAAGAGCTGATAATTAATGTTTTGTATAAATTGGCTGAACTTTATAGATTGCATCATATCTGCAACGTGTTATATTTTGTTTTGTGTCTGCATTTTTTTTTCTGTGTTTGTTTTTCTTTTGTTGCATAGTTTTAGAGGGAGTTGTGTTCTTTTTGATTTGGTCTTGTCTTCTTGATTTGTTTTGGATTTGATCTCATCTGGTTGATATGTTTTTGAATCCAAATAAATCTTAGATATATATAAAAAAAGGGCGTTATATATATCTGGGTTTACTTCGTGCTTCTCACCATTCTTTGTTCTCAGCTTCAATTACACCAAAATCCCCAAATTTCTGAAAAACCCTAACCCCCAATTTCGTCTTTGAGCCATGGATTCAAAGGCGAAAGCTACTACAAGTGTTCCAACATCTCGGGCAACACCCTTCAGTCTGTTTTTACTCCTTATTTGAGGTCACAGGTCCAGAAGCTCAATTCTCAGATCAAGGAACTGACCTACTTAAGAGATGTCTTTCAGACTTTGCTTTCTTCACAAAAAGGGGGAGATGATGAAGGTGATGAGGATCAAAGGGGAGATTAGGAGGATGATGAAGACGGAGAGGCTACTGCAGGTTTGGCAGAGTTGAGGAAAAATGCTGATTTGATTCTTTTGCTGATTTCAAACTAGATTATTTTTATGTCAAACTTTAGTTTTTGATCTCAAACTTGTTTTGGATATTTGTTTGATTTATTTTTGTATTTGATAATCTGTTTGGCATTGGTTTGTTAATCTGATTGGCATTGGGTTTCAGTTTTGCAAATCTGCAGGGGGAGTTAGTTGTTTTGACTTTTTCAGGGGGAGTTTGTTTGTTTTGACTAACAAATGCTGGCTTTCATAGGTTTTGTAAAGAAAGACAAAAATGGGGAGATTGTTAGATGGACTTTAGTTGACTATATAGTCAACATTTTTAATTAGCAATTTTGTTAATTATATTGCTGTCCAGAAACCAAATGTTGGTTGGAATGTTGCCCAACATCCGTGGCAACATTCTTGACTGTTTTTGTCTTCCTTCACAATTCACCACGTGTTTTGCATTTGTATTTTGTTTATACTCTTTTACAGGCCATTGACTAAGCAAACAAAGAGTGTGGACGGAGTCAAGAAAACAAACAACAACCTAGCAACTAACTAGAGAAAAAGTGTCAAGGGTTGAGTGGGTGGACTGAGTCAAATAAGCTGGAACTATGAAGCAACAACCTGGAGAAAAGTACTCATGCTTTTTAGATGACCGTGCTGAGCAAGGACCCACGTTTTTGTTGAGGCTACTTTTTAGGATAGTAGTTTAGTTGGTTATCTTGGAAGGAGGTCTATAAATAGGAGAATTACTTTGTCTTATAACTCATCCTTGGAAGAGTTACTTTGTCTTGTAACTTATCCTTGGAATCCAATTATCTTGCAATAGTCTAAGTATCCAAGAATCCTTCCAAGAGAGGTTTATGTGAGTTGAGCGCTTTTGTATACTCGGAGAGTTTTCTTTTGATCTTTTTCGATCTTTTGTGAATTCTAGTTTTGTAGGTTTTTCCTACTTTTTGGAATTCACTTGTATTCACTTTTTCTTGTGAATAATATTTTGCCTAAGGCACCTCAAGATATATTTATATATATCTTGAAAAGTTATATCTCTGAGTATCTTTTATTTCCGCTGCAAACTCTTTTTAAAGTAAGTGTTGTATCAAGTGTTGTGGCAACATCTTGGGTATCATCTGCCACTATTCACTTACTTTTATCTTAGACCAGATCCCACTTTCCAACAAGTGGTATCAGAGCATCTCTGAGCCATGGATTCAAAGGCGAAAGCTACTGCAAGTGTTCCAACATCTCGGGCAACACTTTGCAGTCTGTTTTTACTCCTTCTTTCTTGAGGGTACAGGTTCAGAAGCTCAATGCTCTACCCCCAAGGACTTGACTGAACTAAGGGATGTATTTCAGCATCTACTTTCTTCACAAAAAGGGGGAGAAGATGAGGATCAAGGGGGAGATGATCAAGGGGGAGATGAGGAGGATGATGAAGATGAGGATGATGAGGAGGCTGCTGCAGGCTTGGCAGAGTTGAAGAGGAGTGTTGCAAGCACATCTGGATCCAGGTTGGATGGTGAAGAAGACTGAGTTGTTGTTGTTGATGTTGCTTGAATGAAGTTGAGCTGTTGCTGCTGATTATCTCCTGTTTTTGTTTTATTTTTTCAAACACTAGATTATCTGTATGTCAAGCTTTTGGAGTTGATCTCACTTTTGGTGTTGATCTCAACCTTTATTGGATATTTGTTTGACTTATTTTTCTATTTGATAATCTTTTGGTTTTTGATTTGCAGGGGAAGTTAGTATTTTTTAACATCTTAGTTCATCTTTGCTCTTTTGTGCTTTAGTATATTCTTTGATGTGCATATGCTGATGTTCATTGGTTTTGTGAAGAAAGACAAAAATGGGGAGATTGTTAGGTGGACTTTAGTTGACTAAATAGTCAACATTTTTAATTAACAATTTTGTTAATTATATTATTGTCCAAAAACCAAAAGTTGGTTAGAATGTTGCCCAACATCCGTGACAACATTCTTAACTGTTTTTGTCTCTCTTCACAATACACCACGTGTTTTGCATGTGTATTTTGTTTATACTATCTTTGCAGGTCAGAGAATAAGTGAACTAAGAGTGTGGACCAAGTCAAGAGCACTAGCAACAATATAGCAACTAACTAGAGCTTAAAGTATCTAAGGTTGCGTGGGAAGACTGAGTCAACAAGTCTTGAGTAAGCAATGAAGACTGGGTCAAATTAGCTTGAGCAATGAAGTAACAACTTGGAGAGAATTCCTCACACACTTTAGAAGACCGTGCTGAGCAAGGACACACGTTCACATGAGGCTACTTTTTAGGATGGTAGTTTAGTTGGTTATCTTGGAAGAAGGTCTATAAATAGGAGAGTTACTTTGTCTTGTAACTTATCCTTGGAAGAGTTACTTTGTCTTGTAACTCATCCTTGGAGTCTCAACGTTCTTGCATATTCAAGTATTCTTCCAAGAGTCATCTGTGTGAGCTGAGCGCTTTTGTATACTCGGAGAGTTTTCTTTAGATCTTTTTCGATCTTTTGTGAATTCTAATTTTGTAGGTTTTTCCTATTTTTTGGAATTCACTTGTATTCACTTTTTCTTGTGAATAATATTTTGCCTAAGGCACCTCAAGATATATTTATATATATCTTGAAAAGTTATATCTCTGAGTATCTTTTATTTCCGCTGCAAACTCTTTTTAAAGTAAGTGTTGTATCAAGTGTTGTGGCAACATCTTGGGTATCATCTGCCACTGTTCACTTACTTTTATCTTAGACCAGATCCCACTTTCCAACACCGAATACTCATTCATTACCTGCCAACACTCCAATGCATATTGACATTCAAAGAAAAGATGTCATGCGTTCTCATAACCAACACCACATAAACCGCATGAAAGATCTATATTTATACCCCGACCAAGTATTTTTTGCCCTTGTAGGTTATCCGAACAAGCCCTCCACATACAATGTTTCACTTTCGGTGGTACTTTAAGTCTCGAAATAAAATTTCAATCCCTATCTCTAGTCAAAGAATTATCAATAATAATAGAGCTTGCAAGTTTATAGGCTGATTTTACTGAGTACTCTCCATCCCTAGAGAAATGTCAAATAAGATGATCTTCTCTTTCACTATGTAAAAGAGGAATATTTCGAATTTCAGAGACATGGGCAGGATCAAAGACTTCTTGAATTATTTCAACATTGCATCACCTCATTCTCACAATAAAGACAGTCACACTTTGAAACCCTGAAACATATGATTAATCGGTGTCTTAATGAAGAAATGATCATCATTCGGAAGCAAAGATTGCCCCCACCTTGATAGAATAGTCATTTCCCACTTTCCATCTAATCGTCATTCTAACAAGATCTTGAGAACTCCATATGCTCCTCCAAGTAAACTTTGGTCGATTCCCAACATTGGTATTAAGAAAATCATCTTTAGAAAAATATGAACACGACAAACCAAAGCACCAGGGTCAGAGATAAACCTCCAACCAAATTTCCCAAGCATACCAATGTTAAAAAAGATGAAAATCCCTTAAACTCATTCCTCCATTCCCCTTCTTGACACACAAATTATCTTATTTTGTCCAATGAATAAAAATCCCATTATCTTTTTTCTTTTCCCACCAAAATGAATTCAACAATTGTTGAGGCTCATCAGCAAGCGTGATGGGTAATAAAAAATTATTCATACAATATGCCAGGATGGCTTGAGCTGCGCTTTTTATAAGAACCCCCTTACCCACCTTTGAAATAGGCTTATTTCTCCAGCCTTGAAGTTTCTTCTAAAGTATATCACTCAAATATAAAGAATTAGCTTTTTTCCTACGTCCCATTAGAGAAGGCAATCAAAGATAGCGACTAATGTTTGGGGGTTGCCAAACATAAAAACAAATTGGTTATAGACTCCTGCAAATCATCTATGACATAGCTACTATAGAAAATCCCTGATGTTAATAGCTTGCCTCGAAGCCGATTTGATCACCGGTCCGGTTCCACAGACACCGCTAAAGAGAGTGGAAGAGAGAGAATAAAAATATTAAATTGAGTGATTCAGGTCATCACCATCCTAATCAATAATCATCACAATGTGCACTTTTATAAATTGACATACCACTTAAACTACAAGACTCATGATAATTGAAAACTTTCTAATTTAATTATTATTTTTAAACTGGTGTATTATATAGGCCTATGCTAGACGATTTTCAAATTAAATTAAATTAAAATTATATTTTTGCTTATCTTTCTTTTGAGTGAAAAGCAGCAAATGGTGAAGCCTCGTAGCAATTAGAAATTGAATGTAGAGAAAATGGTTTCACTGCCATCCCATGTTTCTATTCACCCTCACTCTCTCCTCTTCTACAGAAGCGCACTCAAAATGCTGTCTTCTTCTTCTTCACCAAACCCTAATCCCTCTCTCACCATTACCAAATCCCCTTTAGAAATTCCCTCTAAATCCCCCAAGTTTCCTCTTCTCGCAGATTCCTCCCAAACCCTCTTCAATTCTCAGTCTCTTTCTCTCTCTAAAACCTTCGCCGCCAGCAACAAGTCTATTTGTGTGGCCGAAAGTATTGAGTGTCCGTTGGTGGTGGTTTCATTTTACAAGTTCGCTGATTTCCTGGACCATGCTGATTTTCGGAAGCCATTGAAAGACCTCTGTGAGCGGCTGGTAGGTTCTCTATCTTTCTATTTTGTATAGGTTTTTTCGTAATTAAAGAAATGTTAATATTGGGATTTGTGTTTTTTACATGTTTTCGTATTGAGCTTTGATTGAATTGTGCCTGTAAAGAAAAGGAAATGCTGGGTACTGTAATCCGTTGAATACAATGTCTTTTCTTTTGTGAAAATTTATTGCGGATGATATCGAGGGATGAAAGCAAGGGACATTCTGATCGACTCTTGTAACAAATTTTGAAAAATATTGGATAGTTTCTACAATATCTTGCTATTAATGAGATGCCAAGCTGTGGGAGTAGCCCTATGCGGACTCTGTTATGCTATTTGCCAATTCTTTTAACGTGGTAAGCCGTTTCTTGGCTTTCAAATCCATTGAGGACTTTGTATAGCGCCTAGTAACTTTGCAGGTTATTGTGAATCTAGTTGCAAGCTGCAAAGTAGTTTTGTCGTGCCTTTTCTTGAGAAAGGAGGTAGAATGAGCTGATTGGCATGTCAAGTGGAATGAGTCATGTAGGTGCACAGTGTTTGATAATAAGACCCAATATGTTTGTCCTTGCTTATTTACTCTGTACACAAACATTTTCAAATCGTGTGCATCTTTGAGTTATTTAGGTATGACGGCAATGCTTTTTTATATGGTTCATGCCTCACTAAGCTGATACCCTCAGCGTGTGTCAGGGGGCATTATCCTTGCACCAGAAGGAATCAATGGAAGCATTTGTGGGACCCGTGATTCCGTGGAAGAAGTGCTTACCTTCATCCAAGGTGATGATCGATTGAAGGGGCTCAAGCGTGTTGAGTCACCTGTAAGTCCTGAAGATGAAGCTATTCACCATGGACATATGAGCAGTTCTCCTCTTGCCGCTGGGGAAGATGCTCCCTTCCGATGGGATCATGTGAGGGTCAAGCTGAAAAAAGAGGTAGCTTTACTGACTGGAGCATTCAGGTATTCATTCTTTAATTCAATTTGAAGTTCAACTGAAAGCTCCAACTTTTGCTCATTGTTTTTAGATAGTTACTCTTGGAATGCCCTCTGTGTCACCAATTGAGAGAGTTGGTACTTATATTAGCCCCAAGGAATGGAACAAACTGATCAGCGACCCAGATACGGTAATTACCTATATCTCAATTGCATTCTTAGAACAGTTTTGGTTGTATTGATTTGAATTTTTTTTTTTTTTGGTTTTGATTTCTTGAAGGCACATGATATTGTGATTGCATACTAAACATTTTAACCTATTTTATTGAAGTTTTCCTTATTGAAAACTGCCTGAGATGCCACTTCTGTTCCCTTTCTTAAAGTCACTGAGTTAAGATGTGAAATTGGAATTCATGGACGGAAAATCTAACGTTAGTAGAGATCATCAAATGAAGTGCAAAAGGTCATATTATCCAAGCATATAGAATACACGACATGTAATTTTTTTTTTTTAATAAACTGAAAGAATATTTTATAAAAATTACAATAAGTTGGCACTCAAATAGAATCTTCCACTGACATGACATATAATATAGTGTATAGGATTCTTCCTTCAAAGTTCTATTAGTAGTTATTGAATGTAACAGTTGCCAATTTTGTGTTGCCAACTTAGGTTTTTACTATTTTTTTTTTATTGTTGTTTGTTGTGTTTTACTTTACTTTTTTGGTTGGGGTGAGGGAGTACCTTGTAAGAAGGTAAGGGCTGCTTAAGTGAGTTGGTACTTGGTACCTGAAGTTTCGTAATAACAAGTCCAGACCCTGATATTTAAATTGCACCAATACACTTGAATATTTCTGGTATATAAATTCTTGGTCTTAGTGCATTAATCATTTCTTTATTTCTGTAAAAACTTTTCTGAGTTTTCTTTATTCGTATGATGTGGCTCTAATAGGGTTTCACTAACAATTTGATCTTTCAAATTAATTTACCTATCTAGGTGGTGATCGATGTACGCAATGACTATGAAACGAGAATAGGGAAGTTTAGGCGTGCTGTTGATCCTTGTACGACAGCATTCCGGGAGTTCCCATCATGGGTGGATGAAACATTCAAATTAACCGAGCCAGATGATGCGGTTGGGCTGGCTGTTTCAATTCAAACCACAGATGAACAAGTTGAGGAAACGGAAAAGAAGATGCCCCGAGTGGCAATGTACTGTACTGGTGGAATTCGGTGTGAGAAAGCTTCTAGCTATCTCCTGAGCCGAGGATTCAAAGAGGTGAGCTTTTCTTAAAGACAATTTTCTGTGTTGCCATATAATAGGTAGGTTTTACTCACTTGACTCAACTGAATCTTTTCTAGGTTTATCATCTAAAAGGTGGCATTTTGAAATACCTCGAAGAAGTTCCCAAGGATGAGAGCCTTTGGGATGGGGAGTGCTTTGTATTTGATAAACGGGTCTCAGTCGAGCATGGGCTAGTGCAGGGGACATACAAACTTTGCTATGGATGCAAGAAACCTGTGAGTGATGCTGACATGGAATCACCGGAATGGGAGTATGCTGTTTCTTGCCCACATTGCTACTCGTCTAAATCAGAAGAAGAGAAAGAGAGGGCAAGAGCTCGTCAAAGGCAGTACGAGACATGGGGCATTATTGGAGGTCCAGACAAAGGCCGTAAACCATCGAAAACTCGGGAAAATGTGGAGAGAGATACTGAGCAAATGTCAAGCTCAACATAAGCTCAGTGAGGATTAGGCTTAAAGAGGTATCAGGTTTTTCTAGTGAAGATGATGTCAAACACAATGTAGTGAACATTCATTGATTCACAGTGTAGAAAACATTTGCAGAACATGTTAAACCTATAGGCCATGGTGTTTGTGTTCCAAAAATATTTGATTGCCTCCAAATGAGAGAAAATTCTTTAGAAGTTTATTTTTCCTCCTGAATACAATTTTTCTTTACTTTAAAAATAGTTCCAATATTTTCTACTCTTAAGTTATACTGATTTTGGTTCAGTTTATCTATTGTTTAAGTTTGTTTCACGCGAATTATGGAAACGTTTAATTTAACAACTAAGATTGCGATACCACTTCTTAGAATAATGGCAGATTTGATGTTGCGAAATTGAAAGGAAAAAAATAATTCTTCTTCGTATTCAATAAGTGACAAATAAAATTATTATACCTTATTTTATAAAGCAACAATTATTTTGAAATAAATTGAATATATATATATATATATATATATATATATATATATATATATATATATAAAATCCAACGTCCTGTAGCTATCAGTTAATGCAGCAGCACCATAGCTAGGGGTGGAAGTCGGAACGGAATTTCCGATATCCACCGAATCCGAAAATTTCCAATTTTGAAACGAATATTTTTAATCCGAAATTTCGATTTCCGATTTTTCCGAAAAATTTCGGATCGGAATTGGAATCAGGTTTAAAATTTTTGAAAATTCCGAAATCCGATCCGAAATATTTTCGAAAATTCCGATCCGATTACAATTCTCGGAATATAAAATATAAAATAGAGGCATTTAGAGAATCGAACTCAGGACCTCTCACACCCAAAATAAGAAACTTACCACTAGACCAATAATTCATGTTGTAAAAAATTCAAACATTTTCATAATAGACAAAAGATAATAGGCAGCATTTCCGATTTTTAAGTAGCAAAATATAATAAGTAAATATATCATAAATTTCTAATTTACATAAGTAAATATATCATAAAAATATAATATATTTTTTTTATATAAAATAAAATTTTTCGAAATTTCGGAATCGGAATGGATTTTATAATTCCGAAAATTTCGGAATCGGAATCGGAATTGGGTTTTCAATTCCGAAAATTTTCAGAATTATTCTGAAACACCCTATTTCTGATTCGATCCGTCCGATTTCCACCCCTAACCATAGCTGAGCATGTGTTTCAGTACGACAACAACTACCTCTTTAACTAAGGCTATGTTTGGATGTCAAAATACACAAATCTTGTTTGGGAGGTATCAGAGGCACTTCATCAGCTTCTAATCCCAATCCAATTTTAATATTTTTCAATTAAAAAAATTAAAATATTATAAACTACTTATTTTACCCAATTTTAATATTTTTTTATTAAAATATTAAAATATTAAAAAAATACTTATTTTATCCTTTAAAAAATAAGAAAAATAAAAAAGAAATTTTGAAACCTTAACAGCTCTTTGACAAAAACTTTTGTACACCTAGTACATAGACCCTAAATCCGTGCACTCAGACGTGCCTTTAGATCATGGACAAAATCCGACCAAACATGCTCCTAGATGCTAGACCTTTATGTTATGTTAAATATATTCTTTAGTAGTGTTAGTCATACATTTTAGTTATGTTAGACATACATTTTGTAAGGCTAGCTGTACCTTAGCATTTTTTTTAAACATACATATTAACTTTTCATTTCTTTTAGTTATAACAATCATACCTTTTAGTTATATTAGATATACCTTTTAATTATGTTAGTTGTACATTTATATATTACATAAATGTATGACTATGTTGATACCTTTATGTAGTATTAGACATACCACTTTATGTAGTGTTAAACATACTTTTATATTATGTTAGTCAGACCTTTTAGATTCTTACATGTACTTTAACATATTTTCAAACAACTATTAATACCTTTCATACCTTTTAGTTATATTAGTCATATCTTTAGTTATGTTAGTCATACATTTTAATTATGTTAGTTGTACCCAAGGATGAAAATATCCATATCGCATGTCGTATCGCAACCATAATTTTATAGATATATCGATATCGCATATCGATATCACAAAAAATTAAAAAAAATTTATGGAAACTCTATTAAATAATTGGAAATTTTACATAAGATTTTACAGACTATTATAACATCAAAAAATGCATATATTTAATTTGAAATCTCAAAAAAATGACATGTTTACAACATACATATAAATAATAAACATACAAAAGCATTACGAAAATTGAGATTTATTCAAAACTGATTGATACAACCAAATCACTAGAGCCAAAATGATGATCTATGAGGTTCAAAATTTTACAGACTATTATAACATCAAAAAATGCATATATTTAATTTGAAATCTCAACAAAATGACATGTTTACAACATACATATATATAATAAACATACAAAAGCATTATGAAAATTGAGATTTATTCAAAACTGATTGATACAACCAAATCACTAGAGCCAAAATGATGATCTATGAGGTTCAAAAATAACAGGTGCAATGTTATCTTTGTCCAAACAATATTGGTACCAAATCATCGCATTTGAGTAATTATGAATATAATTATGCACATGTTGTTGGTATGTTACTCTATCTCTTCCAATGGTTTCACCATAAATTGGATAGTGTGGATTGAACCAATCATCATTTTGTTGGTACATGCTTCCATAGGACATTTGAGGGAGTGTATAATTAAATACGTTTTGAGTACTCCAATTTTGTTGGTACATGCTTCCATAGGACATTTGAGGGAGTGGATAATTAAATACGTTTTGAGTACTCCAATCAAACTGTGAACTCCCGTATGTGTCATGGCTCATGGGTATATGATTCTTGAGACATGTCATTTTGGTTGGTGTCCATACCTATTGCGTCAAAGTTCATTGAAAGTGATTGATCTATATCAGCATTTGAGCTTTCATCTTCATGCCAAACATGTCTCCTTGTATAATCCTTTCCGATTGCACCTATATCCGGACCTCCTTCTCTTGATCCATGATCTGTGTCTTGTGTTGCATGAGTGAACTCATCCTCATCTGTGAATGGACTCAATGGTCTTTGATTTGAAGAATAATTTTCTTGGTTTGGTCCGCTATTACCATCATCACTGTTTCCACCATTTCCTCCATCATCAGTTGAGCTATTCGTTTTGGTAAATGAGTCTGAAGACTCTGAACCAAAAGTGGTACTACCAACTTCTTGTTGCAACACCTGATTCACACCAACACCACTCTCACGAACCATTGCTGCTACTTTTGGATTCGGATTTCCTTCGTTGAAAAATTTTGCGATATTTTGAATATATCCCGATATTTTGCGATATATCCGTGATATTTCCCGATATTTTTCCAATTTTACACTAAGATGGACGGATATGGATATAGATATGGATATTTACGATATATCCGGAATATCCCGGAAATTTTTTTACCCCCATATCCATACCGCAACCTTCAAAATACAGATATATTATGGATATATCGCACGTGTATCGGGATATTTTCATCCTTGGTTGTACCTTTATATATATTACATAAATATATGTTTATGTTGATATAAATGAATAAATAATATCACATAAATGTATGAGTAATATCACATAAATGTAAATATCTACAACTTGTGCTGAAATTAGGTTTATTGTGTCGAAATTAGGATTTAGGGTTTAGGTTAAGTATTATATAAATGTATGATATTTGTATATAAATGAATGATGACTAATATAACATAAAGGTACGACTAACATAGTATGAAGACCAACAATTTTTTTTAAAGTTAAAGTATTGCACTAAGGGTATGAAATCTGGACCTAAGGGTATCACAAATATAACATAAATATATGACTAATATAATATAAATGTATGACTAACATAGCATAGAGGTCTGGACAAAAAAAAGAAAAAAAAAAAGAAAAAGCCCAGATCTGGGTCGGATTCGGCCCGACCTACCCGAGTGCATGGATCTAAGATCCATGCACCAGTTGCACTCAAGGATGAAAATATTCCGATACATGTGCGATATATCTATGATATATCCGTATTTTGAAGGTTGCGATATGGATATGAGGGGTAAAATTTTTTTTTTAGGATATCCCGGATATATCACGGATATATCTTAAATATCCATATTCGTATCCATATCCGTCCATCTCAGTGTAAAATTGGAAAAATATTGGGAAATATCGCGGATATATTGTGGATATATCACAAAATATCGGGATATATCCAAAATATCGCAAAATTTTTCAACGAAGGAAATCCGAATCCAAAAGTAGCAGTTATGGTTCGTGAGAGTGATGTTGATGTGAATCAGATGTTGCAACAAGAAGTTGGTTGTACCACTTTTGGTTCAGAATCTTTAGACTCATTTACCAAAACGAATAGCTCAACTGATGATGGAGGAAATGGTGGAAACAGTGATGGTGGTAATAGCGGATTAATCCAAGAAGATTATTTTTCAAATCAAAGACCATTGAGTCCATTCACAGGTGAGGATGAGTACACTCATGCAACACAAGACATAGATCATGGATCAAGAGAATGAGGTCCGAGTATAGGTGCAATCGAAAAGGATTATACAAGGAGACATGTTTGGTATGAAGATGAGAAGGAGGTACGGGTATAGGTGCAATCGAAAAGGATTATACGAGAGATACTTGACATGAAGATGAAAGCTCAAATGCTGATGTAGATCAATCACTTTCAATGAGCTTTGACTCAATAGGTATGAACACCAACCAAAATGACATGTCTCAAGAATCATATACCCATGGGCCATGACACATACGGGAGTTCACAGTTTGATTGGAGTACTCAAAACGTATTTAATTATCTACTCCCTCAAATGTCCTATGGAAGCATGTACCAACAAAATTGGAGAACTCAAAATATATTTAATTATCCACTCCCTCAAATGTCCTATGGAAGCATGTACCAACAAAATGATGATTGACTCAATCCACACTATCCAATTTATGGTGAAACCATTGGAAGAGATAGAGTAACGTACCAACAACATGTGCATAATTATATTCATAATTACTCAAATGTGATGATTTGGTACCAATATTATTTGGACAAAGATAACATTGCACCTGTTATTTTTGAACCTCATAGATCATCATTTTGGCTCTAGTGACTTGGTTGTATCAATCAGTTTTGAATAAATCTCAATTTTCGTAACGCTTTTGTATGTTTATTATTTATATGTATGTTGTAAACATGTCTTTTTGTTGAGATTTCAAATTAAATATATGCATTTTTTGATGTTATAATAGTCTGTAAAATCTTATGTAAAATTTCCAATTACTTAATAGTTTCCATAATTTTTTTAAATTTTTTGCAATATCGATATGCGATATCGATATATCCATAAAATTAAGGTTGCGATACGACACGCGATATGTATATTTTCATCATGGTTGCATTCCACTCTTTTACTATTTCATTTTTCTCCCTCTCTCTCTATTTTTTTTTCATGTTTTTTGATTCTGTGATGTTACATCTTTTTTGATTATTTGATATTATTTTTCTAATTTTTTTAGGAATCGAATGCTAAATTGATGACAGACATCTCACGAATTAGTCAAATGTATGAAAATCGTATGAAAATTGAATGGAAAAACATAAAAAAAATTGATCAAACCCGACCATCTCCATTCGGTCCTGGTTGGCCGAATACGCAGAAGAGTGTTCGGCCACCATGACCGAACACACGCGGGTCCTTCACCTTAACAGTTCATTACACACCAAACAAGACAAAATTCCAAAGTTAACATATTATAATAATCTGAAGATTTCCGATTGCTGAGCCCCACAATTCCACAATAACATATGTCTTAATCGCAGTAACATTTCGTCATGTTTTTGTATTAAATATTGGCAGCATTAGATTATGAATTATCAACATGAAACTTTAATTTCATTCTTTTTTTATTTTATGTGGAGATGAAGATCTTCTTTCGCAGCTCTCTTGCACAAACACGCAGATGACTTGCTAACAGATACACGACGACACATCAGAGAGGAAGAAGAAAAGGCACACATGAGATGGTTCACTTTCGCTATTGATTCGTGGCTTAAAACATATCAAAGCACCAATTCACGATCGACTTGACTAGGGTTACTAAATTTTTTTATTTTTTTTATACCAAGGATATAATTGACCATTAATCTTTTAGTTCAAGTGGTACTCTATTTTTATAAATATACAAATTGTGATGATTAGAGTTTGCACCTGAATGACTGTATCATAAAGGTTTTTAATTTTTATTATCTGCATCTCTTCCATTCCTGCAACACATTAAAAATAAAGGTATTTCAAAAGTATGTATTAAATAAAAAAGAAGTTGAAAATTATTAAATAATGTATAAATGAAAGATATCTCTCCATTTATTCATTAAGACCAACATTCATAATTTATTATAACTAACACAAGTTGGTTGAAATTCCATTTATTAAAAAAAAAAAAAAAAAGCCAAGTTGGTAACAATGAATATACTTTTCAATTAGAAACTAACCTGACTTTTCAAACATTACTCTATTTCTGAGACAACGTGACCATATTTATGAATGAAGGTTGCATTATTTGATACATATTTCAATCAATAAATTATTAAAATTTATTATAAGTTGATGTAGTAAATACATCAACATTAAGTCAAGTTGTGGAATACTTAGGTAGTGTTGGGAAGAAATTATGCTTTTAAAGAATTTGTGAATAATTGCGTATAGGAGTAAAATTGTGTATGAGCTATAGGAGTAGAATTTGAAATTATTTTCGAGACCTAAGACCCTTTATTGAAATTTTTTCCCTTGGGGTGTTAACTTTTGGGTCCACTGAATGATTTCTCTGGGATCTTTTTATTATTTAGGATCATTAAAGATCATAAATTTCTTTCTCCAAAGAAAGTTGAATTAAAAAATTGGCAAAAAAAAAAAAAGAATATTTTTTCCTCTAAATTTATCTCATTGGTTTTTTCATTCTTTATCTATCACATTTTGATTTTAATCCTTTATATTTAATAATTACCATTTTTTAGTCCTCTTACTTGCTACAATAGGTAATTTTTATTTTTTAATGAAATTCATTTTTAACACCTTTTTTTCTAATTGAGAGAACACTAAATTGATATTACTAATTAAAAAATAATTTTTTCTTTATTAATATGTTTAACTGTTTAAGTTCGGGATGCCCAAATTATTAATATTAATAATTAATTAAAATTTTCTAACCCACGTATTCGGATGAAAAGTAATATTTTTAGTTATTAATATTAATTTAGACATGTTAGATGAAGAATATAATTTTTTGAATTAAAAAAAAATAGTGTTCTCTTAATTAAAAAAATGTAAGTACAGGATGCCTAAAATATTAAAATTAATAATTAATAATAAAACTCTAACACATGTATAATTATTTATTTATTTATTAATATTAATTTAGACATGTTAGATGAAGAATATAAATTGATGATTTAAAAAAAATAGTGTTCTCTCAATTAAAAAAATGATGTAGAAATTAAATTTAAATAAAAATAATAATAGTTACTTGCTATTAGAGGACTAAAAAATGATATTTTTTAAATATAGAGATTAAAAATAAAAAAGTGAAAGATAAATGAAAAAAAAAATCCAATAAAGTAAATTTAGAGAATCAAAAATCTTTTTTTCCCTAAAAAATTTCATGTCTTTCTATAGAGATTTAAACCCATGTAGTACAAAAAAATATACATCACCAGACATGTATATTAATATAATAAATATTAAAATTTAAACAAAATCATACTCCACTTTCTAAATAAAAAATAAAAAGGTTGTTAATGAATGCATCACAATTCACAAAGGGTAAAATAGTAAACTTATAATATTTCTATATCGCAGAGAGAGCTGAACAATAATGATCTGGTTTCATTTGTTGACATTCCCATTTTCTATTTTCATATTTTCGCTTTCCTGAACGGCTGAACATACGCAGAAACTTCAAAGAGGAAACCAATCAATCAATCTAGGGTTTCTTTTTGCTCCTCCATCGATAATGGCGTCTCCATCGGCTCTCTCCAAGGTTGTTCCCCCCGCCCTGCGCCTTAAGTCCACCGATGTACAGGCCGCCGCCCTATGGAGCGTCGCCGCCGGTTCGGCTGCCCTCTATCTTGTCCAGGTGCTACAATATTTCCCTTATTTTTTTCGATTCTCGTTTTATTGTTTCTAGATTCTCGCGTTTCATGTTTCATTTTATGTTAGATGTAGATCTTGCTTCAAACTCTGTATGAGTTTTTATGTGTGGATTTTGCAGAAATTATCATTTGATTTAATAGTTTTTCCATCTCTCTCGTTAACAGAAACACTTTAATTTATCATTTAGAGAAGTGTTGGCGTGGAATTGTGCGTGTTGTTTATTTCTTTTTTAGAAATAATAGGTCCTAACTTTTTAGGAGTTCTTAGCCAATGTTAAATTTGGATGCAATATATGGAATGTGAAAAGTGCTATGAAAAGCTGAATTTTCACTTTGTGAAATCTGGAGTATGAAGTCATGAAAGTAATCTGGGAAGGCAAGCTAAACACGGTTCCCATATTTCATTTTTACCTTTATTTTCCCTGTATATTATTTGGTATTTGCTATTGCTACACATGTAGATTTTTTTGTTTTGTTTGAAAGGTGCTACACCTTAGATTTACCTTGAGCTACCATTTTTGTTAACATAGCGCACAAGATGATCAAATTTATATTTAAAACTCCATCTTCAAATCTCTTTTGTGGCATCCCCATCCTCTGATGTTTTCTGTTTGCATTATATCATTATCTCTACTGTGATGGTAAAAGGAGTGCTAGTTTCTTCAATTGCCTGACATTTGAAGTCATGGTTCTTAGTCAAGATTAGATCTGCATGTTCGAGGAGCCTAGTGATCAAACCTTTCCAGTTGTCATAATATTCTTTAAGTTTGGGTTCTAAGTTTTTGCTGTGTTGAACTGTGTCATGTATGGACTATAGATGAAAGGTGTGAGAGATGTAGCACAATCCTAGTTTTGTTGCAGCTATGCACAGTGTCATTATCCAAGTAATCAAGTTCTTACCTCTTCTCCATTTGCTAAGTAATCTTAAGGCGTGTTTGGTTGGTATCGGAGATGAGGAATGGGGGAATAAGGATGAAATCATCATTCCTATTCATTATGCTTCATATGTGATAATCTGCCCTACTTAATGATTCTCTCAATTTCATTAACTACTCCCCCTCATCAAGCACACTTCCTAATCAAACCCATTACCATAAATAATTTGAACCAATCACTCTTTTATTAGATTTTAAATTAATGCTGTTTTAATGTTTCATGACATTATCTATTCTGTCACCATTTCTCTCACTCACTCAGACACACACACACACACAGGAGTCTCTTGGGACTCATAATTATGAGAGACCGTTACTTCTATTAATTACCTGTGTTGATTTCCTTGTTTTGATCGATTTCCTAATCATTGCCTCTATGCGAAAGGAGATCCTAATTCTAGCTGTCTTTACTCCATTAATATAATCTCAAGTCCTACTTTTAATATTTAGTGTTTAGTGACTGACATATTTAGCTCTTTACTATCATAACAGTGGGTATGGATATCAGTAGTTTACAAATTTGAATCTTATAGCAGAATATAAGAATACACAATTGTCATCTTTCAGACATGAATCTATTACGAAATTATTGGGCTATTTTTCAAGAATGAATTTTCAGAATCACCAATTATCACAATGAATGCATATTATCTTTGTGATGGTTGGTTATAGTTGTCGGTGAAATAATTTTTCTGTCAAAGCAAATACCATATGTTTGATATATATATCTGAACAATACCTCAATGCCTATAGTTTTCTGTATTTATAAGTTTGGAGTTCCTTTATTTTGATGGCTGAACAACACATTCGTTCCGTGCTTTTGTGGCCTAAAAAAGATGACTAACCTTTGATCTCTGCTTATTTCGTCACTTACAGAATGTCACTTACAATAGTATGGAAGTAATGAATTATCTGTTAGTATTGGTTGGAAAGTTTCTATTAGTCCTGGTTCGTTTTAATCTAATTATTCTTTATTTTTGGGATGTGGGCAGCCTTTTGACTGGATAAGGAAGACATTTTTTGAGAAACCTGCTCCGGAACAGAACTGAATAGAGATGTGAAATCTTTGCTGTTAACCATTTTGATATGACTACTTGTTGCGATTGAGAACTCAGAGCAGCATTTGTTGAATAATTATGTTGTGCATTCAAGCTTTTAGCATACAAAGCTACATAACCTTGTCCAGTCCTTTTGGATTTATTTGGATACAATTTGGTTTTTGATCTCTCTCTCTCTCTCTCTCTCTCTCCGCCCCCCCCCTCCCGCATACCATGATTTTAGCATATTGGTGGTTCGTTATTTATGTGCCAATCCCATGATATTGTTTCATTTTTCTTATTGTCATTATTATGGAAATAAATAGGTATGCAATTCAAGTTGTGATGATAAAATCGACAAAGATATGAGGAAGTAGTTTGTGGCTTCAAATCAGTTGGAAAAACAATTTTTTTTTTTAATGAGTTTGGGAGGAGTGGAATGGAGACTAGAAAATTTGCTCGAGTTCGAACTCGGGTTATCACAATCTGCATTTTTATTGAAGTGGAACACCATTTGAGCTACAAGGATTGCGTTGTGAAAACAATTCACAATCTGCATTTTTATTAAAGTGGAACACCACAAGGATCGCGTTACGAAAACAATTCGTGCAATAGTAATAATAGTGAAAAGACAAGTTCGAGATACATGATCGTAATTAAAAAATATAGTTCTTTCAGGTGCATTATCATTTAAGCTATTCTTTAAAATGTCAACACCAAATTAAAGTACATTATCATTTACTCTTGTCGGGTACGGGATTGTGGATTAAGTTTCAATAACTTTTGAGACACGCAGCTAATTGAAGTAGGTGTTCTGGTCTTAATTCCCTAAACTGCTAGTATTTTTGTAATATCCTTTTTTTTTCAACTGATAATTAGTCGATACCAACGATACAAATCATATGCTACTGCCTACTGGTTAAGTATTTACAATACAATTGCATTAGTAGAAGTTTATGTAATATATAGGTTTATGATCAGAGCAATGATGAACCTCTGCAAGGGCGCTTCGATGGGCGTCCATACTCAGATGCAGGTGGTCGGCTAGGACTTATTCCATCACCCTTTGTCCTCCTATCAACTGCTAGTCCTTCATTTGTATCTCTAATGTGATGCTGCCCTGCTCAAAGTGAGGTCCTGGCAGCTCAAGCCCTCTCCAACATATCATGAATGTGAGTAGATAACCTCTCATACTCTGGTGTAAGCATATGCCAAAATCTCTTCAATAGTTTGTAGACGAGTGGCCCACATCATAACTGGTAGCGAGTATTGATGAGCTTCGTTCTCCATTTGTGCTATATCGGCCAAGCACATCTCATAAACTCAAGCAGTAAGCTCTGTATTCAATCTGAGGTCCCCGTCTACCGTCAAGGATGATCAACCTCCGGAAGACTGACCAAGCAATAGTCTGGTACGCTGGGTGTACTCGAGCACGTAAATGCTCAGGGTAGGAGACTCTCGGTTCTAGGTCTTGCAGACTGTGATTTATAGACAATTGAGCATTTACGTGCTCGAGTACACCCAGCGTACCAGACTATTGCTTAGTTAGTCTTCCGGAGGCTGATCATCCTTGACGGTAGACGGGGACCTCAGATTGAGTAATGTAGATAAATTAGAAAATTTAAAACATTATTTATATTGAAGAAAATATTTATGATTTTGCATTGTATCTAAGTTTAATATCAATCATAATATAATGTTGAATTTATATTTGAAGCCATCACATGTCATAATGTTGCAATTATTATCAAATAAATGTGATAATTATCATAAAGATATCATATATAATCAAATTGTGGAGGTCCAATAAATGTTCCGTCACTCAGGCATTGATTAGGGTTTTGGATCCGGATATCATTTAAGATAATAAGAGCAATTGTGGATGCAAAATGTTAACTAAAAAAATCCAGGGGATTGCGATAGAAAATTTCGTCGGTAATCCTATTATTTTTGTTCGTAAAAGATTTACCGATAAAATTCTATCAGTATTATGCTCGTCGGTAAAATTTTTGTGACGGAAAATGCAATATGTCGGTAATGTTGCAACAAAATTTTTTGTCGGTAAAATAATATCGATAGGAAAATACATGAACCATGGAATTTTTGGCAAAAAATCCACACAAAAAACCGACAACATAAATATTTTTTTTCGTCAGTAAATTTAAAAGAGAAATTAAAAAAAATTAAAAATTTATGAATTGCCGACGGAAGTTTCAGTCGGTAATTCTGCGAAAAAAAATTAAATTAAATTATAGCAACTATACTAATTACACTAATTAAATTAGAATAATTAAACAAGTACACTAATTAAACAACTAAACTAATTAAACAAATAAATTTAATTATTATCAATTATCACAATTATGAGTCTCACTACGTTGCATCTGGGACACCTATACACCTGGTTGTTGTGAATCGTTGGATGAAGCTATATACAATCTCCATTGTTGGATGAACTAATTATTAAGATCTGCAACCTATTCCACTGGTTGTTTAAAGAAAGATGAAGTAACACTGTCTGTGGTTTCAAATTTGAATACCAATTTATTTACTCCTCCCCAAATCAACAGAGCAATTGAATAAATATTTAAGTTTCACATATATGAACAATGATTACTTACTGCAAAACAAATGGATCGTTCACAATCACTTTTTGTACATCATTGAGCATAAGATGAGTTTTTGAAATATTAGAGGAATGACCTTTTTACTGTGGTTGTGGTGTGAATGAGGTATTATGCACTTCAAACACTCCCAAGAATCCTGGTAGGAGATTCTACGGCTGCCGAAATTACTAAGTAAGTATGTTTCTAAAAAATGAGATCATCTGTATGTAACCATAATCATTTGAAATCATTTTATATTGTTATAAGTTGTAGAGTATTGCAAAGGCGACATCATATGTTGCAGAACTTCTAAAATCAGATCAAAATCTCCATATATTTTGTGAAATTTTAGTAAATGACATTTAGCTGATATATATATTTCCAGTGATTGGTTTGAGTAACTAAGACTTGTAACTTCATTGATTGAGTAGCCACATAATGAAGGAGTAGAAAGCTTTTGTTGTGGCCATTTTGTTTGGTGCGATGCGCCTATATTTGAAAAGGTAACCGTTTTGATCAACGAGTTACAAAAAAATATGGAAGATGTTACAAAATGCATAAAACAACTTAAGAGTTTGAAGATGGAATTTGAAGTGATGCAAAATAGTTAAGAGATTAAAAATAATTGTATATTTATCTTGCATTATGGTTTTGCATTTGTTCATCTCAAAAGTCCATTGATTAGCATTTTTTTGAAAGTATTGCACGTGCTGCATTATTATGTTTTTTCTGGTTGTAAGTTGTATGATACCCTTTCTTACAGCTATAATACTTATAGTGACATTTCTTACAGTAGAATGGTGTTGTTGAAAGAAAGAACAAATGTAACACCCTGTTTAAAAAAGCACATTGTATTTGCATATTTAAGAAATTTCTTTTACTAATGAATTATAAATTATTTAAACATGAACTTTTACATTACTTAAAGTTATGATTTACAGATTAATTTAGATTGATGATTTTAAAGATTGTATGACCTAATATTTCTTTTAGATTTTGAAAAGTTTTGTAGGGATAACATACAGGGGAAACCGAGCTTGATCACAACACACTCGGTAAGCATGTATGAAAATAAAAGACAAGATATTAGATAAGTTTAAATGAATTAAAATTATATTAGGTTTAGATACTAAGCTTACTCGTTTGTGCCTATGAATGATTTATTTATTGAAATTTTATGTATGCTCTATTTATGTGATTTTATGTGATAAATCATTTTCCTTGAACATGCATTCATGTATCATAATGTATATCAAAATATCTTTTCAAAAATTTTAAAACAACATATGTAACTTTTCAACATAGATGAAATGAAAATTGTATCTTCATTATAGTAGATGCTATTTAGTAAATATATTTTGTTATGAATTAAATATGTAGTATCATCTTTCATTATTTTAGTGATCATACCTATATAAGTAAGTAAATTTATATATATGTGGGTGTGTGTGCGTGTAGGTACATACATATACATCTATTTATATAAACTAAGGTAAATAAGAAAAATATATATTGTATTGATAAAGAAAGTAAAATAAAAACTAGCAAGTTGATAAAGGTGAGAGATGATGACTCACAATGCTTGTAAGAGTGAAGAAGAAAAGGGACGTGTGTCCATATTCTAAGTGATGACTCTTGTTATCACTAATATTAATAGCAATAACTATATTTATGGCAAGACAAAAGTGAAAACAAGACGAAAGAATAAATCAAAGAAAGAGAAAATAAAACGGTAGGAAACATAGGAAAAATACAGGTATGACTTTACCATTATTTCCAAATTGTGTTTTCATTCTTACTTCATGATTTCATTAATTTCCAACTTAATTAGTTATATATATATATATATATATAAATATATATATATATATATATTGGGAAAATTACATGAAAGTTTTGATGAGACAATGTAATAACTGACAGAAAATTAGAGTACCCATTCTCCACATTTTATAAGTGGAATCATAGACCTATAAGCATATGATCATGGATTTAGAAATAGGTCTTAGGAAAAATAAAGAAATATGCTTGAAATAAAGTTTCAAAGGACACTCTTGTCCAAAGGAGAATCGAGCAAACAGAAGATCAGGAAGAAACAAGGAAGACTAAACAAACGACTAAACCAAGGGAATTACACGAAGACAGGATGCTGACAAAGGAAAGTCAAGACAGGAAGCTGACCTACATCAGGAAGCTAACATCCTAGATACAAGTACTGAAGAACAAAGACAACAAGCTGACAATCTTCGCTCAGCTCATTTATCACAGTACAAGGAATGTGTAATGAATACAATACGAGGAAGGTTGCTAACAAGGAGTTGTTGGACAGAAGTTTGAGCCAAATCAATGAGAAGATGGCACCTGGAATTGCGGCTCTGCAACTAGGGTGTGGCGCTATTAATGCGGATTTGAGTAGGACATGCCCTATTCCTTCCAGTTGTCAATTGCATTAATTGCAAAGATATGGAGGATCATATTTGAACTACAACAGGAACAATGCCTCTCTTCAACAGGCATATTCCAAAAGTACTATAAATAGAAGGAAGGAGTTCAACATGAAGAGTGAAGCTCTGAACAAAGAAATCTCCCAACGCTTTGAAGAACACTACATATTCTCACAAGCCCTTCACTCAAAGCTAACATAGAGCTCAACCATTCAACCTTCCAGAAGCAGTCTACAAACAGCATAGAAGCTCTCAAAAGATCAAGACTGTTTCACACCAGTTGAAGAAGAACCATTTATTTTCTTTTAACCATTGTGCTGTGTGCGCTAGGTTGTTTTAATGGTGTACCTTAGTTGAGAGGATTAGATCCTTGCTAAGTGTGTAGTGTATATAGATAGATTACTTACCCTTTGTGGGTTGTGGTCTTCGACTAGAGTCAGGGATTCTAGTAGGCGTAGTTTGTTAGGAAGAGGTTTGTAAAGCGAGGCTTGTAAATCGAACTGACCTAACAAAGATCCTCCTTGTGTTAAGGAGTAGAGTGGACGTAGAAGGATTATACCACCTTTGAACCACTATAAAACTTGTGTGCTTACTTGCTTTAAATTCTCGTACTACACTGCACTTTACTGTCTCATATATTCAGTTGTATACATCTTCAGCATCGTGCATAAAAGTTTAACAGAGAGGATACTTGTAAAAAGAAACGGTTTTTCAAAAAAAAAAGAACTCTCTTAAGTTTATTCCACTGCGTTACATTCTGATACTGGGTCAGGAACATGACTGAGCTTTGAGCCAGGTAACTGATTCGAGATAGGTTACTGCCCTTGGTCAGGAACCTGTTATAACAGAACATATTTTCGAAAAAGAGTTTACAAAATCGATAGAGGTTCATTCACCCCCTCTGAATCTCTGAACACTTGGGACCAACAATATATTAATTGATTAAATAGAATCAGGTTAGTCACTTATTAAGTTCAGATGAAGAACTGTACAATATGTATGTATATATATATATATTTGTGTAGATTAAAAAGCTCATTTATACTGGTTGAGTGCTATGGAGAAGTGGAAGTTCGATAATTGCTGGTCTGTTCTATAATATTTATGAACTTGTAGAAATTTTTTATCCGAAGACCTTTTACCAAGTTTAAGAATATGAATTGAAGAACATGTTTATAAAATTTCATAAGATTTGGACCTAAATACAATTTACTATGAATTTTCTAAGAAACTGTCGTTTCTGAAAAAATATGCCCTGTTTTAGGTCTAAGTAAATCTCTTCTCCTGAATTGTAGGGTTTGGGTTTGCATGTAATATTTTACTATGTTATAGTAAGCTTCTTATGGACATGTATAAATTTACCAAGTAATTTTTAGAGTCTTGTACGATTTATGATAAATTTACAAGAAAGCTTGTTTTCCACAATGTTTATTCCATGTTTTCTGTCAACTTTAGAAAATCATAACTAATTTTATGAATTTTATTTATACTTGATATTATTATATGTTATACTTTAATGTGTTATCTATCTTCTGTGAAAAGTGGGAAATTTTTCATAAAAATAGGGTTCAAAAGATAAGTAGATGCATGAATGTCTCTTTGGAGTTGCTTATCCCATCTTGCTTAATGATATATAAAGAGCTTGTACAAAATCTATCTTTCTTTAAAGATGCTCTTTATAACCTTTTGTGTCCAATGCATTCCATCATAAACATAACCTAGAAAATAACATTATAAGAGGAGCAACTCCAAAATCTTGCATTAAGAACAATTGCAACCACTGAATTTGCTTTTCTATCTTTAAAATATCGAGAAACCTTGAATGTCTTTACTAGTGAAGAAATCTTGAAAATAATGTTGATGTTCAAGGATATTATTAAATGCAATAAATGTGGTAGCAAATCGAGTTGGTCCAGAATGTACAATTTATGTCCATCTTTCTCTCCTCTTTATCCAAGCTAACAAAATCCATGGTTGTAAAATTTTGTCACGCATGATGCTTTTTTGGCTAAGTTACTCACAAGCTCCATTTTTCCAATATCACAAAGAAGTAAATTTCATACAATGAGCAACATAAGGCAACTATTTGATAGAGGAGTACATATCTCGAAGTAAGATACCAACAATCTTGCAATTAGGCCCATTATCTATTACCAAATGGATAATATTTTTTGAGTCAATCCATTCAACTAGCTTAAAAAATAGTTGCAAATGGTTTTTACATCTTTCAGAACATCAGAAGCATTAACAAATTTTACAAATGTTGTTCCTATCTTACAATATACCAAGAAATTTATAAGTTGTCTGTTCGATCGATTTTGCAAACTATTAGCCATAATAGTGTAACCTCATTCTTTCCAAAAGCACTGATAGATATCAACCAATAATTGAATCTCTTTCTTCACACTTGCTAATAAACTTCTTCGCAATTGGTTATTAACTAGTACCAACAGAAGAAATTGCATTCATCATTTTTTGAAAATAAGGAGAATTCACCGCGTGTGTAGGAATGTAAGTATGATAGAAAAATCTAGCAGCAACCATATCAACAATATGTCAAGTTTCTTGACTTACAAATGTGCTTTTATGGAAAGTTGTGAACCAGGAATGATTCTAGGTGCAAAATAGTTTGGCACCTTTTGTTCCCATTTTCTCTTTGCCACTTGAGATGTCGGAACCTTTGTTTGAGGTTGAGCATTTGGTTCAAGCGCCTCTTCCCCCTCAATGTCAGTCACAAAATCATCATAAAAATTATCTTCTACCACATTCCCACTATGGTTTCTTTTATCATTCTTGTTTAAGAATTGTTTCATTTGATATTGAATGTCAAATGAAACTTTTTTGCAAGAAGCAATGTCCCTTTTGTGGCCGGCTAAATGCTTATTCTTTCTATTAATTCCTCCATCTTTGTATGTATTACTGCAATGCAAGCAAGTCCAATTTTTCTTTCCATCAACTATATTCTCTCTAAAATGTCCTCATGTGATATTAGTTTTCATTCTTGTTGATGCTTGTTGACTTAAGTTAGCTGTAGAAATAGATTGTTGACCACTTGATGATGAATCCATTTATACCTAGTAAAAAGTTAAAAAAAATCAATTCATATCAAATCACTTAATCAAATTTGATAAATCTTAATTATTCAGTATTTTCTTTATTTTTAAAATCAAATTTACCTTCTTACTGTAATTAAATCAAATGATAAAATTCATATATATACATATATATGGAGAGATGGGGGAGGGTGTTAGGAAACTTAGGAATTAGTAGGATAAGATTTGAGAAGTCATTGAATTTAGAGCCTTGAAATTACTTCTCTAAAATAAGCTTTAATTCATGCATTTAGGCATGCTGTGTTGTAAATTGTAACGTGAAATCTTTAACCTCTCCATCTTATCACACACAAAATTTATATCTATAATAAATTCCATTGCTAAAAGAAATCTGATACTCATCCATTCAATTCATATTTTCTATTGGGAAATTTCTTATAATTTATAGCAAAAAAATAAATAATGTTGTAGAATAATGAGATTGAGAGTAAGAATGAAAAGTGGCGTATTAATTTCATCATCAAACCCCTTTTATATAGGGCATATATCTAGGGTTTACATAGATACATGAATACAATGACTATGAAGGCACACCAAATGTGTTTTACCTTTAACACCTCCTTATGCCAAGTCAAAAACAAAATGGTGTATGTTTTGTTGCCTCATTAAAAACCTTTCCAAGTAACAAAACCCAATGGGAAAAATAAAACTTGGTCGAAGGGAAAAAGAACACAACACACCTTATATTAAGACCCTCCTAAAGTCTACATAGTTTCCTTGATAAGTACATCTATCAAGGGAGTTCGCAAAGTCTTCACATATGCTTCTTGAAAATTATCTTCGACAATGTCTGAGTAAACAAATCTTCTGAATTTTCTTCAGAGCTCACTTGATTAACATGAATCTTTTGGGAAGTTAGTTGTTGTTGGATACATGTTGCATTATCTTCACAAATACGAGTAGGCTCTTCAGTAGTAGAACTTAAACCATTAAACTTGTGAACTTCTTCAAGTAGATCGAAGATCTTTGAATAATTAAAAGAGATAAATTCAAAATTTTACTTGGTTGATCTTTAGGGTATCATAGTGTTCCCTATGGTAAATACATAAATTAGTTTGGAAACATTCTTTGTGTGGGCCAGAGTGGCACCTTCATCATTTCCTTTTTTGGGATTATAGTACCATCAATAGTTGTTTTCTTTACTTTGTAAGAGAAGAACAAAACACATATCAATTGTTTCTTTTTAGGAATAAAACTATATTCTAGATAGCATTTAAGTTGTGTTGGTCTTGAGCTAAATCTAGTTAACAAGTTCACTTCAATATCTAGTCAAGTGCATCGAGTTGAGTACAGGAGTGTACCTATTGTACTTGGATATGAAGTTTATTACCCAACAACTATTCGTCATCTTCCTTTGGATGAAATTGATCTTTATTTAAATCCAGGCTTCGACTGATCAAAGGAGTGCTAACTGGATGAACTTTGTCTATGTTAAATTATCTGAGTATCTTTGGGACATATGCAACCTGGTGAATAAATATTTCACCAACTCAATGTTCTAGACACAATCAAGTTTCCCAAGAACTTTCATCTGCAATTTGGATTTCAAGTAGTTTTCAATTTCACTAATTTCATTAAGAGAACTTATTATCTTCATATCATCAACATATAGTGCTACAAGTGCAAATCCGAGAACTTGTTTCTTTATAAACAGACATGGGCATAGTTCATCTTTCTTATATTATTTCTCAATCAAGTGTCGTTTAAACAGGGTATACCACATCCGTCCAGATTGCTTTAATTTGTAAAGTGAATGATCTAATTTAATCATAAATGCACTCCATGGTTTAAAGTCACTTGACTTGGGCACTTAAAGACCATAAGATAATGTTGTATGTCTTTGAAATACGATCCCCATAGAGATATATAGTAACCACATTCATAAGTTACATTTCCAATCCTTCAGAAACAACTAAGTTGGCTATAATTACCGAAACATTATAACGTCAAATATAGGAGAACATGTCTCATCATAGCAACTCCAGAGTGTTATGAGAAATCTATTATATCTCAGGATCTTATTTTTCTCATTTTGCTTTCTAACAAAAGTTCATTTATGTACTATAGGCTTTACACTTGGTAAGGCTAGCACTACTGCACCAACTATATGTCTTTTTGTCGGAGAATCAAGTTCTATCTTTATTGCTTCTTTCCATTTAGGTCAATATGCTCTTTGACATTGTGCAATAGAGCGTGGTTCGATATCATCGTGATATTCTTTGACCAATAATATATGTAAATATGTCATCAACGTATATGGTAAATCTTTCCATCAACTCATATACACTCTTTTAACCTATTGCGATTTATTTATTTCCTGAAATCATATCAAACTTCGGAGCATCCTACAGTAATGATTCATGGACATAATTGTAACCAGAGATAATCTCATGGGACATTTTCTCCATTGATGATTAATAGATCAGGTTGTGTTGTATTGTCCTCTTCTTTCTTAGACAAGTATTAATCAAACCAAATGGCTTCCTCTATTTCCTTTTGGGAGCCACGACCTCAACCACACCTCCACTAAGTACAATTGTAGTGCCTCTATCTGCGGTACTGTGCCCTTATTGGGGACTTCTAACCTTGTAGATATATTTATAGGTGGTATATGTGATCTTGTCACTTTAGTGATATCAGTAAACACAAATGTATCGAATCTACTATTTTTTCAAGATCGATTTTTCCTTTTTTACTTCACTTTCACATTGTGAAGTGTGGGGATCAAAATGAGATAGAGTGAGAACAAAGATAAAACTCCATGTCATTTTTTTTAGAAAAATCCTTTTTTTTATCTCCCCCTAACGACGGGAAGACTGTCTCATGACAGTTCATAAAATCAATGGTAAATAGATTGCCTGTTAAGAGTTTCAAATGATACAGGATGGAAATTCATAAACATAATCATAAAATCATTTTATGACCTATTTTGGTGTGTTGTGGGGTGCAATAGACACATATACTAGTTACCAACTGGTACACTTAAAATGGTTGGTTAGTGGCAGGTCTGAAACGAATTAATAAAATTGCATTTAGTATTTGCATAACCCCATACTAGTATTGACATGTTGGTGCGCATAAACCAATGCTCTAGTGACCATTCATATCCTTTTGACAGTGGCTTTTACGAGATCAGTTTATGTTGATATATGGGGTTACAGGATGTTCTACTTCGATCCAAAAAATATGCAATAATTATCAAATGGTTTTGGTGTAAATTCTCCTACATTGTGTGATTAGAGTGATTAGTCCTTAATTGTATCATTTGCATTGGAAGTTTAAATAATGTAGCATTTCTTATGGACAATCTATTAGTTATCTATTTCATCTCAAAAAATATTGAGTGTATATCCTACACTGAGTTATTAAATATTTCTTAAAAACTTATGTATCATGAACTAAGAATTATTGAAAATTTATCTTGGGGATTTTCGAGAAACTTATCCTCAGCTGCGAGGATTATTAACGATTATTAAGGATTAGCTCTAGGAGCATTGACATGTGAATTATTGAGGATTAGCTTTAGGAGCAACGACTTCACGAACTTGACAGTTCATCGTCTTATTAGAAGTGATACAAACTTTAAAAATATTTCATCCTTGATATATATAGGAATTAAAAATATATTAATTCATCCACTATATATCCTAGTGATGGTGTTTATTAATTCATCAATTATAACCTGTTGATGATGTTTATCAATTCATGTACTATATATCTCTAATTCTTTAGAGTATTTCGAGTTATGTAAGAGATGATATACTTTTCATTCTACCTTATGTTATATTATCTAATGAATAGGTACACACAAAACAAATCTAATATCAATAAATAAATGGTACCAAACAATTATCTAACCGCTGAAGTATAATCCCAAAAGAAAAACAATAGCAAATAGTCTATATAAAAAAATATACATCATGTCGTATAAAGGAATAAATAGAATAAAACAGATCAATCAAAATCAAGGTTCATTTACAACTCTTTTCTTTTTAGTCGAAGGGTTCATTATTGTCCTTTGATTATTTGTATCATTATTTCTAGGTCCAGCACCGCCACCACGACCATTAGATGCAACACCATCTCTCCACCATACATTGTGAGATCCTTCACAGTTCTTGGAAATTGTCATGTCACAAAATCCACATTCTGAAATAAACGGTCTTTGTTGGTCCTAAGTGGTTCAGAGGTTCAAAGAGGAGAGATTGAACCTCTATCGATTTTTCTTTTAAAACCTTTATGAACTTTCGGCGCTGTATTCTATCGTAGAATATAACCTTGAATGTAGTACAGTAAGTTGGGTGAGATTGTTGTTCAACTTACTGTATCAGAGTTCTGTATGCAACAGAATTAAAATTGATAGAGTTTCTTTTGAAAAACATTTTCTCAAATATGCTTTTTGCCAAACTTGAATGCAAAATGATAATATCTAAGATGCAACACAGATATAGTAAGAATAGAAAAAAGGGCTTAAAGTGGTTCGAAGGTGGTGTAATCCTTCGAGGAGGAACTTCATTAGGTAAGATTGAATTACAAGACTCATCCTAATAATCTATCACCCAAACAAGGTTTTCACCTACAAGGATTCAGCTTCCACACAGGTTACTCAAATCCACAGGCTGACCCAACATGATCCAACTAACTCACAAAGAGTTACTGCCTTAACAACTTAAGATAAACATTCAGCAAGGATCTAAATCCTATCAACTGAGGACACCACTAAAACAACCTAAGCACACAACACTTAAGTTAAAAGTATATAAGTTTTTCTTCAACTGGTGCTTGAAGCAACCTTGATAACTCTGGAGCTTAAAGACTCGAAGGCACTAGGAGGTTGAGTGATTGAAATCTTAGAGAGTGAGATGTTTGAGTACTTGCTCTTGCAAGAGTGAATTTTGAGTATCAGTATTTCAATGCTTTCTTCAGTCAGCTTTTCTTCTATTTACAAATGTAAGAAATGTGTCCATTGATGAGAGACACACTTCATTTGAATTTGTATTTCTCATGATCGTCCTTGATCTTACATTCAATGTCTTTAAAAATTTGGGAATGAATTTCTTATCTTATTCTGCAGCTCATTTAATGCGACTGTTTTGCGCTTCAGGGTTATTGCAGTTTGTCAGTCCATGTGTCGACGAGACACTGGTTCTTCGTACAGTTCGATCACTTGTCTCTACTGATTATATTTGACAAAGTGTATTCTCGTATATCAGTGATCTTTCTCGTATAACATTATTGTACGTGACTGTCTCTTCCTACTTTCAGTTCCAGAATACTGTACCAACTTACTTTAAACTGAGACTGCAATGAAACTTTTTGTTCGCCTTACTGTATTCCTACTTGCTATTTTCTGTATCTGTTGCTTACTATATGCAGTATCCGATAGGATTTTTCTGTTGAATCTGACTGCTACAAGGAAGCTTATTCTTACTTATTTCTGAGATTCTTCATTCTTCTACTTGGATTTTTAAGACTCGAAAGCTGTTGGGATATTTAAGTAGTTATCTTGATAAGACAAAACACAATAACACAATAAGAAAAGAACAATTTTCTTAAGGTTTTGATACCTAGTTTCCACATTACATGATCACAAGCTTAACGATACTGAAGGAAAGATCATGTAATGGTTTTTCAAGATATAAGGAAAACCAACCTTAGAAGAAGTAAGTACACTTCTAAGGATCAACATGTTGTAGGGAACAACTAGCTAGAAGAAGTATCCTTAGTAAGAATGAGATAGGATACTGAAAGAAGTAGTCAGCAGGCTGCAAGAAAGCTGTTCTGATAGAATAACTCAGAAAGCAAATTACTGCTGCAAGAAACCAACAGGAGCTGCAAGAACCCATACTTGCAGCAAAGACTGTTGAGGTTACAGGACCGACCGAGGAGACGGGGTCCTTGCTGAAGACCTCAGGCGAGGCTGTTGTTCAGACAACACTCTGAGGATTAGAAGACCTCTAAAGGGGCGGCTGTTGGGACAGTACCCTTAGAGGATGTTCGAAGAGAAGCAGAGGTAAGCTGAGGTAACCACTAAGCAGCAAGAGACACCTCATGAGGAGGTTGATGCTGCTGCTGTTGCAAGCTCAAAAGAACCTATCCAGTTATAGCAACAAAGGTTACTGAGGAAGCTGCGTATGAAAGAGCGGCAAGTAGCTACTGCAAGAAAGCAGTTGCAGCATGGCAGCAAAGTAAGAAAGAACGGCATGTAGCATCACTACAAGAAAAAGTTACAGCATACTGCAAGAAAAGATACAGCAGTACTGTACGAAGACACTGCAAGAAGGTCTAAGTTACAGCAGCACGGTAAAGGACAAATAGCTGCAAGCAGACCTAGGATACAACACGAAGCTTTCTACTCAAACGGTCAACTGAAGAAGTATCCAAGCAAGAATAAATAGAGCCGTTCTAGAGAAAATCAAAGTTGCAGACATGGAGCCAATGACGAGACGCCACGTGGACTGACGTGCTACGAAAAGCTACAAGCCGCAACAATCGCATTAAATGCTATAAAGAGAAAAAGTCAAGAAGCATTTAATGCGGTCATAGAGGAAATCTTGAGAAATCGTAGTTCACACTCAATATAGAGAAGTGTCTTCCTTTAACAGATACTTTCCCCAACGGACATACTCTCAAGATGTATAAATAAAAGGTGTGGCTGATTGAAGTTTTTGCTGGACAAAGTTGAGGGGAAACTCACATGTCATCCAAAGCTTTTAAGCTTTCACATGTTCAGCCACTCAACCTTTTAGGAGCAGTCTACAACAACAAAGGAGCTACCCAAGATCAAGACTGCTTCTCACCAGTTGAAGATTTATTTTCTTCTTAACCTTGTTGCTGTGTGCGTAGGTTGTTTTAGGTGTCGAACAGTTGATAAAAGAAATCCTTGCTGTTTGTATAGTTGTCTAAGTGTTAGGTAGCTTCCTTGTGTGGGAGTGTGGAACCCTGTGTGGGTTAGCCTTTAGAGTTCACAGGAGCTGTGTGGACACTGGACTCTAGTAGGTGGTTAACTTTGTAAGTTGATAGATTGTTAGGAGTGTCCTGTAAATCAATCTTGCTTAACGAAGTTCCTGCTCGAGGTAGCAGTAGAGTGGACGTAGAAGGGTTACACCACCTTCGAACCACTATAAGCCATAAGTGTTTTATCGCTTTCTTATCTGCACTTTATCTTCTATATCTTTCTATGTCATAAGCATAAAACGTTTTGAAAAGAATCATAGTTGAGAAAACCAGCCTTGTGTCTTAAAACCTTTATTTTCCGCTGCGTATAAAACTCTAGGTTACAGCGTGCAACACTGCATCCTAGTACTGTAAGCAGTAATTGACTGGCTCTGCAAGTTCAAGTAACTTGCAGAACAGTAAAGTTTTAATAGATTTTCAAAATCGACCAAGGTTCATTCACCCCCCCTTTGAACCTCGGACATCACTTGGGACCCAACAAAAACTAATCTAAGTTTCCACTTAAACAACATGGAAAAATGGGGTACTCTAAATTCCTATTGCAATACTGTTTTGTCTCATCAAAATCTAAACATAAATTTCCTAACCGTCTCTATCTTTTGTACTTTAATAAGACATAAACACGATTTCATAACAGTAAAAACCAACATTTAAAAATATAGCGGAAGCGTAATTAATAAGACAAAATTTTCAAAATACCCATTTCAAAATGAAATTCTAAAATTATTCCTCAAAATCATGAACTTCAACTAAAAGTTTCAACCCACATTCATAAACATTATTCTTAATTAAAAGATAAGTAAAATTCGCATTAAATCTTTTAAAATCTACCACGCCACCACTGCACGACTCCTCAATTTGAAAAAAGATAAACATTTATGAGGATGAGCTTCATAAGATTAGTGGGGTTTCATTTGTCAAAATTAAATACAACAAACACATCGGCATCACATATATTCACATTACATAATAACATATTATACACTTAAAACATTCATTCTTTTTCATTGGCCAATGCATTATTGCACGATAGACAAAACCCGAAGACCCAACTTATGGTCTCAGATCTTTTTGAGTGGTCCTTGGTAATCTTTTATCCTTAAACACGACGAGCAAAACTCGAAGACCTAACTTACAGTCTCACACCTTTTTGAGTGGTCCTTGGCTATTCTTTGTCTTTTAACACTACATGCAAAACCCGAAGACCAACATATGGTCTTAGACCATTTTGAGTGGTCCTTGGTTGTTGGTCCACTTTGATGGCTGTTTTTATACCACTAGTTGGGTCCCAAGTGGTATCCGAGGTTCAGAGGGGGGTGAATGAACCTTGGTCGATTTTTGAAAACTTGTTAAAACTTACTGTTCTGTAAGTTACTTGAACTTACAGCGCCAACCGGTTACTGCTTACAGCACTAGGATATAGTGCTAGATGCTGTAACCTAGAATTTTATGCACAGCGGAAGATATATATATTTTGACACAAGGCTGGCTGGTTTTCTCAAGTATGCTCTTTTGTAAAACGTTTTATGCTTATGATATATGAAGATATGGAATGTAAAGCGCAGATAAGAAAGCTATAAAACATTTATGGCTTATAGTGGTTCGAATGTGGTGTAAGCCTTCTACGTCCACTCTACTGCTACCTCGAGCAGGAACTTTGTTAAGCAAGATTGATTTACAGGACCCTCCTAACAATCTATCAACTTACAAAGTGACCACCTACTAGAGTCCAGAGATCACACAGCACTGCAAACTCTAAAGGCTAACCCACACAGGGTTCACACTCCCACACAGGGAAGCTGCCTAAAACTAGACAACTATACAAACAACAAGGATTTCTCCTGTCAACTGTTCGACACCTAAACAACCTAACCACACAGGACAGAGGTTTAAAAGAAAAACAATTCTTCAACTGGTGGGGATGCAGTCTTCATCTTCGTGAGCTCCTTTGTTGTTGTAGACTGCTTCCTTGGAGGTTGAGTGGCTGAACATGTGAAAGCTTGAGAAGCTTTTGGATGATATGTGAATTTCCTCTCAACTTTATTCAGCTATTTCTTCAATCAGCCACACCTCCTATTTATACTTGTAGAGAAGATATCCGTTGAAGGGGACATCTTCCATTTTGAATTTGAGTGTTGATCAACGGCATGAACCACATTTAATATGATTTGACTAGCATTAAATGCGGTGGTTGGAGCTTGTAGCTTTCTAAGACACGTCAGTCTACGTGGCGTCTTGGTATTGGCTCCGTGTCTGCAACTTTGACTCTTCTCTGGAACGACTCTATTTATTCTTACTTGAGTCTTCGTTCCTTGTACTGCATCTATCCTTTCTTCGGATAGCAGGATACTTATGCTGTTTGTCGTTGGCGCTGTGGGCTGTCTGAACAGTGTACTTAGCGCTGTATCCTAGGTCTGTTTATAGCTGATTGTTCTTCGTAGTGCTGCTGGGACAGAGACCTTCTTGTAGTATCTTCTTACAGCACTGCTGTATCTTACAGCAATATCCCTATAAGCTCTTTCTTGCAGCGACTCTGCATGCCATTCTTTCTCACTATGCTGCACTGTAGTGACTGCTTTCTTGCAGTATGCTGTATCTTGTAGTCTTGCAGCAGCTTCTTACAGACTTAGCTTCCTCAGTAACCTCTGCTGCTGTAACCTGGATAGGTTCTTATGAGCATGCAGCAGCAGCAGCATCAACCTCCTTATGAGATATCTCTAGTTGCTTAGTGGTTACCTCAGCTTCTCCTAAAGCATCCTCTAAGGGTACTGTCTCAACAGCCGCCCCTTCAGAGGTCTTCTTCTACTTCTCTCACCAGGAATTGTTGTCAGAACAACAGCCTCGCCTGAGGTCTTCAGCAAGGACCCCGTCTCCTTGGCCAGTCCTGTAATCTAGACAGTCTCTGCAAGAATGGATTCTTGCAGCTACTATTGGTTTCTTACAGCAGTTACTTGCTTACAGAGTTCTTCTTTCAGAACATTTTTTGCTGCTGTAACCTGCCGTCTTCTCCCTTCAGTATCCTTTCTCCCTTTAAGGATACTTCTTCTAGCTTGCTGTTCCCTACAGCATGCTGATCCTTAGAAGTATACTACTTCTTCTAAGGTTGGTTTTCCTTGGCCTTTGGAAAACCACTACATGATCTTTTCCTAAATGTCGATACGCTTGAGATCATGTAATGCAGAAACTAGGTATCAATACCTTAAGCAAACTGTTCTTATCTTGCTGTATTGTTGTGTTTTGTCTTATCAAGATAACTACTGAAATATCCCAACATTGGCTATTTTCATTTCATAACATCCAATCATTATCAATAAATATCACATAAAGTAAGATTAACTCTCACAAAGCATTTCTTATTATCAGCATTCTCAAAATTCTCATAACTTCACATAACATTCAATGCATAATGTCAAATAAAGATCTCTATATTAATTAATAATCAACACATGCTATTATCATAAATCTCATCATTAAATTCTCATATCATCAATATTTCATACTTTCAACATAGATCTCATTACCATCATATTAATCATCTTATATATTTACCATATATCATTATCATATAGCATTGCATTTAATATCAATAAATAAAAACACCCACTTTAAAAGCAGAATTTCTTGACGCATTATAAGGTGGCCTTAAATTTTGTTAGCCTTGTCAACCATTCCTCAACTACCAATGCCCACCTCATCCGTTAAATGTTGGTGGTTTGTAATGATGGAAGTGATCCATCATTCTAGCATGATTGTCTCTATGATCGTGGTGAGGAGTTTGGTTTTGGTTAGATGCTTGGAAAAGGTTCATCAGATCGGCAAAGGTTACAGCTTGCTTGATAGGGACTTGATTATGATCGTTGTCATCAGCTTGTTCACCATTACAGTTATTATGTCATGGAGCCATTTTCTATTATTACCACAAATCCCAACTTAGATCATTGTGTGGTTAAGTGTGTAAAAAGATATATATGTAAATGATCGTTTGTGATATAAAAGGGCATAGATGAACACATAATAAAAAAAATTTAACTTTTATTAACTTCATTAAATAAGAGTAAACTAAAATTCATAATAATCCAAAAGCAATCAAAACGTAACATAAATAAAACAAAACTTAGTTCATCACTCCAACTAAAATCTCATGCTTAATCATCATTGTCACTAATCACGTAAGGCTTCTTACTCGATACTGTTGGTTCGTCCTCCTCCATAGGTCTTCCTTGCTCGATCTCTTCTTGGCGATTCTCCTCTGGATCTTCCTTAGGTTCCTCCTCCGGATCTTCTTTTGGTTCCTCCTTCGGATCTTCTTACGGTTCTTCGTCTTTTTCCATTGCCTCTAATATACATCATCGATCATATGTCTAACAATGGCATTGCCTGGTTCATGCACCCTATTTACCCACTTCTTGAACATTTTTATACTAAATTGTTCGTAATCCACAACTTCTTCTCCCATGTCTTAATCAACTCTTGCCATTTTCTTAAACAATTTTAGGGCCTTTCTTGCCCATGCATAGGGCAAACTCCGAATCAACTTTCAAGTAGCAGTTGTCTTGCTAATCTCATACTGAGTGTTCTGAGCACTAGTCCAATCACTTAGCATCCTAGATATGTGAATCCTAACATCGCTCTCATCATATCCCCTGTACTCCATTCTAATGGATGTCTTCCAATTCACCATTGGGTACCCTACAATACTCCTCTTAGCGGTACATCGTGGGCGGGCCATCTATTTATTTACACATTACTTTAAATCGTGAGCGAGTATTTTCTAGGGTTCATTATGCATTCATTCTAAAACACTAATTCATTATACAATTTGTACAAGCATCATATCAGACTATCTTCACAATCACACATAAAACATTATTCTAATCATGCCTCGAACAATTAAAGTAATTCAACATTGCATTCATAGATTATACTTTTCATAACACATAAGTTAAACTTTCTTACTTACCTTGATTGAGCCGGCATGGTAGGTGGTGGTTTACTTATTAAAAAATTTCCCTTCAAAATAACAAAAAAAAATTAAAACAAAATTCATTTACAAGTCTACATAAACTTAGACCTGCTCTGATACCACACTGTCATGCCCCAAAATCCACATTAGTCTCTTTCCATTGTAGTTCCCAACGCAATTTCATAATAGTAAAAAAAAACTTTTAAAAATATAACGAAAGTGTAATTAAAAAGACAGAATTTTCAAAATACCCATTTCAAAATGAAATTCTAAAATCATGAACTTCAACTAAAAGTTTCAACCAATATTCATAAATATTGTTCTTAATTGAAAGATAAATAAAATTCACATTAAATCGTTTAAAATCCACCACACCACTACTGCATGACTCCTTAATCTGAAAATGATAAACATTTATGGGGATGAGCTTCACAAGCTAAGTGGGGTTACATTTGTCAAAATTAAATACAACAAACACATCATTATGACACATATTCACATTACATAATAACATATTATACACATAAAACATTCATTCCTTCTTTATTTCCTTTTAATTGGTCAATACATTATACATTATTGTATGACCGTGCTGTCGCCGGCACGATAAAATTAAATATAATTCTCTACTCAAATCACTACAAAGATATAAAAGTGATAAGCAAAGGTCGATCCCATGGAGAGCAGGCAAAACTAATTATTTTGCATTTAGAGTTCAATCAAGAAAATAGGGGGGTTTTGGATTTAGAAATCTAGAAAAACTTCAAGAATAAAACAAGCAATAAGAATTGGAATTCAATCAATTAAGAAAGCACTTAGTTCTCAGTTTCGTTTCCACCCTCACTCAACTATGTAAAATTGATTGTAACAATATTCTCTTCTTTCCTCATGAATTACTAACCCTCAAATAACAAGTACGACGAGTTATTTGGATTTTCCCTTAAGTATATCTAATTAAGATACGATCGTTAATTAGACCTAATCATTGGACAACCTAGTAAACTAGATTTAATGCAACGACAACTTTGGGATCCAGGAAAATAGGTTAGTCTAAGCAACAAATACGTACGACGATTCATTTAACTTAGGTTGTGTTATCCCTAGCGATGCTCGACCACTAGTTCGCTACTATGAATCAAGAATAACAATAATTACGGATTGCAATCTCAATTCTAGCAATAGACATGTGCAAATTCAATAAAGTTGATCAGGCTTAATCAAAGTCACACAAATCATAAACTTTCATCACAGAATAACACAATCAATTCACGAGAATAAATTAGAGAATATGTTACTTGAATCAATCAAAGCATAAAAGAGGTTTTGGGTTTCAATTTCCCTTCGAACCAAGCAAAAGTAGTCTAGCCTTGCATATCGGCTTCAAAAACTCCAAAAGAAAAGATGATAAAACCTAACTCATGTCTGTAGACTAAATTGTGTTCAATCCCTCACAAAACTCCCTTAAATATGTCTAAGATAGGTCTCCATTATGTCCTGGCCGTGACCTACAAGTCTTGGGCCGAAATAAATAAGATTGGGATTCTAAACATCTTCAGCGAAATGGCCCAACACGGGCGTGTCGGTCAACACAGGCGCATCTTGTGTCAATGTATTTTTCAGCATTTTCAGCTCGAAAATTCAGCAACTTCATTCCTTGCTCTCCTATGCCTCACTCCAACACTTGCACGTAGAATTCATCCTTGGAACAACTCCATTAAGCCCCTAAAATACACAAAAACAAGGAATCAAAGAGATCTACCAAGAAGAACTAATAAGTAGGAAAGTATAACAAAATAGCATGAATGTGTAACTAAAACCAAATGCCTAAACATATAAAAAGACGCAACTTTCCTACTTATCAAATCCCCCACACTTAACTTGTTGCTTGTCCTCAAGCAACAAAAGAATTAAAGCATATATGGAATCAAAATAAATAAGATCATCACTTGCTCAGATCCTCACCAACACTCATGGGAACTCGAATCCATGTCGGGAACAAAACACAAAAACATGTTAGACTCAATGCACATTCTCGAAAAATCATAAGTTTTGGAAGGGTATTAGAAATCAAACTTCTCATAGACAATCCATCAACTCACTCTTCCACTTGCATCAATCAACATACTTCAACTCATTTTACGATATTCTTCATCTAAATTGAAACTTGTTAAGATTTCACACACAATGAATCACCCCCATTTTTCTCCAATTTTTTTTCTTTTTCATTTTTTTTCACATAGACGATGATTCTTCGTCTTATATATATTTTTTGGATGGGGTTGGTAGCTCCACACCATTCTTAGGTTAGTCCATGAACTACTACGAATTTTTTTTCGCATTTTTATCTTTCAAGTCTTTGGACCCATAAGAACAGACAGCTGATTCCACACCCCATCATCTTTTTACTTCTCAATTTTTTTTCAACTCAACACTTTTATCACCAACCACATCAATTATTTTCCAACCAAGGGGGTTCATCAAAAGTGATCCAACTTTCACAAATTTCAATCTAAACTACTTCCATCAAGGAATTAAAAAGTGCATCTCAAGATACAAGTAAGCAAAACAAATCAACTCAAAGTCATAGATCAATTCTCAAACAAACACTATCCTTCCTAACAGCAATTTCCCAAGACGACATTCAGCAAATTTTAACCAATACAAAGCAAAGCTCAACAACATATTTCCCAACAGATCATCGAATTCCGAAATAACGAAAATAAACAGCTCTCGAATCATCATTGCAAGCTCACTTACTCAACACTTTTTTTATTTTTTTTCTTGTTTTGAGCTTTTTATTTTTTTTTGTTTTTTTATATGCAAATGCAAGCAAAAATTAAACGTGCTAAAGCAAGTAAACATGCATCCTAATACAAACAAAAAATAAAAAATAAAAAAACAAGCTACATGCAACTATATGAACCTAAATGCAACTACATGCAAGATATGTGATCTACTCCACACTTAATCAAATATGCAACAACTCTCCATCCCCCCACACTTAAAATCTTGCTTGTCCTCAAGCAACTCATCATCAAAACACAACAAAAGATATAGACAAGACAAAGATTTATATATGCAAGGAAATTTGAGTAATAATAAAAAGCGTGGAATAGAAATCACCAGATCACCAAGGAGGTTTTGGAATTGGTTTCAAAGAAGACGCATTACAAACTACCATGTCCAAACCTCCATTGAGCTTTATCCAATTTATTGCTTTAAGCTTTGAAACTTTGGTGAGAAGTGTTTCATCTCTCAAGTTTCTGGTTAGCACCATTCCGAAATTGTCCCTGCAATTCATCTTAAAAACTTCCTCGACAAGAGGGTCAATCGCACTTAAAGCAAAAACAGAGTTATTATCATCAGGATATTTCATGGTGTCAAAAATATTAAATTCTATAACTTCGACATCAAATTCCATCGTAAGGGTGCCCTCACGAACATCTATTTTAGTTTGCGAATTATTTAAAAATGGTCTTCCAAGCAGAATATGAGTGGAGTAAGGTGATGTTTCATCCCCCATATCTAACACATAAAAATCAGCAGGAAACACATAAACTTGTTAACTTCAACCAATACATTCTCCACTACCTTATCAGGGTAAGCTGTACTACAATCCGCAAGCTGAATGATAACACCAGTTTTTTTCAAAGGGCCAATGTCTAAGGAGGCATAAATTGATCTAGGCATAACATTAATCGAGGCTCCTAAGTCTAGCATGGCACGCTTAATTTTGGTATCTGCAATTGTACATGGGATTACCAACATACCTGGATCCTTACATTTAGGAGGAATTTTCTTTCGAAACATGGCTGATACATTTTCTCCCATCATAACTTTTTCATTACCATTCAATTTCCTCTTGTTGATGCAAAGATCTTTGAGAAATTTGGCGTACCTTGGAATTTGTTTGATCGCATCGATCAATGGTATGTTTAACTCGACTTTGCGAAACACCTCTAACATTTCCCTTCCATTTTCCTGTTGTTTTTCTTCTCCAACCTGCAAGGAAAAGGTGGTCAATCAGTTTTAATTTGAAGACATGGATCAATTTGTATCTGTTTTTCTGTAGTCTGTTTAGTGACACAAGCTGGGTCGTGTTGAGTGACACGCCCGTGTCGAGTGTCGACAGACTTGTGATTTTTGCTGTGATCCTCAGTTTCTGAGCCCGAAACAGGTTTCTTCGACTCCTCGAGCTGCTTTCCACTCCTCAGGGTCATTGCACTCACATTCTTTATGGGATTGATTTCGGGTTGAGATGGTAATTTTCCCCCAATCTGTGATTCAAGCCGATTCATAGCTGTTGCTAATTGGCCGACTTGATTTTCTAGGTTGTGAATGCTTGACCTTGTTTCTTGCTGAAATTACATCATACCCTGCTGGAATTGAACAGTGTTAGATGTAAGGGTCTTAAGTATTTCTTCTAAAGATTTACCTGAATTAGGAGGTGGTTGCCGCGGCTTGGGCTGAAATGACCCTTGATGGTGATTTGGAAACGAATTTTGATGTTGCTGCCTATTCCCTCCCCAATGAAGATTGGGATGATCTCGCTAACCTGGATTGTAGGTGTTTGAGAACGGATCATACTTCCTTTCATGATAATTTTCAGCCCCCACGACATTTGCGTGTGCTTCAATCTCATCAATCAAAACAGGACACGATTCGGTCTCATGCTCCATCCTTTGGTAAAAACGGCATGGTTTTACCTGTTGTTTTCCTACAGCAAGTTGGCAAACAAAAGAGGTCAATTCAGATAATTTTTTCTCTATTGAAGAATCATTCACCTCATTCACCCTTTTCATGGGTGCATCGCCTTGAATGCCAAATTGTTGGGAATTTGCCGCCATGTTAGCAATTAATTCCCTCGCGGCTTGTGGAGTTTTATCGACTAAAGCTCCACCACTTGCTACATCGATCATGTTCCTGTCCATCAAGGAGAGTCCTTCGTAGAAGTATTGAATGAGGAGTTGTTCGATAATCTGATGTTGCGGACAACTTGAACAAAGCTGTTTAAAGCGCTCCCAATATTCGTAAAGTGATTCCCCCTGCATTTGTCGGATTCCACATATTTCTTTTCGCAAATTGGCAACACGTGATGCAAGGAAATATCGCTCCAAGAATAATCATTCCATCCCTCTCCATGTAGTCACCGTGCCTGATGGCAAGTAATACAACCAATCCTTGGCGGCATCCTTCAAGGAGAACGGAAATGCACGCAACTTAATCTGTTCTTCAGTCATAGCAGTGGGTTTCATGCTCGTGAACACAATATGGAATTCCTTGAGATGCTTGTGCGGGTCCTCTCCTGCCAAACCATGAAAATGAGGTAATAAGTGAATTAATCCCGATTTAAGCTCAAAATTACTATTTTCATTAAAATCAGGGAAATTAATGCAGAGAGGTTGCTGAGCAAGATCAGGATTTGCGAGCTCTTTTAGCGTTTGTGTGGCTGCCATAGTGTCTTCCTCACTGCTATCCGAATCGCTACTCTCTTGCTCCAAGTAAAATGACAATTCTTTCAATCTTTCCTTAGTCGCCTTTCGCAAGTCACGTTCTCTTTTTTCAAGCTCTGGATAGTATTCAAAGTTTCTCCGGCCAAAAGAACGTGTGAGCATCTACCAAATGAGAAACACAGGCTACAGGCGTGATACTGGATATCCCAGTGTTAGTCCAGTGTGCCAGTGTCAGAACTAAAAACATAAAAAAATATAGATTCAACACCGCTCCCTGGCAACGGCGCCAAAATTTGACCGCGCTGTCGCCGGCACGATAAAATTAAATATAATTCTCTACTCATATCACTACAAAGATATAGAAGTGATAAGCAAAGGTCGATCCCACGGAGAGCAGGCAAAACTAATTATTTTTCATTTAGAGTTCAATCAAGAAAACATGGGGGGTTTTGGATTTAGAAATCTAGAGAAAACTTCAAGAATAAAACAAGCAATAAGAATTGGAATTCAATCAATTAAGAAAGCACTTGGTTCTCAGATCCGTTTCCACTCTCACTCAACTATGTAAAATTGATTGTAACAATATTCTCTTCTTTCCTCATAAATTACTAACCCTCAAATAACAAGTACGATGAGTTATTCGGATTTTTCATTAAGTATATCTAATTAAGATACGATCGTTAATTAGACCTAATCATTTAACAACCTAGTAAACTAGATTTAATGCAACGACAGCTTTGGGATCCAGGAAAATAGGTTAGTCTAAGCAACAAATATGTACGACGATTCATTTAACTTAGGTTGTGTTATCCCTAGCGATGCTCGACCACTAGTTCGCTACTATGAATCAAGAATAACAACAATTATGGATTGCAATCTCAATTCTAGCAATAGACATGTGCAAATTCAATAAAGTTGATCAGGCTTAATCAAAGTCACACAAATCATAAACTTTCATCACAGAATAACACAATCAATTCACGAGAATAAATTAGAGTATATGTTACTTGAATCAATCAAAGCATAAAAGAGGTTTTGGGTTTCAACTTCCCTTCGAACCAAGTAAAAGTAGTCTAGCCTTGCATATCGGCTTCAAAAACTCCAAAAGAAAAGATGATAAAACCTAACTCACGTCTGTAGACTAAATTGTGTTCAATCCCTCACAAAACTCCCTTAAATATGTCTAAGATAGGTCTCCATTATGTCCTGGCCGTGACCTACAAGTCTTGGGCCGAAATAAATAAGATTGGGATTCTAAACATCTTCAGCGAAATGGCCCAACACGGGCGTGTCGGTCAACACAGGCGCATCTTGTGTCAATGTGTTTTTCAGCATTTTCAGCTCGAAAATTCAGCAACTTCATTCCTTGCTCTCCTATGCCTCACTCCAACACTTGCACGTAGAATTCATCCTTGGAACAACTCCATTAAGCCCCTAAAATACACAAAAACAAGGAATCGAAGAGATCTACTAAGAAGAACTAATAAGTAGGAAAGTATAACAAAATAGCATGAATGTGCAACTAAAACCAAAACATGAATGTGCAACTAAAAACAAAATAGCATGAATGTGCAACTAAAACATATAAAAAGACACAACTTTCCTACTTATCATTGTATGAGGGCCTAAACCTGAAGACCCAACTTATGGTCTCAGACCTTTTTGAGTGGTCCTTGGCAATCTTTTATCCTTAAGCACTAAGTGTCACACCCTGTTTTCTTATATTAAAATATCAAAGTTTTTCCTTGTGGGCGTGAAGAAAGAAGGGGAAAAAGACGTGCATGATATAAAATAGAAATCCTTTGGAAATAGATAGGAGACGATTTTATAAAAATCCTCGGCGTCTAGCCGAAATAAAAACATTTTACAATAGCAGCGGAACATCATCAGGATCTATGAAGAAAAATGAGAAGAGTTTATCTTTTACAAACGTGAATTATTAAAATAACGTTTCCACAAGCTTTGAAAATGAGACCAAAGGACAAGACTTGATACGGCACCATCCTCTCTATACATCTTGTATCTCGTAATTTCCTGTAGTGTGAGTATAGGTGGGGGTGAGTGCGTTGAATACACTCGTGGTGAATACTTTCCATATCTTATCACATACGACAGATATATAAAACAGAAATACATAACATTCGGCACGTAGTCACAACATGTAAAATTGCATAGCACGTATCTCGTAACTCATTCTTTAGGTGCGGGAATTTCCCGTCTTACCCCATAAAACGGTTTTAAACACCGCTAGTGATTTTTACGGACAACCAGTCCCTCCGAAGTTGGTGATTTTTAAGGCTTGTAACCCTGTGTGAGTTTGTTGAACCCTGTGTGGGTTAGCCTAAGAATCTTTCTGATTATTATAAGTGATAGCTTGCTAGGGATAAACTATCTAGATAAGTCTTGTAAATCAATCTTACCTAACAAAGTTCATCCTTAGAGAAGGAGAAGAGATGACGTAGAAGGATTACACCACCTTCGAACACCTATAAACCCCTTTGTGTGCTTTTATTGTTTTATTGTGTTTATGTTGTATATATATTTACTCATTATGCATATCAAAGTTTAAGAAAATCATATTTTGAAAAGAAAATGTTTTTCTAAAAGAAATTCTATCCTTGTGTTTTTCCATTGATGTTAGAGCAGAGAAGATAAAAGGAGATCAAGGATTTTAAATTCTAAATAGAGTGTCTCTCTCTTCAACGGACACATTTCCCTATAAGTATTTAAGAAAGAAGAGTTAATTGGAGAAACCACTGAAACCTTATCTCTCGTATTCTCTCAAGCAAACACTCAAGTTTTATCTCAAGTTTCAGTCACTCAACCTTACTGTAAGCAGCCGAGCCGATGAGATTTACAGATCTTCAAAGATTTCAATGTTGTCTTTGAAGCACCAGTTGAAGACTCTTATACTTTTTAACCATTGTGTTGTGTGCTAGGTTGTTTTATTTGGTGTCCTCAGTGGGAAAGAGTTAGATCCTCACTGAGTGTTAGTTTTAAGTGTTTTAAGGCTTGTAACTCTGTGTGAGTTTGTTGAACCCTATGTGGGTTAGCCTAAGAATCTTTTTGATTCTTATAGGTGATAGCTTGCTAGGGATAGACTGTTTAGATAAGTCTTGTAAATCAATCTTACCTAACGAAGTTCCTCCTTAGAGAATGAGAAGAGATGACGTAGAAGGATTATACCACCTTCGAACACCTATAAACCCCTTTGTGTGCTTTTATTGTTTTATTGTGTTTATGTTGTATATATATATATATATATATTTGCTCATTCTGCATATCAAAGTTTGAGAAAATCATATTTTGAAAAGAAAATGTTTTTCTAAAAGAAACTCTATCCTTGTGTTTTTCCATTGCATACTGTAACTCTGAAATAGTAAGCTGAAACAGCATTCTGCCAGCTTATTGATTCTGCACGTTTACTGTATTCTTTTGTAGAATTCAGCAACGATATTATAGAAAGTATCAAAAAGTAAAAATTTGATAGAGGTTCATTCACCCCCTCTTTGAACCTCTGAACCACTTAGGACCAACAAGTGGTATCAGAGCGTGTTGGGTTAAAAGCCAACTTATCTAGTCACCTACCCAGATCCACCCGTTTTTGTTAGGAAAAACCATTTTTCTTTTCTGCAAACCAAAACTCATATTTTTAGCATAAACATGGATTTCTCTCATCATAAATTACCAATGTTTTCCATAAACGAGTATGATGACTGGAGGATATGAATGGAGGCTCATCTTTCGGCCATACACGATGAAATATGGTATGTGATTACTGAAGGACTACCAATAATTACTAAACCAAATCCAGCATTGGGAAGAGAGCTACGAGAACGAGAATGAGCGGAGGCTGAAGCAACAGCAACAACTGTAGTGGGTGAGGTAAAATATGTACTTGAAGGAGCTACAAGTGATGATGATGCTGACAGGGTAGAAACACAGATCCCGACCAGCTCGACATGCAGCCAGAGCTGAAGCACCCGACTATAGGAGGGCTCCCCCACCTGCTGAGTACTTGATTAAACCTAGGCATGAGTATACAGCTGAAGATAGGAAGAGAGAAAACTTGGACAATGTGGCTAAGAATGTGATGTTCCTTACATTAGATAAAGGTACTTTCAGCAAGGTGAAGACATACAAGACCGCGAAAGATATTTGGGATAAGTTGGAACAGATATGTAAAGGAAATGAGCTTGCTAAGGATAACAGGGTATCCACAACACAGTTGTTTGAGCTGTTCAAAAAAAGGCCTGGAGAATCCTTAGAAGAACTAGACTTGAGGTTCACAACTATTATGAATGAGCTTGAATACCTTGGAAAGTTTTACAACCAGAAAGAAAAGAATATGAAAGTGTTGAGAGCATTACCTATTGAGTGGGATAACAAGGCTACTGCAATGAGAGCTTCACTCGACTTGAATGCAATAAGCACGTTTGACTTGTTCTCAAATCTTAAGGCATTCAAGTTCAATATCAATAGGAGAAAGCTGGAAGCTGAGGAGTCGAGTGCCAAAACAACAACACTTACAGCAAGGACTAAAGATACAACTATTGCTAGCAGCAGTAAGCAGAAAGAGTTGTATACAGAAGTTGCTGAAGAAGAAATGGCGCACCTCCTAAAAAAGATCAAGAAATTCCTAAAGACTAACAAGAAAGGAAAAGACTTCAGGAAGAAGTCTACTAGTCCGCAGGTAAACCAAGCACCACCGTCCAATGCAGTTTCTTCTATATTTTGTTATAATTGCAGGAAACCTGGACATTATGCAAGAAACTGTCCATATCCTCAAGTGCATAAATACCCTGAGGAAGAAAGAAAGCAAATGAGATAAATGAGGAAGAAGGAGAAGCAAAAACTAAGGTCTCTTCTAAGTGAACCTGAGGCTTTGAAAGCAGCAAACACAACTAAGGAAAAAGCCAAAGATTAATGCTTCTCAAAAAGTGAAAGTGACAACTCCACCTCCGATAAAGAAGCTTTGCTGTGCCTAATGACAAAAGAGTGTAAAGATGAAGATGATGAGGTAACCTCTCAATCTGTTGATGATTCTAGTAAGGAAAAACTGAACATTTTCCAGTCGTTCGGACATATCATGAGTGACTACGAGAAAATAAACTCAACTCATGAGGAACTGAAGAGGAAAATCTATGCTCAAGGGTGAGCAGACTGCACTGAAAGAAAATATCTCAGATCTTGAGTATTACAGTGCAGAATGCAACAATCTTAGAGCAGAAGTCTCTAAGTTCAAGCTGCTGGTCACTAAGCTATAAATTGAGAAAGCTAGCCTGTAGAATACAATTGATGTATACAGCAGATCGGCTAGGATGGCACAAGAGTGTATCAATGAGACCTAAAAAGCCTTTAATGGAAATGGTCTAGGATACTACGTAGAAAGTTCTCAGAAAGCAGCAAGCACATCCAAAACTGAAAGGTTTATACAAGCAAGAGTATCATTCACTCAGGAACTCCTTCCACCCAAGGAAAGCTTGAACAAATTAAATTTAGTGGATAAGGGAAAGAAACCCATGTTACAGACCACAGACAGTAAGACTACATAAATTCTCAAGATGCAGCAGAATCAAAATGCTGCAACCAAGAGAAAAATGCAGCAATCTCCCAGGTCACGGCAAAAGAATTTCTACCCCTCTTAAATCCAAAGGAGCTTATACTCCGAATAGTTATAAGAGAAGACCTTTTTCAAGAAGGAAAAGTAACACATGGAAAGTTCCAGCACACACGGTTCACAAACAGTATCCTGCAAAGGATACTTACAGAGAAAGAGAGTCACCAAGGCTAATGATAAATTAATTGTCATTAAGCAAGTGTAGATCCCAAAAAAGACTAACCCCCTAGGACCCGTACTTGTATAGGTGCCTAAATCTGCCTAATATGTATGTAGAAATAGTTGTCAGGAAGCAGGGATGATGTATGGTACATTGATAACGGCTGCTCAAGACATATGACTAACAACAAATAAGCCTTAAGAGACTTGCAACCATGTAAAGGCCCTAAGGTAGTCTTTGGAGATGATTCAAAAGGAAGCATCAATGGCACATGAAGCTTAATCAAAGACAGTGGATGTATTAGTGATGTATTATATATGAAAGGGCTAAAACATAACCTCCTGAGTATCAGTCTGTTATGCGACAAAGGATGCTCTGTGGAGTTCAACCTCAACAAGTGCCTAATTAGAGATAACAAGTCGAATGAGGTGAAGCTTACTGGAACCAGAAAAGGAAACATCTATCTTGCTGATTGGAGTTCAACGGTGCAACCAACCTGTTTCATTGCTAAGAGCACTCCAGAATGAAGTTAGTTATGACACAAGAGAATGAGCCATTTGAACTTCAAGACGATCAATAAATTAGCAATGAAGAACTTGGTTAGAGGTTTGCCGGATATTGCATTCAAGAATGAGAATATATATGGAGCATGTCAGAAAGGTAAACAAGTAAGAAGCTCATTCAAGGACAAATTACAAAGATCCTCTCACAGAATTCTGGACCGCCTTCATATGGATCTCTTTGGTCCAGTTGAGCATGTTAATGTCAGTGGGAAAAAGTATTCCAACAGCAAGTTACTGCACAGCAAGCTGATGGAATACAGCAATCCAACAGTAATAATAGTGATGCAGCTGATCAACAGATTACTGTTCATTAACCCTCATACAGGTTTGAACCAGATAGAACATGGCTCAGAAATCATCGAAGAGAGCTTATCATTGGAGATATCAATGAAGGTGTAAGAACAAGAAGGTCAAGACCATATAAAGCAATGTTTACATGTTTTATATCTCAAGTAGAACCTAAGAGTGTTGAAGAAGCTATTGAAAACAGTAATTGGATACAAGCCATACAGAAAGAGTTGAATGATTTTGAAAGAAATCATGTACGAAAGTTAGTACCAAGACCTGATCATCAAAGGGTTATTAGAACGAAGTGGCTGTTCAAAAACAAGCTGGACGAATCCGGAACAGTCGTCAGAAACAAAGCAAGGTTGGTGGTAAAAGGATGCTGCCACGAAGAAGGAATTGATTTTGATGAGACATTTGCACCTGTAGCAAGGCTTGAGGTAATCAGAATATTCTTAGCCTATGTTGCACACAAGAATTTCAATGTCTTACAAATGGATGTCAAGAGTGCATTTTCTGAATGGTCTCTTATCTGAAGAAGTATATGTGGAGAAACCTCCAAGATTCAAAGAACAAGCAGAAGAGAAAGTTTTCAGATTGGAGAAAGCCTTATATGATTTGAAGCAAGCACCAAGAGCATGGTATAACATCTTGCCCTTATATCTTTTGGAGAATAGATTTCAGAAAGGAACAATGGAAGAAACTATTCTCAGAATACAGGACAATGATAATATTCTGCTTGTACAGATTTATATGGATGATATTATCTTTGGATCAACAAAAAAAGATCTTTTTGAAAAATTCTCAACCCTTATACAGAAGAAGTTCGAGATGAGCATGATGAGAGAATTAAGTTTCTTTCTTGGATTGCAAGATAAGCAGCTAGACAATGGAATTTTCATCAATCAAGCCAAGTACACCAAAGAGTTAATCAAGAAGTTTGGAATTAAATCATCAGTAAGTATTCCCATGGCCACGTCGATCAGTCTTGACAAAGATGAAAGTGGAAAAGATGTGGATATTACACGATACAGAAGGCTTATTGATTCCTTATTGTATCTTACAAGAAGCAAACCGGATATTGTGTTTGCGGTAGGAGTATGTGCAAGATTCCAAACAGCACTGAAGGAATCACATCTTGTAGTTGTGAAAAGGATTATTAAGTATCTAAAAGGTACACAAGATGTTGGCCTATGGTATCCCAAGGAAAGAGGATTTAGCTTAAAGGGATATTCGGATTTTGATTTTGCAGGATGTATGATTGACAGAAAGAGTACGAGTGGTACTTATCAATTTCTTAGAGAATGGCTAGTTTCTTGGTTTTACAAGAAACAAACATCCATAGCAACCTCGACTGCAAAAGCAGAGTATATAGCAGTAGGAAGCTATTGTGCTCAGACTTGATGGATACAACAACAACTTAAGGATTATGGGATTACAAAAAGAGAAACTCTCGTTTTGTGTGATAATACAAGTGTTATTGCTATAACACAGTCCTGTTTTCCACTCTAGAACGAAGCATATTGATGTGAGACACCATTTCATAACAAATCATGTAGAGAAGAAAGATATTGTGCTAAAAAAAGTCTATACTGATTTGCAGTTGGCAGATATTTTCACAAAGCCCCTATGTGTATCGAGGTTTTCTATGCTTAAGAGTGAGCTTGGAATCATCAAGTTATGAAGAATGGAAGGAGATAGGGTTCTCAGTAACGGATGCATAAAGTGAGGGGGAAGTATTCAGTATTTTAGTATTCAGTATTTAAGTTTTCAGCATTTCAGGATACAGCTGTTCAGAATTCAGTTTCTCAGTATTCAGTATTTCAAGATACAACAACCATCAGGATACAGCAAGCAGTTTACAACATTTATTGAAACAACATTTAAGAGATCTGTAACCTCGTATCAGGAATAGTAATCATTAAATGCTAATCATTTGAGCAGCAAAATGGTGTCTCATATTTAATGTAAAATCTGATTTTTCAGAAGATGAACAGACACGTATTTTTGGTCTAACCCCAGAAGATTGTCTTATTACAAAAAGGCCCCTTTGTTTTTTTATCTCAACCATCAGATTTTGCGCCTCTCTCACAAGTCATTTAATCATGACCATTGATCATAAAAAACCATCCCATATTTGAATCAAAAACTACTCATCATCTCTCTCATAGGGATGTAAATGAACCAAGCCGTTTGTGAACTATTCGGAGCTCAGTTCGATAAAAGTTTGTTCGAATTCGTTTATTGTGATTCATTAAGGTAAACAAACAAACTCAAACTTGGTGATATTCGACTCGATAGCTAGTGAACATGTTCGTTAGAAGGCTCGTGAGCTAGTTCGTAAGATATAATACTAATATTTGACATTTTGATATAGAATTTTTATATTTTTACTAATGATAAATATATAAATTTCTAATTATTGATACTTTTTATAATTGCATTATAATTTTTAGATAATATATTATTTTTTTAAGAATATATAATTTATTTTGTTAATAAGTTGTGAATTATATAATTTATTATTAATATTTATTAAGTTCTCGAGTAAGCTCGTGAACTATGAATGTATTCGTTAAATTAGGCTCGAGTTCGTTCGGTAACTAAACAAACCAAACTCAAATACTCAATAGTTTGGTTCGGCTCGGTTCGATTACATTCGTACTCTTTCATTCTACATTCTACCACATATCTCTCACAAGCAAAAACTGATTTTCTCTTCCAGTGTTATGAAACTTTTTCTTTCAGATATGTCACACAACTCTCACTCTATGGTAAGAGGAAGAGAAACTGTTGTTTTGGAAGGACGTCTGGTTAATCCGGCGGTTCTACTCGGAGAGAAGAGCATCTATGATAGAGATGCTATCTCCAAAGTTTCGGGTTTTGTTGAGAAGATCGGCTTTTCTCGCCTTCTCACCACTCAATACAGTGGGTTGTCAGTCCCGACTGTCCAAAGGTTCTATGCCCTTGTTAAGTTATCCGACGACTCTAAGAAAGAGAAGCTGTTGTAGAACATAACAATGATGCTGAGAATGTAGCGCCCCAGATCAAAACGAGCATAATTGATTAATTAAATATTCAAACCTATAATTTAATAATTATGTGCGTATGCTTTGACTGTTTAATTTATTACGTGCGTTTCAGATACGTGTTTAATGCACGTTTTAGATCGATATTTTTTCTTGGACATGGTATATAGAATATTTCTATACCATTAGATGCGTATCGAGAAGATGAGAAGATAGAAACGAACTAGGGGTCAATCGGAGACCCGTAGCTCAAACGGCGATGAAAAGGGCAAATCACGGAGTTTCGGTCGGAAAATCGGAAGATATTTCCGATGAATAGTAATGAGGGAAAAGTCAACGGATGAATAGTGCCAAGATATTTTGGATGAATAGTAACTTCTCAAAATCTATAAATAGGGCCTCCCCCAATTCATTTTTCACCGTTTTCTCTAGCGAGCCGAACAAGCCGAGCGCGATGAAAACACGTAAGTTCTCCTCCCTCCTCTCCCTCTCTCCTCTCTTTTCTGCCTCCGGCGCGCTGCCGCCGGTGGTGGCCGAAAAATCTCGACGTTGTCGGTTTCGGCCGATTTTCGCACACGACGTTTGTCTCGATGAGACGAATCTAGGACAGGTCTCGGAATTCAATTCCGACTTCTCGTTCGCCGGAAAATGGTGAAAAACAGCCTTGCAACCCTATCCTTTGAACCACCCTTTTTCTCTCCTCTGTATTTTCTCTCTCCACCGTGCCGGAGCTGCTGCCAGAGATCGCCAGAGGTAAGGGGCCGACGCTGGAGGGCCGGTGCCGCCGTGGGTGGCGGCGCCGGAGAAGGACAGTATATATATATGTGTGTACGTGCATGTGTGTGTGTGTTTAGGTGTGTTAGTGTGTGGGTGTGTTGCATGCTGTTGGAGGCGACGGTGGGGGGCGCCGCCATGGGGAAGGAACAGCAGGCGACGGGAGGCCGCCGGTGAGGTGGAGGAGGAGGCAGCCGGCGGCTGGTGGCCGCCGGCCAAGGAGAGGGAGGTGTGTGTGTGTGTTTGAGCGTGAGTGTGTGTGTTTATACGTGTATATATATAGGGTGTGTGTGTGTTTGGTTGGACGGGAAAGGTTGCCGGCGACGAGGGGTCGCCGGTGGAGGTGTTGGGAGTCGTCGCCGGCGACGGGAAGTCACCGGCCGGAGTTTTGAAGTTTGGGTGTGAGTTCGAAAAACTGAGCATCGAAGGATTTTGCGGCGAGATTCCGGGCACTATTCACCACCGGAATCCGGCAAGGGATGGCCGGAGGAAGTAGCCGGCGGTGCGAGGTTTCCGGCGAACCTGGAGGCGGCGGCAGAGGGCGGCGCCACCGCGCTGGGTGACGCCGGGAAGGTGGCGTGTCAAGCAGCCTGGGCGCCGGAGACCTGGGAAGGAGCTGGCCGAGAAAACTCGACCAGCCTAGTCGAGCCATGCACGCCTGCCGAGAAATCTCGGCCCTTGCCGAGTGGAGCTGACCAGTTGCCGAGATGCCGGGTGCCGCGCGCGCACAAGCGCGTCCCGTCCGGTAACGACGCGCATGCGACGCGGTGTTTTCGATCCGAATCCCGTTTTTCCACCGTATGTCAACATCGAGTCGTTGCTGACGAGATGTCGTTAACCGAGGGTCGTGGGCCTGGTTAAAGTCAACCCATTGACCAAAATTACCATAATACCCCTAAACCTAAAATGCTCCGTTCGAGCTCGTTTCAACTCCGATCGAGCTCATTCTTTTTCCGTCGTGACCCAAATTTCATTCCCTATCATCTCAGCCACTCAGACAGATCTGACCCTCTTGTTTCTTGGACTCCAATCTTTAGATCTCGCGATCCGACACACCTTTTACGATCAGTTCTTTCACCAGGAGTTTTATAGCTTTAGTTATGTTTATTAAGGATTTAAGAAACGTCGTGACTTATGTAGGCTATCAATTGGAAGGAGCTTGTGATACTTGATCTTTGGTACTCGCTACTCACGTGGTAACCACCGAACAAGGTGGGGGTAAACTGTTGATGATGAACGACATATGTATGATGATGTATCGGTATTCAACATACTATGATGATGAATGAACGCATGCTTATGAACTTATATATATGTTGTGTGTGGGGGTAAACCCTAAACCCTAATCTTTGTGCTTCCATTAACGAATGCATGAATGACGATATATGAACTTATATATGTTTGATCTGTAGGGGTAACCTCTAAACCCTAATAACTCTATGATTTCTGTTTGTGAACTTATGTGCTTGAGATAAATGTTGTGATTATATGTTGAAAGTGGGAGTAAACTCTGAACCCAACTCTTTATATTTCAATTGACGTATGTATGTAAACTAGATATTATTAGAATGCTATTGATCACTATAAATTGGTCGAGGCTTATGTGTCTTGGGTTATGTGTTGTGATTATATGATGTGTTCGGTGGGGGTACATTCTAAACCTTTATCTGATTACTGTTTTTCCTATTTGATATATAAACTGTTGAATCTTATGTGCCGTGAGTGATGTGTACATGTGAATTGTTGAGCCTTACGTGGTGTGAATATTGTGTGTATATCACCAACTTCGGAGGGACTGGTTGTCCGTAAAAATCACCAACTTCGGAGGGACTGGTTGTCTGTAAAAATCACCAGCGGTATTTAAGACCATTTTGATGGGGTAAGACGGGAAATTCCCACACCTAAAGAATGAGTTACGAGATACATACTATGGATTTTACGTGTTGTGACTACATGCCGAATGTTATGTATTTCTGTTTTATATATATCTGTCGTATGCGTTAAAATATTGAATTTTCTACCACGAGTGTATTCAAAGCACTCACCCCCCACCTGTACTCACACTACAGGAGAAGAAGAGAACCTTGACGCGTAGAGAGAGGGGTGCCCTATCAGCTGTGTTCATCTTCCAGTTTTATCTTTAAAAGTTGTTGCTCGTTTGTAAAAGAAAACTGTATTTCTTCATATTTGTAAAAGATCCTGATGTTTTTCCGTTGCGTATGGTTTCAAACTTTCTTTTATCGGTTGTATCCGATGTTTTATGTGTACCGTTTTTTATCCTCTCTTGTTTCTTTCTATTTTATATCATGTACGCCTCTTTCCCCTTTCTCTCTTAACGCCCAAAAAATGAAAAACTCTGATAATTTGTATGAAAGATTTTGAGGTGTTACAGAGAAAGAAGCTGTTAAACCCTCAACCTCAAGTGGCAATGATAATGATGATGATATGCCTCTTGCAAAGAAGAAGATGGGGTATATCTTGCCACGAAGTAAGATGGTGAATGCAGATCTTGCTAGGATCATCAATTCTGATGAGGTACAGTCTGTTGGAGAAGGTGCAGTCTGTTAGAACAGATACAACTTTTGATCAGAAAGTTGATGATCAGGAAGTTGAACAGGATGCCGATCAGGTTACTGATCAGGAAGCAGATAACAGCCTAGTCCTTGTGCCAGTGCCTCAAGTCAAACACCTCATCTTGCCCAGCAAGAAGGAAATGAGGAAGCAGAAGAAGTTGCTTGCTAAGAAGAGAAAAGAGTTGCGGTTAGAAAGGATGTTGTTGATAAAGTCAATCAGATACAAGCTTAGATTAACTGTGAAAAGACCATTAGTTATATCAACTCAAACATATGGGTACACCATCCTATTGAAATGGCTGAGTCGATCAATGAAAACTTCTTCAGGATGTATGAACTCTGGAGACAGATGTGCCTCTCTAGAGGAAGAGAGTTTTTAGCGTGGAAAGACTTCCTGAGAGTAGAGGATTTAGTCTTTGGTTGGGCTAAGCTTTCAGATTCTGATGATATATTATCTCTACTCCAACCAGAATTGGATGATTCCTACCGGGAGGCTAAGCTTCAGGAGATCATTGGGGGGCAACAAAAGCTGAGGAAACACAGAGCTGCCAAAGGTAGAAGTACATTTGATGAAGCTAAGGGTGAACAGTCGATGACAGCTGGGGAGGACAACACAACATTGATGAACCCCACCACCGAGACTGTAAGGAACCCAATAAAAATTGAGCTAGCTGAAGCTCAATTGGTTCACCTCGATGTTGAGGATGCCAATCAACAGATGTTGCAGCTGAGGTTGCAAGCGAGAGTTGCAGAACCTATCAGACAAACCCCTCGCAAGATATAATCTGGAGAATGAAGTAGTGTTGCGGAAGGTCATGATTCTCCCATATTCCACAAGGTGGTAGCAGCATTGTCCCCCATTGTGAACCTTGATGCAATAGAGACCGACGAGTAAGAGTCGGTCGATTATGAAGATTCCTTGGAGTACATGGTGATAGCATCTGAGGGGGAAGTTTCAGAGAAAATCCAAGGAGTCCTAGACAGCCTAAACAAAGAAATTGCCGATGAAGCAATCACAGAGGAAGTTGCTGAAGTAGGACTTCCTATACAGAATGCTAAAGGCAAACATGATGCAACAGATGCTGATGTTGCAATTCTTCCAGTACTTGCTGAAGAGATCATCTGTACAGTGCATGATGAATCAGAAAGAACAGAAGATGATCACTTCCTGGTGGAGCTACAACACATAATTGAGTGAATATATCTTAATGCTCAGAACCTCAATCTTCTTGATGTGGCAACCAAAGTTGTTAAAGGACGGAAGGATGAAAGTGATGAGAATGTTGTTGAGATAGCTTCTCCAAAGAAGACCTCGGGTGCAGCTACTATTGAGGCAGTGCTGGCAGAGGATTTAGAAGGGAATAATGTAGAGGAGAAGAAAATGCCTCAAGAAGGAAAAGATGCGCTAGTTGCTGCTCTAAAACAGGACCCTGATGATGATGGAGGGGATTCCTCAAATGATGAAGACGAAGGTCCTGGAGGAGATAGCCCACCCAGCTCACCATTCCGGATAGTGGAACTTGTTGATGCCTTAAGAAGACGAATGCAGCAGTATGCTGAAGAAGCAGCACAACAACATGATGACAGTACGAGTCAGGTTTTAGTTCCTTATATTCAAGAAGTTGCGAAACCTATCAAAGCTGATACCTTGACTCTTACTGATGCGTAAGAGTAATCCCTCCAAGGTATTATGGATGTTGTTCAAGGGTTCATTCGAGCGCTGCAGATGCATGAAGTAAATATGGTCAACAACATTCATATGAGCAACAAGTCTTATTCATCCTCCATGGAAAACCTGTGAAGAGAGTTGTTTGAGCTTCCCTTCAGAATTCAGAATCGGCTTAATGCTGAATGGAATACTCAGTATGTTGAGCGGAAAAGAGTTGAAAGAGCACAACAAGCTGCTAGTGAAACAAGGGATAAATCCATCAATGACATCAAAAGCACCCTTGTTGCACATAATCTAGTGCTCAACTCTCTTCAAGAAAGTGCTACAACACAAGCTCATGCCTCTCAAAGCACAAACGATAAGATCTCAAATCTTGAGCTGTTTGTTGGCGAAATAAGGACGATTCTTCATCGTGTCTTTCCTCAGCATGTATCGATTGAATCAGCATCTCCTAGATATACCTCTGTTGATGATGAGAAAAAGGGAGAAAGCAAAAAGAAATCAGATAAGGAGCTGAATGCTGCAGTGGAGGAAGTCATAAAGAACTTGGAACAAAATAATGAGGATGATGAACCTTTGGTCTCCAAAAAGCGCAAAAGATCAGTATCTGGACATGGCCAAAGTCCTCAATCCAAGAAGAGGAAGGACGATAAAGATGAATGAGATGCAGGTGTTGGGGCTACTGCATCCAAAACAGTAAGCAGCACTGCATCTCAGTAAACAGAACGCATAATCAGAACAGTTGCTGCAACAACTCAAAGAATGAGTAGTAGGTAGCAGCAACAACAAAATAGACAACATCAACAACCTGTTCAGAAAGATAGACCTTACATAAGTGTTGCTACAAGAAGAAGGCTGGATGAGAAAATATGGAGACAGCTAAAAGAGGCTGATAAAAAGAGAAGAAGGGAAAGGGAGGACTAGATGTCAAGATTAGATGAGATCAGAGAAAAGAAGTCAGAGCTGGATAAGCAAGTTAACGAAGCTCTCTGCAAATATCCACATCAAGATACTCTATACTTTGATCCAAATTATGCATTTGCTGAAGTTTCTATTCTATTAGATCAAAGGCTCCTTAAAGAAAATATTGCGTGGAACTTAAAGATGTTTGACAGGATGATTCTACCGAGGAACATGAATCTAACATTCGATGAAATTACTCTCTTCAAAAGGTCTGAGTACCTGAGATATTTCATACCTATGTCAGATGAATCGCTTTGCAGGATATCCGACATGCCTTGTAACTTTGGAAACAAGAGATGGAGAGTTGGATACTCAGAAAGAGCTGATAAAGAAAGTCAAGCAAGGAGTGCAGATCCCATTCTGTGAAGACTTTTGGCTTCGGTGGATTCAGACTCCTGACATTAAGAAAAAGCTTGGAGAAATCTATCGAGAGTCTATTCTCAACTGGTGGAAAAGAATGAAGTATAAGACTGGAAAGCCACCTGAAGATGACTTGGTGAGGAGAAAGCTCTTTGGAAGAACGCAATCCTAAGGAAGTAGCAACTTACTACAGTTTCTGTAAAGATTTATCTGTAAACACTTCCTATAACTTGCTCTCTTATTCTTCTAAAAAAATTTTCTTTTCAAGTTACTGATACTGGAACTTATGAGCTATGAAGTTTTGATGTTAGCTCACTTGTATCATTGTATATAAAATCCATATATATATATATATATGTATATCTGTATATGCTGCATTTTGTAAAGGTTTTGTTATCATAAAAAAAAGGGAAATTGTTAGGATATTTTTTAGTAGATTTTGATGAGACAAAACAGTAATGTAATAAGGATTTGAAGTACCCCATTTTTCCATGATTTTTATGTGGAAACTTAGTTTTTTTAAGTTTTGGTTTTGAGTTGAAATTAGAAGTATCGTGGAAATCAGTAAGATGGAGATTTCTGATAGCAGCAGGATTCTGCAAAGAAGCGTTATTGGATACTGCATTTAGGAAGCAGTAAATCAGCAAGCAGCATTTCAGTAAGTAGTACGGAGAACTGGGAAGCTTTTTAAAGGATCAGAACAAAAAACACTTAAAGAACAAGAAGTAGTCTAGAACAGAAAGTTGGCGCAGAATAGAAAGCTAATACTACATTCAGATCAGGAAGCAGGAAGACAACTCGCATCATGATGCAGTACGAAGAAGATCAATGCATACGAGATTTTATCTTGTCAAAGTAGCCGGTAGATGGAAGTGATCGGAGAACCAATGTCTCATTGACATGTGGACCGACAACCTGAAAGAGGCCTGATGCCGAGGAGCATCGCAACTAATGTTCTGCAGAATAAGACAAGAACCCCTCCCCAATTTTTTCAGAATCATTTAATGCTAGAGCGGAGAAGATCAAAGGAGATCAGGAATTTTAAATTCAAAATGGAGTATATCTCTCTTCAATAGACATATTTCCCAACAAGTATTTAAGAAGGAAGAGTTGTTAGAGAAACCACAGAAACACTATCTCTCATATTCTCTCAAGCAAACACTCAAGTTTCAATCACTCAACCTTATTGTGAAGCAGCCAAGCCGACGAGATTTTCAGATCTTCAAAGATTTCAAGGTTGTCTTGAAAGCACCAGTAGAAGAATTATATACTTTTTAACCATTGTGTTGTGTACTAGGTTGTTTTATTTGGTGTCCTCAGTGGGAAGGATTTATGTCCTCACTGAATGTTAGTCTTAAGTGTTTTAAGGCTTGTAACTCTATGTGAGTTTGTTGAACCCTATGTGGGTAAGCCTAAGAATCTTTCTGATTCTTGTAGGTGATAGCTTGCTAGGGATAGATTGTCTAGATAAATCTTGTAAATCAATCTTACCTAACGAAATTCCTCCTTAGAGAAGGAGAAGAGAGGATGTAGAAGGATTACACCACCTTCGAACCTCTATAAACCCCTTTGTGTACTTTTATTACTTTGTTATGTTTGTACTGCATATATATATTTGCTCATTCTGCATATCAAAGTTTGAGAAAATCGTATTTTGAAAAGAAAATATTTGTCTGCTTCTCCTTCTCTTTTTTTTCTTCTTTCATTCCTCAGACTTTGATTCGATCATTGGTGTGAAAATAATAATGACCCCCAAAAGAATTTAATCGTGTGAAATCGTGTAAAAAATGAAAAAATAACAAAAAATCTGAGAATCCGTTCGACCTTGGTTGGTCGAACACACCTCTGTGTGTTCGACCACCAGGAATCAAACATGCTATTATGTGTTCGATGCCTGGTGGTCGAACACACCTTTTTATGTTCGACCAACCAGGATCGAACAAGTTCTCAGATTTTTTTTCTTTAAGATTTGAGAAATAACACCGTAATATAATGAAAATCATTTATTTGGTCAATTAAATATGTAAAAAAAACGTGTGAAAATCATGTAGAAATCGTATAAAAAGAATGAAAAAATAACAAAAAATCTGAGGACCCGTTCGATGCTGGTTGGTCGAACACAAAGTGGTGTGTTCGACCACCAGGAATCGAACATGCTATAGTGTGTTTGATTCCTGGTGGTCGAACACGCCTCTTTATGTTCGACCAACCAAGGTCGAACGGGTCCTCAAATTTTTTGTTATTTTTTCATTCTTTTTACACGATTTCACATGATTAAATCCTTTTGGGGGTCATTATTATTTTCACACTAATGATCGAATCAAGGTTCGAGGAATAAAAGAAGAAAAAAAAGAGAAGAAGAAGCAGATGGGTGGAGAGATGAGAGAAGGAAGAGTTTTTTTTATTATTCATAAGGGTAAAATGGGTATTTTATTATTTTTTTAATTTTTTAAATCAAATAATAAAAAAATGGGGTGTGTTTAGAAGATTCGGGGGTGCGGATAGCCGGACCCTTTTTTAATTTCTTTTGAATCATCAACATTTTTGCTTTCGTAGTTAAGTTTTTGAATTGATTTTTTAGACATTATTGATTCGCTTGGTAAATTATTTATCTAAGTTTGCTTCCGCTGAATGTTTTATTAAATGTTTGCTCAATGTTTTGTTAAGGGATTTTCAATTGATGTGTTTATTTATAAAACACAAAAACTTATGTGTCTTCGTGTCCCGCGCCCAACACCTGCCCCACGTGCGCTCACGCGCCCTAGACGTGCGCGCGTGAGCACCTACTGCTCGCCCATGCGCCCACCTAATAGGTATCCATGGGATACTTGATGGGTATCCATGGGCAATGTATCAACATGTATACTTGAAGGTATCCACATGTATACCTTCAAGGTATCCATGGATACCTACATGCATCTCACCAATCCGCGTGCGCCCATGCACCCACGCCGCAAGCGCATCGCGCGTCCATGCGTACACACCACGCGCGCACCTCACAAACTTGCGTGTCCACGCCATGGATACCTTGAAGGTATCTATGTGGATACCTGCACGCACCTTGGTCACAAAGTTGTGCGCACACACAATGCGCCCATGCGCCCACGTCGTGCACCTCACAAACCGCGCGCTCATGCACCCACACCGCGCGTGCCTACGTCATGGATACCTTCAAGGTATATATGTGGATATCTTCCTTCTCTTGATACCTTGAAGGTATTTCATGGATACCTACATGTGATGTTTGAAAAAAGGTATTTCATAGATACCTTGAAGGTACACATGTGATACATGAAAGGTATTCCATGGATACCTTCAAGGTATCCATGTGGATACCACGTCATGGATACTTGCACGCGCTCATGCGCCCACGCCGGGAGCGCACCTCACAAGTCACGCACACCTTCATCTGAAATAGGTGTGATACCTTTTTTATATACATGAAAAAGAAAAAAAAACTGAGCGAAAAAAAAAATTAAAAATTAATGGGGCCCACGGGATGGGCTGGGGACATAGTGTCCCCGGGACACAGGAGACCTACTCTTTATAAAAAAAAACTAGTTTTGATTTACGAGGTTGTTATGGAAAATTATTTATTTAAACTTTATGTGCCCACGTTCCTTTTTTAAAAATCAAGAGATGTTATTATTATTTTTTTTAAATTGGGGTGTGATAGTGTAGTATCAGAACGGGTCTATATTTCTATAGATTTGCTAGAAAAAAAAAATATTTATTTCACTGCTCTTAAAAAAAGTCATTTTGTGTTAAAATGTGATAATTAATTTAAAGAATGAAAATGATATACTAGCAACCCTTTGTCTACGGTGTTGGCTCCAACAAGTTACGAATAAATAAAGTTTATGAGAGACAGTACATGATATGATTCATGATATTTAAAGCATGAATTATGAAAGTTTTAACATGTGATATATGAACATGAGTTATGATTTTTATTTAGCATGATTTAAATTCATTTAACCATGATATGCATGAGGAAGCCGAGGCATGTGACAACACAGTTTCCTTAAAACGGATTTGTCTCCTCCGAGGTGCTCGAGGACTCAATAGACATCTGTTTCCCAGGATACAACGGCAACAAGACAATGAAATTCAAACTTCCTCTTCTTTTATTTTGCACTTCATTTGGCCTTCCTTCTGCCTCTGGTTCATTTGGCCTTCCTTCCGCCTTTGGATGATACGGTTCAGGCGTTCGTCTAATTCGTCGGTGGCAAAGAGTTTGTGCTTGACTTGTTGCCTTATTGTTGTTGACGTCTATTGAGTCCTCAAGCACCTTAGAAGAAATTAATCTGTTTTAAGGAAATTATACTGTTGCAGGCCTCGACTTCCTCTTTATTCTCTGGTTTTATTTCCACACCATATCCAACTAACAACTTAATCTGTGGATTGCAAAGACAACAAACAACTAATAAGTATCTAATTATAATAATGATTAAATAAGATGACTTTTTCTGTATGAACCAATAATAATAATAAATGGATAGCGCCACGTGACTTGAAGGCCATAAGACACGTGCGAAACAAAAGGCACAATCTAGAACCAGAAAACCTTGTGGAAAACAAATTCTAGTTTGTTAATGAAATTGCTCCTCACACGAACATGAAATCCTCACCGTCTGATTGGGATATCCTTGGACCCATCCTTACCGTCAAATCAATACACACATGCCACAACTCAACAACCTGGTACATCCTTCCACGAATTCATAGAGGGGCAAACACATCATAACACATCATAACACATTATTTCGGTTTCAATTTGAAGCCGTCGAACAAGTGGAGTGGTAGTGCAGGTTCTATACTCTCACGATTGCTCTCTCTTTTTTGTCATCCAGTTAAACACCCGATGTATGCTGCATTCGATTTCCTTTAAGGTTCGATTCGAAATTAATTTTTTCATGTAATTCTTGTCAGGAGCCTATCGTTTTTTTCTTTTTGTCGTTATTTTTCATTTTTCTGATAATCTTGTAAGCTTTTGTTTTTTGTATCTGAGGTTATAATTCATGCAATTGAAATTTTTTTAGTTTGTATCTCATTGCAAGAATGGATCTTTCTTCGGTCAAATGTTTTCTTTTCAAATTTCTTCAAGTTTATGAATGTAAATATGCAGTACCAATTGGGTTTTATTTCGGGTAAAGATTTGGATTTATTGATAAACGTTCAGAATTTTTTGGTGTTTTGTAGTTTGATTTTCTAATTTGATGGTCCAAGATTCACCTTGATAGACTTGTGAAATTTTCCTCAATTATTTTGGGGGTGTGCTAAAGGCACCACACCCTACACTAATAGGGTAGAAAAGGGTGTGGTGCCTTGTGGTTATAGCTTTCTTCTTTGGGCAGCGTATTCAGAAATTCAATTTGATATTGTTACTGCTGTTTTGTGCATCTGATAGAGAGAATAATGGAGAAAGAGCTAACTGAGCTATTTGAGTCGGTGAAGAGGGCTGCAGATGTGGCTGCGAACTCACCTGGCGAAGAGGATCGATGCCTTGATGTGTTGAAACGGCTCAAGAAGTTTCCTGTTAATTATCAAGTTCTTGTATCTACCCAGGTACTTCAAGTGAATTAATATTTTGGTTTGTGTTATTCATATTGAGATGATTCTGTTTGGTTTATGTTATTCCATATTAAGATGATTCTGTTGATGTATAAATGCTTATATAGAGCTTCATTTACTTAGTTTATGGATATTATAACAGAATCCTGACTTCTTGTAAGTTGAAACCGTTGAGGATTCAGATTGACAGTACCACCATTGTTGTGAAAGGCGCACCCAAAACGTTGATGTGTCTTATCGCTTGAGGTGTTAGGCACAGAAAAAGTGCATGCCCAAGCAAAGAGAGGTGCATTAGATGTAAAAACTTAATATACTCTAGACATAGAAAGAAGCTGCAAAATACTGATTGCATTGAGTATGTCAGAAATTTCATAATTTTGATTAGTGAATTAAGGCTCTTTATTAATTGGCTTTTAATCTTTTTAAATGCCCATTAATTACTAAACTGATTAAGCCAATTTGGCTCCCAGTGCCAACGCCTTTATCTGTCTAAGCTCTAGGTCTTCTTTTTTTGGCAGCAACAGTGATTTTGTGGTTAGGTTATGTTTGGATCCTGAAACCTATAATACATGATCTTTTAGTGTTTGAATATGAGATGGGAAATTCAATATGGTGTTTAAAGATACAGTTCTTCTTTAACATGATAAAGGGTTGCTGGTATTGAAATTAGATTGTATATTTAATATCTTGTGTGAATTTGACATGGAAATGAAATTGTAGATTCAATGTTTGCTTAAAAGTATAATATTTCTTTGTCATGCTACATTGGTTGTTGCTATTTCTCATCCTGTAGAATGGTAAATATAATTGGAGCAGTACTGTTTGATTATGAGTTGGATCAAGATCAAACATACTACCATAATCAGAAGTTTTGGATTTGATGTTTCCCTGCACTTAGTAGAACGATTCATCTTAAATTAGGTAGTGTCTATTTTTTTTCCGAGGCTGATCTTGTGAATTATGAAAAAAAATCTCAAATTGACTTAGGTGGCAATTGGAGCCTTCTTCAAGCTTGAAACTGATTGATCATGGAAATTGCTTTATAGTTGGCATGATACTTCATAAGATGGTCATCTCTAATAATTTAAAATTTTCAAGAAACTAATGCACAAAATTAGACTCTCTTTTAGACGACCAACAGCCATTCTATGTTAATTTATCCAATGTACACAGGCATAGTGCTATGAAGAAGTAGGAGGTTCTAATTGATCAAGATATAGTCTATAGGTTAGATTTGATATTTCTATTCTTATTGTACTACATTTAAAAGTTATTGTTTCTCGTTTTTGGCAGATTGACATCTCTTTTAGCTTTCTTCCCAATAACTTATAGATAAAACATTGAACTAGGAGGGGTATGGTTTACAGTTGTCCACCATTTTCAAAATAGGATTTCTGTTGAAACCTCAGCATTCAATAAGGCTAGAATAAAGAGCATAGAAAAGTAAATTTTGCTCGAGTGATCTAATTCAATGAATTCTAGTTTCACGCGTCATTCTTGTCTGCTAATCTAAAGTAGCCGAATGTGGGTTTGAAATGCTTAAATCTCTCTACCTTTAGTTCTTCCAGTTTTTTCTTGATACATTGGATACCTTTGGTTGGGTGTTTGACTGTAAATATTCTATGAAAACAATATGTGCAGGTTATAAAAGATCTTAAAAAATTAAAAAGTTGTCTGGTCTGTCCATCGTTGGGACAGGTTAATTTTTGCTTTTCACATTGGACTATCTATCATGGTGTAATAGATCACTTTGGGAATCTTGTCATGTCTTGAGTATTATTAATGTTATAGTTTAATTCTCCTTGCACCAAATAACTTATTCCAGGTTGGAAAACGTCTTCGCCAACTCACCAAACACAGAAGTGACAAGATCAAAGCACTGGCTTCTGATGTGATTGAAATATGGAAGAGTATAATCGTTAAAGAAACCATGAAAAACAAGAAGATCGGGAGTGCAGAAGATGGTGATCCAGTGAAAGCTGAAACTTGTGGCACCAAAACCAGTGAGTTGAAAAATATTCAGAGGACAAACTCCATCAAGCTGGAGCAGAATTCTGTAACTAAGAAATTGAAGCTGGAATCTTCCTCTAAAGTTAAAGTGGAGAAACCGCCTGTTGGCCCACCAAAACTCTCTTCCATGGTTTACTGCAAGGACCCTTTGAGGGACAAAATCCGTGAACTTGTAGCCGAAGCTCTGTGCAAAGTCCCCAGTGAAGTTGACAATGATGACGACTATCTGAAACACAAAGTCGAAGAATGTGATCCTTATCGAGTTGCTGTTCTAGTAGAGACTGCAATGTATGAGAAGTGGGGCAAGTCCAATGGGGCCAACAAGTTCAAATACAGGTCTGTAATGTTCAATATCAAGGATCAAAACAATCCAGATTTTAGAAGAAAAGTCCTTATCGGGGAGTTTGATCCACGGGGCATTCTGGAATTGACGCCTGAAGAGATGGCTAGTGATGAAAGACAGGCTGAGAACGAGAAGATAAAGCAAAAGGCGTTGTTCAATAGCCAACGAGCAGCAGCTCCCAAGGCTAGCACGAACGAGTTCACATGTGGAAGATGCAAGAAGAAGGAGACGACGTACTACCAGATGCAGACTCGGAGTGCTGATGAGCCTATGACCACTTTTGTAACCTGTGTAAACTGCAATAACCACTGGAAGTTCTGCTGATCTCCAATAAACCCCATTTCAGCCTATTGTTTTATTTTCTCACTTTGGACATCTTCTTTAGGGCTATAAATGAACTAATTTGTTGTAGGAGATATTAAATTTTGCTATTTTTATTCTCTTTAAGCTGATGCTCATTGTGATCTGTCATAACCTATACTCATCTTTATTACGTAGCTTGTATCATTGTTAGCTATAAACAATGTATGAGAAATAGGAATATATGATATTCTACCGAAACAGTTTCATTACAGTTTATCATTGTTTCAGAATTGTAATGAAATTTTATTATTTGCAAAAACTCACCAATATAAACTATTTGGAGTAAAACAGTTTTTCAAAAGGAGGCAAGTTTATGCATTAATGTTTGTTACAAAACGTGATACCATCTCATATGGAAAATCACAAAATTTTGAATAAAGTTTTCGTCATGTTTTAATTGTTTACATTTACATATGTCCCCCTAAAATGAAGATATTGAATCTTCCATCTTGAAGAAATATATCACAAAGCGAACACAGAAATAACTTGACAAATTTATGCAATAAATCTACACAAACCATAGCTTTTATTGATTAAACAAAATAATTACATCCAAACAAATACATTATGCATCAGAATTTTATTTAGTTACATTTATAAAACAAGAAAGCAGTTAGAAGTATAAGAAATGGATGAGGAAATGTAGCAAGTAGAGTCAAGTGGAGGTGGAAAGTTGTTTAAGTGCATGAAAAAGGGTTGAACTGTAGTGAAAAATGAGAGCCCTTCTATAGTAATCAGAGGGTTGTCTTCCTTCATCTTCCCCCATTATTGCTTCTCTCTCTAAACACTCCATCAACTCTTGTATCCCACCATCAACTTCTTTGCATTTCTCATTCAGTTTCTTCATCTCATCCATTGATGATGTCATCATCTTCTCTGCTTCTTTCACTTTGCCTCCACATCTCAACATCACTCCTTTTCTCTCTTCAAAGATCCCTCTCGAAAAGAGGCACAATTTTGTTGCTGTTTTGAGTGGACAAATTGCTGCTGAAACCATACTTTCTTTGTGGAGGATGATGCCCGTCTTGGTGTATATAAATATATAATGAGAGCTGCCACGTGGCGCCTTGTCTGGCTGGTGTATACCACGTAGCTGCTTTCAAGATTTCTCATGCCTCACGGTTTTTATGTAATATTTTAATATTTTTTCCTTTAAATTGTGATCCAAATAGGTAAACAAGATTCCCCGGTACCAGAAGCAGAAGCCAATTTGGTGACGAATCCCACAACATTCTGCTATTCTTCAAATCCTAACCAAATTTTATTTTACTAGTCAAACAAGATTAAAATATAATTAAATGGTAAAATAAAGACAAAAATGATTCACGTGAATTAAAAATTGAACCAGCCAAATGGGGGAGTGTAGACAAGCTAGAGAACGGGGAGCTGGAGGAAACAATAATGGATATGGCTGAGATCGAGCCAATGACAGGGCTAAATAGATTTGATCTTTTTAAACATAAATACCTAAAACACCCCATTTTTTTATGAAGGCACACTAATTATGTTTTTTCTTTAACAAAAAGGTAAAAGACAAATAATGAAAATTTTAAATGAGACAAATTTGGTGGATAAAAAATTTCAATATTCAATTAAAATGAAACCCAAATCAATATGTTTAGTTTAATTTTAGATTTAAGTCGTGCACGAATAATAATATACTATCCAACTTGAATTAGCTCAAATTAGATTAGTATATTTTTATACAAAAATTCAAATCTAAACAGGGAAAAATTGTCGTACGCTTAAAAAATATGACAAAAACCTTCAAGAATCTGAGCCTCAATAACTGGAAACAGTTAGTCTAGGTTTTACATTATGGTGTTCTAATATACAAAAGAATGTAATCATACAAAGTACCAACTATGCTTCACCATTCCTACAATATACAAACTATTCTCATTTCCTAGTAATACCAATGTCAAATCATCTTAACCAATTAATGTCAAATATGCTGTATAAAAGTAGATGCTTTTCTACTCATCTTGCTTCAAGGTTACGGTTCGATCTATAGCTGTTGCTATTTCTCCTCATCCATTAATCTTCTTTCAGCAGCAATAGCAGCAGCAACTGAAGGTGGCAGATCTCTCAAGCTTCCTGCGGGGTTCTGATCTTCTGTTTTTGGTGCAGGTACTCTGAACAAAGATTCCACATCCCTCAGCGTTAACCAAGGCTGATCTTGGTTCTTTCTGTTCCCACTGATGAACGAACTCGTATTCCTACTCTTATTCAGTTTGTATATGCTTTCCTCTACTGTGTTTTTCACCTGGTAAGAAGAACACAACCGCAGAATTTAAGATGATAACAGTCTCGATCATTTTCAGTAATTGCCAGAACAGATATTTTAATCAAGATTCAGTGCATTTAAACTTGTATACCTCTGTCTTTTGATAGACCAAATGAGAATTTAGAGGTGAAGAAGATAGAGTACGTACAATGAAACGATGCACGAGTGTTTTGTTCTGTTGTCCGATTCTGTGCACCCTGCCAACGGCTTGTGCTTCAGCTGCTGGATTTAGCAGTGGCTCAACTAGAATTACATGCTGAGCTTCCAAAAGATTTAGCCCATTGGCTCCGTGTTGGATTAGGAGCAGTAATACTTGGGGAGATTTGGAATCTATATTATCTTCTGCCTTCTTATTGCCTTCTTTTGCAGAGCTCTTCAGTCCCCTGAATTGGCTGATGGCAATTTGTGATTTCCTACATTAATTAAAATGAGAAAGTGATCTAATGAACCATAGTTGAGAGACATTTTTGCTATATACGAAATCATCATTAGAGATGAAGTTGCATCCAACTTATTCCAAGATACATGGCACTCGATCCAATATGGAATTTTCTTTCCTTTTTTCTCTTTCAAATCAAACAAGTATCAAAGTGAAATATTTATTCATGATAGGTCAGACTCTAAATGTGACACCAAAAGTATGACTTATAACATAGCCTTCCCTACTTAAGCATCCCATCTTAACACTCGTCCATGAGCATTGCAAGTAATTGAGCATAGATAGGTACATATTCTAAAATGGGAAAAAAGATTCTTTTTTTTTCTTGGCCCCTGTTCTTTCATTTCCTTTTGAATTGGGTCCATGTACTTCGTTTGTAAATATTAGGTCCATAAAATTATCATTTTTTTCATAATTAAGTCTGTCCAGTCCCATTCCTGAAAATTGAGTCTTTGTATTTTTCATTTGCATTAGAATTTGGTCCTTATCAAGCCACTAAGTATAGAAACCAACCTAACAATCTATATACATGTATAAGGACTCATCATTTACAGTTCACAAAAAATTGAAAGTAAAGGACTCCAATTAAAAATGAGTACCATTTAATGGATTTTAACTGTAAGACTGGCAAATCCACAACCACAATCCACAAATAAGATTGTAAAATGAATTTGATTTGTAAGTAGTGGAGCTCTACCGTCTCATATCAGTTTTTGTGATTAATAAATAATATGTAGTTTAGGGACCACTGCACAAAAATAAAAGTACGGGTCCTTATTCCAAATAAAAAAAATAAAAAAATTAGAGTATAGGACACCAACTATACAATTTTCCGTTTCAAAACCAATATTGGGGTATTAGCTTTTCTTCGATATCAAACACAATTTAAAAAGAAATTGAACAAAAATCAACATCATACATAATTGTGGATGAATTTTGACAAAGAATAGGATAAAGCAATCCCAATCCTATTAATTTTCAATAGAGAAAAAAATAAACAATTTCAGAACAAAGCATTTTAGTTTTCTGGATTGTGATATTCTGTTGCCTGATACTCAAGTATCCAACCAGCCATAACATACATCTCAATCTGTTATTTTGCTAAACAGATCTTTCTTATAATATATGACTTGCATTGGTAGCTAGACACTCTATATATCAGAAACAAAATAGGCCTGATGAACTCTTAATATAAATTCAGTCTGGCAACAGAAACAGACAAGCAAAATTTGCATATACCAAGTTATAGCTTCATTTAAATGACAAATTTATGTTACCAGGTTTAAAGAACTTGGCATCAACCAAAAATATCATTTCCCATAAAATGCAGAGAAAGAAGCACTTACCTTCCACCTTTCATCCTAGTGTAGCTTATGTTGTTGGCAGTGAAGGCATGTTGCAGCACATCAAGGACATCGTGCCAACTAGAAAAAACAAGAACTTTTGACTGGGGATCTGTGGAACTGATCCACAATATTCTCCTTGTCACTGCTTCAATCTTCGAAACAACAATTGCCAGTCAAATAAATGAGAAAAGTGTATGAACCTTTGTGCTAAAGTTCAACATGCTTTAATACTAGCCATGCAGGTCTATTACCTCATTAAATCAATTACAGATTATATTTACCTTTGTACTGTATGAACCTTGCACAGTTAGAGAAGCTTCGGATTTGTCATAAGTGTGATATGATACATTTTGTCTATCATCAGCAAACGCGATATTCCCAAAATCAGTGGGACGCCGGCATGTCGGGCATATTACCCTATTATCATGATGAAATTTTCCAGGTGAAACCAGCCTTCTTTCGGTCATTGCAAATAAACCTGTAGAAAAGTAAATATTATATGTATTTTCAAGTATATAATTATAATTAGGCATGTACAAGCAACTGAGGCCAAGAAACCATCAAAAAATATTCTTGACTAGTAATCGAATTGCAAAATCTCAATCAACCAAGACTGCTTCTGAATATTCGAATGAGTTTCTTTGAATGGGCAAATCAGTCATGGTCCAACATTAACCCTCTCATACCTACTAGTCATTCTCTTCACCAAAACCAGAGAGAAACAAATATCTCTTAGGAAATGCTTCGTTGGATGGTTTGGGATATAGAAGGTATGAGAAAGGAATAAAATTGGTATGGACGAAGGAACGGAATGAAACTTTTTCTATGGGGGAATTGATCATTCCTCTCTTAAATGAAACCCATTCCACACCACTATCACTTTCATTCCTATTCCTTTATATATTATTATTACCAAGCACCCCATTAATGAATTAGTTCCGCATCCAGATTCTCATAAATGAGATTTAGTTTCTCTACCCATGCATTCCATTTAATTTGAGGAAAGAGATTATAATGAGATACATACACACTCCAAAAAGTTTATGATGAATATAAAGTGTGGGATTTAAAATGCCAAAATCTAGTTAAACCATTGTTACAGGATATTGACTTAAAACAATTTGGCAATCAGCAGGGAAGCAAGAAGATATACTACAATGCTAATGACAACTATGGGTTAATATGGTTTTATAACCAAATTTTGTACAGGATGGACCAAGTTTTCCTTCTCAGCCACATAAGAAAGAACCTCACATTTTGGAATGATCCATGCTCACGTATGATAGATTAATGAGGCCCCAGTTCACACACCTCAGCACATGGTAAATGTGTTTAGATAATGATAGTAAATATTCTATTCATTGTCATTGGTTGTACTATTTTATTGTGAGTGTCCTAAAAAAGGTCTATTCCTTATTTACAGAAGTGGTACATCTGCAATTCTTACAGTGGTAGTATAAAGATTCTCTTAGGTGGTGAAGGATTACAAAAAGCTACAATGTAATTCTATCTTCCTTCAGTTCCTTGATTTTCTTCAATCTATCAACAGTCAATTGAGTCAACCCCACATTAATATATAGACCATAACTTTATAGCAGGCTAAAAGTAATATTCCAGAAACAGGGAAAGCACAACTGAAATGTCAAATTAAACACCATCGATACAAGGTTGGTTTTTGAATCAAGTTGAAACTGTGGCATGAGTTAACCACTTGTTTTAGGGAAAAATGCAAAACTAAAATATCTATAACAAGTCTCTGATTGCCAATAACAGTAAATATCAATGACCACTGCACATATACTGAAATTTGCTGTAGCATATTTGCAAGAGTATCTGGCCGATGCTTGATGTTATGGTTCAAGCATACTTTGACCTGCTCTTTAAGCTAAGCTTTTGAACCAACCATATAAAACATTTTTCACCACCACAGAAGTACACTTTCTCCTGTTTTCTGAGGGGGAAAAAAAAAAGAACATAGTCTCCCCTATTCTTCCGGTCATAATTCCACCATATGAATAATTAAAATGATTCCACCTTGTTTCAACTCTGATCTCTTTACATGTATGTTGGGGTTACAATAACATGTAAAATTGCTGAAGATTGCCGAAATGGCAAATACTTCCTAAAGCTTTAAGTGATCCCAAAAAAACTTTTACAGTTACTGCCATTTGGTTTTGGTGAACACTCAGAAGTGTAGACGCACCAAACCATTTAATAACCAAAGAAGTTAAATGCTGCTTCTTCAAAACATAATTTGGAGGATGAGAAAAAGGGAGAAAAACTCAGAAAGAACCATCTCCTCCCGCAAGGAACAAAAGAACACATCTGATTGTGACTTACATTCAAGATATTTATCAGTCATGATGTACTCAATATGCTGGCTCTTTTAAACATGTTCAGGAAGATGAGAAAAGAGAGATACTAAACAAGCACCATCATTCATGAACAATGTTTTTGCACACAAGAATATGGATGATGCAAACTTACATTTACAGCATGTGACATGGCCACATTGAAAAACCATTTTCTGACTGCCAAGCTGCTCTTGACAAACTGGGCATGATTCTACAACTACTTTTGCGCATCCATTTTCCAAGATCATTGATGCTTCAGCAACAGTTGAAGCATTTAGGCAATCTGATTTCAAGTTCTCCTTAGATTGCACCAAACCCTGGTAAAGAATAAGCAAATTGTAGCAATGTGAATATGAGATTGTTGTCATGAATAAAGAGAACTCCAATTGATGCAATGAGTTATGGCATTTGGAAGTGGCCAGCATAAATAATATGTGTACTTATGGATCCGATGCACGGAGCAATACACCTTTATGTCTACATCAGATAAACTAAAATGCATCTTGCTTAATTAGTGCTCAGAAATAATGTTAAATCCATACACTACCAAGAAAAAAGTATACATCAATTTCTTTTCTTCCCCTATCCATATGTTATTAACAAAAGAATATACCTAAACTATCATCATTTCACCAGTTCTTATTGAAGAGCATATACCAACAAGCTATTCAAGTTCAAACACCAAAAAATGCTATATTGAGAATATCCTTTGGTCCCTCCACTAGTGAAATTCATCAGATACCATATTATCTCGATATTTCAATCTTAATTAAAACAAATTCATTAACTCTTAATTATATTGGTTATCCACTTAAACTAATGAAGCGAGCAATTTCTGTAAAATTAGTCATTAACATAAATCACTAACCACTAGAGGGTGCAGACACCAATACAATTAGGAGGAGTACAATAAAACAAAGCAAAAGTCTCACTAGGTTCTTTCTGCATTGGATATTCTAACTATGTATTCTCACCTTTGGACATTATTTCAAGAAACTTTTAACAGGAGAACCTTTAGAGTAAAATCTCTCTGCAACCATCTTTTATGCATCACACAGTTAAAATTCAGACTTCAGCTGTTCATTATTTGACTTTCAGACTCATTTGTTCATTTGGGCACAGAGACACTATAGGAACGACAATGATTACGGTTTAGGAAGCCAATCACCAAAGCAGGACCTAAGAAAAAGAACCACAGTACTGGATATGCTGCCAAATACTTGAGGCTATAACTACCTTCAAGTACCGAAGCTGTCCTTTTATACGTGACAATGAATCCATTGCAATAAATTTTTCTCCAGAATTTTCAACACTGGATATATCCAACTCTTCTGGACTTAAAGCATCAATGGATGTATCATCCTCGTTTTCTCTAAGGCGCAACCTTGAGGTAGCCATCTTTATTTCATCATGAGCACGCAAAACATGTGCCTGAGAGATCGCCAAAGACCTTGCTAGGGCATACTCTTTGCGAAATAACTGAATAAAAAAAAATAGGCAGATGAAAAGGTGTAAGAGAGACAGAGAAGTAAGTTTCCTAACCAAAAGAAGACAAAATAAACAGATTCTTGTAAAAAAATAAGCTCAATTGGCATCAAGTCCCAAATAAATTTATAAGGAGAATGAAAGTAAAGAAATGTCACCCCAATAAAATAGCAGTGTTTTAATTAGATGTTCTCCAATCATCAAAACTGAGTTAAAAAGTCAAAACTACATCATGGGTTAGATTCCATGTGCAGATGCAGACAGAGAACAGAAATATATGTGCCATACTTCAAGAAGATCGAGGTGCTTTCTGGCTGCTGAAATTCTCTCTCTTTCTAAGAATCCCTTGGAGTTGTTTCTGATTATCGTCAGCACGGTCTCCAAATCAGAGGGTGACTTCGAGACCTGCAAGAAAACTTCATGAACAGGATACAATGAAGAGTTTTCTGCTTTCACCATGCTAATAATTTACACTTGGCTCAAAATCATAGCATCCATATAAACTATGCTACCATGTAAAACAATACAACTAATTATCAATCCAAACTTATACTCATGTCTAATATACCATTATAATTGTAACAGACCTTTTGAAAGTGGGATCAAATGTACACTGCCCTTTTGTGAATGATTATATATTCTTTCTTCGTCATAAAAAAGAGGCAAAAAAAGGTGTAAGCTGCATAATTTCTTTTCAACAACAAAAAAAGTAGTAATCCTCTTCAGAGGGAGAGAGATTGTTGTTTTTTTTTTTTCAGAATTGCTATTCTGAGAGAGAAGGAGGGGGGGGGGGGGGCGAGAGAGAGAGAGAACCAAAGATAGGTAAGCATTCATGCTTCACATGAGTTTATTAAATGACTTTTTTTTTTACTTTCTTAGAAAACAAAATTAATTATTTTTTTTCCATTTGCAATAAACATTTCATGGAAAATTTTAGGGTTAATTGCCAATGAAATCACAACCTTATCCTAAATTGCAATTTTAACCAAACTTTTGAATATATGCAAAAATAACACAACCTTATATATATATATATATATATATATATATATATATATATATATATATGCGTTTGTGTGTGTGCGCACGCGCACGTGCGCAATTTTGACATTGGTCACTTATCCCATTTTTTTACTTGTGATTAAAATGTCATAGAATCTCCATGGTACACTTTTCCTGTGTTGAGGGATGCCCCTGGAGACAGTCATTTTTAAATACAAAAGAAAAAATTTGGAAAATACCCATGTCAAATTTGCAAATACACATATATCTATTACCTATATAAAAGTGTGGATGTTTCTTACAAAATATGAATTGCCGAGTATATCCCTATCAAAGATTATTATTTGAGGTTATAATAGTAATTTAAGTTTTCATATTTAAATAATTTTATATTAGAATCCTAGCTAATTCAAAATCTTATAGAATCCTATTATAATTAGAACTCTAATATAAAAGTGATATATATAAGGTATTTGTATTATTATTTCTTTCCTTAATTTGAATTGATCTTCACGTACAACGTACGTGATCTATAACATCGTGTTATTTTGTTATTTTTGCAAATATTGAAAAGTTTTGTTAAAGTTGCAATTTAGGAAATGTTGTGATTTTATCGGATTTAACCCAAAATTTAATAGTCAAGTAAGATTTGGCAAAATGAATTATGTAACAACGAACCGTCACTTTCTCCATCATTTCCCTTTTCTTTCCAGTATCTTTATCGTCAGAAGCAGACAAAGTTGTACTTTTGTCTTCTCGTGACAAATTCCAGTAAAACTGATTCAGAGCAGACTGCTTCTTTTGCAGATTTACTGCCTCTTCTACTGATGTAATCACCTCTCCGTTGTTGCTTTTGTTAAGGCGAAAAAGTGTGGCTTCATAAACCTGGTCAGAAAAGAGAACTATAAAACAAGTAGAAGGAAAGGCATTTTCCATTATAACTTCGCCAAAAGGAGACAAGTAAAATAAACAACAAACCTGAAATATTTCATCCAACTCACAATGGGTGCAAGCAGGACCATCAAAGTTAGAATTGCACTTTTTACAGTATCTCACACGTGCAATATCCTCCTCTCTAGGATTTTCCATTGTTTGGTCAATCTCCAAGAGTCTACCAACCAAAGTTTTTCTTGACCCTTCCAGAGCATCCAAACCAGTTTGAACATAGTATTTTAGAGTTGTTATGCTGCGGAAACTGTTTTAAAATGCATTACAAATATTAGGCGTTGTTGAAGAACTCAACTTTCAGCAGAAAATGAAATGATTAATCCACCTTTAGAAAATTTCCTAGAAATCTAGCTCTGTTGCTCAAAAACCAAAATGAAAAGATATGATTCAGTAGAAACAGCTGAGCTAGGAAAATCCTGGTTTAGCTCTGCTCAGCTCAAGGTCACTGGCGAATTTTTTTTTCCTCAAATAATTTGCATGAACACAATGGGATTCAGAGGAGTCCAACTCCCAAAATGCAAACAGAAGTCAGAAGATGCAATTTCAATTTCTAGTTGCATGCAAGTACAGAATCTGATATTCTCTCAGCAGGTGTTGACACAGCAAGCCACTAAGTGATTACACTGTCAAAGGAACATCACAAACTTTTGATACAACAATTGAATCAACAGTAAACTACAGTAATTATAATTTTCAGCCGTCCAGTAGTCTAAATCTTTTTAAATTGTATGAAGAATATGGTTTTCAACTTCTACGAGTTATTTTCAGTTGCCAATTCATTTTTAAATTGACCCAAAATTTTCAGTATTTGGTTTAATTTACTCATTATTTGGTCAGCTGGGTTCCTGCTGTTTGTTAGTAATATCAGCTGCCAATTATGGGGAAAAATGTCTACCAGGGCTTAAAGACAGCCAACTGCAGAAAAAACAGAATGTGTGCTTAAAACAAAGTCACATTTTTTATTATTCCAAATAAAGAGCAAAGCTGAAACTAGGAATAGATGGAAGCACCAAGTCATGGGAGTGTCTTGTTGATCTTCCAATATTAAATTCTTAAGTCCAGGGAGAAAGATTAGTGATTATTATCAACAAAAGAGAATAGGCATGAATGCCATCTGACTAAATGTCCTTGGTTGTGAAGCTAGTAGAAACAAAATAATGTAAACCACATAAGTATTTCCATTGAACCACATTCAAAGAAAATAGAAGCATGCCCAGTTATTCTGTTAATCATTGAGGTCTGAGCAATTAAATATTCTTGCACTCCCCTAGCTCAAGGTAGGCCAAGTTCTATTTACAGTTCACAACTGTGTAAAATCCTTGACATTCTAGCTGCTCCCAAGCCCCCAAACTCTTTCACACACCACAAAACTGCATAGATTCTGCAATGAACTCCCTTTTCCATTGTTTAGCAGATCCACCATCCGCTTGATATATGAGTTTCCAACCACTTCAATAACAATCCACACAGACAAGCACATATGTGTGTGTGTGTGCGTGACTGCAACCTTCTTAATTTCAATGATGCAGAATGGTGGTCCAGAGATTCTGTGCCCCATGTACAATTTCCTAAGACTTGATTTTAATTTTTAAAAGGGGAACTAGAAAAAGAAAATAACAAATTGTGGTGAAATAGATTTTCCACTTAATCCAAGGAAAAAGAAACATGAAAGCAGCCTTTTGCAGACAGAGAAACACTGATCACATTGCTAGGCTTATGGAAAAGAAAATTTGCACAGGTAATTTGGTTATGGAGGAAGTACTTCAGAGTCAGAAGTAGAATTACTAACCAGGCTGAAACTCTTGATTTCTTGTTCAAATTCCCAGAAAGAGCTTCTCCTATTTTTTGGATCAGTGCACTGGATGAATCCTTATTTTGCTCCACGTGATGGAGGGCATCTAACCACCAGGTCATATGGTGATTTTTCCTCTTTACAAAAGCCTCACAGACCTGTGTGTGTGTGTGTGTGTGTGAGAGAGAGAGAGAGAGAGAGAGAGAGAGAGAGAGAGTCAGCAAAGAGAAATATGCCCTGCATATTATATCAGGAGAAACCAGCAACGATGAAAATACATAAAACAGAAATTGGTAAATGTACCATGCCCATTGTCAAGTGCAATAAGATGTTCGAAAATAACATATCAAATACATTCCAAGAATGAAATCCATTTTACATTAATGTGTATGATTTGAGATAGAACAAGCAAACCTGTTCATATGATCTCCTGAACTCTTGTTGAGCAAGGGATAACTTTGAAGTAAAGATTGACAAGAATTTCTGTTTAAAATCTTCACATGCTGTTCTCAAGTGCCGAATACATATTGATTTACATGGCTGAACATCGGAACTTGTTTCAGCATTTTTAAACACGCTCGAGGGAACATTAAGTGAATCATTGGAAATTACTTTCAAACCAGAATTACATCTAATCATTCCTTCCCTTTCAATAGCAAGATTATCTTTCTCATTAACTTCACATGTACACCCAGACGGTAACTTTTCAGATTTTTCTGAAACAGACTTCTGTTGTAAGCCATTCTCAGTAAGCAGCAACGCTTCAGCAAGATTGTGATAAATGTGAATGTTCAACAGAGGATCCAAGCGGAAATTGTCAGAGTGCTCTTCAACTAAATCCAGTGCCTCTTTATACAATGATACAGCTTGAGGGAAATCTTCCTTGATCATAGATATACCTGCAAGTCCATTCAGCGCAACAACCAATTTCCTGAGGGCTTCCTCGCCTTCTACCTTTGTCTTGCCAATAAGAACCTGTAGAAAGAAGATCCAAATTAACAGAACATTATCAATAATCTGGGCACTGCCCTTGACCAAACTGATAATTTTTATTCATATTTAACACACCGATAGTATCTCCTCCATGGTCATTGGAGACTTCTGCAAAGAACGCAAACCAGAACTTCCCACTTGAGGATGACAGCAGGCTTGACGAAGCTTCAGGAGCGAGTTAAACAGCTTTGCAGCCTCCATATTGGTAATATAATGTTCAGTTGACATCTCAGATGATATGGAATCTGGGCAGGTATATGAGAATTGGATTATTTTACTTTGCGAACAATGGAAAACTTGGTGTTTAGCTAAAGCTTATTATATCAGAAGATACAAAATAAAACTATGAAACCTGCTGTTTTCTTCTTTCTAACATCATCCTTAAAGCTTTCAACAACTTCACGGGCATCATCTACACAGGTTTCATGTTGCCTCTGGTAGAAGTGCTCTTCGATTGGTGAGAGGAAGAGCCAAGAAACATATTCCTCCTGAGGAGGAAGTTGTAACTCATCCCAAACATGTGCTTTTGAGGACCGCCACATAAGCTGTTTAAAGTAGTTATGTGTGAAAGTCATAGCTCCTAGATCTCCCCTCTGCAAAATAAAAGTAGTACAAACTAAATACCAAAATTTTGAGAGCAGGAAATAACTACCATGCATATATTCATAAGACCACAACCAAACACAATTCAAGGTTCAGACAACAAACACAAATAACATTGAAGATTAAGTTCAAGACTTCCAGATCTTTAGATGGGTTTTAAGTATTTAACGATTATCTATCTGTATAACCAAGGTAGATGGAAGAAGAGAATAGCATCAGCTGTTTTTTAAATGTTAAAACCGTTCTCCTACAAGTGGATTCTGATGCCAATAGTGTCCTATGTTTTTTCACTATCGCCTCGACTTACCTGCACTACCAATCGGGGCCTCTACACTACTCACCCATTCATCTCTCTAAATCCCATTGCACCAGATCCACCACTTCTACCTTCCCCCTTGACCTCCTCAGAGTTATCCCTTCTCATCCTCATCTCAATCATTCTTTATCTATACTATCTTATTCTCTAGGTTCTTAATGCTTCACCATTGTCTCCACTGAAATAAAATATATGGTTGAAACAATAGCAAGGCCAAGCCCATTTAGATACATATCGCCCACTGATTATGCCATAATTTTCTGGGTCTTATAGTGTCATACATACAGATATACAAGCACATGTATTATTGTTCACATAAGTTTGTTTATAAGTACAAGCAAATTTAAAAATATTGACCTACCCAATTGAATGCACATATGTGTGTGTGCGTGCGTGCTTGTGTGTCTTAATATATGTACAGATATTTAAGTTAATTAAAGACTTACAATAGATTTTCACTGCTCTACCCACCGAATGATCTTTAATGTTTAATATTTCAATATGAATGTTCAAACAGTTGTATAAAGATATATATATATATATATATATATATATATATATATATTTAATAATCACCTTTTTTATGATTAAATATTGACTATCTTAGAATCCAAGGGTGATTTAAACTCTGATACACAAACAAGAACACTAAACTATTTAACAAGCACCCTTTACTAGCTTCTAGTACTCAGCAGCAGTCTGTTGCAAACGTTACCTAATAAATGATTGTAACACACTCCCTGCATATGTGTGCTAAAAAAAATTTGAAACAAATTGTCGCTCTTGTTAGAAGTCAGAAGGCACAATTTACTAATGATTGCTACATACTTCTTACCAACCCCAGTGCTGAACACAAACTTACAGAAGCACTAACAAGTTTAAATCATGAATCTTACAATGCTTGCCATAATTATTTCAAAATAAAGCAAGCTATTATCCACCTCAAAGTCAATAGAGTTCAAGAACTCTGATAATTTCTACACTTCAACAAGTAAAACTTTTATTTCCATGTGCATTAATATCTTCTACATTCTGTACTCAGAATTATGACTTTTAATTCATTTTCAAACCGCAACTATTTTCAGATCTCATAAGAATAATCAATGCGATCTGATCATGCTTACTACTGACAGTCCGATACTATGAGCAATTTCTGAAGGGATGGAAGCCTTCCTACATGTGATGTGATTAATTTGAGAACAAGGATGCTTGTGCAAAGTATCTGCAGCATTTTTTTACTAACATGTGTTGAACAGTGTATAGTCAGACAGGACACTCGTCGACTGATTACAGCATAGTCTCATCTATATATTCAGAGTTTTCATTAAGAGTATCAACATGACAATATTTTTCACACCTGATAAGGATTAGAAATGACATCAGTCCACCATCGAAAGACATCAAAAGGAGTTGATTGAAGAAATCTCAAAAGCCCATATAGGTCGTCAAGTTTTCGTTGTATTGGAGTCCCTGTTATACACCAACGATGTTTTGCATGTAGACGCAGTGCCAGTTCTGTTGCTGCTGCAGCATTACCCTCCACCATCTGAGCTTCATCCAGACATATTCTCCACCATAAAACTCTGGTTAGAAGAGTTGGAACAACTGGATATCTGCGACATAAACCCATTACATTTTGTAACCAACTAGATGCTTAAAGACAAAGCAATCAGATCTGATGTAGAAAAAAGAAAGCTTGATTTTCTGGTCCTCAATTGAAAAATAATAGGACAAAGAAGTTATTGAAGGGCCAAGCTGGAAAAGATAAGATGACAATTAGCTACCAAAAGCAGAAAAATAGCTTGACAACTCTTGCATATATCTGTGTGGTCAAAAGCTATTTCTCTAGGCCGAGGTGTTATATATTGAAAAGAAAGTCTACAATAATCAATAGAGGCTTAAGCAACAAAGTGATGCCATCAATCCTAACAGATGACTTTAGTCTTGTTACCACAGGTTTCAACTGAACTGAACATAACCCAGGCAACTAGTTTCTTCAACTTAAGATGCAGCTCGAGTAAAATTTACTTAGAGAATGTTTTTCTAAAAAATGCACAAGAGAAATTAGCCTTTTAACCTCCAATCTACCCAAGAGAAGACTACTTAAAATTATGCTGAAATCACCTCTTCTTGTATCTCATAAAACGTTGATCCCCTTCGTGTCTTTCAGAATCGTGTGGCAAATCCTCCTTAAGAATGTCGTAAGTTGTCAAGACAATGTCAGCCCTTAGAAGTTCATCAATACCAATAATAGGTTCATCGGAGATTGAAGTATCTTTAACTCCTCCATAAATGCATATTCTCAAAGAGCCAGGATTTGTATGACTGTTATGGCAATGGAAAGCAGAACCAAGAGAAAGTCACATGTTAAAGAAAGTTAAGTGTTTATAAAATTCTTGTTTCCTATCAAATATATATACATACCTAGATACATACATACATACATATATATATTTATATATATAAAATAAATGTCAAATGTCAGCATAACAACAGCAAGAATTTTGGAAAATTATATAAATGTAAACACACAACACTACATTATATCCCACAAAATTGTTGTTATTTGTACACACTCCAAATAAGAGAGCACAGGGTAATAAAAGACTGAAACAGTTACCGAAGAATTTCAGCATGCCACTGGAGCAATATTGGAGTAGGACAAACAATAAGAGTTGCACCTGCAGCAATCGGAGATTGGGTGGCCTGCATTAATGCTGAGCATGTATGACATATGTACTCTTCATCCATCTCAACTACTTCAGAATCATTCTTTCGTTTTCTGTTCTTCCTTGAGTTTCCAGTTGAGCCCTCATATTTTTCTCCTCCAGTAACTCCTCCAGATTTCGAAGTTTTTGTTTTAACTGAATATCCAACACAATCTGCATGTTGCCAAGCATCACAGAAGTCACATTGCACCCACAAACCTTTATACTTGTAGCTTTCAGTGACAGCACCACATAAGCACTCAACCCGCTCCCTTTTCAGTCTTTTCAAGTTATTATTTAGAGATCTTTCAACTTGCATCAAGTCACAAGGACCGCCAGTAACTCCAGATGAAGGCATCCGGTGAGCAAAAATACAAGAGAGCAGCTCAACAGTCTTCCCGAGGCCCATTTCATCTATATTTTGTCATTAGCAATAACAACACCAGTAACAGAAGTCCCATCAGTAAATATTATATTCCAACAAAGCTACCAGATTTACACTAAAGTAAAACTACACTAGACTGTACAGTATTAGTTGGAGAGTTCACTCTCAATGTTCAAACTCAACATAGCAAAGCACGCTATTAAGAAATTACAAATATCTTGAAGATAACTTATGAAAATTGAAGTTATGATTCACAATGGCTGAAGACTTAAGCAAAGCATGCTCATAATCATTACTGTAGAATTTGAGGGCGTTAACATACCAGCAAGAATTCCACCAGAAACATAGGATGAGCAGCAGCTAGCATGTAATGAAATGTTTCCACTGACACGTAAAATACAGCAATCATTCAGCAGGTTTATTATCAATAACTTTATGCTAAGTGAAAAGGCTAGAGTCTAGACAAAAGAAGGATAAACATAGATATCTTTTGGATCATGTATTTTAAAAATTCCTTAATTGAAGTGGAAGAAGAAACTGGTAAAAGTTCGTCATCACAAAATAAGACAAGCACAAAGCATTAACAATAGATCCAAGCACAAATTGGATAGCTGAACCACTGACTTTATAATTAAATATATCATAGAAAGATATGGATGGAAAGCCTCATAACAGCTAAAGCAGCATGTATGTCTGCTGCGAGCCTCATATTAACAAGAAACATATAATACACCTCCATTAGTCAGATCCCAAATCCTGTTACAGAAAAAATTCACTATGCCCCAGTATATGCTTTATTATTAAAAGTGCATGTCTCAAAAAATCACAAGCTAACTCACTGATCTGAAAAGAACTTTAGGTGAAAGAGGATTCCAGTGACCTTTCAATTATACTCTAGAAGCAAAATCATAACTGCAGCTTGAGGTCCAAGTTCAACCCATACCCATACCATACTCGGCCATGGTCAATGGTTAAAAAACTTGACCTCAGGTCAATGGTATAGAATTGTAATAGGCTAAGGACCAGGGCCAGTTCGGGTCCAACTTTCAAAAACCAGGGACCCAAGTGGTCAAAGTTTTGCCATTGGATCAACATTCAGATATGTGACCATTTGCTGCAGAGGGGTGTCCCATAATGCCAATCAGTAAAAGGATGGCATTTGTAACCATTAGTGAACAAATCGTCATAATGTTTTCTTTTGCTCTCTTTTTCCCCTCCTTTCTTTAGATCTTTTTTTTCTTCAAATTCCAATTATATATACCACTAATCACTTCCTCTTTTAGTTCACACAATTTACAATCTCCCCGACCCCCAATTCCCATCCCCAATTCTCAATTGACATGCGTCTAAACTAATAACAATCTCTTCATTTGTTGAAAATTATATTATTAATTTAACTTTCATACTTACTATTACTTTATTTTGTTTATTCATTTTTTCCTTAAATTTTAATTAAAATTTTATATCTCCTCCGATTTTAAAAACACCAGATCAAGCAATAGAGATAAGGAAAGATACTGGAGTTGCCCGACCCGGATAAACACCCTTTGCTCCACATAGATTATGAAGTGGAATTTACTAATGATGAATAACCGTAGTTTCCAACTCAAGAATGTAGTAATGCCTCCACTGGTATTCAGCTTACTCAATGTCTCCGACTCTAAAATCTTCTATTTTTCTTAAGAATTTATATAAATTGACACTTCTAAATAGAAAAATCAAAGAAATAATGTAAGTATTGCTCTCAGTCATACAAAATTCGGCAGGAGGTGATTAAAAATCCTTAACATGGCAAATTGGAAGAAAAAAACATTTGGTTGGACTCAGGTATGGTAGTTATCAATTTGTAATATCATTATTCGTGTCATCAGGTGGAGGTAACTTTTCTAACTTATTTAAATCTTCCAGAATTAATTTTAGCTTAACAGTTTGCTAAATTTCTTGTTCTTAAATACCTCATCAAGTTTTCAAGAAATATTAACCATTTGTTTGGATTCATTTGCCTTTTCTGTTTCCTTCTTCCAAAAAAAAATAAAAATTGTTCATTTCTTACATTTTCCAGGAATGTATTTCCATTCTTCCAAATCTCAATTATTCATTGTAATATCAAGTAACTTGATATCCTATTTTACCGCACTTACTATAACAAAACAATGTTGACAGGATATGAACAGAACTAAAACAAAAATACACTGACAAAGACATCTACAATCTCTAAAAAATACATTTCAACATTATTCCTTACAAAACATCCTAATACATTTTCATTTCCAACAAGTTTTCCAATTCCACAATCCAAAACAACATCAACTAAGCTTTTAACACAAATGTGGGACCAGTTATATGGATCATATTTCACTATTATGTTAAACTGAAACACATGTTGTCATTTATATTTAAGTATAACATATCTTTTCTAATAGTTTCTTTACATTTCGTTTTAGGTCTTTGTCCTCTTCCCCTTTTCATTTGTTGTCATTTGAAAATGCCCATTAATATTTGGAGCTAAGTTTTTCAAATGACATATTCCAAACTCCAATTTTAAATCATCACAATACTTAATATTCATATCATATAAGTGCAATGGATTAATTATTTTTCCTATATTTTTCTTCATATAAAAACACAACAAGAAAACAACGTGAAGTATTTCATATCCCACACGTACACTATGGGAAAGATAATGAAGCCAAGGTTAAGTCAAGTGATAACATAGAATACTTGCTTCTACCTTGAATATTATGTATGTCGGGGATGTTATTAATTTCTGATTCCTAGAAAAAAGTGGCTGAATGAATAGTTTACATGTAGGTCACTGAATGCACAAAGCATATGAACAAGGGTATCCATTTAACCAATTCAAATCTTTCCTGCTCAGTCATTTACATCACATGACCATTCTGTCTTTCATGATACCAGAGTATAAAGGTGGCATGGTGTTTCTGGAAGAAATAATTTTCAAAAGAATCATGAATCATCCCCCCCCTCCAATTAGAAATCAAGTCCCTTATTATCGTAAATTAGATAAATATTGTACAATTCAACACCTTCAAAGTAATACTTATTAATTTCCAAAAATTCAAAATTAAAAGATTTTTGCATAAAAATGGACATCGAGCTAAAATTGTGCTCTCAGGAATTGCTAAACATACCTAAATGGATTGTAATAAACTCTTCTGGATGTGTTGATCAATTTTAGAGACATGCATAGAGGAGAAACTACGAGACTTCTGTCATTTCCACCTACATGTTCAAAACCACCTTTCTCTCGTGTTACCATCCAGTAAGCTGCACGGCGCTGGTATGGTCGTAGTTCAGGACACAAGTCTGGAAGGTGATCCTCCAGCATTGGTGCCTCCCTATTGCCACCAAAATATATATATATATATATATATATATATATATATATTAAAAATAAAATAATAACAGCAATAATCAATTAGGTCGGTCTTCAGTAGAGACATAGCTGAAACCTAAAAGTCAAACCATCACAAAAGGAAACTTCAAATTTTCCATGAATACTCACTTTGATGGTTTAATAGCTTCATAAAAGCTGGAAACCTCAAATCTCATTTGTTGTCTTGATGAGGAAAGATCGTCATCGGCCACAAGAGACTCATGAACCTCCAAGTTTTCCACACCATTATATCCATATCTAGCTTCTGAAGTCATAACTTCTGGCCGCAGCCATGCCATAGCATTCATCATACTTTTCTTCCAGAGCTGCCTCGTATTATCAAGAAGGGATTCACACTCGTCAAACACATTCTTGAGAATCTCAACCCGGACAAATATTGATGTCATGCCTTCCACAAACTCAACTTCTAAAAGCGGCCGAACAGATAAATAATTCAAACTAACCAAATGAACAAGACCGGTAACTCCTTCATCCGTCCCATCAACAGTTCCAGACATCATCACAGCATCCCTCTCTGATCCCTCTGCTGTGGACTTCTGCACAAACTGCAAACATACATTACTCTCAGACAAAACCGGCCAATGCCCTAATTTCATTCGGTCAAGATGCTGATTCACGTCACTCAATTGAAACCTCAAGAAGCACCTTGAATCCCTAAAAAATTCCTCAGTCAACTTATAGCCATAAAACTCCTCATTTACCCTCAAATTCAACAAAATAATTTCAGAGACATCATAATGCTCCTCAGAAACCCAACTAGACTTATTAATTTCAACGAAAAATGGTTCATCAGCATCAACCACATCATCTTTCCCAGGTTGTTTATCGTTATCTTTGCTCAATTCTGACTCAGTAGACTGTTTCTCTAGTATCCCACCAGACCTACGTGGCCGAGTTTGCTTCCTTCTACCCATCACTACACAAAGAATTAGTTAGAACCTTGATAAAATTGAAAAGCAAACCTCTGATTTCAAACACACACACACACAAAAAGAAAGAGAATGAAAAAAAAAAAACCAACTTTAACCTGATGGCGTGCAGCAATCAAATTCAGTTTCAGCATTGAATTCAAAGTATTACGTGACTTTAAGCTCTTTTAGTATGTGCTGGTGTAAGGATTCCATACACATTTATAGCCATAAATTAAGTAAAATTGTGAATTTGTTAGTGCTTAAGAACAATATTGGTGTAGAAGTAAACCTGTGAATTAAAGAGTAAGGATAATAATTAACAACTAGGAAATTTGGGAGAATAATACAAGTGAAGGAGTGGAATTCGCGTGGCTATGGCGGCCAACGGCGGTGTGGGTTTCACGGATATGTGATGCGAGGATCTCTTCTTCAATTTTTTCTCCAATTCTCAAATATATAAAATATGTACGTAACGATGTAATCCAACCGAATCAAGTGAATATGAAAGAAATTCAAGCTCGTACGGTTTGATTTTCGAGCCCTTCTCCAAACACACCTCGTAATAAAATAGATAAAAAATAATTATAATTGAAAAGATTAAAATATCCTTTTATACTAAATAAAAAAGGGTGGGACTATCCACACCCCCCCTTTTCTAACCACACCCCAATTTCTAACCATACCCCAATTTTAATTTGAACATCTTAAAATATTTCTAAACACACCCCAAATATTTCCTGATTTACCCTTTGACTTAAAACAAAAAAAAAAACCTAAAAAACTAAAAAAACAAGAAATTCGAACACACAGAAATCGAACAAGAAGCCTGCAGAAATCGAACAAGAAGAAGAATAGGAAAGTTTTGAAGATCGTCGAACAAATTAGCACTCCCTCGACTTGAGAAATCGAACATACTTCTATGGACAATCCAAATACTTCTGTGCCAGGTTCGATTTTTAACCAAACCCCAATTTTTGAGAAATTTTGAATGTTGAAAAAGTTATGTAAATTTGATTGATATTAGGGTCAAAATTGAACCAATTTTATTGTGGGAAAATATAATTGTAATCTATTGTACGAAAATATTGTGTTTTTTATGTTGAAAATTGTTCGAATTTTGCGTTTCTGTTCTTGGCTTGTTCGAATCTGGTTCTTCGAAATATGGTAGTGTGTGTTCGACTTCAATTGGTTGAACATAAATATTGTTGTTCGACAGTAGAAATTCGAACAATGTGTAGGGTGTTCGACTTGGAAAGTCGAACACAGCGTGAATGTTCAACAGCAGAGAATCGAACACGGCCAGAATTTTTGAAATTTGGAAATCGAACATGGCTTAATTCGTTCGACTATAAAAGTCGAACATTCTTGATGCGTTCGAACATTCATAGTTGAACACGTTTGATTGTGTTCGAACTATCTCAGTCGAACACTCTTGTTTATGTTCGAACTATCTTAGTCGAACAGTGCTGTTTTATTGTTACCGTTCAATTTTTTCTTGTCTCTCTTATTTTTTGTTATTGATACTAATTGTAGGTGCCAAAATCTACATGAGGAGGAAGAACCGACCAACAGCTTTTGAAAGGAAGCGAAGAAATGAAGAGCTTGTTTACACTACTGAACACGTGTATGCTCCTTCGGTGGAGGAAGAAGCTGCAGTTGAAACTGAGACCTTCATGAACGAGCTCCCCGAGATAGATGCAGATATGAATTTGCCTGAGAATGAGGCTGTGAATGAGGAAGAGGTTGTGAATGAGCAAGAGGCCGAGAGCGATGTTTTGATCGGTCCCCATCCTAGTGGGCCCATGAACCCTATATTGATTCCGAGTTTCAAGACCCATGTTGCGTCGAAGATTTGGTTCAATCAAGAAAGAGTTGTGCTCAAGTTTTGGTGTCACACCACGAAGATGGAGTCGTGGAAGCTAGATGGTGTATCTGATGATTGGAGCCGTCTAATATCTCGTACCAAGCTTTATGGACTCCCGTTCATATCTTATAAAAATCCGAACAAGAATCTAATCACAGCCTTCATAGAGCGTTGGCACCCGGAGACGAATAGCTTTCACCTACCGTTTGGTGAGATGACCATCACGCTAGATGATGTCTCTTGCATTACCGGACTTCCAGTGACGGGCCTACCGGTTGTATTACCTGACGTGAGGAGAGAACCCTCCACAGTCTTGATGTCTACATATCTGGGGATATCAACGGATGTGGCGCAGGAGGCCTTTGGGTATATTAGAGGCTCGTCAGTGAAGCTTGAGTGGTTGTGTGAAAATTTTAGTTAGGGCATGAGTAGTGAAGACGAGGCCACCAGACTGTGTGCAGCTAGAGCATATCTGTGGTTTGTGTTTGGTTGCACCATTTTCTCAGATAAGAGCGGCAACAGAGTTTCAACTGATATTTTGAGAATGATATGTAATGTGGGCAAAGTACGTAAGTATGCATGGGGGGCTGCTGCACTAGCTTTTCTTTATCATCAGTTGGGATTGGCATCTCGTTACGGTGTGAAACAGATGTCGGGATACTTCACATTGCTAGAGGTAAGAATCGTTTAACCTTCATTTAAGTTATCTTAAGTATTTATTTAATTTTCATAATATTTCAATTATGTTTTGTGTTATAGGCCTGGATATATGAATACTTTCCCATGACAAGGCCAACTCACAATGTGAACTTTCAAAGCGGCCATCCATTAGCATGTAGATGGGCCCAACAAGCCGCTGCCAGACCTTCCATCAGTCGTATAGTTGCATGGAGGGAGATACTAGACACATTGTCTCCGAGTAATGTAAGTGGAAATCATTTTGTCATTGCGAATGTTTGTGTACTTAAGTGTTGGTCTTAAATGTTTGTGAACGTTTGTGTACTTAAATGTAATGCAGGTTTGTTGGACTCCCTATGCTGGGATAAAGGATGTCTACCCTCGTGAAAATGTTACATTCTATATTGGATGCATCAGTGCATTTGACATCGGTGAGCCATACCATCCCGATCGTGTCTTGCGACAGTACGGCTATGTGCAAACGATTCCTGACATGCCACTGATCCCAAATGACGTGAAAAGAGGGAGCACGGGTGCTCGATACAAGGTTGCATTCCATTTGCTGGGCAACTACTTCCTAGCGTGGAGCAGTCATTTGTTGTCAGCGGATCGTCTTCATATAGCCGCCCACCCTGCATGGGAATGCTCGACGGATTACTTGGAATGGTACTATGCAGTGTCTCATCCTAAGGTGCAGAATCCTGACAATGTTTCCAGTGTCTTTGCCGCCACATCTATTTAGGGTCCACAACCCTTGGCGATCTTACACTCGGTCCATCATCAACTCTATCCATTGGTTGAGAGGTGGGCCCGTCGTGATTCCGACTTATCCCTCGATGATGTGATGCCGATCGTCGAGAATGTGATTGCTTCTATAAGTCTGAATAAGCCTTCTGAGGCCGAGCCCTCACAAAGGCCGCAAGTTAGGCGTAATAGAAGTCGTAGAAGTTAGTTGAACACTGTTATGAGATCTCTTTTGTGTTATATGAATGATTCGGAGTTATGAGTACTTTGTTGTGTTGTTTGGAAACTTATGTGTATTTGTGATTCTGAGGTCGGATAGTACTTAACATGTGATGTTTCAATTGTGATATAGCCTAAAGTATCTTATGTTTGATGAGTACTTCGTTTGTTTTCTTTGTATGGAAATTGATTTGTAAATGGACAATTCAAATCATACTGTTCGACTTCAGAATTCGATCAGTATGTAGTGTGTTCGAACTACAAGAGTCGAACACCGCTTATATGGTTCAAAAATCAAATATCAGTCGTTATGCATGTGGTTCGAATATCATAGTTCAAACACTTCAATAAGTGTTCAAATATCATAGTTCGAACCTTTCTGAAAGTGTTCGAATGTCATAGTTCGAACCTTACTCAAAGTGTTCGAATATCATAGTTTGAACCTTTCTCAAACTGTGGGTCTTTCATTGTTCGAACATGTAGTTTATATTTCGACTTCCACGTTCGAACAGTAGAACAAAAGTTTAGTATAAGGCAATAACACTAACAAACACATCTGAAACCAAACACCATGTACAATCCAATTAAACCAAACACCATAATACATCATAATACAGTTTCCACTGTTACATGTCGATAGTTCATAATACATAATAATACACTATAATATATCGTAATACCAACATCATAGTATCTAATCACTGTCAATAATATCCAGAGTCGCAACACCAATGGATTCACTATCACATCTTACCATATCGTTGACTCGTACCAAGTTGTTTCTTCAGTCTTGAATGTGCACTCTCCGCCCTGTGAGACCAAGTACAAAGAATAAGATATACCAAGTACAAAAAATGCATGACATTGCCTACTTTAAAAAACAATTCAAATACGAATTTATTATCTTAAATACACGTACCTACTAGTTGTTGTATTGTCAAAATGCATGACATTATTGGTCCAGCAAGACACAAACCTCTCCTTATAAGGTGCTATCCAGCTGTCAATGACATAATTAACGGCATCTGGGTAGTCGATGTAATCCTCCTTCAATCTCCGCATCAACTCGTCAAATTTCACTTTGTCCTCAGCAAGTATCAATGAATTCCATGAGTTGTTAAATGAATCCCACTTATCCTTCTTCGTATGAAACATTGGTCTACACTTGGTCAAAATGTTCTTACTGATATGCCACCGACATAGCAATTGTTTCGCACTCGGAAACGTAACATCTACCGCATTCATCAATGCGATCTCCCGATCAGTAACAATCACTTGAGGTAGTGTTGATTGATCCATTAAACCCTTCAGAATTGTGAGCGCCCAAATATAATTTTCCTGACGTTCTGCCTCCAAATAAATACATGCCACCGAAAATGTGATATCAGTGGATGTAATCCCAACAATCTCTAAAAGAGGCATCTTGTACCGATTGGTCTTGTACGTACAATCCATCAATAAAACAGTAGGAAATGAATGCAACAACTCGACGTTGGTCGGGTGAGCATAAAATAAATCCTTAACCATGTCCGTCTGCTCACATCTCTTGGCGAAATAATAATATTCATGGTGTTTCAATTTCTCCAATAGAAATTGCATCTGAGAACGACATACGTGCTCAACAATTCGATGCTTATGACGAGCATTGTAAATGGTCTTTAGCGTCGACTGATTATCAATAAAGATTTCTTTCAAACTGCTCAAAATTTCTTTCGGTTTTGTGTTATTCTTTGACAAATCAAACACATACCGATCTTCAAAAGGTGCAAGTCGACCGGCGTAAGAGTGCCCAACCAAGGAAAACCCCATCGGGTGATTATGAACACCCGATAAAACTGCAAGTGACCATTGGCCTTCATCCAATTGAGTCCCCTTCAAGAGAAATGGACAGTCACACTTCTTCGTACCGGTAAGTCTCTCTCTAGAGCTTGTCCTTTCAACAACATGATTTTCAAACACCAAATTATTTCATTGTGATTTTGGTTTAGATGGCTTGTACTTGCCACTTCTTTCACATCCCAAAAACACTCTAGGCCTCCTACCACTTTCAACTCCGTCTGAGCGTTTTACTAAAACCACCATATTAAGCCTATGCGCTACTCCTCTAACCCATTCCACTAAAGAAATGCGACTATCAAAAAGGTTGGCTGTGGAAAACTCAATTGTGTAATCTATTCCCTTATACATTGGATCATTCTCATGATCATCCATCTTATTTTCATCGATGGGATTCACCACACTTAGTTCCATGGATTTTGAGCCATTTTCCTAATAAACAATTCAAATAGAAGATAATAAACATATTGTTCAACGATAAATATAAATAAAACTTCAATAAACCTATTGTTCAACTTCAAAAATTGAACGTTACTAAGACTGTTCAACTTTAGAAATTGAACACTACTAAGGATGTTCAACTTCAGAAAATCGAACACATCTTAGGTTGTTCAACAATCAAAAATCGAACACTCATAGTAGTGTTCAAACAATAGAAATCGAACACTCTTAGTAGTGTTCGAACAATGAAAATCGAAAACTCATAGTAGTGTTTGAACATTGATGTTCGAACACCTTCAAACAAGTTCGACTTTCGAAATCGAACACCATTAGTTTGGTTTGAAGTGTATGTGTCGAACACTCTTCAACCCGTTCGACTATTTCAGGTCGAACGGGACTGTTCCAGCGAGATTTTTGAACATTCAAATTAAAACTTGATTTTTTTAATACACTACTAAAAATAGTTAAAAATGTAGTAGAAATCTTACATTGCTCGTTTCCAATGTATCTTCACGTTCCATAGTCATTTCAACCGAGAATTCTTGTTATGTGATATTTTTAGGGTTTAGAAAGGAGAAGAAATGTGGTATAATGGTGGAGAAGAAATGAGCTTTTCTAATAATGGTGGAGAAGAGGACTATGGGGTGTGGTTAGAAATTATGGGGTGTGGTTAGTAGTATAAATTATATGTGGGGTGTGGTCAAGGGGTATTTTAGACATTTAATATATAATTACTTTTGAATTAATTAAATTTGGGGTGTGGTTAGAAAAGGGTGGGGGTATGGATAGTCCCACCCAATAAAAAATTATGGTATCCACATCTCATCACTTACTAAATGGATTAAATGCATAAAATCTTCTTGTGTTTTAAAGTCGGAATCACTCCCCTTTGTTATCAAGATGGCAAAGATTACATTTGGGTTAACCAAAAATCAGCGTGTTTTCCCCAAAATTGTTAAACATAATAAGAGTGCAGTGCACGTGCCTGTAGTGCAAAATTTGTTGTTTTTTGATCACTTTTTTAAATGTTAGAAGACTAAAATGACCTTACCTTTTTGCTATAAATTACTTCCTTGTATATCTATTGTTTTCATTGTAAAAATTGCATCAAATCTCATTTCACAACAAAGCAAGGTAATTTTTTTTAATTTCATTTTACTGTATCTTGTAAAATTTTAATTAACAGCTTTTTATTAATTTAATTATTATTTAATGTTATTTATTATTTAATTATTGGTTACTACTTGTTTAATTAACCATTTTTATATTGTAATTTTGTACCAAATATAGATTATGTATATACTCCATTTATTACAATTTTTGTAGGAGAAATGTCTTCCACATTTAGGCCATCAATGTCGAAAAAAGGAAGAAACTTTAGATTTAAGGTATAGTAACAAGAAGTGCTACTGTCGTAAAAATGCTGAAATTAAAGTTGTTGGTTCGTCTAAAGCTATGGTGGGCAAAACTGTTTTGCACATGCCGATCGTATCAATGTAGATATTTTGCTTAGCTCGAACCCACATTAATTGGATGGAAAATTTGTAAGAGTGAAATGCAAATGTCAGATTTAGAAGAAGAAGTGGACTCTTCTATTGTTGGAGTTGACAATAATTCTACATTGTTGATTTCCAAATGCTATGATCTCTCACTGAAGATTGAAAAGCTCGACAAAAACCAAGCAACTATCAAATTCATCACTTTTATTGTTTTGGTCCTTCTTGTCATTGTAATTATTAAGTAGTACTATCATTGTTAAGTACTTGAACCTTTTAGTAATTAGTTGCACTGACTTGCAACCACTATGTGACTATTTTCTATTTCATTTGTAGACCTATGAATATGAAAATAAAACTATGCAAACCTGTTAACGTCTTGTGATTAAGTAATTGATTTTTTATGACTATATGAATGCTTGAAATATACACATGTGCAACATTGGAATACCAAACAAAACATCACCAAGGCAAAAAATGAAACACCAAGTAATAAAATTAATTGTTTGCAAAAATATCATTCAATATATGGCACTTGCAAGCTGCTAAATAATTATTCAACCAACTACCCTAATTAAAAACAAATGCTTACAAACTAGTCTGATTCAACCAACTAGTCAATATTGTATGCCAAAACAATGGTTGGGCAAATCAAAAACAAATGTCAACCTATCATGGCAAACACAAAATATACTTACCACTAGTTTAATTAAGCATCGCATGCTTACCAAAATCTACAATTTGTTGTTGTTTGTAGAAAGCAACAGTCAGCAAAAGAAGCATGGTTGTAACATATTCCCAAAATATGTACCCAAACAACCTTGCAAGTTCAAAATGAATTATGCAATTTTCATAAAATATTTCAAGCTTCCTAGGTACCCCAAACAGTCATCAACTCTCAATCATCCCTTGTTGATCTTTGTTTGGGATTTTTCTGTTTCTTAGGTTTCTTTAATAAGGGACCTCCAGATTTATACACTTGTTAACAAGGATTAATAAGATGTCAAAAACAAGTATAAAATAACTAACATAAATCAAGTATAAAACAAGTAAAAGATTTGTTTTTTTAACTGGTGAAAGAATGATCTTTTTACCTGATCTTGTGCACTAGATGGTTGAGTAGGATTTGCAATGGTTGAGGCTTGAGTAGACTGTTGAGTGAGATTAACAGGTGCCTATAGAGTTTACAGTTGTTAAACCATTATCAGTTTAAAAAAAAAAAGGAACAAATCAAATTGTGAAATGTTGTATTTTAAACCTGATCTTGATGTAAAGCCCAACCAAATTGAGAGTTGAAGTCATGATCATATGCATCTTGTGGATCAACTTGAGAGGTCATCTAATATCAAATTATAAATAATTAGTTAATGATTGAAATAAGAAGAAAATGGTAATACATTAAAATTGACTCAAGAGTAAGTCCATTTAACCTCTTCTTGTGCAATATCTTCCTGCACAATAGGTGGTTTGTTGGGGCATTCTCTCTTGTTGTGGCTTAAATTGTTGCAAATTGAACATATATGTGTAAGACCTTTTCTTGATGCATGCTTTCACATGATCCCTCTAATTGTTACCATCAGGTTTTCTTCTCTTCTTTGGTCTACCTTTTTTCATTCTCACATCCGGAGGTGCTACTAGACCCAAGTTGGACTCCTCAAAGTCATGCATACCGGGGACAAGATTCACCATATGGCTATAGACTCTCATATACACTTCTTTTTTAAAGAAAGAGTGCACATAATCCTTAACATTCAATTGATGTAAGCATATGCAAGCCATTGCATGACAACAAGGATAGCCACACAATTGATAGAAACCACAAGTGCAATGACCTTCTTTTAAATACAATATGTGGTTTTCTAGGAAATGCATCACCTCATACTTATCATCACTACCCAACTTGCAAAACAGTTTCTACTACTCAATCCCATCTGGTGTTCAATTTTTTTTTATTATATATGGACAAACTGACTCATTATATCCCAACATCCCAACTCTCTTCACTTGTATTCTTGTCATACATCTCTTTCTTATCCACTCAAACATATAAATTATTGGCAAATCCTTAGATGGTAATATAAAGTTGTTGAAAGTCTCTAAAAAATTATTCACAATCACATCACATTTAGCTTCACAAGAAAAGAAACACCTAGCCTAGTGTTGTGTGTTCACTCCTCTCAACCACTCATAATTACTGGTTTCATCAATAATCTTGGGAGACAACCTCTCTATTTCCTTCATGATCCTATGATGACTCTTAACATTATATGTACTTGCAGCTTTCTAAAAGAGTTTTTTAAGCTCTAAACCCCTAAATTTGACTTTGAAGTTATTATACATATGCTTCAAGCAAAACCTATGAAACAAACATAAAAAAAAACACTTAGAACAATGAACAAATACAGATAATCAGCATAAAAAAATAGAATTTACAAACTAAAAAATATAAATTACCTGTGTTTAGAGTTTGGTGCCAATTCATTAACAGTCTTAATCAACCCCTTTGTCTGTCATTCACAAAAGTCCAACCTTTCTCCTCAATAGATCCAATTTCAGTCAACAACAACTTTAAAAACCACTCCCAACTATCTTGCTTCTCAACCTCCACATAAGCAACAACTATGGAGTACATGCTATCATTCACATCCCTCCCAATAGCTGATAACAGTTGACCACTATGTAATCCCTTCAAAAAATATCTATCCAACCCTATAATTGGTCTACAACCACTCAAAAAACCCTCTTTAATTGGATCCAAACAACAATACATCCTCTGGAACTTAGGTGGATCTAAGTACTTATCAACTTTCAACACAAGTGAACTACCAGGGTTAAACTTAACAACTGTTTCACAATAATCATACAATTTGTTGTATTTTTCAGCTATGTCAACAGTTAAATGTTTCAATGCATGTCTTTTTGCCCTATAAACCTTATGCAAATTGCATTCAATTCCACAAACTCGTTTGATTCTATTTTTCAAACCATGAACTGACTTATTTGGATTATATATCTTTCACTGCCTCAAGTATCCTCTTAGCTAAGTACTTATAGTTTGCCTGATTATTTTCAACTCTGTAAGCACAAGTATGTCTACCCTTTAAAGTCTTAACCTGAAATATTGTGGTTTTCTGTACAATAAAGGCTCTCAATCTCCAATCACACCCACCCTTACACTTGACAATTATCACTTTAGATTCATTTTTAATGAAGCTCAATTCATACCCCTTTCTAACAGACCAATCTTGCAACACCTCTTTAAATACATCCATATTAGGAAACTTCATCCCAACAACCAACTCAAATTGGCTCATGTCAACACCTTCTGTCCACTCATCATCCCCCATCTCCTAAATGATTGGCATCTATCTCCTCCTCACTATACCACTCATTTTCATCCCTACCCAAGACTTTCTCTTCTTGTTCTAACCCCTCTGTCATCTTTTTCTTTTTTCTTCCCCCCAACATTTTCCTGCATTTTCTAAAGACACTCCTAGCATGGTTTGTTGATTTATTGGCAAAGATATCATCATCATCAGGCCCCTCTAAGTCCTCTAGCATCTAAAAGGGGCATAAAGATGATGAAGCAACATCATTACCAACCTTATATGATTCATCAGATGAATCATCAAACTCAGTTTCCACACCATCTGCCACACCCTCTACTAAACCCTCAACATCCCCAAAGCCCTCATTTCTCTGCCCATCATTACCCTCTATAGGATTTTTTTTCATAACAGATTGAGAGGACTGATTCTTGTGTGGATATAACATTACCCTCACTATCCATAACAAGAAGAGGACCTGGATTGTCCTCAAAATAGAAAGGAATGACTGACAATTCTTTGTATTTCTTGAATAGATTCAATAAATCACTATCATTGTTAATAACTCTCAAACCCTTGTCAAGTTCTACCCCAGGAGAACAGGAGTAAACTTCTATATTACTAGCTTTCCTATTGGATTGTTTATAAATATTTAGTAGATCATGAAAACAAAACTTATCAACATCCATTGGTGGTATATATACCCTTCATCTACCCATATATCTTAACTTTGAGAACAACCTAAAACTACCCCCACCCATGCGTCAAATACAAAAGTATCTCCATCATCATCCATAACCTGAAATCATCAATCCATAATAGACAAACATTCATTTAACTAGTACCAATTAACAAAAAAATATTCTATTAAATAGAACCCTAAAGTCAGCTACACACATTAATTCATAAAATGCATACATTCATTAAACTACAAGCAAGTAACAAGACATACATTGAACTACATACAAGTAACATCAGACATACAATAATTAAAATAATAGTATGAAGAAACATATAAACATTTAATTAACCCACTACAAATAACTAAATTAATACTTAAATCAAATGTATGCAAATATTTATGTTATAGAATATGTTAAAGTAAAGAAGTCTAAACCACCACCATGAAGATTCTTATCTTTTGTAAAAAATGATTTTTACTACTTAATTTTACTGCTTGATTTGTTGTTTAATCTTTGTTTGAAATTGAATTATATGAGGACATATATGGCCGAATATTGTTGAAATAGTTTTGTGTTCGGACATTTAACACTAGAGACTATAATTTGAGAGTTTTGTTTGATTTTATAGTTGGTTCAAGCATACACGAGCATTCTGCAACTATAAAGTTACATGAACATTTTGCAAAATTTAGGGTTACACGAACATCTTACACAATATATAGTTACATGAACATTATCTAATATAGGGTTACACGAACATTATGTAATATATGGTTACACAAACATTATGCAATATAGGATTACACGAACATTTTTCAGAATATAGACTTACACGAACATTATGAGAAAATTAGAGCTACACAAATATTATTTAAGAATGGGGCTACACGAACATTATGTAAAAATGTTAGTAACTTTAAATTAAATTATTTTTTACACGAACATAAGTGACTTAAATTAGTGACATTAAATTATATTATTTTCAATAAATGAATACTAAATTCGTGACTCAATTTTGAATAAATGAAATTTTAAATATAATAACCTTGATTTTAATATGGCAAATTAGTGAGTATAGATTAATGTTTATAAGAAAAAAAATACTAAATAATATAAGAATTTTAGTTAGATTTGTTAAAATAATATTTAAAACTATATAAAAATTATTTAAATACTAAATTAGAAACAATAATGTAACTAAATAAAATGAACATAAGATTTGAATATAAGAAACAATATTTGTGATGCCCTAATCCCCTTTAATTGGAAATAGATCATTACCCTTTACTTATTTAGGAACTAAAGAAATTATAATTACTTTTTAATATACAGTAAAAGACTAAAATGAAGACACAAGTCCTATTTTTTTTGCTAAAAAATGTAACATATGTACATATATCCAAACATGACCAAGCCTAGCTCGTACCTCACCACATTTCTAGGTATAATATTCAAATAAACACCTATATGAATTAACACAATAAAACAAATATATTACAACAGGATATAAGTCTAGGTCCATTGCTTATCATACTTTACATATTTAAACATAATATTGTTTTCAAAAGGAAACATTATTCTAGTATAACAACTTTAAAGGGGTAGTGAGAAGTCAACCCAACCTGCTACATGTTCACGTCACCGTTTACCGAGCCTGAAAATTATTAAAAGCAACATCATAAGACACTTCCGGAGAAAGATCCCAGTGGGATAACTTTACTATCTAATATATTGAAGCAATTAAACTATTAAGTACATACTACATGTCCTTCGGGCACGCTTACTCTGGACCATACTATAACATAAGGAATGTGGGAGTCGCTCACCCACTAGACCTTGTTTTCATAGGCCAGACACTCTCGCCCTTATGGTCATCGCCTAGTATGAAAGTTACATACTGGTTTTAGCTACGGGCTTCAGCTATAGATTTTCATACATAGCTTAATAATTCAAGGAGTGTGCTAAAAGCACCACACCAATTTCTAAGGGCACCACACTCTATTAGTGTATTGATGTGGGGCCCACACACTAATAGAGTGTGGTGCCCTTAGAAATTGGTGTGGTGCCTTTAGCACACTCCATAATTCAATTACTCACTTGTAAGTTGATTGTACGAGGATAGCTTCTAGATTCACCAATCATCTCAAACTATGCTCGACACATTTAACTGTTTAGCTTATTATGTCGTACAACATACTCATGTGTATCTTATATCTAGACTATCTTAACCCTTAGTCATTTAGTAGCCTAAGGCATATAAGTCACTCTAAAGACATATTAACAAGATTTTATACACATTAAGCACATTATTCATCATTCTTCATTCAATACATACTTGATTCCTATATGAAATTCTAAATATGATCATGGCATACATAAATCATGTAAGTGATATTTAGAATATAGAATACATCGTCATACTTATTATATAATAGTTAAGCACTTAAACTAGCAATTTTAAGTATAAAATGACACACAAAGTCACAACAATTTTAAAACTCATAAGTAATTCCTAAAATCACAAGAATATTAAAATGATTACATATTAGTGTCAGATATCATGTTCTGAAAATGCACAATATTTCATAGTGTATATAAATAAATAAAAATAGAATTCTAAACAAGATTTTCACTTTAATTTCAAGTTAAAATCAGTCAACATGGAAAAATCTACCAAACAATGTAGGATTCATTAAAACTTTTCATATTTTCACAGAAGTTAGAAAAAATATTGAAGTAAACCATATAAAAACTTCAACTAAAAAAAAGGTTCACATAATTAGTTATGGATTTTCTAAGTTGGCAGAAAACAGGGGATTCAATTCACTAAAAACGGGTTGTGTTGTAAAATTTGGCATAAATTGTACAATACTTCAAAAATTACATAGTAAATTTCTACATGTCTCTAAGAACCGGTAATATAACATAGTAAAGCATAAATTATTATTTAGATGGCTATATATATATCAGTAGAAGTGTCTCATTCAAACCCAAAATAGGGTAAATCTATCACAAAATAGGGCAATGTTTGAAAAATTATAGTAAATTTAATTTAAGTTCAAATATTCTAAAATTTTACATACATATTCTTCACTTCATATATTAGAACATGGTAAAACTTTTAGGAAAAATCAATTTATACAAGCTCACTAGAATAACACAACAGACCTGCAGGTATCAAACTTATAGTACATGCACCACTTTGAATATTCAAGTAAATTAAAAACAACAAATCCCAACCAAATACCAAATAACATCTTTGGACCTTCTAACCTATACTAAGAGTCAGAAAATATCAAAATTTAAATAAAGGATTAAGAGAGTTTCAACAAAATATCTTCAATGTTCAATAGAGGAAAAGTTAGTGGTGCTCAACCGGTTCCAAAAACCGGAACCGGACCGGTTTGGAACCGCCGGTCAACGGTTTCGGGAACCGTTGACTCGGTTTTGGTTCGAACCGGAATCGGGAACCGGGGTTCCACGGTTCGGTTCCGGTTCCGTATTTTTCAAACCACCAAACCGGCGGTTTAACCGGCAGTTCCAAACCAGTGGTTCGAACCGGCGGTTTTCCTTTTTTTTAATTTATATTTTATGTAAATAATATTATGTATTTATGTTATTTTACTCTTTAATTTTAAATTGTATTGATTATTATTATTAATTTGTTTTATAAGTTGTAATTTTTTCAGGTTTATGGTTTGTATTTGGTTGTATTGAAATTGTAATTTCTAATTTTTTAAATTGTAATTTATAAGTTGTAATGTGGTATTGTTGTAAAATTGTAATTTGTAAGATGTTTTATTGTAATTTTTTAAAAATTTGAAGTTGTAAATTGTACATTTGTAATGTTTTACTTGTACTTGTAAATAGTTGTAATAATTGTATTTTATTAAAGTTGTAATATATTTGTTGTTATCCACATAAAATAAACAATCTGTATCTCTGTACCACGGTACCCGATTATAGAATCCAATTTTTGCAAAAAAAAAAAAGAAAAAACCGAAAACCAAACCACCGGTTTCGATTTAACCGGCGGTTCGGAACCGAAACCGAAACCGTAACCCCCACGGTTCGGTTTCGGTTTGCCTCCGGCGGTTCGGCAAACCGTCGATTCGAACCGATGAACCGGCGGTTTACGAACCGTGAACACCACTAGGAAAAGTGTGCTTTCTTTTATTCTTATTTTTTCTTTTGAGCTTGTTGAACATATCTCTTCCTTTTTTTATTATTTGATGCATCAATAGCTAGCATGAATTGTAGGAGGTGTAAGAGGTGTGAGAGGTGAAAGAGGTGTCATGTATTTAGCTTCAAGTTGCATGCAAGATTTTATATAAATTATACTTATTCTATATAGTATTTTATTTCCCTTTTCATTCCTTCTTTCTTTGTATTTTTTTTTCTTTGATCTCATTTATGCATATTATTACACATTTATATATATATATATATATATATGTGTGTGTGTGTGTGTGTTTATGATCACAAAAATAGAATAAAATTAATACTACATAACATAGTTTACGCAAAAGTATATTAACTAGATACATTTCATTATAAAGGGAGAAAAATTATTTATATGATTTATTTGTGTGAAAGAAGATATTTGACAAACATTATGATTTATGAACTCATGTAAATGTACAATATTTTTATCATATAAAATCACACATATAGAGCACACGTAAATATTTATAAAATAAAGGCATTTGTGACACAATGAGTAAGCTTAATATCTAAATCTAATATAATTTTAATCGATTTAAACTTATCTATTATCTTATCTTTTATTTTCATCCATACTTGCCGAGTGAGTTGGGGTCAAGCTTGGTTTCCTCCGTGAGCAATTTTGCAAAAACCTTTAAAATCTCAAAAGAAATATACGTCATAAAATCTTTAAGATCATCAAGCATACCACAATATGTAAATCATAACTTTAATTAATATAAGAGCTCACATTTAATCATTTATACTTGAACGTTAAAAAAATTCATAAAATATGCAAATGCAGGTTTTCTTGAAAACAGGATGTCACAATACTAAATAATTAGATTTGTTTATAAGAATCAATACTAAATAATATAGAAATTACTTAAATATTTAAAATTTGTTTAATTTAAATAAATTTAACAAAATATAAATAAATAAAAAGAAAAAACATAAAATGAATGTGGGTTGATAATTAGAATAATCCTTAATTGAATATTTTAAGCTAATATATGTTTTAAATAAATTATAAAATTTATTTGGAAAATGTAACTTTAATTTTTTTTTTATCATTTAATTGAAAAGAAAGTTCAAGAACTATTCTAAACTTTTATCAATAAAAAATCAAAATAAAAAGGTGAAAATATCGAATAACACAATAAATATAGCAATTTATATTTTTTTCAAATTAATAAACTAAAAACTATTTGTATCCTTTACAAAAATTAAATACATTCCAACAATTAAATAATATATTAGTCACATGATGTTATATTTAATGTTAAATTATGTGATATGTATTGCATAAAATCATAAATTTATTTTTACTCTATAAATAATATTTAAAATTTTCATATTTTATTGAGTTCAATTTAATCAATTTAAACCTCATGTATTACATGGGCTTTAAACTAGTATAACATAAAAACACGAGATTGGCCCGTAACATAAAATTTGATATTATGTTATATTCTTAGTTAAAGAAATTTTTATTTTTATTTTTTTAATAAGATGTTAATTTTGTATATTTACTTAGAATGTTGATATTGCTTAATAATTAATTAGATATTTATTTTTGTAAATATTATAGTTCGTCTAGGTCCGTGAGGGTTATCAAGGTCAGTTGGTGTATATCAATAGGTATACTCGTTTGTGTGTACTAGATGATATAAAGATTGAGTTGTGGTATACAGGCAGGGATTGCCTCTTGATTCCTTAGTACACTTTTGGTCATTTTCTGAGGTGGGAGACTGAGACGAAGACATGCGAGATTTTTTTGCATGTCCTTACGTCACCCTCCGCATAAGAGATGGTTCCTTATCAATAGAGATTGTGTCTTTATCGATTCTTGAGGAGAGAGTTCATTTTGATCACCAGCTTACGATTTGGCAATTGTGATTCCAGCCCGACTAGGGAACACCATCCACATGTACTTGAAGGTGTAATATATTATAGAGTTGTTGCTGATTGTCAACGCGTGATTGTTGTTGATCTCTGTACTAGATTTGTCAGAGGAGAGTTTCATTAGAGTCGGGATGATGTCATGAAAATTGTCAAGATTCTCATAATATACTACATTTTATTTGGAATCGGCATCGGACACACAACTATGGATATATGGATATGGGATTTGGTCGAGTGGGAAGGTCGATGCGACAACTTCCCATGGGGGAAGATGTCTTATCTCACATTGTTACGATACATGGACAAACTTCTTGTTACGGTACTAACCCAGAATCGGAGTAGGGTCTTCACGTACCACTTTTACAGATTCTCACTAGGTCTAATGGTTAGTTTTTTTTATTTTAGTTAAGATGTTTAAGATTTTAACTTGTTATTAAAGATGGTGGCTAACATTAAATGTACTCTATCTAGATATGGGCTTACGAGGCAATTCTTGTAACGGGCACATTTGCTGGTCGTCAATTGGATACTCGATACCACATGTCGAGATGTTTGAAGTGTATGAGGACTATCTCCGATGTTACCGACACACTTTTGGATGAGGTATTTTATTTCACATACTACTTGATATAATAAAATTCATTATAAATTATTAGTTCTGACTTTGTCTTATTTCAACTATGTGAGATTAGGTTGAATGTTTCGAGTCTCTCGTGCCTACTTTTGAGGACATATGTCAGCCATTTTGGTGGTCTATCGATGCAGACCTCTCCCAAGGGGTACAACCTGCTCTGCTACGACATGGTCGTAGACCTGCTTCAGATGCTGCTCTAGTACGTGGTCATAAGGCTGATGATGATGTGGTCGATCCATCCACACATATGACTACACGTCGTAGTCGAGTGGGCAGGAGTACTAGGACATCACATGCAAGTACTTGTCATACGAGTTGACACACCACTCGTACCAGCGAGTCTACACATGCAACCCAGACTATTGAGATTGACGTGGATGATATGGCTAGGTGTCACATGGTAAATAAATGCTAAATTTATCACCTAATATTTCCCATTGTGCGGCCTCATTGCCCACCAACTAGTAAGTCTTCACGTTCACCTCACAAATCACTCGTGTATGATTTGCACAAGCCATAAGCATAATAATTAAGCAACAGAAGTATAAACATAAAGCACGCACAAATTCACGAGGGACCTAACCCCCAAACTTGCATTATTCACAATATAATGCAAAAAACAACTCTTCAATGCTTGCACACAAACTTGCACTATTCACGAAGGACCTAACCCCCAAACTTGCACTATTCACAATATAATGCAAGAAACAACTCTTCAATGCTTGCACACAAATCACTAAACATGAACCGTGCAACTCAAGGCCAACATCACCTAAATATAGGCACAATACAATTCGAATGCAAGGGACATCCCCCATGCTAGAACGAGCCTATTAGAAACGAACATGTGGCCTAAGCGCCACGTGTTGCTCTCTAAAGGTGCTAACACACCCATGCAAATAAACCGCCCACAAGTAACCGCAAATAAAGATAAACATCCGTCCAACTAGCCGTTATAACTACCCGACGCTTGCATAGGTTGGCGCTCGCATGCGCACAACTACCTACTAGCTCGCAATGTCCATCAAACACGCCCACAAAGCTTCCCATTGGCGCATGCAGTACCTGTCGCACATGTGTGCCTTGAAGCCTTGGTAATGCACCATCGGCGGATGTACGCACCAAGCACATGTCATCCGCTCATCTGTCGGGTACGCATACTACCAAGCCCACACGCACCATATCCGATAGCTCACTTCGGGCACATGCCACCAAGTTGCACGCCCATCACCTATCGGGACAATTTTCTTCAGCCATCTTTGCATACAAATCGGCCTATATAAGCACACAAGGCCCTACCCCTTGTGTGTGCCTCGTTCCACTCTATCCACCCACAACTAAGTTTACCGGATCCAACTGAGCCTAGTCGAACCCATTGGCTCGACCCACGTGCACTTCTTAGCCACATTGGACCACACCGAGCCACGCCGACATCAAGTACGCGCACGTCAGGTGAGCTGGCCGAGGTCGCACGCACACCCACCAAAGATCCTCGGCGGGAGGCCTTAGTGAGCACCTCCCTCTTATAATAGGCTTAGAAAAAAGAACCCTTGTAACCTACAATACACAATTTGGCTGAATATCGCAACTTTTTGGCCCATCGTTGACACACGCCCATAGCTGAGAAAATTCACACTTATCCCATTTTAGCCCACCAAACCTCATATGATGCTAAAACATGCCCATATTCATATTCCAAGTCCGAAAATTCAAGTGTTCCCGATGAACCTCGTCTTGCTTGCACAACCCTCGACTCAGCAAAGATGCCGCTGCACGCTGACATCCACATCCTTGGCATGCTAAACTTGCATGCCTCAGACCCCAACCCCGATCTAAGGGGCTAACAATAGTGCATACGAGCCATCCCCGGAGCGGGCCTGTTAGCAAGACATGCTAAAAATGGTGGGTGTATTCTATCATTAGTCTTCCTCGCCTAATGGTGCTTATCGGCATGAAAAGTGTTTCTATGTGGAGCATTCTGATTGTTATTATCACCATCAATTGCCGACACCCACTAACGATCATTAGCATTATGAGCCTATAGCTACTACATTGATTAGACAAAGACGGAATCATGTGGTATCACCATCTCCTAACAGTCCACATCCTGAGGCTGTTTCGGCTGATCATGGTGACGATTTATACTCGTGCTTGAGTCGTTTGATTGACACTCGTGGTGAGATTCAAACTTTTATTGAAGAGTAGTTTCAGCGTATAGAGCATTAGATTCCTAATGTAGTATATGACATGATCACAGATGAGTCCCAACGTTTGGAGTTGTAGATTCCCTTGATGATTCAAGATGAGCTCATATATTACTTTGGTAAGAGACCATCCCATCATGGTTATTACTGGCTTCCATCACAGCCAGATGACTGGACGAGTTGGCAACAAGATCAGCATGCCACTGAGTTTTATACTCCAGCAATAGCTCCGGATATCACAACACGTGGAACCAGGCCTTCAGTGATATCTTTCGATGTGGGCACGAATCTCGCGAGGCCTAGTAGATCGAGTCAAATACTAGTGCATGTTGTTCTGCATCCAGATTCACTGGGATCTTTATTGGGAAATGAGGCACATGATATCCAATCGATGAGTGTCGGCATCCAATTGTTCAACAGAGGCACCATCTCATCTGATAATAAGTTCATTCACAAAGATAGAGGTTAGGAGGGATATTTGCTTAATGATTGATTTGGAGGTCTGGATCTCGCATGGGGGAACACGCTGAAGAGTATGTTTTTTCCCATTAAGTAGATTATTATTTTCGTATTTTAGTCAAATTGATAAGTAAAAAATATTATATTTCAAGCGTAACATTATTGTTGGTTTTCCCGTGGGAGCAAACTTCTTCAAAGTGCTCATTGATTTGAAAGAGCAGACTCACTTTGAGGTTGGTATTAGATGTTAAATAAATATATAAAGTGAAAAAATCGATGATGTAATCAACACTTTTGCATTATTTTTATTTTACAAGAATTTTTCTAAAAATTAATTTGTTTTTTTTTTGCAATTGATATGTATCTAGGAATTCTTCAGAGTAAGCCCCTATTTGCTGGTGTTCAAGTCCACCAATGGTTATAGGAGAATCGTTAGATATGAGACACGTACTTTTTCATAAGTTTTATCTTCAGCGATATAATGATGCTCACTCGTTATTATATTTAAACATGCAAGAGACGTGTGAGGAAATATGGAAGAAGAAACACACAAACGACCCTCTTAATGTGCATTATGTGTATCCTCCAAAGTTGTTATTTTGAATTTCCGTTGACAACACACGTTCAGATGCTCCAAAATCCATCATTTTTAGAGAAACAAAAATAACAAGAACCTCATCGATCACAGAAAATAATTGTTCCACATCAAAATCATTCTTTATTTTTATCATTTTCACTGTTTATTTTGTCTTAATTAGTGAGCGGATCACATATCCGCAACAATTCATGTCGACACACACAAGTACATGAATTGAGTCCATGGATGAAAATTTCGCAAAATTTGACCGAACTCAAATTCAAGTACTGAAATAATAATACGCAACTTTTTTTCGTCAAAATATCAGACAAATATCGGGAAATATCGGTAAAATATCGGTAAAATGTCAATATCGGTGAGCCCCTTTATAAAACTGTGGTGTATCGCCGATATATCTGTTTTGTTTTGATATCGGTGATTTTTTTGAATATTTTTTATGAATTTATTGCATGGAAAGTTAATATCTAGTATGAAAGTCATCTTATTCTCTTCAATTTTATTAGATGATATCCAGTATGATATCTTATATATATTTATATATATACATCAATTATCTCTAATATCCTTATATCCAGTATGATATCTCATATATATATTTATATATATACATCTATTTATATATGATATCTTTTTTTATAGTGTATTTGAAGGATATCTATTAAAATTGAGTTATTTATCTTTCTCTTTTTATATATCTATATTTTTGTCTATAAGTGGAGCAAACAATTAATTTATATAAATTTAATGAAATTATTTAAAATAAATTAGTACTCTAGAATTTAGGTTCCTCTCATAATTTAATTAAGTTTAATTAATTTTTTTGAAATTTAATAAAAGGATTATGATGAATATAATATTAGTTTATCTCTATATTTATTCTAAATATATCATTTTATTTGTAATTTTAAGTTCAATATATGTATTAATGTTAGTTATAATATTTTGCACATTAGTATACATATTTTCCAATTTTTATACAAAATTTTCATATTTTTTAAAAAAGTCCGATATTTCCACCGAAATCGATATATCCACCGATATTTCCGTAAAATTAAGGTACCGATATATTAACCGAAACCGTTATTTTCATCCTTGAATTTGAGTCAAATAAATCATAATATGTGATTCTTTGAAGGTGAAACATATCTTGAGAATCGTTTTTGAACTCTAAACATTCTCAACAGCCTCGAAACCAAACCACTAAAGACATAAAAATCATTTTTTCAAAAAAAAAAAGAAAAAAGGAAAAAAGTTATCTTATCATAAAAACATAACAATATTATAAAAAGTTTTTAAAAACCTTAGTAAAAAAATTGAACTGTAAAACAATTCATTCATGCAATTATTTTAAACTATTATGAACATATTATGAAAAAAATACGACACATATAACAAGCATTATAATAGTCAATTCTCTTTTAATAATTTTCATGTAAAAAGCGTGAAAAATATAGACCAAGAAATATGAATTAATAATTTTAGAATAGAAACATATCAAAAACTACAAGCAACATAATCGATCACTTAAAACTAATTATAATGGATAACATAAATTAATTATTAATAATTAATAATAAAATCTAATTATTAATAATTATAAAATAGATAACATATCAAAAACTACATGCAAAATAATTGATCACTAAAAACTAATTATAATGGATAACATAAACTAATTATTAATAATTACAGAATTAATAATTACTAATTAATAATTAATATCAAAAACTAATTATTAATATTTATAGAATGGATAAAAACTTCACGCAAAATAATTGATCACTAAGATATGATAACTTTACACGAAAATTGTCAATATAATTACAATAAAATATGATTAATAAAACAGTGAAATGTTATATCATGCCTTACAACTAACATTAACTAAAAGAAATATACACAACTTTACATGAAAAATATAATTGAATAATGTAATTTTTGTGTAAGCTTATAATTACTGAAATTTTTGTGTAAGCTTTTAAAAAACTTAATTTTCGTGTAAGCTTATAATTATTGAAATTTTTGTGTAAGCATATAATTGATGAAATTTTCGTGTATGCCTTTAATACAATTAATTTTTATGTAAGCTTATAATTATTGAATTTTCGTGTAATATTGGTTTGATTGTACAATAATATATATATATATATATATATATATATATATATATATCTTTAGAAGAAAATAATATAACTAAAAGAAGCTTTCAGTAATCTAAAGCTTCTATCCACGAAAATTTAAATACTATCGAAAATTAACTGCCACAATTTTTTATGGGAGAGAATTTCTTTTTGTGTCTTCTATAGATCAATTAATCTGCTTATATAGAGTTGTCCAAACAATATTGTGTTCCATGTGAATTACACAGTACAAAGTACAAAATGGAAGCAATTTTTGTGTAAGCTTTGCAAAGCCCACTTCCATCACTCTGCAAAAGTAAATGATACAAATTCAACCTAATGTCAACATCATCCACGATTCACATTTGACTGGTTAAAAAAAGTGGTAAAATAGGATCAAAAGTTATATTTTGTGGTATAATGGGACCAAAAGTTATACTCGGTGGTTTAAAGGGTAATAGATTATATATTGGGTAGTATATTTGGTCATTTCCTCGTATGAAAAACTCCTTCCCCTCCATCTCTCTTCTGTGTAAGCTCTCAACCTCTTCTTCCCCCTTTAGTTTTTTTTTCCTTTAAATTTTTTATGAAAAACAAATGTATATCCACCAAATATATCTTTCAATCATCATTGTGATTATTTTCTTCACAAATTAAGGGTTGTTAGGGTTTTTCTTAAGTTAGGGTTTGAGGAATTTGGGAAGAAGAAGATATATAAGTTAAGAAATATGTATTTGATGAAAGTAGAAAAAATCAAAGGGTGGGCTCGGTTGTGTCGGCTTTGGTTCGTCGATATTTTCATTGTCTATGGTTTCCACCACTTTGGTCAAATTCATCTGTTGGTCCCAAGTGGTCAGAAGTTCAAGGGGGGTGATTGAACCTCTATCAAATTTTGCGTTTTAAAACTTTCTGTAAGCAGGTTGTTGAATTCTAGACAGAATACAACTACACTTCTTGATTCAGTAAGCTAGCAATATGCTTGATCAGCTTACTGTCTCGGTTTTTACAGTATGCAGCGGAAACTTTAAGATAGAGTTTCTTTTGAGAAAAAAACATTTTCTTTTCAAGTATGATTTTAACAAAATCCTTTTTAGCAAGATGAACAAGATATATAAGATATGCAACAAGTAAGATAAAGTGATAAACACACAGAGGGTTTATAGTGGTTTGAAGGTGGTGTAATCCTTCTACGTCCACTCTTCTCCTTTACACAGGAGGAACTCCACTAGATCAGACTGATTTACAAGTCTCAACTTTACAATCTTCTTCCTAACGAGCCATCACCTACTAGAATCAGAGATTCCTAGGCTAATCCCACACAGGGTACAAATACTCACACAGATTAAATAACCTTAACAACTTAAAGCTAACACTTAGTGAGGATCTAAATCCTTGCCACTAAGGACACCAAATAAAACAACCTAGCACACAACAAATAGGTTAAGAGTATATGATCTTCAACTGGTGCGTGAAGACGGCCTTTAAGATCTTTGTAAACTTGAAATCTTGGGCTTGACTACTTTAGAAGGTTGAGTGACTGAACTATTTGAAAACTTGCATTTTGCTTAAGAATTCTAATTGCTTAGAAAATATTTTGTATGTTCGGTAGTCTTCTTGAGTCACCTTCGCCTTCTATTTATACTTGTAGAAATATGTCCATTAAAGAGAGACATAGTCCTTGTCGAAATTCAAATTTTGATCTCATTTGATCTTCGAATTAATTATCTCTGGAAAAACTGGGATATAAGGCATGTCCTACTTTGCGGCGCATTAATGGTGCCACTCCTCGGCAATAGTGCTTTTACAGGTCCGCGGTCCAGATGGCATCATCTCATTGGCCAGGTGCTAACTTCCATCTACTAGATACTTAGACAATGCTTATTCCTCGTACTGCATTCACTCCTTCTTCGTACTGCAATAAATAAGAGTAAAGTTAATTTATTGCTACCTGCTCAGGTTGTAGTAGATATTTTCTGTTTTGTGTTAGCTTTCTGTTCTGCAACAGCTTCCTATTTTGCAACAGATTTTTGTTTCTGAATCCTGCTTGCTAATCTTAAACTGTTTTTTGATTCTAAATACAACTTGTTGATTTTGAATCCTCCTTACTGATTATGAATCCTGTAGAAAGCCTCAAGTTCTCCTTACTGTAAGATATATGCTGCTTACTGATCTAACTTGCTAATTCTGCTTACTCCTTCTGCTTACTGATCCTCCTTACTGAAAATCAACATAAGATACTACTTCAAGTGCAGAATCCTGCTACTATCAGCAACTTTCATTTTTTTGATTATTTACATCTTCAAAAATACATCTCAGAAAATATACTTAACCAAACTAAGTTCCACTTAAACAATGTGGAAAAATTGGGTACTCCAACTTTCTATACAAGTCTAATTTGTCTTATCAAAACCTAACAAAAATATCCCAACATCATCCAAAGGTGTGCAATGCAGCCTGTTCAACCAATACATGTGCGCCAAGTAACTAAGGAACTGCGAGCGGGTTATTCGACTGAAAGGTGTCGACTTGGGTGTGGTATGAACGACCATTAGTGGTCAAACATGGTTATTGGTATCAATCTTTTTTCTGATTAGTATCAATCTTTGCACGTATATAAGTTGTGAAGAAAAAAGTGTATTTAGGTATTTATATATATATATATATATATATATAATTTTTTTAAATGAGGTGTGTTTTTGGTGTTAAACATAAATTTAAATTAAAAAAATAATTACTTGTTAGTAAGTTAGAGAACTAAAAAATGATATTTCTTAAAAGTAAATTTAGAGGAAAAAAAATACTTTTTTCCCTATGAACAAGATTCCTATTGTTCCATCCAATGACTTTTCAGATTATTCAGGATTTTTTATCTTCTAATTCGGCCATTTATTTTCTTTTTAGTTTTGGATAATTATGTTGGTTAGCTCATCTCTTAATGATATTTATGTTGTGCCTTTTTAGTGATACATTTTAGTTTGAATGAAATAATAAGAAAATATATTTATTATCATATATATGTCAAAAAAATTAAAATATATTAATCATATTAAAAAACTGTTTTTTTTTTCAATGGATTTAAAGAAATATAAGATTGTATTTGGATAGAGTGACTAGAAATCCATTCATTTCAAATTCACTACTCAAAAATTGGTTCAGAATGAAATTGATAAATTTCAAATCGACATGCATCCAAACACCACCAGTGGATTTGCTACTAATGGATTTCAAATTTCTCCTCAAATCCACATATCCAAATATATTGTAAGATTATTTTTGAACATATGTAATCATAAATAAAGAAATAAGATTAGTCTTTATTTTATGAGTTGGTATCTTGTGAGACCATCTCACATGCGATGGGATTCAAGTATGCATCTTTTACAGGTATACGTATGTGTTTTTCAACTATAAGTATGTGTTTTATAAGTAAAATGTATAAATATGATTTATATAAGTATGCATCTTACAGGTATAAGTATGTGTTTTTTTAACCGTTGCACAGTGCAATGGTTGCACATGAATATTTGTGTTATTTTATAATATTTTGGCCTAATGTGTAATATTCATTATATTAAAAAAATAGATGTGACAAATGTTAAAAAAATATAATTTTCTATCTCCTATTATTAACATAAATTAACTTTTCAATTCATTGTTTAAGTTCTCTATAAATGTGTATGTTTTTTTTTTTGAACTATAATATTACCAAATATACTTATAGGGAATGGCATAAATTAAAAGTGAAAATATCTAAATTGGTGTTAATATAAACTAACAGTACTCCCACACGATGCACGGTTTATTATTTATCATGACAATATATACGATTTGCAATAATATAATGAAGTTGTTATATTAAAAGGTTATTCATGGGATCTTATTATTTCGAAATGTAGATATCTATTTTTTTTGGATACATCAATATTCAACAATTAAATTTGAAAATAATAATAATAACAACAACAACAACAATAATACTAATAATACTAATAATAATAATAACAACAACAATAATAATAATAATAATAATAATTTTGTGTTTGTGAGTTTTAATTTTTTAATAATTAAGAAGTGATTAATTATACTTACTAATATGTTTTGTTCATATTTTTGTTCCTTATATCATAGAATTATTTTTAGAATTTGTAAATAACTTTCTACATTCGTTTATACTTCAAGTAATTCTTGAAGTCCCTCCAACTAAGTGGGAGCTTCTCGATCACACAAGCAACAATGAAACGCTCAGGCAAGTTCATGCCCTCAGCTTGAACTTCATGCACGACCAATTGAAAATCTTACACTTGATCCATCACGGGACATATGTCCACCATTTGAAACTCCAAGAACCGAGCTACCACGAATTTCTTCATACCCGCATCCTCAGTCTTGTACTTTTTCTCAAGAGCATCTCACAGCTCTTTGGTCGTCTTGTTGCCCGCATACATGATATACGGTGAGTCACTCATCTCATTCAGGGTATAATTCTTGCATAAAAAGTCACTATGTATCCAAGCATCAATCGTACTACATGCTTCCATGTTCGTATCACCTTCAGCCACTATCGGGGGATCTTGCTTCAAGTACATTGCCACGCCAACGGGTTTAGGTAAAACATCATCTTCTATTGCCACCTCTTGAAGTTCTCACCCATAAACCTCTCGGGCTTCTCAACAGTAGGTAAGACAGTAGGGCATGCTGTTGTATTGAAGGTTGCAACAACGGAATTAGTAGAGGATGCAACAATAGTCACGGTGGTTGCTGCAGTGGAGGTGACAATAGAAGGAACCTCGTTGTTGTTATTGTTGTTGTTGTTTCCAGTGTTGTGCGCCATTGTCGGTGTAACGCCCCAAAATCTTTCGGTCAAAATATCAGAGTTTTTCATTTTTGGGCGTTAAGAGAGAAAGGGGAAAGAGGCGTACATGATATAAAATAGAAAGAAACAGGAGGGGATAAGAAGCGGTACACTTAAAATATCGGATGCAACTGATAAAAGGAAATTTGAAAACCTTGCACAGGGGAAAAACATCAGGATCCTTTACAAAGAAGAATACAGTTTTCTTTTACAAACAAGTAACAACTTTTAAAGATAAAACCGGAAGATGAACACAGCTGATAAGGCACCCCTCTCTCTACGCGTCACGACTTCCTTCATCTCCTGTAGTGTGAGTACAGGTGGGGGGTGAGTGCGTTGAATACACTCGTGGTAGAAAAATTCCATATTTTAACGCATACGACAGATATATATAAAACAGAAATACATAACATTCGGCATGTAGTCACAACACGTAAAATGCATAGCACGTATCTCGTAACTCATTCTTTAGGTGCGGGAATTTCCCGTCTTACCCCATAAAACGGTCTTAAATACCGCTGGTGATTTTTACGGACAACCAGTCCCTCCGAAGTTGGTGATTTTTACGGACAACCAGTCCCTCCGAAGTTGGTGATATACACACAATATTCACACCACGTAAGGCTCAACAATTCACATGCACACATCACTCACGACACATAAGATTCAACAGTTTATATATCAAATAGGAAAAACAGTAATCAGATAAAGGTTTAGAATGTACCCCCACCGAACACATCATATAATCACAACACATAACCCAAGACACATAAGTTCACAAACAGAAAACATAGAGTTATTAGGGTTTAGAGGTTACCCCCGCACTCAGCATATAATCACAGCGCGCAACCCAAGGCACAGAAGCTTCAACCAATTCATAACGATCAAGTTTACACGCATGCGATAATTATCAATATCATGCTTTGAATACAGGAAACATAAAGTTATTAAGGATTAGAGGTTACCCCCACCACACGTAGGATTTAACAATTCATGAATTTAACCAACATTAGCAATACACATTAGAAGCTGAAACGTAAAGGCGATTAAGGTTTAGAGTTTACCTCCATCTTGTTCGGTGGTTACCACGTGAGTAGCAAGGTCCGATGATCTGACAACTCAGAGCTCGAGTAGCGAGTGTCAAAGGTCAGATAACTCAACGTCAATCCAACAAGTAGCCTACATAAGTTATAGTGTTTCTTAGATCCTTAATAAATATAATTAAAACTATAAACGATATCGGATAAGAGACGATCGATCAAGATAAGACGGATCGGTAGATCTAAAGATTGGAGTCCAAGAAACGAGGGGGTCAGCTCTGTCCAAAAGGCTGAGAAGATGGGAAATGAAATTTGGGTCACGACGGAAAAAGAATGAGCTCGATCGGAGTTGAAACGAGCTCGAACGGAACATTATAAGTTTGAGGGGTAAAATGGTAATTTGGTCAAAGGGTTGACTTTGATCGGGCCCACGACCCTCGGTCAACGACATCTCGTCAGCGATGACTCGATGATAACGAACGACGAAAAGAAATGGGATTTGTATCGGAAACACGGCGTCACACGCGCAGCGTACCCGTCGCTCGCTCGCCGCGCGCGCGCGGCTCCCGTCGCCGTGTGCCCAGCGCACCCAGCAGCCTCCCGGCGCGCCCAGCTCGCCTGCGTGGACTCGCCACCTAAACGGCCTTCCAGCTGCCGCCGGCCGGCGAACCACCGGTCGCCGGCCACACCCTCGGATTCCTCCCACTTCCGGCTACAAACTCCGGCCACCAGAGACCACGGTGGCGCCGCCTAGCTCCAGGAAAACATCTGCAAAAACAGCCCGTCGCCCAGCTTCCCCAACGGTGGCCTGCTCGACCAGGCCACTTCCCGGCGCCACCCGGCGCGGTGACGCCGCCCTCCGCCGACGCCACCTAGTTCGACAGATACCTTGCACCGCCGGCTACCATCTCCGGCCGTCTATCGCCGGATTCCGGCATGAATAGTGCCTGAAAATTACACCGCAAAATCCTTCGATACACTGATTTTTGAATACCAACTCCAATTCAAAACTCCGGCCGACGACTTTCCATCGCCGGCGACCACTCCCAACACCTCCACCGGCGACCCCTCGTCGCCGACAACCTTTCCCGGCCGCCGAACACCCTTAACCATACATATACTCCCAATCCTATACACACACAAACACACGAATATATACACACACCCACTGCCTCGCCGTCGGCCACCTGCCGCCGGCCACCACCGCCAGAGCTTCGCCGGCGACGGGAGGTCGCCGGCCCACCGATCACATACGGCGGCGCCACCCGGCGCCGCCCCCAACAGCAAGCACAAGCAACACACACACCACCACCCCGTCACTCACACACACATGCACAACATACATATATAGCTACTGTTCCGGCCAGGCGCTGCCACCCACGGCGGCGCCACTACCCCGGCATCACCACCACACCACAAACAGCTTCTCCGGCGGCTGCTCCGGCGAGAGGAAGAGGAGAGAGAGAGAAACAGAGGAGAGAGAAAGGGTGGTGAGGGTTAGGGTTTGAGGCTGTTTTTCGCCATTTTCCGGCGAACGAGAAATCAGAATTTAATTCCAGAAGATGTTTTAGACTCGTCTCGTCGAGAGCTACGTCGTGTGTGAAAATCGGCCGAAACCGACAACTTACAGATGTTTTCTGTTACGCATCGCGTGGTATAAAAATCATCTAGGTTCCACATCTATAAAAATTATCCATCTAAAACGTGTATTAAACACGTATCTGAAACGCACGTAATAAATTAAACAGTCAATATAAGCGCACATACTTATTAAATCAATTGTTAAATATTTAATTAATCAATTATGCTTGTTTTGATTCGGGGCGCTACAGTCGGAGTATCTCATCTTAATATTGTTGGAAATTAGCACTCAACAATGGGCAAACCTGTCGAACAGAAGCAAAACAAACAAGAAACAGAAATGCGTGACTTATAATAGATTCCTAGACTATTACAAGAATGCAGCAACAACAACGGCAAGTCGAGCCTAGGAAAGTCTATTTTCTTAAGACAAGATACGCCCAAGGTAATGCTCACTGGTTCGTGCGTATCGTCTTCCAAAGATAAAACGACTTCGTCTCTAGAAAAGTAGCACCACAATCTCGAGAGCTCCAGCGAACTTCTAGTACTTGAGAATTAAGCTTGATGCTAGTATGGAAAACAATGCAAGAGTTTTTATTTTTTCATGTCAAAAAATGATGTATGATGACCTTATATATATGTATCCAACATGGGGGTTATATTCGGCAACACAGCGCTGCAGCATGGCGTGCTGCATTCTGGACCCGGTGCTGCAGCATAGCAACCTGGCGTACTGTATTCTGGACCCGGCGCGTGCTACAACAACCCATCCTCGTCCCGTCGTGCTACAATTCTGGCCTAAAAGATAAACCAGAGTCGGGTAAAACCCGAGCCCCATCTGCCCAAGTCCAGCCCAACGTCCAATTGCCAAGGACCAAGGTCCACAGCCAATGTCGGGTCCGTGCTGAGCCAAGGCGAGCCCCACACACGCGTGTGTTGCACAAGCATACTACTCAAATAGTATATTAATTACTAAACCTCTTCTCATGGCTTAACTTATACTTTCATTTTGAAGATCCATCTTCATATGTGGGATAGTTAAGCACTCCTCCCATACTCAAGACCTTTCATTCTCATTTCAAGTGGCCAAATTTGATGCTTAATTTCTCGCTCATCAAAAATTGGTTTTGAGCGATTCAAAATGCCTCGATTATCTACTCCAAACGTAGATTAATCCTTTGACATCCAATCCATAAAAGAATTAACTCTTAGCCACTTAAATATTGGTCAAAGTGGTGTCACCCACCACTTTTATCAATAAATTTTCCAACAAAAATCACATTTTCTTCCTCTTCATATTTAGAAATCTAATCCTAAAAAAATCAAAATGATGTATGGAAATATAATTGGAATAAAGAATATAGACAAAAACTTTTATACACCTGGTGAACGGACCCTACATCCATACACTCGGGTCAGGTCGACCCGTCACGCACCTGAACGTGCCCACACGTGTCTCTAGGTCGCAGACAAAATCCACCCAAACATGCTCCCAAGTGCCAAACATTTATGTTATATTAAGTATACATTTTAGTAGTGTTAGACATACATTTTTAGTTATGTTAGTCATACCTTTTATGTTATGTTAAGTATACCTTTTAGTAGTGTTAGACATACCTTTTAGTTATGTTAGTCATACCTTTTATGTTATGTTAACTATACATTTTAATAGTGTTAGTCATACATTTTAGTTATGTTAGACATACCTTTTGTAAGGCTAGTTGTACCTTAACATTTTTTTAGATAGACATATTAATACATTTCATACATTTTATTTATATTAGGCATACATTTAGTTATGTTAGTCATACCTTTTAATTATGTTAGTTGTACCTTTATATATATTACATAAATGTATGTTTATGTTGATACAAATGTATAAATAATCTCACATAAATGTATGAGTAATATCACATAAATATAAATATCTACAATTTGTGCCGAAATTAGGGTTTAGGGTTAAAGTATTTAATAAAGGTATGATATTTGTATATAAAGGTATGACTAATATAACATAAAGGTATGACTAACATGGTATGAAGATCATCGATTTTTTTTTAAAATTAAAGTATTACACTAAGGGTATGAAATCTGGACATAAGGGTATCACTAGTATAACATAAAGGTATCACTAATATAATATAAAGGTATCACTAACATAACATAAAAGTTAGGGCAAAAAAAATATGGATCCGGGTCGGATTGGACCCGACCCGACCCGAGCGCATGGATCTAAGATCCATGCACTAGTTGCATAGGAGAGTGACTCAACAATATAATATTTCTCATATTTTTTTGTTGTACATATTGAAATTAAATATTTCGTAAATAGTAAATAAATAAATAAAGCACTTGAAAACATGTCGTTTGATCTATGCAGGTCAAACATTGCACAATTTGTTCGATTTGAACATGTCGAACACAATACCCTTTTTTCAACATATCCAAATTGAACATTACATCATTGTTCAACCAAAACAAGTCGAAAATAAATTGTTCGACATATTTAAATTAATGTTCCTTTTTATGTTCGATCATTGATGGTTGTATATACTTCTTTGTGTTCGACCAACCAAAATCAAATGGAATTTTTGAAAAATCTAGTTTTTTATAATTTTTACAAGGTTTTCATTGTTGTTCCTCAAGCATTCAAGAAAAAAAAACTCAACGAAAATGATGGTGGAGCTAGGGATGGCGACGAGTAGGGTATGCTTCCATTTAGAGAATTTCAAATCTAATCTATTAATATTATACTACACATACCCATCTCATTTCCATTTAGAATTATTTATACCCTTCTCATTCCCGATTACCACTACTCGGTGGGTACCCATACAAAAAAATTTAACAAAAGATAAAAACAAATACACTATCTGTTTTACGTCAAGCAATATATGGAGTAACAGATCTCTTTTGCTTAGTTCAATCATCAGCTATTGGGGACAAATGGAAGAGCTCTAGAAACGACTGACTTGTGCAATTCGAAGCGCCTTGTGCGTCTAAGGATCGTCAATATAAATATTTTTTATTTGAATCTATTGGTCCCAAGTGGCATAAAGGTTCAGAGGGGGTGAATGAACCTCAATCGGTTTTTGAAAATCTTTCAAACATACTGCACTTTAATCTAGACAACTTACAACGTAGGATGCAGTTCCAATTTACAGCACTAAGGACAGTGCAGCTTACTGTAACTAAGAGTTCTTGCAGCGGAAATACTAACTAGGTAAATAGGGTCATTTTGAAAACTTTTTGAAAAATGATCTTTAGCAATAGTATATATAGACGTGGGCACAGTTTCGATTTGGAACCGAAACCACCAGTTTGGAGTTGTGATCAACCGTTCGGTTTAACCATTGACCCGATTCCGAATCCGGAACTGAACTAAAATCTAGTTTTATACGGTTTAGTTCGGGTTAGAGGTGTCACAGTTTGGTTCTAACTGACGAATCCGAACCGTTTGGAACTGGCAACTCTCACATTTTTTAAAATAGACGGCTCAAATCACTTTACTGTTGGAGATTGACGACTAAGATTAAAAAAAGTTATTGTTGTTATGGAACCGGCGGTTGAAACCGGAATTGTTGGTTCGGAACTGAACCGTTGGTTCCAATGGCTAGTTTTTTCCCTATAAATACCCTTCCCCATCCCATTTTTCATGCACAAAACCTCTATCAATCTCTCTCAAATCTGATTTTCATTCTTCTTGTTATATTAATTAAGTTATATCTCTCAATCTCTCTCAAATTTCAAGTAAGATTTTACATTATTTCTCTTAAAAAATGTCGAGCTAGAGAGGATCCGGTTCATCATCTCGTCTCTATTGATCCGATAAAGGAAATGGGACCATGTTACAAACAATGCCTGAGATACCCATCCATCTCCCGTTTCAAATTCAAGAGAACCGAGTTATATTGAAGTTGGTGGTGAAAATATTAAAATTCCAGAAGATTGGAGACAAGATATTCAAGATGTTTTAGGTACTTAAATTTTTTTCTATAATGTCCAACATTTTTAGTTATAAAAGATAAATATAAAATTATTTTTATTTTATATTTTTAAACTTGTAATAATTTATTTATTCTCCAATATTATAGGTGAAAAAGACGCACAACACTTTGAAAAAGCCAATGAAGAGGAGGATCATCGACCCACTCAAGAGAGTGGGAGTACAAGACCGACATCAACTCGAAGTGGAGGGTAACTCAAAATGGAGGGAGATGAAAAAAGAATCAAGATTTCGATATATTTACCCTCCACTTCAAGAGAAACTTGGACAAAGAGCTTGCATTTTGCAACTATTGCCCAAAACAATATGTATTTCACAAAGGAGGAGGATATAGCTCTTTATGAAAGCATTTGGAAAATTCTCATCCGAACAAAATGGCGATCCATGGAGCCGGAGGCCAAACACAAATACCACATGGAGGATTCACCGCCTCTTCATATGGTACCTCTTCTAACCCTACTCTATTTAAATATACCAATCAAAAAATGCGTAAAAATTCAGCAAAAATGGTAGCCAATATGTCTCTTCCTTTCAACTTTGGTGAACATGAATTATATCTTCAATATGCACGACTTTCAGTAAACCCTCAAGTAAATTTGGTTTCACGTAGAACAATGGTTCGTGATATTACTACCAGTATAGGTGAATTTAAATTAAATTTAAGGGCTACATTTAGTTCTCTTATTCAAAAATTTCAATTTGTATAGATATATGGAGTGATCATTGGCGAAATAATTCTTATTTAGGAGTTACATGTCATTGGATAGATAATTCATGGTTAAGAAGATTGTGATGTTTCAAACCTTGGATAGATATAAAATGGTTTTTGGTCAAGAAGATTGTGAACCTTGAATGCAGTAGTTCTTTTACTCAACAAATGACTCTAACATTGATGTTGATCAAGCACTTAAAGGTTTTTATAACTTTTATGATATGAGAACATTGAAAAGGGTAAGGAGCAACAATTCTTATCATGAAGTAGATTATTTTTCATCTACTACTTTTGAGGGAATTAATTTTAGTACCCCAAACGAGCTGCTAAGATGGTGGTCGAAGAGGGCAAAAAAATTTCCAATTATATCCATACTTGCAAAATAAGTATTTGCATGTCTCACCTCAACCGTCTTTGTTGAACAAGCATTTAGTGAAGGGGTTACATTTTGGATGAACGAAGATCTAGAATGAAAGTTAAAAATCTAGAATGTCAATTATTGTTTTATAATTGGGCAAATGCCGAATTAAGGAGCAAGAAGTGAATTTGGAAGATGAAGATGAGGATGAGGAGGCAAGTGAGTACACAACAACCAAAAGTGAATAAGCATCACCCATTTTCAACCAAATGTCCAAAGGTAAGTGTTGGGATATTTCTGTTAGGTTTTAATGAGACAATATATAGGAAGTTAGAGTATGCATTTTTCCACATTGTTTGAGTGGATTTTAGCTTGATAGGTTTTCTTTCTGAGGTTGTATTTTGCAAAGTTGTAATATGTCAGAAAGATGGAGAATACTGATGTTAGCAGGATTCTGCAAGTTTGGAGTATCGGATGCTGATTTGCTGCAAGTAGGATCAGTAAGCAAAAGGAGGAAGCATATATTAGAAAGCTGAATAAGTAAGCAGTATATAACAGACAATAAGGAAAGCTGGAAGCTGAATGCAGGATTCAAAAATAGGAAGCTATTAAGGAATCAGTAAGCAGGATTCAGGAACAGGAAGCAGACGCAGATCAGAAAGCTGGCGCAGAACAGTAAGCAGCTACTGTAACCTGAGTAGCAAGCTGTAAGTTATTTTAACTTAGTTATTGCAGTACGAGAAATATATTAAATGCAGTACGAGGTATCTGCATTGTCAAAGTATCCGGTAGATGGAAGTTAGCACCCAACCAATGAGGTGATGCCATTTGGACCGCGGACCTGCAAAAACACTATAGCCGAGGAGTGGCGCCATTAATGCTCATCAGAGTAGGACATGCTACCCAGTTTTTCCAGACGCATATATTGTGAAGATTTTGAAGATCATTTTGAATCTCAAACAAGGACAATGCCTCTCTTCAACATGTATTTTTCTTACAGTATAAATAGAAGGATGAAGTGACCAAGGAGACCACTGAACTTATTGTCAATTCTCCAAGCTATCAAACTCTCAAGTTATTCTCAAGCTTTCAAAGCAGCTCACAGTCACTCAACCTTCAAAATCAGCTGAGCTAAGCATTCGAGCTATCAAGTTTTCAAGACTGTCTTCGAGTTGCACCAGTTGAAGGATTAGATCCTCGCTAAGTGTTGAGTCTTGTGTAGGCTATTTACTCTGTGTGAGTATTGTACCATGTGTGGGAATTTGCCTAAGAATCTGTTGATTCTAATAGGTTAACCTTATAGGAAGAAGTTTGTAAAGTTGAGTCTTGTAAAGCAAACTGACTTAACAAAGTTCCTCCTATGTGAAGGAGCAGAGTGGATGTAGAAGGATTACACCACCTTCGAACCACTATAAACCCTTGTGTATTTATTGCTTTTGATTACTTGTTGCATTGTATTTCTCTCTCTCTCTCTATATATATATATATCTATCTTGTTGCATTTATCATAAGCATACTACTAAAAGGATTCTGACAAAAATCATACTTGTGAAAAGAAAATCGTTTTTCAAAAGAAACTCTATCTTTGAATTTCTGTTGCATACTGTGATACTGAGACAGTAAGTTGAATTAGCATTCTGTCAGCTTACTAAATCAAGTGAGTTGCTGCATTCTCTGTAGAATCAGCAACAGAGCAGTGGGGGCTAAGAGGAAAGAGAAGGTCCAAGTGAGGGGAAATGGGAGAACAGATCGAGAAAGATGAGGGGTTCAAATTTTATTTTCTTTCTTTAATTATTTTATTAAAGAGCAAAATTGGAATATATTAGGGTGTGTTTGGAATTTTTTTTGAAGTTATAATTATTTTTAATGAGTTTTGAGGGAGTGGAAAAGAGTGGACAATAAAAATTACAAAACTTGCGTGATCTAGGATCGAACCTTGGTCATCATAATCTGCACCTTTATAAAGGTGGAACTTTTTTTAAGTTACAATTATTTTAGTTGGGTGTATTTGGTATTTGAGGTGTGTTTAGAATATGTTTGGTGTACATAGTCTCACCCTTTATTAAATTTAAGGGTAAATTACAAAAATTAAGTCAACCTATGACCCTTTTTGCACTTTAGGTACCTGAATTTTGAGTTTTTACTGAACAACCGTCAACCTTTGTGTATGGTACAAAATGGCCGCTAGATGCAATTGGCAATGGAATATTCGCCGAATATTCACATTAAGGTACCTGAACTTTGAGTTTTTACTGAACAACCGTCAACCTTTGTGAATAGTACAAAATGGTTGCTAGATGCAATCGACGGTGGAATATTCACCTAATATTCCTTCACTCCACCGCCGTGAAGGAATATTCGGCAAATATTGCACCAACGATTACATCTAATGGCTATTTTGTACCATTTGTAAAGGTTGACGGTTGTTCAGTAAAAGCTCAAAGTTCAGGTACCTTAGTGCAAAAGGGGTCATAATTTGGCTTTTTTTTTAATTTACCCTTAAATCTCCGTGCTCAATTAACAAATGACACATTTGATATGTTAAATAAGTTTTAAAAATTTTTTGTTCAAATCTCTATTTGTTATGTATATAATCGAGTTTGAACTCGTAAACAAGCTCATGAAATATATATAATGCCAGCATAGGGCCCATGAAATTCACGGATTTTAAAAAATATATAGTCAAATTAGTATCAACCATAATATATTATGTGATTATATACATTATATTCCTAAGAGACTATAAAGATTTTCTATTTATTAGATATGTTGTTATATCTATTATATTATTCAACTCTCTCACTAATATTCTAGCTTTTTTTTTTATTATGTTTTTTTTTAATTTTAAATATTAAAGATTATAGAGATTCTTAAATTTTCATTCAATTATATTATAAATAACTGAAATCAAAAAAATTTAATAGTTTCTATGATTTAATGCACAAATTATTTCAATTTCATTAATTAATAAGTTTAGAAGTTTCACTAATCTTTTAAATCAACACACTTTTATTTGAGTTATTTTTTCTCTAATTTTTTTAATTGAAATAAATTAAAAGTATATAAAGAATTTTGAGGAAGATTGTGCTTATTTCACGTCATATATATTCACTTATATATATATATGTGTGTATATATATATATATATTCACTTTTAATTTTGTATAGCTAATTACATATTGTATTATTAATAATAATTTAAGATTATTTGTTATTGTTATTATAAATAATTTATTTTGGTTATAATTAACATTTTTTGTTTTAATAATATAAAATGGTCCATGTTAATTGGATTGAGAATATTTTGGGTATTAGATAATATAATTATTTAAATCTATATAAAAAAAACCCACTTGTCTTAATTAGTTAATATAATTATTAATAATAAATTTTTAGAAGGAAAACTTCTAAGTAGGGAATGACACTTTGTTCTTTTATATATATAAACTTTTTATACATAAAAACAAGTTAAGTTTAAACTCGTGAACAAGTTCATGAACATGTAAACAAGTTGGGTTCAAACTCAACTTTGAAAATAGACTTGCAAACATATAAATAAGGAGATATACGAATCAACGCCCCCAAAAATATAAGATATGTGGTAATGTGAGAAGAAATCATCCGACAATGCATATTCAACCCTCACATATGGCAGATGAAGGTTTGTTCTTGAGTTGAGCTTGAACATATTCCTTAATTTACATCTCATAAAATTTGCACAATATTCACATTTACCCGCTAAGCATTCCTTGAAAAATAGAAATGCATGAAGTAACTAAATCGCCCTTCTCTTAAAAATCACCATTGTTTCCCTCTCTCACGGCTAAGTAGCTCACGCTCTCTTCTTGTCCAAGTTCTCTCTTTTCCAATTTGTGGTATCTTCAATTGAGCACCGAAATTCGTTGGAGATGAACAATAAGTTCTTTTTCTCGTTTAATTTGTTAAAATGTTGTTTACACATTTTTTTTAAAATCATAAAGTATTATAAATTTATGACTTACAAGTGTTCGATTTAAATCAACTCAAAAGATGTTCATTTAAATATATGGCTACATTTATTCATCCATTTAATTTATTATTTGTGGATCTCAATATCCATTATTTCATCTATCTCTTACATTAAAATAAATACATTTACAATTTTATTTACAATCTCCACTTGTCAGTTCTTTTGAAAAATATAATTATTCATTATAATTTAAATGGACCACTTAAATAAAATTAAAAATATTATAAATTGAAACTAAAGAGTAAAGAGTACACCATTGGAAAAGAATACTACATAAAATTGTCAATAAGATAGTTACAAAAGTAGACATATGTAAAATGCTAGTGAATTAAAAAAAAACAAAAAAATACAAAAATAAAAGAAATAGTATGATAACTTGTGTTCGAACATAGATTATAAAAGTTTTCTAGCTTTTATTGTCTTCATCTCTTCCACTCTCCATAGCTCATTAAAAAACAGAATGAAATGAATAAATAAAACAAAAAAAATAAAAGAAATAAAAAGTATGCAATATAATCTAATAAACAAAAAAACAAAAAGCGGCAAAAACAACATTCAATCCATCAAATGGGAAGGGGATAATTCAAACCAATGTACTTGTCCTAGTACTCAAACTTACCAAAGGTTGCTACTATAGCAAATACTTTTAATTTGTTGTTCCAGAGATTTTTAAAGCTCCTATCTAAAAAATTGTTGTTTTAGCTTTAATTATAATAATTGATCAAGTATGGTTTCATCTTGATCATGTACCAAATTATTACAGGTGAGTACCTTTTGCATTGTTCCATTCACAAAGTCAAATCACTCATAAATTTGTGAATATAAGCTACAAGACTACTAGCCTTGTCTTGCTTTAAGTCTATCAAGAAGTTGGGGCAGTTTTAGGTGAGAGTACAGAGTACTAACCAAAGGCTAATGAAATTCATGCACAATAGACATAGGGGGTATTTGCAAAAAATTGTATGGTTGAGAAAGTGATTAAATTTAGTGATTATGGAGAAATCACTTACTAGCAAAAGTAGATTGTGTTTGCAAAATAATTTTAAAAGCTAATAGAAGTAAAATTTGAAGTGTTTGCTAAATAAGCTATACATGTGATTGACAATGATAAAATTGGAATAAAAAATGATTTTTTTTTAAAATTTAATTGAGAATTTGTCAAAGCAACCTCCAGCCCGCTTTTGGATTATAGATTCTAGTAGATTTTATAATTTGCTAGAAGAGAATTAAAACACTAAAAACTGATTCATAAAACTTAAATAAGTGATGAAAAACTGTCAAAATTTCTTGCAAACACCCTCATAATACTCTTGAACTAATTTAATAAGAGACATAAATCTCATCAATTATAGACTGTTCGTACAACTAAAATCACTTAAATCATATGAATCACATGATGCTACTAACATGAGTGAATTTTTTCGAATGCTTACTAAAATGATCAATAAACCATATCACTTACAAAAACATACTGAAAAACTACCTACCACTGCAAACACTGTTTCTAATGAAGCGATATCAAATGTTGATATTCTTAATCAACTAGTTTTTCAAAATAACAGTTGAGATGATATTTTTTTCAAGTTCTTGTTTATAAATCAATGGTTAACCTGAAACCACAGGAAAGAATTAAAGATATATTAAAAAAAAACTTGTTGCTATGTCTATTGGATTGAAGGTAAAATGATAGTGGAACCAAAAAAATAAAAAGAATTTTAAAAAATTATGAAGTTTATTTGTATAATCTATAAATACATTATGAGGCAACAAATAAACTAAATAATACAAGTCTACACCAGGGTGAACTAGAGATGCCCAACCGGTTCCGAAAACCGTGAACCGGCCGGTTCGAACCGTGAACCGGCGGTTTGGCAAACCGGCGGTCCGGTTTCGGTTCCGAACCGGAACCGGGAACCGCCATAACACGGTTCGGTTTCGGTTTGGCGATTTAAAAACCGGCGAACCGGCGGTTTAACCGGCGGTTCCAACCGCCGGTTAAACCGCCGGTTTATGTATTTTTTTTTTTTTTTTTTATTATTGCCTTGGACACGTGTACGGCTCACGTTTAAACTAAACTAGCCGTTGCGGATCGACGGAGGAGATCAAGTAGCCGTTGGAAACCGGCCGAACCGGAACCGAACCGGAACCGCCGGTTCGAACCGGCGGTTTGGAGCAAATTCGAATCGTGCGGCCGAGATCAGTTGAACGTAGGAGATGGACGGGTCAGATCAACCGAACCGCCGGTTCAACCGAACCGGAACCGGCGGTTCGAACCGGAGCGTCCCTATTTTCTTTTTTTTTTTTTTTTTTTTTTGAATTTTTGAGATCTATAAATAGGGGTTCAAATGGTGTATTTTTTCACACCAATTCTCAAGCTCTCTCTCTCAATTATCTTGCATTCTTGCTCACTTTAATATATCAAGTTCAAAAGCTCTCAAATTTCTTTTTTTAGTTCGTATTATCATCTACTTGTAGTGCTACTTCCACTTCGATTTTTTTAATTTGCTATCATCATGTCTAGAAGAGGTTCTTCCGCTTCCTCGTCTCATGCTAGGGGAAAGAGTCCCATGCCACCTCCACAATCCTACGAAGACGAGCTAATTGATCGATGGTGTGACGAGCTTGATGAAGATGTCGATTTGGGGGAACAAATCGCCCAAGCCTTAGCCGATGATGTTGAAGAGGAAGAAACCGTGCAACACACACAAGGGAGTACCCCCTCTAGTAGAGCACCTTCTTCACTTCGAAGTGATATCTTCTCCGTTCACTTCAAGAAGGAGGCCGTGCCTAATAGTGCCGTTGACTACATAGTAACGTGCAATCATTGTGGGAAGCAATACAAGTTCAAGCATGGAGGAGGATATGGAACGTTCAACAACCACGTCACGAAGAAGCATCCCGACAAGGTTGGATTGGCTCCTTCTCAAACACAACTACGAGGATTCACCGGGTCTTCACAAGGTATGGATTCTTTAATGTTTAAATTTAGCCAACTTGAACTTAGGAAAGGCACCGCCGATTTTATTGCTTCTAAACATTTGCCTTTGCAATGGGCTTCCGATGAATATTATCAAGATTATGTGAGTCAATATTTGCAACCACCGGCTAGAATGATAAGTAGAAACACGGCCACTAGGGATATTGATAAAAGAGTTCGTGAAAAAAAATATAATCTTATGCAAGATTTAGCTAACCTTAAACAAAAAGTTGCAATATGTGTTGATTGTTGGAAAGATCCTTATAAAAAGAATGATTATATGGGCATTACTTGTCATTGGATTGATGATGCATGGGATGTTCAAAAACGTTTAATTGCTTTTGTTGATTTTAATGAAAGTCATACCGGTTTACATATTTCACAAAAAATAATACATAGCTTAAATGATTATGGTATATTAACAAAAGTATTTGCTATAGCTTTAGATAATGCAACTAATAATAAAGCGAGCTTGCCTACGTTAATTGATTTTTGTAAACCTTCATTAAATGGTGATATTTTTCATACTAGATGCATGTGTCATATTTTTAATTTATGTGTTCAAGATGGATTAACAACTTTACAAACGGAAATAGAAAAAATTAGAGTTGCAATTAATTTAATTTGTCATACCATACAAATGCGAAAAAGATGGGCTAGATTTTGTAAAATGAATGGATTGGAAGTAAAAAAATTTGTGAAAGATGTGGAACATAGGTGGAATTCTACTTATTACATGCTTCAAGATTCATATAATTATAGAGAACTTTTATGTGCTTTTTTTATGGAATTTGGAGATAGTAATGTCATGTTATTTGCTCATTCTTGGGATTCTTGTATAAACATGATTGGTATGCTAAAAATTTTTGAAGAAGGCACTAAAGAAATAAGTGGATGTTATTATCCTACATCTCCTTTAGCTTTAGATCAATGTGTTAAAATTGCTTTGATAATGAAATCTTATAAAGATGATCCTATTTTAAGTAATGCCATTATTATGATGAAAACTAAATGGTTAAAATATTATCATGAGATACCCCCCCTATATTTATGTGCTAAATTATTAGATCCTAGGATTAGAGAAGATGGATTAGAAGAACTTTTGACTATGTACTATAATGCATTGTTCCCCTTTGGCTATATTAGTGATTATGATCAAGTTGATTATGTGCCTAATCCTAGTGAAGTGGTTAAACGGGCGAAAAATTATTTGTATGATTTATTTAGAGAATATAAAACAATGTATGGTGAATCATGTAGTAGTGAAGATGTAGTTCGACATCATAATGTAGGTTCTAGTAGTTCTTCGTCTACTTTTGATGATACTCTTTCTCAATTTTATAATTTTTATGATATTAGAACTCAAAAAAGAGCTAGAGGTGTTAATTCATCACAAGAATTGGATTCTTATTTTAGTGTTACTTTTGAATCAATTGCATTTGAGAACAATTTGGATCTATTAAAGTGGTGGTCACGAAGGATCACCACATATCCTATACTAACAATTATTGCCAAGGAAATATTTGCATGTCCCGCCTCCACGGTTTCGGTTGAACATGCCTTTAGCGTTTCGGGCCACACTTTGAGTGAGAGGAGAGCAAACTTGGCCGTCGAAAATGTCCAAAACCTTATGCTTCTTGACGATTGGGTCAAAGCCGCCAAACGTCAACAAAACCTTGATTTGTCACACATGGAGGACGGTGGACAAGATTTGTATGGCTACGACTCAAACACAACATCCTCCGGCGGAAGTGGCGTCAACCTCGACGAGTGAAAAAGGTAAGTTGAGGTAAGAGAACTACGTGAGCTTTGATTCCTTAATTCGATTTCAATTAAGGATACGTAGGCAATTTCATTTTAAGTTTGAAATTTCAATTCCAAACTTAAAATGAAACTCAAGCTCTTTAATTTTTTTTATGCTCACTTTTGTAATTGTAATATATAGTATAAACTTTTGTAATAGATTAGAATCATTCAATCATAAATTAGATATAGACTATATAGTTATAACTTGTAATAATTTTCCAAGTTATATTGACAAGTTTAATTGTAATATATACAAACATTTGTAATAGATTAGAATCATTAGATCATAGATTATATATAGTTCTAAGTGTTCCAAGTTCCAACTTGTAATAATTTTCCAAGTTATATTATATTGACAAGTTTATTGAAAAAGTTTGATCAATACAATTCTTAAATATATTTTTTATTCCGAATTGTATTTTCTCATGATATTTTATACTTCAAAACAAACATTAAAGTTTAAATTTGGATCATAGAATCATAAATTAAAAAAAACCAAAAAAAAAAAAAAAAAAAAAAAAAGGAAAACCGAAAACCGCCGGTTCGAACCGGCCGAACCGTCCGGTTCCGGTTGAACCGGCGGTTTCAAACCGAAACCGAAACCTTTCCTTCCACGGTTCGGTTTCGGTTCCACCATTTCGGAACCGTCGAACCGGCGGTTCGAACCGAAACCGGAACCGGGAAACCGGTTGGGCATCTTTAGGGTGAACCATGTACATATATCAAAGCCCTCTAACTTTTTAACTATACCATGACACAAACACACTCATATTTTAGCTGTAAGAAACCATAAAGAGAATACAAAAGAAGACAATGACAGGGGAAGTTCATCTGCTTCATCTCTTATGAGAGAATTGCAACTCATATTGACCATTTGCTCTTGGATCCTGCTATACTTGAGCTCTAGTGATACCTCTTGTGCTTCTACTGAATGTAATGAGGCACCATTGTAACTGAGGTTGATGTCCAACTTGTCTCTTCAGATCATCTGTACAACACTTTGCTTGGGGATGAGTACCCCATGAGTCGATGAAGTGGAGAATTTGACGATGGTTCCAGCTCTTCGATCTCTGAGGTAACTTTTCTCCACTTCGGTGTTTTTGACGAAGGCCCAACTGATTCAACAGAGTTCAAAGCTCCCTCAATCTTGTTCTGAGGCTTCTTGAAGATACCTTTCATCTTTCTATCTTCCATGGTGCCTCCTGATGACATCTTTCTATTGTAAGAGTTAATCTTCTCAACGCAACCAAATGAAGGTACCATTACTGAAGCCTCTCCTTCTGTAGAGCAACTTCTACAGAAAGACGGCCCATAATCATCAGAACATGATAAGGGCTCGCCATGTTGACAAGAGATGGAACGAGACAGTGGTTCCAGATTCCTCTGCCTTATAGCAGCATTGTTATAGTCATCAGCCTCACTGGGTGGAGGAGGGGCAGAAGCATCCGGAATAAATGGAACAATACGGGTTCCTCTAATGAGCGAAAATTTCAGAACCTTTTTACAGGCATTGCACATTAGCTGATGGTATCTTCTCTTGAAGAGGAGAAAGTCTGCAGGAAGCTGCAACAGTTCTGAACAATGATAACAAGCAACTATGGGGGCTCCACCAGCTATGGGTCGGAGATGCCTCTTCGCTGTGAGATGTTTCTCTCTCAAATGTAGCCGCTGGTAATCAGGTTTTGTTGAGCTCGTGTAATGGTGGGGACTCAAGGCGTTGTGTGGAGGCAACTGTGCAGAGTAGTGCCGTTCTTGTGGGCAGCAATGCAAACACGAGCAGCTAACCTGGTGTCTATAATGTGCAGCCTCACCCGAAAAAGCCAGTCTTGAAGCATTGAATCTTTCAGCATGATAATGCCTTGGATTATATCCATGGGAATTGCTCAAATCAGCATACATTTCCCTTTCTGGTGCTAAATGATCATAATGAGAAGTAGCTTTGGGAAACTGCATCCTGTAAAGCTGATCTTTCAGTTCACACACTGTTCTCAAAAGGTCAATCTTGTCTGGTTCCGAGTAAGAAGGCTTGTCTGGTACATTGAAACGTGGACAGGGTGGAAGCAAACCGTGTTGATATCCTAAATTTCTTACGCCTCTGTGACAAGAAACGGGATCTCTTGAAGTGTCGAGTCTCGTCCTATGTCCATCAGTGTACCTATTGGTTTCAGCTCGGGAATTCCTATACGTCCTCTCTGGTTCACTGTAGACCATATTATTCCCCCTGAAACCATCCTTTCTTAGAATTTCTGTGGTTCTGGTGTAGGCCACATCCTTATTCTTTCTTGAGGGATGTGGAATTTGTTCATGTATTAGATCATCAGTTCCATCATAAGAAGATTCACTACCATCGTAAGCATAATAGTTCCCGTTTGTTGGATAATTAGGCATGAGGTCGGCAAGATATGAACTTCGCAATGTGTCTACAGAGCTAACTCTTTCAAAATCACGGGCAACTTCACTTGGAGAACGATCCAGATGTTCGTCATCAGATGTGAGATAGAAAGACACTAGACTCTCGTTTCGAGGGCCTCGAGAAGCATGAATAGAATCACTGCCATTTTCAGGAGCCAATCCAGCATGATGAATTCCTGCATCAAACTCTCCATTTTGATCAACAGAACCCCTTTCAACATTTTCGGTTGGAACATAGTTATCTTTTATCGTTTCTGGTATAACATCGTCCTGATCCTCATGCTCAGAAAAATTCTGGACCTCATCAATGTCACCTTCTGGCCACACTCTCTGAGACTCTCCATCTTCCTTGTGGTCGACTCTGTTGTCTTGATGCGGGTGTTCTTCCACATCTTCACTAGCTTTTTTGGTATCTGCTTCATCCTCGAGAGTAATCTCACCCGAGCTAGGGAGCTCATTGGAAAAATTAGGGCCTGCAGTCCATTCCCCATTGTCATCATGAAGTTCTCTTTGATGTCCTTCGCAATTTTGGCCTAAAGGGTTGTATTCTAGAGATTCTTTAACTTGTAACGGTGAGTCTTCACTTTGAGAACAGGTAACATCTGGTGAGCTAGAAAGACCATCGGAGACACTTGTACCCTGACAAAGCTCCATGCAGTCAGCTTCTTCGTCTTGATGTCTTATGTTTTCTTTATCTGGCAATGATTCTACACTTGGTGAACCAGACAAATCATGATCAGCATGACTTTTTGCAACAGAATCTGTTTCTTGTGAGGATAACTCAGTGTTGTCAGTCTCTGGTTTCCGATATTTAGCTGTATGCAGATGAATTACAGAAAGAATGTAAATAAGGATTAAAGAAAAATAAGGAGAATTGTGTAATGATGTGTGGTCGAATTTGAGAAGGCTATGTTACCTTGGAGAATAGTGCCACATCCTCCACACCGGTACACAGGGACCTCAGGCGACTCCAGGAGAACCCTTCGACACCCGGGACACTTAACAAATCGAACTTTGGTGTTCACTTGAGTAGCCATTATCACTACTACTTCACTCCAATGAAACCGTGATAGTGCCCAAGTAATCAAATTCTGATGGAAAACACCTATATATAAACCAAGGTTGGAGGCTTACACTAGAAACAAAAGTTAAAATATACCAAATTGGCATCAAGACATTCAAAAGTTCATGGAGAAGATCAAGATGACAACTCTAAGAACATTAGTTTCACAAATAAGCATTATCCAGATCACCAGAATACGACATCTTGATCATTGAATGACAGTAAGAAGGACTCAATTGTGGATCACACAACTATAGAACTACAAGAGGCATTATCCGAGATTCGGTGGTCTCACAATACCAAAATCCTCCTAATCTTTGATTACTTAGCAATTGAGGTGATAAATAACTTGTGGGGTTCTAAGAAGACAACAAGTGCAATATAGTCAAATCAACTTCATGGGTGGATTCTAAAATCAGACAAAGTCATAATTAAGTTCAATATCTTGAAATTCACCTTTCTCTTATTCCATCCAAGTATGAACAAAGTTCACCATTTTCAATAGAAAATAGAAGGAAAATAGAGAACTCATCTCATCAAGGAAAATAAGTCAGAATTTGAAAGACTTCAAAAAATAGAACCCATTTTTGAAACTCCTAAGTTTCGTGAGATGCATTTTCTATCAGAATTCTAGGGAGACGTTGATCTTCAATCTTGATGCACTTAAGGAAAAATCAGAAAGCACAAATTAATGGAGAAGCACATTAGTTGGCATCATAACAGGATAAATTGGCTACGATCAGAATCCAAATTATTCTTCATTTTATTTAGATGAGAAGTAGGGGTGGAGACAGGTTTGAACTTCATATATTCACACAATAACAGATCTTACGAATTATGATAACAATTTTGCAGAAACAACAAAAGTCTTTCATAAAAAATCAAGCATAGCCAATAGTAGGATTGCAGGTGAGTAGAAATCAACATAGTGTAAACAACATAAATCACCATTAAAACCGCAACAAGTTTATGCTATAGATTTCAAAAGGATTATTTGACAAAAAACCTTGAATATGTTTCCAACTGCATTCTTATCAAGAACTCACTGTTCTTCACATTTACAGTACACCCCAATTTAAAGGGGAAAAAAAATCAAATCCTTAGGGCATGTATCACCCATAAACAAGAAAGGAAAAGGATTCAAAAGAGAAATTCTCATATTTTTAAGGAAAGTCAACCTGAACCTATTTTGGTATTAACAGATCCCATCAAACTGCAACTCATTAATCATCAAAATCCAAAAACCATACCTTATTTTAATGAATTCTAACAGTAGAAATCAACAACAACATAACTCAGCAGAAAACCATTTCTCCACAAACACATTAAAAAAGCAAGAAAAGGAGTCAAAGCGTGTGAATGGACGAACCTCACGAGGGAAATCTTTTCTTTAAAGCCTAGTGTTTTCCACCATTTATTTAAGCTTCTTCTCCTTCCTGGTATTTTACACCTCTCTCTCTCTCCTCTCTCATACAGGAGAAACAATAATAGCAGAAGTCTCGCTCTTGCTGCCGTGTTAGAGAAGCTTGCGAGACCTAAAAGGCGACTTCTTGGGTCATTATTATGGTGAGTAAGAACACTCTGTCTCGAAAAACACACACTAATGTTGGTTGTGAACACATATGGGAAGAGAGAGAATGGGCGTGTAGGATATTTATTGTTAGTTGAGTTGAGAGTCAAGCTACGAGAAACATTTGCACGACCTTTTATGTTTTTTTATCTTTTATTTTACCAAGTCAACTTTTTCTTTCTTTATTTTCCTCTTATTCTCTTTCTCTATATGGAAACAGATGAACTTAGCATATTTCTTTTTCTTGCTACAAATAAACGTGTTTCTCTTGCAATTTGAATAGATGGCCAGTTATATGGATTTTGGATTCGTATAATTTATAGTTTGTATCCAATTCAGATCCATCATTTTTTTTATATAAATATTTTTATTGAAATCTCACTACATAAATGTATCATTAATTATGTATAAAAATATTATTTCATTTATATAAAGGTATTTGTTCATTTTAATTGAAATATAGTTATACATAAAAGTATTCGCTCATTTTAATTGAAATATAACGTAAGAATATTACTTATACTAGGTAAAGGTATTAATAATATAACACAAATGCATTAATATATCAACTTAAAGATATTAATACGTCTACTTAAAGGTATTACATGTATTGTCAGAACACGAAAATACGTGAACGTGTATAACATAAAGGTAGCACTAGCATAACTAAAATATATCACTAACATAATTAAAATATATTACTTGTCTGTGCAATATAATATAATGGTACAATGAACATAACATAAAAATATCAATATCATAACTAAAAGTAGCACCAAACGTGTGGGGAGCTGTGAGCGTGTAAAAATTGATTTCGGATCGGGTTGATCCAATCATATGGATTTAGAATTCATGCACCAGTTTTATATGAGTATTTGTGTGGGTAAATTATATATTTACATTGATATTATATGGTTCTTTTTCACTTTTCTATATATAATGCTTATATTTTTATTTTCACAATAAATTTATAATTTGTTGTATTTTTCCAGCTCGACATGTGTAAGTCTATAATTTTTCTCCTGTTGACATAATGTAACAAATTTTAAAGTTTATAGGAAATATTTAAAAATAATATATGTTAAAGTATAATACTTGAGATGGATTAATTTTTTTACCCTATTAATTTTGGGCAAATATCATTAGTGTCCAATAATTTTTAAATTATTCCAAACTTGTATAGTTATAAATCATTTTAAAATTATAATTTTTCACTTAATAAAAGTAATTGTTTTGATTATTTATATAATGCTAAAGTTTAAATTTTTGATCATATAACTTATAAGGACGTATTAGTGTAAATATGGGTATTTTGAAAACTATTGAGGCTACTATTAGAATGTGTGATAGAGAATGAAAGAAATTATCTATGATGTTGAAAAAAAAAAAGATATTTCTTGGAATAGAGATATGTAAATTTAAAGAAAAGTCAAATACAAATATTTTGAAATAAGATTAATTAGAGTCTAAATTTTTTTTATGAAATTGGTTATATGAATGAAATTAAATAGATAAAAACATCCATATTATTTGTGTTTGGCATGATCGAAAAATTTAATTAATGGAGTGATGGTTTTGCAAATATAATCAAATCTGCCCGCTTTGGGAAATGTAAAGGTTAGATAGAATGGCCATTATCATTGTTTCTAAATAATTAAAAGAAATGAAGGATAAATGTTGTCTGCAGATGTGGGGTTCCCATAATAAATGAGAAAATGACACAAACTATAGAGGGCATCAACAAATACATAAATACTAATTATTACTTAAGTAGATTTTTTTTTTTTTTTAAAGAAACTTAATTTGAGGAGATGCAATTCTTTATAATTAGCTTGTAATAATTTTCCACATTAAACTTCAACTATTAGCAATCTAACTAACTATGAATTATTTATTTTACCGAAAATTATCAAAAAGTTGAGTTAGTCAACTTCTTTGTGCCAAGATTTGAGGTGTTAACTAAGTAACGAGGAAGGTAGATTGATCAATTTCTAATGATAAGTATACAATTGACAAAGTTGTTGGAGATTGTTTTTAGAATATTGTACCTATATGTAACCTTTTATTGGGCTATTCATTTTGAACTAATGACTTTCAATACAAAATATATTCGATCAATAATAGTTCCATTGAATTGTGTCTTAAAAAAGTTGAATCAATTTATGTTTTTTATAAATTTGCAATTGAGAAAAGAAGATAATACAACTTGTAACTTAATAGCAAAAATTTATATATCTATGGTGTATGTACTCCAAATGTATTAATTGTATACTTATAAGATATTAGTTGCATATTCATAAAGTATTACTTGTATGATTGAAATATATGTTTTAGTAAAACATATTAATTGTATATTCATAAAATATTAGTTGTATATATATATATATAAAGTATTAGTTGTTTATTAATAAGTTATTTACTTGTATAACTTAAATATATAGTTTAGTGAAAAATATTATTTATTATATGTAAAGTATTAATCATATTATTTAAAAATATTAGAATTGGGGTTGGGACACATCATACCCAAAAGCACATAAATCCTACCCTAATTTAATTAAATTGAAACATATATACATACACCTAATATCTCGAGCGTGAATAAGGGAAAAATAAACGAAGAGTAGACTTTTCCTTACACTATTCATTAAAGAGTGCAAATAGCTGCCAACAAAAGCTCATGAAGAGATCAAATTTAAATAACTATTGATTCTTTTACACAGGAATTTATATACCCCTGAGTATATATTCTTAAATTTGTACCTTCAAAAGTATTAGTTGTATACTCATGAGGTAATAATTGCATACTTATAAAGTATTATATGTAATTTTACATGTTTCAATAAAATGTATTAATTGTATATTTATAAGATAGAGTTGCTTACTTATAAGTTATTACTTGTATAACTGAAACATATGTTTTAAAGAAAGATATTATTTAAGGTATTACTTATTAAATGTTAATCATATTCCTTAAATGTATTAGGGTTTGGGTAGGGTTACTATGTATCCTAGGGGCAAACTAGCCTTTCTCATTAGATACTGGAACAAAAGATATATACAATAATATTTCTTACTTCTATTGTTCCATTTTAAATGTTAGTTTAAAGATTTTGCATATATGTTAGGAAGTTTGATAAATGGACTAATTTACTCATATATGAATTCAATCATTATACATAAAATTTTAATAATAACTTTTATGTTGAGAGTAGTAAATTAGAGCATTTTAATAGAATATGAACATATATTTTTTAAAATCCTACAATGTCATTTATTTTAGAACAAGACAACATTTATGTTTGGACGAAGAGAGCGATTGTTTATTGATGTGGATATTAATGAAAAGAGTAGGTCTCATATACCCAAAGACATGGATCTAGGATATGTCTCTCCACCCGACCCAATATGCTCCTTCTTCTCATTCGTAATTTTCGTATGTCTTCTTCTTCTTTTCTGCTACTTCTCCTTCATCTTCTTCGAATCATGATTCCATATTAGTTAGTTTCTTCTCATATGACTATTGTTCTTCTTTTACTTCTCAATCTTCGTAGATTTAGATAATTATTTTCAAATTACAATTATGTTCTAATGATTTAAAACATAGAAAATTAGTTATCCTAATAATATGAAATTATTTACAAAAATATTAAGGGAGAAGATGAAAATCATGAATTCTAATTTTATATTTTTGGAATTTATACTCTACGGTACAATGATATCTTGTATTTATGCAGGTAATATCATACCTTTCTATAAAATTATTAAGTTATATTTTCCAATTATATAAGTAATACATTTTAGCAAAACAAAGTAATTTCTTTTAGGTAACAAGTTACCTTTCGATAAAACAAGCCGTACTTTCAAATAAATATTTGTAATATATTTCACTAAAATAAGTAATTCATTTAGATAAAACAACCAATGCATTTCAAGTAACAAGTAATATATATCTTTCAATAAATCAAATAATACCTTTTTATATAAACATACAGTTCGATACTATAAGCAATACCTTTTGAATATAAGTAATATTTTTTTAATATACAAATATTACTTTTCCATTAACAAATACAAATATACTTCGAGTGGATGCATACCAACGTATGGGGATACACAAGTTCTTGTGTATATACAATTATTCAAATAAATGTAAAATTGCTACATAATAAAGATAATATTTTTTTTTGCCTATACAACAATCATCTTCTCATCCAAGCATGAACCACTCTTTGGTTGGCTTCACGTTCGTGGCTCAGATTGTGCTAACTCACAATCAAATTTGAGAGCTCCAGCACGATGGTCCAAACCGAAGAATGGATTTTTGAAGTGTAACACTGATGCCGCTTTCATTGATGATGATGATAAAACGGGATGGGGTCTTGTTTTGAGGGATGAGAGGGGTGATCTTATTGCATGTAAATCACTTTGGACACATAGAGTGGTGAGGGTTAGAGAAGGAGAGACGATGAGTCTTTTGGAGGCAATGTCTTGAATTCATGAGAGAGGCTTCACGAATGTGGTTTTTTAAATGGATTCCCTTCTCGTGGTTAATGTTATAAATAACAAATTTGAGAACTGTTTAGAGTATGATATCTTGATTGAAGATGGACGTCAGTGGTTGACACAAATCAATTAAGCTTGTTAATTGACTTTATTAGAAGATTAACAAACGAGAATGCTCACAAGTTAGCACAACCATTTTGTTGCATTCTTCCCCAATTGAGTGATTTAGTACGTACAGTATTCAGTTTTTAATTGAATGAGTTTCTTTCTGATAAAAAAAAAAAAGAGAGATAATATTTAAAGATTAGAATAATTAAACAACTAAAATAACACAAAAACTCATGTGAGACCGTCGCACATGTGACGGGTATGTCTTTTTCGGCCATAAGTATGCATTTTTCGGTCATAAGTATGTCTTTTGATAAGTATGCATTTTTCGACCATAAATATACCTTAGAAATCACATACTTATACTTGAAAATCACATATTTATGTCCGAAAATCACATACTTTTGAGCGTCGCATATACGACGGTTGCACAGGAGACTTACTCCTAAAATAATAATGTATGCGTAAAACTAGGAGACGATAAAAAGTCAAGATGTCAACAGCTCGGCGTGTGAAGACTGGCGCTGACGAAGGTTTAGAGGAGATCCACGTGGCGAGTCCTGGGTGATGGAGAACAGCACGTAAAGCTGAGTGAGATTTCTCCCTCTATGTGGGCCCTACTCAACCCCTAATTTAATGTCAGCGACAACGCCGCGATACAAACCTCTCCAATCATATTATGACACGTGGAGGAATTGACACGTCATGATCTCGTCTGCAGCTTTTCTTGGAACGTATTTGTTTCCGAGTTTATCCTGAAAACATTGAGATGAGAGCAAATTTATTGTGGAAAGTCCACGGATCACTAAAATCTTTTTTTTTTTTTTTTTTTGAGAATTGTAAAACTGTTTTTAATAACTCAATTTCAAATTTACATATGTATAATTTAACAATAATGCAATTTATCTAAGTTGAATAAAATGTTTTTCCAATAATATAATTTTATCTACAAACACTACATAATGATTTGTTTGGCCCTAAGATTCTTGTTATTATGTTTTAAAATTATTTCAGTTTATTTACTTAATAAGAACGGCATTTATAGGCCATCGAATTATTTTTACACTTTTATAAGGATACAATGATATGCACCTTTACTAATTAGTAAGTTAAATATGAGAACATATCTGACGTAAAAGTTCGATCAAACTAATGGAGATATTTGGATACATATGTGTTTATCAAAGAATAGAAATTAAAGTTTGTACGGTGAAATAAAGAAGAGAATGTTTTCTGTGTAAATGGTGTATATATGGATCTTAGATTCATATATTTGAGTCGGGTCGAGCCTGATGGTCTTGATCCGATCTGAATCCATACATTTTTTTTTTTGTCCTGATATTTATGTTACGTTAGTCATACTTTTATGTTATATTGGACATACATTTATGTTATATTAGTCATACATTTGTAATATTATTTATACATTTATATCAACATAATCATACATTTATGTAATATATAAAAGGTACATCTAACTTAACTAAAATGTATGACTAATATAACTAAAATGTATGAATGAAAGGTATTAATAGTTGTCTAAAAATATGTTAAGGTATAGTTAAAAACCTAAAATGTATGACTAATTAACATAAATGTATATTAAACATAACATAAATGTACAACATTTGAGAGCGAATTTGGGCGAATTCGTGCACGACCTGGTGGCGCGTATGGATGCGTGCAGGCGCATGACGGAACGTGGTGGATCGGATCGACCCAAATGTACGATTGCAGATCCGTGCAATAGGTGTATATAAATTCTTGTGAATAAAGAATAGTAGATCAAATAGACTTGTCTCAATATAAAATAAATTAAAATTAAAAGTCCGATGACGTGTTTTTCAAAATCTTCTTTTCAAAATCAAGATTTTTAATTCAGCTGCGACTTTGCATATCTATGCTTAAACTTAAACTTCTTATTTTGAATAAGAATATGATAAACCTATAAATTATCAAATATCTTGAGTTGTAAATTAATGAAAAGAAAGGAGAGAAAAGGATCATTTAATGTGAAATGGAAATCGATAAAGGTGGTGATAAACCGTTTTGAGAAGAGAAAAACACATCATTAGTTTTCTTATAGAAGTTTCTGAGTGGGTTTGACTTTAATCAATTAATAAATGAAAAAAAAAAAAGAGAAAAGAAAAAACACCATACCTTTTGGAGATATTGGAATTTATTGTAATTAATATATTGAGTTAATTTCAATTTGATCATGTAAGGTATTTTTCATTTTTTATAATTAAGTATTTATTTTTTAATTTTTGTTCTTTATATTTTAATTTTATCCGATTTCAATCTTTTTTGGTCAGATTTTCAAAATTGTTGATGTGGCTACCGGAATTTGGCTGCCACGTCAGATTTTTCGACGGCCACATCAGCGATTTTGAAAATTCCGACCAAAATGAATTGAAATTGAAAAAATTTAAAATATAGATGATCAAAATTGAAAAACGAATACTTAGATGTTAAAAAATAAAACATACTTTATATACTTGATTAAAATTGAAATTATCCATTAATATATTCATTGAATTTGTTTGATAGATACTACACTTATAAATTATATTAACACAAGTTTTCATTAAAAAATAGACATAAATGTTATTGTGTGTATTATGTTTGATGTAATTTGTCATGTATAATATCTTCAATAAAATACATAGACGTAATAGTCTTCAAGATTTGAATGAACATAAGGAAGAAAAATGGGAGGGTTTGTGCTATGCATACAATTGGGTGAATATAAATAACCAAAAAATAAAAAAAACCCTTTGCGGTCTAGTATTCAATTCACGATTTCGTTTAAATCATTTCATCATCAAATTATTCATTAGAATCGAACCAATTAAACTTTAATTTGTGTTTCGTATAAACACAATCCACATTTAAATTCGAAATTCCTATTGATCATGAAATAGTCTAGCTAGCTAGTTATATATTGGCGGTTTGAATTGAAGAACTATTTTCATTATTCACTAAATTTGATTAAAATTAATAGTAAAAAAATTCAGTATGAGGTTGCTACCGAAAAAAAACTTTATATTAGTTATTGCCCATTTTATATATATATATGTGGTTTGAACTTGTACATATTAGCGGTAATAGTTCCAAATTTCACAAAACAAATGATATCTTGCGAAAATTACTGGCTAGAAAAGACATCTGGTGTTTCACAGATGAGCGAGTCTTGTGTAAAACCATTACAGATCTCATTCCGTAAGATGGGTTGGATCGGGTTGGACATAAGAAATTATGTAATTATTTTCTATGAATTTAGGTAATACTTTTCTATGTATTAGGTAATATATTTGTATTATATAATTTTTTTTGACCTAATATACACAAAAAGTATTACATGTTGCAGAACTCAAGCACGAGGAAGAAAAGCATGAAGGATTCACGTGTTTTTTTTTTGAAAAATCCAACCAATTCGGATCATGTATCTTATATTACAAAACTATTACCTGATATACAAAAATGTATTATTACCTGATACACATTAAAGTATTACATATTTTCTTTTGAGTTGGATTGGTGTGCAACTAGTGCATGGATCTAACTTAGATCTATGCACTTAGATCCATGCACTCGGGTCGGGTTGGGCTGAATCCGACCCGAATCCGCGCATTTTCTTCTTTTTTTTTCCGTGCATTTTTTATTTTTTATTTTTGGCCCTGACCTTTATGTTCTGTTAGTTATACTTTTATGTTATATTAGTCATACCTTTATGTTATATTAGTGATACCCTTATTTCCAGATTTCATACTTTAACCCTAAACCCTAATTTGGCACAAGTTGTAGATATTTACATTTATGTGATATTACTCATACATTTATATGAGATTATTTATACATTTATATCAACATAAACATACATTTATGTAATATATATATAAAAGTACAACTAACATAATTAAAAGGTATGACTAACATAACTAAATGTATGCCTAATATAACTAAAAGGTATGAACGATATTAATATGTTTTTCTAAAAAAAATGCTATGGTACAACTAGCCTTACAAAATGTATGTCTAACATAACTAAAAAGTATGTCTAACACTATTAAGAGGTATACTTAACATAACACTAAATGTATGACTAACATAACTAAAATGTATGTTTAACACAACTAAAAAGTATAGTCATTGTCAACCTGATGGAGATGTAGATGCCAACATTTTCTTTTATTTTGATTTTCTACGTAATTTCTAAGACTTGGTACCCCGCCCATTTTTTAATAGATTTTTTTTTAATGAGCTTGGGAGTGGAAGGAAGATGACTATAAAGATTAGAAAATGTTCGTGATCCGGATTCGAATCCTGATCATCACATAATTTGTATCTTTATGTAATACCATTTGAGCTATATTTAAGATTTTTGAAACTATTTTAGATAATTAATATGACAAATAATCGCAATCTCAGTTCTCTTTCAATTAATTCTACATAATTCTAGTTTATTATTCATCTTTTTTCTCTTTTTGTATCTCATTACTTTCTTTTTATTTAGGCCTTATTGATTTTTCCAATTCCATTTTGTTTCATTGGTTTTTAATCTGAAAGAAATTTATCTGCCTGTTCTGTTGATGTAATTTTACAATCTTTTACATCTAATTATTTTCTTATGTTGTTAGATTGGTCCCACCAACATGTTGTTGCTGAGGTCCAAGAAAGTGAGCCTGGAGAGGCTGCCAAAACATTGTTTATTTTGTTGAGGCCCATATTGATCATGAAGGATACAAGTACAATTATAGAGCCCAACCACTCATTAATGCAAATGCATTTCTTACATAAAATTTATAACAAATTGATTATACATATATAGGATAATTCACCGCTAAATTAAAAAAAACTTTAATTATATCAATCATCAAATGTCAACAAATATCTAAAGAATAAATGAATATTTATTATATTATAAAGTACATATTTTTATTATTATAGTTGCTTTTTTATTTTAATGTGTATATATATACACACACATTAAGCCTAGGAGGGATTATAGGTGTTCAAACAGTTCGAACCAGCGGTGTGGTTCCGGTTTAAACCACCGGTGTGGCCGATTTAAATATCCTTTTAATTTTTTTAAATTAAATTTACATATAAATATTACAATATTCATATATTACAACATAATAATTTTATTTGAGTTGATAATTTGATATAAATGAAAAATTAGAACAACACAACATTACAACTTCAAATATATATATATATATATATATATATATATATAAGATATTAGTACAATTTAAATACAATAAAATACAAATCATATACATAAAAAAATTACAAATTATAATACAAATTAAGAATAATAATCAATACAACTTAAAATGAAAGAGTAAAATAACATAAATACATAATATTATTTACATATAATATAATTTGTTTTATAAAAATAGATAAACTGACGGTTTAACCGCCGGTTCGAATCGCCAATTTGGAATCGCCGGTTAAAGCGCTGGTTCCCGATTTGAAATTATCCCAAACCGTCAAACCACGGTCCATGGTTCCGATTTCGAATCGAAACCGTCAACTGTTTGTAGACCTCTAGTAGGGATTTTTGTTATTGGTGAAGAGCGCAAATGTTAGAAGGGTTCGTTGAAATTGGTATATGGCAATATGCTATTCATATTGTACTTTTATGTGTTCAAATACTAATTTATTTTTAGAACAATTTACAGAAGTGTGATTCTAATTGCACCTCGTTCATCTCCTTACACACCATATTACTTTATACACATCAAAAAAATGCAAAAAGTTAATACTATCCTCTTTACACACCCCATATTTGAACAATACTACCATTATTGTCAAATCCCATTAAAATTAACTTAACAAAAAAGAAAAAGAGAAAATAACGGGAGACTACTAACCGACCACCCTTTCCTTATTGACCCATCATCCTCGTAGGTGCTAGAAAAAATGAATTTGCCACCAAAATCTCGATGGAGTTAGTTCTTATTTTTGTATTCTCGTATTTTTATATATTTCTTCAACAATTAGGGTTTAAAAATATGATTATACATGTTTAAGGTTTAAATTAAATGTTGGGATATTTCAGTAGTTACCTTGATAAGACAAAACACAATAACACAATAAGAAAAGAACAGTTTGCTTAAGGTTTTGATACCTAGTTTCCACATTACATGATCACAAGCTTAACGATACTGAAGGAAAGATCATGTAATGGTTTTCCAAGAGTCTAGGAAAACCAACCTTAGAAGAAGTAAGTACACTTCTAAGGATCAGCATGCTGTAGGGAACAACAAGCTAGAAGAAGTATCCTTAATAAGAAGGAGATAGGATACTGGAGAAGTAGTCAGCAGGTTGTGAGAAAAGCTGTTCTGAAAGAAGAATTCAGAAAGCAAGTTACTGCTGCAAGAAACCAACAGCAGCTGCAAGAACCCATACTTGCAGCAAAGACTATTGAGGTTACAGGACTGGCCGAGGAGACGGGGTCCTTGCTGAAGACCTCAGGCGAGACTGTTGTTCAGACAACACTCTCTGAGGATTAGAAGACCTCTAAAGGGACGGTTGTCAGGATAGTACCCTTAGAGGATGCTCGAGGTGAAACAGAGGTAAGCTGAGGTAACCACTAAGCAGCTAGAGACACCTCATGAGGAGGTTGATGCTGATGCTGCTGCAAGCTCAAAAGAACCTATCTAGGTTACAGAAGCAAAGGTTATTGAGGAAGCTGCGTATGAAAGAGCGGCAAGTAGCTGCTGCAAGAAAGCAGTTGCAGCACTGCAGCAATGTAAGAAAGAACGACATACAACATACTGCAAGGAAGGATACAATAGTACTGTACGAAAACTCTGCAAGAAGGCTTAAAGTTACAGCAGCACGGTGAAGGACAAACTGCTGCAAGCAAACCTAGGATACAATGCGAAGCTTTCTACTCAAACAGTAAACTGAAGAAGTATGCAAGTAAGAATAAATAGAGCCGTTCCAGAGAAGATCAAAGTTGCAGACATGGAGCCAATGCTAAGACGCCACATGGACTGACGCGCCGCGAAAAACTGCAAGCCGCAACAATCGCATTAAATGCAACACAGAGAAAAAGTCAAGAAGCATTTAATGCGACCACAGAGGAGATCTTGAGAGATCGTAGTTCACATTCAAAATGGGAAGTGTCTTCCTTCAACGGATACTTTCCCCAACGGATATACTCTCAAGATGTATAAATAGAAGGTGTGGCTGATTGAAGAATTTGCTGGACAAAGTTGAGGGGAAACTCACATATCATCCAAAGCCTTTTAAGCTTTCACATGTTCAGCCACTCAACCTTCTAGAAGCAGTCTACAACAACAAATGAGCTACCCAAGATCAAGACTGCTTCTCACCAGTTGAAGATTTATTTTCTTTTTAACCTTTGTCCTGTGTGGTTAGGTTGTTTTAGGTGTCAAACAGTTGATAGGAGAAATCCTTGCTGTTTGTATAGTTGTCTAAGTGTTAGACAACTTCCCTGTGTAGGAGTGTGGAATCCTGTGTGGGTTAGCCTTTAGAGTTCGTAGGAGCTGTGTGAACACTGGACTCTAGTAGGTGGTTAACTTTGTAAGTTGATAGATTGTTAGGAGTGTCTTGTAAATCAATCTTGCTTAACGAAGTTCCTGCTCGAGATAGCAGTAGAGTGAACGTAGAAGGGTTACACCACTTTCGAACCACTATAAGCCATAAGTGTTTTATCGCTTTCTTATCTGCGCTTTATCGTTTATATTTATCTTTGTCATAAGCATAAAACGTTTTGAAAAGGCTCATATTTGAGAAAACCAACCTTGTATCTTAAAACCTTTATTTTTCCACTGCGTATAAAACTCTAGGTTACAGCATGCAGCACTGCATCCAAGTGCTGTAAGCAATAACTGACTGGCTCTGTAAGTTTAAATAACTTGCAGAACAGTAAAGTTTTAGCAGATTTTCAAAATCGACCAAGGTTCATTCACCCCCCTCTGAACCTCGGACACCACTTGGGACCCAACATTAAATATGAATGATTTTTTGGTGTTTTTGATGTATGAGAATAATTGATAGTTCGTCATTTTTTTGCCAAATACTACCAAACTAATTCAATTTCAAACTAAGAATAAAATTTTGACCCTTCTTTATAAATTACCTACCAGTGATATTTTGGCTCTGGTCTGTAAGAAATACTACTTGTCACGAATCTAATCAAGAAATGCACCAACACTCTTAGCACAAAACACATGCACTAAAAAACCCTAAAACTGATATGAAGAAGAACACAAAATGAGCAAGAAATCAACGATCAAACACTAGGATTTTAGAGTGGTTCGGCTTAACAAATGCCTACGTCCACTTGAGTATGCTTCACTAATCAATCAAACGAGAAACAATCATTTTACAAAGAATTGAAAGAAACACCAAACTGGAAACCCTAAGCCAATACACTCTGTTCTCAGCTGATTTTCTCTCTCTATAATGATTGATATCTCATCTAATCTACTAATGAAATATACTCTGATATATATAGAATCCAACGCAGCAAACCGCGTCTAAATCCGTTGAGAATCCAACGAGATATGAGCTCAAGAAAACTGCTACTTGAAACTGAAAAACGATCCTACAAAACAAAGAGTTAGCAAAAAAACTGAAATAACCAACTTGAAATCGCGTTTTCATAACGCGACTCTTTAGGTATAAAATGCGACTCTTCCTATACTTAGCCAAATTTTGTTTAGCTTTTTTCCTTCTTTATTTTATGCAAGAATGACTTTTATACTTCATGCTATCTTCACAAATCTCCACCTTAGCATGAAGTTAATTCAACTTAATCCACACTCTTCAAGTCACATTTGTTACTAACTTTCCTCTTAGCCCCATAAGCTCCATACAAAGTTTGAATTTTGCAGTTGGCAATGCCTTAGTAAGAGCATCAACATGATTCTCCTCAGTTGCAATTTTGCTGACCTTTATTTCTTCTTTCTTCACTATATCTCTTACATAATAGAGCTTTACATCAATGTGTTTTGTCCTCTCATGATAGCCCTGATGTTTTGATAGATGTATTGCACTATTGTTGTCACAAAACACTGAAACACACCCTTGAATTATCCCAAATTCAGATAAGATTCCCTTCAACCACAAAGCTTCCTTGATTGCTTCTATTAGAGCTATGAACTCTGATTCTGTAGTTGAAAGAGCTACCACTGATTGTTGAGTTGACTTCCAACTTATAGTGTACTAAATAGAGTAAACACATAACCTGTTAAGGACTTTCTATTGTCCAAATTACCAGCATAATCAGCATCCACAAAACCAACTATAGGTGATCTTGTGTCTGTCATTCTTCTAAACCTCAGACCCATGTCAACTGATTCATTAACATATCTGAAAACATATTTTACTGCTTCCCAATGAGCTATTCCTGGACTAGCCATATATCTACTGACTAAACTCATGGCATGAACAAGATCTGGTCTACAGCAGACCATGACATACATTAAGTTACCAACAACATTTGCATAGGGTATCACACTCATTTTCTGCTCATCTATCTTTGAACTAGGACACTGATCCTTTGATAATTTCAGATGTTGACCAATAGGAATTGCAGTACACTTGCTTTGATTCATTTGATACTGCAATAGAACCTTCTTCAAATAAGTGCCAAGATCAAGAAACACTTCATTGTCTTTTCTGTCCCTTAAGATATTCATCCCCAAAATCCTTTTAGCTTCACCTAAGTCCTTCATTTCAAACTCAAAATTAAGTAAGCTTTTGATTTTATGCAAGTTAGTCAATGAATCAGTAGCAATTAACATATAATCAACATACAATAACAAGTAAGTGACAGAATTGTTAGAATCAAATTTGAAATAAACACAACTATCATACATGCTTTTAATGACCTTAATCCTCTTCATAAACTTATCAAACCTGAGATACCATTGTCTTGGTGATTGCTTCAAACCGTAGAGAGATTTCTTCAGTAAACAAGCCTTCTTTTCACCATTTTTGACTGGCAAGCCTTCTGGTATCTCCATGTAAATTTTCTCCTTTAGTTCTCCATGTAAGAAGGCTGTAGTTACATCCATTTGATGTAATTCCAGATCATATTGAGCAACCAAGGCAAGAAGTATCCTGATAGAGCAATGCTTCACCACTGGAGAGAATATTTTAGTGTAATCAATACCTTCTCTTTGAGTGAATCTCCTAGCTACCAATCTAGCCTTGAACCTCACTTTATCATTTTTGAAAGCTTCAATCTTTTTCTTGAAGATCTATTTGCATCCCACTAACTTTTGATTCTCTGGCCTATCAACCACAATCCAAGTTTTATTCTTTTCAAGTGAATTGAGTTCCTCATGAATTGCAGATTGCCATTTCATCTTTTCTTTGCAAGTTACAACTTCTTTGTATTTCCTTGGTTCTTGGTATTCTACATCATTGGCTGCAAGAAGAGCAAAAGAAATTGAGTTAGCTTGATCAAACCTTAGGGGTGGTTTTACTAACCTCTTGGTCCTATCTCTGACTAGTTGGCAGTTAGTAAGAGTTTGATCTTCTAAATTTTTATCTTCACTTTCTTCTATATCAGTGTCTTCTCGTTGCACTTCATGATCTGAACTTGAGATAGAGTCCTTTGGCTCCACCTCAAGCTGTGACTTCTCATTTTCTTTGTTTGATTGATATCTGATTTCCTCATTGTTCAAAGACATACAAGTTTCATCAAAGGACACATCTCTAAATATAATATATTTTTGATTTTCTTCCTCTATACACCACAACTTGTAGCCTTTAACCCCAGTTGGATATCCAAGAAAGACACATCTTAAGGCTCTTGACTCCAACTTATCTTGCTTAGCATGAGCAAAAGCCAGGCTACCAAACACTTTTAATCTTGAGTAGTCAGCCATCTTGCCATTCCACATTTCCTCAGGTGTTTTAAAACTGATTGCTGAGGATGGAGATCTGTTAATCAAGTGTGAAGCTGTTGTAACAGCTTCTCCCAAAATACTTTTACTGAAACCTGAGCTTATCAACATGCATCTGACTCTTTCTAGAAGAGTTTGATTCATCCTCTCTGCCAATCCATTTTGCTGAGGAGTATAAGAATTGGTCTTGTGTCTAGATATGCCTCTTTCTTTACAAAATGAATTGAATTCATTTGACACAAACTCTAGACCATTATCAGTTCTAACATACTTGAGCTTCTTTCCAGTTTGATTTTCTACTTCAACAAGCCATTCTTTGAATCTTTGAAAAGTTTCATCCTTACTTTTAAGAATCTTCACCCAAACTTTCCTTGAATAATCATCAATGATGGATAGAAAATACCTTCCTCCGTTCTTAGTTTGAGTCTTAGCTGGCCCCCATAGATCTGAGTGGACATAATCAAGAATCCCTTGTGTTGAATGAGTTCCAGATGAGAATTTTAGCCTCTTTGCTTTACCCAATACACAGTGATCACAAAACTCCAAGCTGGAGATGCTATCTTTGCCAAAAGCCTGCTATTTCTGGAGCTCTTGCAAACCTTTTATACTGATGTGGGCTAGCCTCCTATGCTATATCATAGTTCTATCCATTTTCTTGATAAGCACTTCCAACATTAGTGACTCCCTCTAGATAGTATAGATCATGCTTCTTTGACCCTTCCATCACCAATCTAGATCCCTTCATCACTTGATCGCTAGATTCCCACAGACGGCGCCACTTGTCACGAATCCAATCAAGAAATGCACCAACACTCTTAGCACAAAACACATGCACTAAAAAACCCTAAAACCGATATAAAGAAGAACACAAAATGAATAAGAAATCAATGATCAAACACCAGGATTTTAGAGTGGTTCGGCTTAACAAATGTCTACGTCCACTTGAGTATGCTTCACTAATCAATCAAATGAGAAACAATCGTTTTATAAAGAATTGAAAGAAACACCAAACTGGAAATCCTAAGCTAATACACTCTGTTCTCAGCTGATTTTCTCTCTCTATAATGATTGATATCTCATCTAATCTACTAATGAAATATACTCTGATATATATAGAATCCAACGCAGCAAACCGCGCCTAAATCCGTTGAGAATCCAGCGAGATATGAGCTCAAGAAAACTGCTACTTGAAACTGAAAAACGATCCTGCAAAACAAAGTGTTAGCAAAATAATTGAAATAACCAACTTGAAATCACGTTTTCATAACACGACTCTTTAAGTATTAAATGCTACTATTCCTATATTTAACCAAATTTTGTTCAGCTTATTTCCTTCTTTATTTTATGCAAGAATGGCTTTTATACTTCATGCCATCTTCACACTACTCAAGTTCAACGGCTAAAGCTTGACATTTATGCACGAGTTCGGTGCTTATCTATTGAAATAATGAAATGATTTTGGTACTTCTCTGTCAAAATATTGAAACAATTTTGGTAGTTTATCTACCAAAATGTTGAAACAATTCCCACACTTATTTGTTCATGAAACTACTGAAATAGTTTTAGCATATAATTACTTAAACAATGAACTTATTTTGATATTTAACCATCGAAATATTTGTTTATTTTTTTGTCCTTCAGTTCTTAAATCATTGGTTTAATGCGTATATTATTTCTACCTGAAAACTTTTTCGTCATGAGCCAACTGCATCAAATTGAATAAGAAATGGTTGAGAAAGATTATAGGCAACAAATTTAGTTTCATATAAGGAGATGTTGGATTCACTAACAAAGTCAGATGTGAGTATATATAATTTCTTGTCACCTATTGTCAATTAAATTAGAAAATTAGTGTACTTTAAATGTTATGGTTGACTAGAATCCCTATGCATCTGTTCGTCATATCATCAAGTATGTGATTGCATTTTATCATGAGTGAATTAGATCATTTGAGATTCTGGAGCCTTACATTCTGATTATGTTTTGGGACAATTCAGGTATATTCAAATTATTTCTTTAGCTTCGCTTAGTCTAGTTGATGTAAGAAGTGGTGATATGTCTTATCGATATCGAGATTAATGGGCAAAAGCTCTTGAAAGCTACTTCAGAACATGAGATAACCATGTATTATCTGGGCACAAACTGGCTAGCTAACCTCGGCATGACAGTTTGCACTTGGTTATATTACTTGGTATCAGAGGCGCTCATGCTCAATTATCTAGAATCCTATTAGATGAGCTACTAGAGAACGTCGAGCAACTACTATTGATATTGTTTGTGATTTGCTTCACAACCCCTTGCGTATGTGGAAAACACTTGACCCAGTGCTTACATTAAACTTTGTCATGATATATGTGGAGTTGGCGTACACAATATTAGGAGGTCAAAGGCTTGATTATGATGTCTTTCCTATCACCATGATTAACCAAACCCGTCTATAATTAGGAGTGGTAGGAGGGATAGTAGGTCGTTTGAGACTTTTGACTATTAAATTTGTTTCTTTGTTAAACTACTTATGTTCTAGACATGTTTAATAAATTCTAGTACGTATTTCCTAGTATATACCTTTTTATATATGTATATACTGAAATGTTTAGATAATTTTGTCACTTATTTGCTGAACCTTTTAGTGGATTTTTTATGTATATGTCAAAAAATTTAGTGAATTACATTAAATATTTGCTAAAATTTTTAGTGGATTTCGTTATGTATATGTCAAAGATTTTAATGAATTTCATTACATATTTACAAAAAAGAATTAGTGGATTTTGTTATATACTTGCTGAAAGATTTAGTTAATTTCAGTAAGTCCATGCAAAAAATTTGAGTAAATTTTGTTATGTATTTGCTGAAACTTTTTGTGAATTTCGTTACACATTGCTATAACAAAATATTAAGATAGAATAATCATGATCCATTAAGTACATTACAAGAAAGAAAACTAACTAAATATCATTAAGATAGATTAATCATGATCCATTAAGGTACGTTATAAGAAAGAAAAAAAAATTGAAAATCATCCATGTTGATCATCTCATTAAGATACAAACACAATCTATTAATCACTCAAGTTGATCGTCACATTTCATTCAACCACTTAGATTCTATTGTATATTTTTTTATTGTGTGAATAACATATCCCATCCTAAAATACATGGATGATGACATCCATACCACATGCTAATAATAGGGGTAGCGGTGAACCTGGACTCAAGAGAACCTATAGAAAAACATATTCGTATAACTTAGAAGAAATATATTACCAGCTATTTAAAGAAATCTATAAGTAAGTGAATCTCGACATAATGCATTTTTTCAATAAGTTCTATACAAGCACACTTTATATCAACTGCAACGACGGTTCTGAGAGAGAGGATGATGTGGGAAATATACGGTGACAAGTGTACCAAAGTTATTTATAAGTAGATACAACCAAGTAGGTCATCTCTAGTACATGAACCATAATTTAAGTGAAATTTTTTTGATAAGATATCTTTGACTGATTGTGACTTTTTGAGAAATTAACAATATGTTGTTCATCAACAAGTGTTAGTCGTCCAAAAAATGAGCGATCGTTAAGATAATGCCAATGGAGTGATTATGACACCCACATATTACACTTAATTAGTGATCACTGGTCTTCAGTTGATATTTTTATAGCTCTTGAACAAAACAGACACTCGCATTTCTTTATACCAACATCCTCTGGACTCATTTGAGTTCATTTCATCTATCTCAAAATCCTAATTTTTTTAAATTCTCACAACATTTTCCACCTTCTTTTATCTTAGACACAATATTTTTGTAACATTCAAATGCTAAAAATAATTGAGTACGCCTCCCACTATCACCACTATCTGATTGTGTAATCATTACAACTATGACAATCAATCTTGCAACAATGTGGACCCAATTTATTAATGTTTGATGAGATTGAAATATCCGATTAGTAGTAAATTCATCCATGAAATTTGTAGCAATCTAAGAATAAATGTGATTTGTAACATTATGTTTGCTAGAAAGTGTGTATGTGATTCGTAACATTATGTTCAATCGCTAGAAAGTATCTTTGCTGTTAGGAAATTATTCTTTACATTTTGATGATACAAAACACAACTGTAATAGGAAAATAGAGTATCCTATTTTTCACATTGTTTGTGAAATTAGACTAACATTTGAGTCTAGAAGATAGGTTGAAGAATGATGGAAATCAAGACACAGTAGCTGAAAGATCAAGTGAGGAACTGCCGTAAGCTGTAAGAAGACCGCTACTATAAGCTAGAAAAGATACAACACAGAAGAACTGTAAGCAGTAAAATACAACAAAGACACTGCTATAAGTTGTATTACTATAAGAAGTAAGGATTCATTAGTAAAACAACAAGCTTTATTACTACGTCAAGATTGTAGAAAGAATGTGCTGCATTCTACAAAGACAAAGACACAAGAAGAATGAAATGCTGAAGTTATAACATCAATGTAGTATGAGGAAGATCAACTAAGGTCCAAGAATCAAACACTCTAAAACTAGCTAGTAGAGATAAGTTGATTAAAGTAGTACTAAGAGCCAATAAGCAACAGACATGTGGCTTGACCGGCCATAGAAACCTGCAACCTAGTACAACTGCATTTAATAGCCTAGAGTGCAAGACAATGAAAATTTAATGCAAGCCTTTGGAGGCAATTAATGCAAGCTCTACAAATTTAGAAGACGATTCAAATTCAAAGGAGAATGCCTTCTTCAATGGGCATAATCTTTCACCTATAAATAGAGGAAGAGTCGTCTGAAATGAAAAATGAAACTACAATTCTATAAGGTCAAGTGAGAAAACTCTCAAAGTTCTAAGTGCCCTCAAAGCAACAAGTTTTTATCATTCAACCTCAAGAAGTAGTCAAACATTTGGTCTAAAGTTTCAGAAACCCAAAGACTGCTTCAAGCACCAGTTGAAGAAAAACCCCCATATAATTTTACCACAGTTCTGTGTCTTAAGTTGTTTTAGGTATCCTCAGTTAATAGAAAATTGTTCCTTACTAAGTGTTTAGTCAAGAAGTTTGGCAATAACTCTATGTGAGTTAGAGTGATCCTATGTGGGTCAGCCTTTGAGACTTGAGTAACCTGTGTGGAAGTTAAGTCTTAGGAGGTGCAACTTTGTTAGGTTAAATGTTTGTAAGGTCGAGTCTTGTAAATCAAACTTACTTAACGAAGTTCCTCCTTGTGAAAAAATAGAGTGGACGTAGAAGGATTACACCACATTCAAACCACACTATAAGACTTTTGTGTGTTCTTTCTATTTTTTCTATATATGTTGCTCTTATCTTGTTGTATTTATATTTTGTCATTATGCATAAAAGATCTTATCAAAGTTCATATTTCAAAAGGTTTTCAAAAGAAACTTTGTCCTAAAAAATTTACATTCTGCTGCAAAGAACTCTGAGTTACAGTGAACAACATTGCATTCTAGTACTGTAAGCTGAACTACATGCGATGTAAGCTATCTAGGTTACAGTGCAGTAAGTTTGAAAAAGTTTGAAAAATCGATAGATGTTCATTCACCCCCTCTGAACCTTTGTACCACTTGGGGACCAACATTTGCTTTCTATTGATAGAAACACATATAATATCTATCTAATACACACACACACACAGACACTATATACTATTATAAAAGTGTCTTAGTTTCGACTAATTTTTGAAATACCTATTATATCTTTAATGAATTTTAAAAATCAAGGATACCTAGGTAATTACATAAATACTAGATAAGTACAGTAATAAATAAGAATAACAATAAATAAATAAAATATAAATACGAAGCCTAATTATAGACCTAAATACAATGTAAATTATAAACCATATATCAGTTGGATATCCCTTCATCTACATGAGTGCAAGAATTTTATTGAGCTATGAAAAAATTCTGAACTATGACATCTTACACTTCAAGTTTTTCGTTTGAAAGATTTATGAGGTATAAATCTGAGGCTTCAGGTACTTTATGTTGTTTGTTTGATCAAGATCTTGACAACTACAAAATCAAAGTTTCATGAACCTGCTCAACAAATTGTCGATGAGAGGCTTGGCTGTATAAGTGAGGTTTCAAAGCTCTATGAACATAAGTTTTGAAGGCATAAGTATTTGGATAGAGGAAATTTTAATTGTGAACAATCTTTAATTTTGTCAAAGCAATTCAATACAATAATTATTAATTTACTATCATACTCTATGTTAGTGTTTATTGCGTAATAGATTAGATTGGTTCTTTCATGACATGTTCTTGGTTACCAAATTTTATCATTTTTTTAAAACAAATTCTCTTTTCTAAACCCATAGTTCTTTTGAAACAAATGAAGTATTAAGATTTTTAGCAAAACAAAATGTGTGTATTGTTGAATTAATTAATTAATTTGTAATCTCATTTAGAAGGTACATGAATAACTATGGAAGATGAATAATTAGATCCTTTTGTATTATTGTACTGTAGAGTCTTTCATACAACACTATATATATGAGTCTCTTTTGTAATCCAAGCATCAAGGAAAATAATGAGCTATAGCTAGTCAAACAAATTCCAACAATATACAAATCTTCTTCTAAGTCCAACAAATTTAACAACTAGAGCCATCAAAATCAAGTGCCTATAATTGAAGGAGTGTTATGACTATTGGAGTAGTCACTTTGGATTTATGGGATGTGATCAGCAATGAAGAATATGACATAGAGTAAGACGATGCACGAGTTGATAGGATCACTTCTTGTACATGAGCAAAGAACCAATCGCCAAGCCAATCAATCAACCGATCAAGCTCTTCAGTCTAGGTAGGTTCCAAAAACAAGTTCGGGCAACCATGAAAAATATAAAAGAGGTTCATTTAATTAAAGTGTGTGAAGGTTGGACATTCGAAAAAATGCACAAATTCCCATTTCCATAAACATCAAGGTAAGCAAAAACACTACTGGAGCTTATCCATTCCAACATTTGTGGCCCGATGCAAGCTTCAACTCCAGGTGACAAAAGATATTTTATTCTCTAATGACTTTACAAAGATGATGTGGATTTACCTTTTCAACCAAAAATCTGAGGCGTATTTCATTTTCTTGCAATTTAAAGATATAACAATTTTCTTATCCATTCCTTAAGAACTAATCGTGGAGGCGAATTCCTCTACAACCCATATTGCAAAAATAGTGAAATTAAGAGGTAACTAACTATAAGTTGAACACTGCAACAAAACTGTGTGACCAAAAGAAAGAATGATAAGAAGATGACAAGAAGCATGTTAAAAGGCAAATGAATTCCAAACTTATATTGGGGAGAAGTTATACATATTACCATATATATTTTAAACCAATCTCTAACAAAGGTTGTCGAGAATAATACTCCATTTGAGGCTTGGCACAAGAAGAAATCGTTTGTTAATCATTATAAAATGTTAGCAGCATTGCTTATACATTTATTCCATTTCAAAGTCATGGAAAATTTGATGAGAAAGGCTAAAAAATATCATCTTTTTATTTCATCGACCTTATAAATTGTTTCACGTAATGTGATTTTTGATGAAGTTGCAACTTGGGATTGTAAATAAAATCAAGTTGTGGAATCTATAAGTTATCATGATCATTTGATATCTCAAGCTGGTCCTTCTTAAATCCAAATTGATGGTGGTCAAAGAAGTGAAAAATTGGATGACGAAAGTCCTCCAAGAAAGACTTGTCTACTAAGGAAATCAATGAGTTTTGTGAATTTTGTTTATTCTTAGTTAAACCTCAAACCTTTGATGAAGCATCAAAATATGAGCAATGGACTAAATCCATGAATGAAGTAAAGTCTTCCACTGAGAAGAACAAAACTTGGGAGCTTGTTGATTTTCAAAAAGGAAAGAAAGCTATTGGATGAAATGAGTCTTCAAAATCAAGTTTGACAAGAATGGGAGAACTAAAAAATATAAAGCTCGAATTGTTGAAAAATGGTATGCTCAACAATTCGAAATTAACTTCATAGAAAAATTTACTTCGGTTGCAAGAATCAAGATCATTCCAACAGTTCTTGCCTTAACAACTCACTTAGAACTACGAGTCTATCAACTTGATGTTATATTGACATTTTTCAATGGAGAATTAAAGATGAAGTCTACCTCGAGTAGCCCGAAAGATTCAAAGTGAAAGGCAAAGATGACAAAGTTGGTTGATTAAAGAAATCATTATATGGCTTGAAGTAAGGTCTGTGAGCTTGAAACAACAAAATCAGCAACTATTTCTGTGAATTGGCTTTCATTGCAGCTTGAGTGAATCATCTCTCTACGTGAAAAGTATTGGTAATGATTTTTGTGGTATGCTTGTACGTGGATGATCTTATCTACTTTGATACAAATGCAAGCATAGTCGAAGTTTTCAAGAAGAAAATGATGGAGAAATATGAGATGACAGACTTAGGACTCATGCAATATTTTTTGGGAATTCATGTGAATCAAAATCTGGGAAGAATTTTCTTATATCAAAAGTAGTATATTGACTTCTCAAGAAATTCAACATAAGTCAATGCAAGCAAATCTCCACACCAATGGCTTTGAATGATAAATTGCAAGTTCATGATGATGTTGAAAAAACAGACACAAATAATTAAAACATTGAGTTTAAGAAGGAAAATAATTTCAAGTTTGTTGGTTACACCGACAGTGATTGGGCTGGATCACAAGATGATAAAAAAGCACTTCTGGGTTTTTTTCCTTGGGAAGAATATCATTTCAAGAAGTTGAAGAAAACAAAAATCTGTTGCATCATCATCTGCAGAAGTCGAATGCGAAAGCCATAGACGCGACATGTGAAGCAGTTCCGTTGAGAAGAATTTTGAAGGAGTTGAACTGTGAGCAAAATGAGTAAACCACAATACATTATGACAATATGCATGCAATTGCAATGATTAAAAATCCAAATTTTCATGCTAGGTCTAAACACATAGAGCGTCATCATCACTTCATCTGGGAGTCAGTGAATCGAGGAGAAATTTGCTTGGAGTTCATCAACACTAATGATCAACTAGCTAACTTTTTGACAAATTCAAGAAACAACTCAAGATTACAAATTAACAAGGGGTGTTAAAATAATTGATTTGTAATCTCATCTAGAAGGTACATGAATGACCATCAGAGTAGAGTGTCAAGTTAATAATTAGATTCTTTTGTATTCTTGTACTCTAGAGTCTTTCATTGAACACTATATGTAGGAGTCTCTTTTGTAATCCAAGCATCAAGGAAAAAGGTGAGTTGTAGCTCTTAAACAAATTTCAGCAATATAAAAATCTTCTTCTAAGTCCATCATACTTCCGCACCCAACATGTATATATATAGTTACATGGAATATTTGAAGTTGTAAATATAATAAATATACATTGAATCCTAGTTATCTAGTTTATGTTTTTGACTCACTAAGATGAACTTTGTTACTCCATATTTATATTAATGTAGTTTAAAGTTAGATCTTTAGTAGATTTTAGTTATTGACTGAATTTTTTAAAGTAGCAACAATCTAGATCGTCGTTTTTTTCGTTCAAATTTGTTAATTATTCTCTGGAAAATTTTGATTATAATTGGTATCAATTGTTGACAATGTGTCATTATGGCTTGTGCATACCTCAAATAAAACTTAAATAACAAGAGATCTCAATTCCTAGAAAGGATGTAGTGTACATGGTAGACAATTGGATTTTTATAAATCGTTTGCAAAGAGACTATTTGATAAAAGTCAATAATAAAGTTCGTACAAATATTGATATCATGAACATGCACTTATTATCTTGCAAAAGAATCTTCTTATATCCTTCAGCTTCAATCTATATTAACAATGACCACAAAGATTTAAGGTAAATTTTGGAAGCAAATTTATCTGTGTTGTTCATATCTCCTATCTCCAGTGACGGATCCATAATTTTGAAAATGGGGGTACCATTAATAGATAATTGAAGAAAAAAATTCACATACACATTATTTCATTTTTAAAGTCATGCAAATAAATAAGATATTACATAAAATTCAAATGAAAGTTGCAAATTCATCTTCCTCAACTAACTATATACTACAAATACTTGCAAAACCTGATTCCATTTTGTTTTCTTATAAATTGCATTGAGGGGAGTCAAATGATTGACCCTTGAAACACCTGATTCCATTATATTTTCTTGAGTAAGGAGAATTGAATGATTTAGATGAAGAAGACTCACTATTGGAATAAGTTTCATATCTCTAGTGAATAACAAGTCCCTAAAATTTCGGGTTTTTAAGCATAGATTATAGAAGATTAGGTTACTTTCTCATTGCTTTAGTTTTTTTTATTGATTTAACAACATTATTCATCATTTCCTAATCAAATTAGTAGTAAATTATAAATATACAATCATATAAAAAGAAATAACTCAAATACTATAACAAATCCACAATTATGATAATCACAACCCATAATTTAATAAAAACAAAAAGAAATAAAGAAAAATTAACTATGACTATGAAATCTGAAGTTGCATCTCTGTTCCCTCAATCAAATGACCAAATTATATATTAAGACTAAAAATAATATATTTACAATTTTTGTAAATATAAAATAGATGTGTACCCCAATGTCCCACGCTGGAACCGCCAGTGCCTATCTGTTTCATGTATTGTGCATCACTTAAAAGTGTTATTTATTTTTGTTTACAGAGATAAGAATTGAGATGGTGCTTTTGCGAGTATCAGATGTAGGAAGGTAAGTTTATTGTTCTAAAAGCTTTATCTTATGAGCTAACATGTCTTTATAGAGAAGATAGTAAACATGTCTTTCATTTGCTTTTGCTATTGTATTTAATATTCATATGTTGGCTAAAAATGTCTTTCTTTTCCACTTGAGGTCCAAATATATGAGAAGACCTCTCTTTATATCCTCTACCTATCACGATTGAGGAACGGTTTTCCTAAAGAAAATTAGGTGTGCGTTTTGAAAACAATTCACCTATTGCTTTTCAGGTTGCCTGTTTATACCAATAGTTTGCATATGTTATATCCTCAGATTTGGAAGAGGTGAGTACTGGCTCTGAGTTATATGGTAATTTTCGTTCTCTCTTTATGCTTTAGTAGTGTGTAACTTTAAATTTGGGTAGTCATTATCTCATCATTTGGAATCATCGCTCAGTCAAGTAATTGTTTTGTCTGACATTTTCCTGGTCTAGCTAGATTAAATTAATCTTTAGGAGTATTTATTTGTTGCTATTAGGTGATGACGAATTCTTGCAACAATAGTGCGGAGGTATTCATGTTAGGCAAATCAATGGCTTGAAGAAAAATATTGTCTAAATTAATGTATAATTATGTTCTAAACATCAGATTCTATGACAAGACAGTTTATAAGTGAATGAATTCTTAATATGTTAAGTTTACGTTGACTTGGTCTATGTTGAGCATTGATGCATTGACTATATTGATTCTAAAACTGATAATAGTTATGTTTTGTATATTAACAACAATAACCAAGGTGATTTTCATTTCAACAAAGCAACACATCAAACTTTAAGAAGATTTTGAGCTAGGCTTTCTTTTCAATTGTCCAATATTGTCATAACCACAAAGCAAGTCCTCAAACAAATTCACATGTTGTATTTGTCAGAAAGCCCATAAAACTATCTCACTTTCGGTGTTTATCTATGAACCCATTTTAATAATATTTGAAATTTATTTTAATTGATAATGTGATGCTAGAGTTTATATATTATATAGTTTATATTTTGTGAAGAATATGTGGAATTGTAAATGATCTAATTTTTATTTTAAATCTTTCTTAAAGAATAGTTAACAAAAATGTCTACATTTTGTCATCAACTTATAAATGTATACCATCAAAGCAAACGTGAAAGGGAAAAGAAAAAAATACTGAAACTAAAATTCTACTGAAAAGAAAGAATGCAGAGATCGAGTCCAAAAAAGTAAGCAAATTCGTGATACAAATTGTGAGTAACGTCTTTTATTCAATACATAGTATATTAATGAAATTATTAGTTACACAAATTTCATCATTTATCTTTTTTTCCTTCAATACATAGTATATTAAAGAAAGTATTAGTTACCAATATTTTTTTTTGTCTTTACGTTCTTTAATTTGTGAATCTATTTGTTCAAAGATACATATATTGAAAAACATGTTCAATTGCATTTATTGTTACAACAATGGAAGAGTAAGACTAGCATTAACTAAAGTTCTAGATCAACTAAATGATTTGTATACTTCAAATTAAGAAGAAACCATTGCTGAAAGCTTTCAAAAAACAATATTAGCACTCAAGATACTCTAATCGAAATCGATATTTTTTTATATGGGTAAAATGTGCCGGCCTCCCTTGTGATTTGGAAATGTTGTGTTGGTTCCTCCTTTGTTAAAAGAATGACAACATTTACACTTGTGAATGAATAAGTCTACACTTAACAAGAGTGTGCATCACTCGCCTCATGTGCGAATTGTATTGGATTTTGCACACTTTTTGACTGTGTATTGACTATAATATGCTTTACATTGTGTATAGATGCTATCCATTGATTTATCTCTCTTTTCAATCCAAGTTTTCTACTTTTTTGTATTTAAGTATTTTAGTTATTTTATTTATTATTACTATTTATGTGTAATATTTTATTTCATATTGTAAATTTTGTAAATCTTTAGTTTATTTATTTCACATTGTAAATTTTGGTATTTTGTTTATGTGTAATATTTATTTCATATTTTAAAATTATTCTTTATACTTCTATGAATATTTTGCAACCTTAATTTAAAAATGAATTTTATGCTCAAAATACTTACTTTGATTTAATTTTATTTAAAAAATTTGTATACATATAATATATTTCTCATTAAATTTCAAAAATCATAAAATAAAATTTAGAATTTAAATTATTTAGAAAAATAAAATTCAAAGATTGTTCATATCTTTGAAAATTTTAATTAAATCAAATTTTTTTGGAAATTATCAAATAAACAAATAGTAAATTTACTAACAAAGTATGAAAATTTACAAGATATATATATATATATATATATATATATATTGTGAAATGAATTTTTTTAATAAATCTAAAATTTCATAATTAAATTGAAATATGTAGATGGTTAATATATTCAAAAGAATCCAATTATGATTTGAAAATTTATTTAAAACTTATCATGATAAAAAATAAAAAAATGATACAAGCATTAAAAAATTATCTAGAATATTAAGGAATAATTTTGAAAAATTAAAAATCAAAATAAAACTATTATGATTTTTAAAATAATAATAAAAATACAACTAAAATATGAAGATTAAAAATAAATACAAAATTACATACAAGACATATATTCAAAATAAACAAATACAAAAAAATAAATAATATTTTAAATATTAATCTGAAAAATTAATCTAAAACTTCAAAATAAAAAGGAAAATATGAATATTGTTAATATAATTAAAAAATCAAACTAAATCTCAAATATTTTAAAATCTTATGATTATAGAGTATAATATAATTTCAATTTATTTGAAAAATTATTTTTGAAGTTATTTTAATATTTCTTTAAATGTTTTTTTGTTGATCCCAAGTGACGTAGAGGTTTAGAGGGGGTGAATGAACCTTTATTGAGTTTTGAATATCTTTCGAACTTGCAATACTGTATTCTATAATAGAATACAATGGAGAATACAATATAACTTATTGGGCTAGAATACAACGCAACTTGTTGTACCAGAGTTCTTTTTGCAACGGAAACTTTAAAACTTGATAGAGTTTCTTTTGAAAACCTTTTCTAAAATATGAATTTTAGCAACACTTGAATGCAATATGATATGTTATAGAATGTAGTAAGATATAAAAATAGAGATGCTAAAATAGAAAGATAAACACGCAAGATTTATAGTGGTTCGAAGGTGGTGTAATCCTTCTACATTCACTCTACTCCTTCTTTATGGAGGAACTTCATTAAACACATTTGATTTATAGGACTCGACCTTACAAACTATCAACCTAACAAGTTTCACCTACTAAAATTCAGCTTCCACAAAGGTTGCTTGAATCAAATAGGCTGACCCATACAAGATCCTAAACTCACAAAGAGTTATTACCTTAAACTCCTAATGCTAAACACTCATCAATGATCTAAATCCTGTCAACTGAGGATACCACTAAAAAAACTTAAGCATACACCACAAAGGTTAAAAGTATATGAGTTTTCTTTTGGTGCTTAAAGCAGCCTTGATGAATTTTGAGCTTGAATGCTTCTAAGGCTTGACGGCTTCTTTTAGAGGTTGAGTGACTGAAAACTAGGAGTGTTGAGAGCTTGAGAGTTTATTCTTGCTTGAAAATGAGTGTTTAGTTTTCCAGTAGTTGTTTTAGTCAAGTGTTTCTCTATTTATAGGTGAAAAGATATGTCCATTGAAGAGAGACACATCTCTTTGAATTTGAATCCTCTTCAAATGTTCTTGAGCATGCATTAAATACTTCTGAAGGGTTGCATTTAATTTTCCTTGTCTTGCACTTCAGGTTATTTAATGCGGCTATACTAGGTTGCAGGTTTGTTCCAGTATATCAGTCCACGTGTCGGCTGGTTACTGGTTTCTGATACTGCATTGATCAGCTTATCTCTACTGGCTAGTTTTGAAAAGACATTTCCTCGGACAACATTGATCTTCCTCGTACTATATTGTTGTGTGATTGTCAATTCATTCTTTATGTCTCTCTTTGACTTTAGAATGCATCACACACTTTCTGCAACCATTATAGTAATGCAACTTTTTGTTCAGCTTGCTATATCCTATCTGCTTTTAGTACTGCTGTATTATTCTGCTTACAGTATCTCAATACTGTTTTCTTCTGCTATATTCAGTAGCGGTCTTTCTTGATGCTTATAGTATTACTTTCTTTGATTAATGGGCTACTGAAAGCAAGATCAACTGTAACACTCCCAAGCTTTATTGATTTGAAATAATTCTTAAGAAACACATGTATGAGAATGTTAGATTCTAGACTTAACTTCAAAACGCAACAAGTCATCAAATAGGTCCCAAAATATTTAATCTTGCAAAATAACTCCAAAATACTTGAAATAAACTTTGTCGATTAAAATATACCATTGTTTATACATAGGATCCAAAATATCTATTTACAACAAAAGACACCTCAATGGTTTAATTGTCCAAAAGACGAGTATCTGAAAATAAGTTTCAAAAGTTCATCTCGAGCATGGCATATGAACAAACTAACTGGCTATTTAAGAGACCAACTATCTCTACACATCATTACCTACATTGCAAAAATTTATTAATGAGCAATAGCTCAGTAAGTTGAAACTCATGCACATAATCACGTATGATGAATCATATCATGCAATATGTTATTCCATATTTATTTATTCTGAAAATATCATTTATAGGGTACCCAGAAGGCTGGTACTCAATTAATATCAGTAGGCTGTATAAGTATTTCATTACGATTGACCAATTATCATATCAAGATATCTACTTTCTGTTAGTTAAACACTATCATTAGTACTCGACCAACATCAGTAGACCGTACACGTATTATGTTTACTCTCCGATAGCCAAACACCATTCCATCTTTTCTTTCTGGTACTCAACTATCATCTATAGACCGTATAGTCATGTTGCCTACTCACAATCAACCAAGTACCACACTTCCTCTTTCAAAACACCATTTATATGCATCATGTACCATATGAACCTCATATACAATTCAATTGTAGACATAGAATAATCATTAAAATATTATTTAAATTACATGAGTATCAATTAATTCTTGCAATGCAGCAAATAGAAGCTTCAACTTACCTCAAATCCAAAGTGAGTACAATAGTGGAAGTGTTTGGCCATTGTGGAAGATACAATACACTTAAAAAACTAAAAGGATCAAGCATGCATATACATACCATTAAATACTCATTCAATGAAGAGATAATATCATTCAATTACATCCATCAAGTCTTATAATTCCTATATCTTAACATCATTCTTAATTCAATAAGTTAAGAAAGCAATAAGGCAACCCCTAACTTTGCAATAAGACACTAAGAACTCAAATGAACTGAACTACTTATGTTCTTGCGTAAGTTAACCTAAATAACCAATTTAGTTACCTATCTTCTAACTCTTCAAGCATACTTCCAACATTATAATGACACCAAACATCAATAAAATTAATATACAACAACAACTTACAAGATTCACAGGTTCAATTAAATTACTTAAACTAACTTAGTTATCTTCAATTCATCTTCATAATAACACATATAATATCAGATCATGTGACATATCATATAAACATAATTTGAACATAAAACATAGGGATAGTATCAGACCTAGAAAATAAGCTTAAGGATGCAACGTTTAAAGCAAAGAATCACCAAACTAGCTTCAATTCGTTGATCGTTCTTGGGGCTTAAGTGATCAAATAAGAATATAAAAGATCATTTCCTAATACTTTTGACCATGTAAAAGAGAGGCACTTGCTTTGTTCCTATTAGTTGGACTTGTATAGGTGTAAAATGGGTAGCATGTCACATTTTTAGCCTTAGAAGAGGGTTAATGGTTGATAAAAGATTACAAGAATCAAGTGCAACACCTTAAAATTGCTTTTGGTGCACCATAGTCAACTAACTAATCAAATTGCACTATTTTTCTTACTTTAAAATTATAAATAAATACAATGAAATTTATAAATTTGAAGTGCAAATAAGTTAATCTAGGAATGTCATTTTAGAGATATTATGCATTTAGAATATTTATAACCATTTTCAGCACATCCATCTTCTTTTCCCAAGCCAAACATTTCCACTGTAAAAGAAGAAGCATTAAACAAAGTATGTTAGACGATGGAGTTGAAATACCATAATGATTTCATGCATAGATAAAGTCATAATGACCAATTAGATCATAAAAGAGACATATACTTGGGAATTCAAAGCATTTCAGAATAGGATGTTTAGAAATATAGCTTGCATGCTTATGAATGCATTTCAATATAAGATGTAAGTGATTAGAGAATTGGGCGTTACATAAACCATTCTTCAATTGTCTTCTTGACTCAAAACTAATTTAAGTTTCGCTTAAACATTGTGAAAAATGGGGTACTCTATGTTCCTATTATAATGTTGTTTTGTCTCATCAAAATCTAAACATAAATTTCCTAACAATTTTCCCATTTTTGATGATGACAAAATCTTTACATTATACAGTTTATTACGAAATTTCAGAGTAAAATTGCAGCATTTACTTTTCATACTTTACATAGAGATGATTACATATTATAAAAGTTCTTCATGTATTGATCTATTCATGCTAGCAACCTATCTTAGACACTATCAGCACATAAACTTAAACAAATATTTCTAGCATGATTTCCTATATTAGAAAGTAAAAAGCATGAAGTTCACATGTTACATTAGAACATTAGAGTTACAAGTTATAAAAGTTTGGAAAGAGAATACAACTTACAGAGATATTACAGAAGAAATGCAGTAAGCTGTTTATTTAATCTTTAAGTCTTCAAGATTTTTGATGTCCGAATAGCTTCATCCTTACTAGATCATCTCCAGATACTATTCTTATCTCATATTTGGTTCATTTCCACCAATTGATGATTGATTCTTAATAGGATTCTTCTAACTTACTCTTGATATCAAGAATCTATATCCATCTCTGCCAGATATCTTCACAAAATGGAATTTGTGCTCATTCATTCACCTTCTTAATCAAATCTTTCTAATTATAAAGCTCTTTATCTCTAGCTAGCTGCTCATACTTCTTTAGAGCAGTAAGACATATGGTATACCTTTTGAAACAGTTCAATTGACAGATCTACCTAAAGTATCTTAGGTACTCTGATATTTTATAGAGAAAAAATTCTCCAAATGATGGATTTCTTATCTGGGAAGGGATACTTTGTCGAAGATCTTCAAGTCTCAAGCATGATTCTTTTTTAGGGGCCTTTGATCTAGCATCATGGATACTTCTGCTATAATGTGGTCCGGATCAAAGCAAGGAACATCTTGGGGAGGATATTGATATAGAACATCATCAACTTTTTGGGCCAGCTCTGTCCTCTTTTCTCTTATCACCCCAAGTCTTGACATCCAGTCTTCCCTTTCATTCATTCTCTTCTCATCAGCTTCTTTCAATAGTCTCCACTTATCTTTGTCTAACCATTTGATTGCAGCAACACTCATGGGTTTGCTCTTCTGATGGAATTGTTGTTGTCTGCTACTTCTGTGTTAAGTGGGTTTTGTATCTTGTCTTGCTGAACTACTTCTTTAGTTTTGGATACAACTCTGTCTGTTGCCTTGGGTGTAGCAGCACCGACTCCATCTTGATTTTTGGGAGATTTCTATGAAAGTTTTGATGAGACAATGTAATCTTGATAGAAAATTAGAGTACCCTTTCTCCACGTTCTATAAGTGGAACAAAGACTTATAAGCATAAGATCATGAAAATAATAATAGGTCTTAAGAACAATAAAGATAAATGCTTGAAAAAGAATTTTAAAGAACACTCGTGTTCAAAGAAGAATCAAGCAAATAGAAGATTAGAAAGACACAACAAAGGCCAAATAGACGACTGAAACAAAGGAAACTGCACGAAGTCAGGTTGCTAACAAAAGAAGTCATGACAGGAAGCTGACTGACATCAGGAAGCTGACTTACTTTAGGAAGCTGACATCGAAGATACAAGCATTGAAGAATAAAACAACAAGCTGATAACCTTCGCTCAGCTCATCTATCACTGGATAAAGAATGTATATTGAATACAGTACGAGGAAGGTCACTGACAAAGAGTCGTTGGACATAAGTTTGAGCTAAGCCAATGAGAATATGCCACTGGAACTGCAGCTCTGCAAAATGCCTGCTACCAGGGTGTGGCGCCATTATTGTGGATAAGAGTAGGACATGCCCTATACTCTTAAGTGTCAATCGCATTAATTGCAAAGATATGGAGGATCATATTTGAACTGAAACAGGAACAATACCTCTCTTCAACGGGCATTTTCCAAAGATCTATAAATAAAAGGATGGAGTGACCATGAAGACAACTGATGCACTTAACAAATCAACTAAAGCTTTGAAGTACATTCCAAATTCTCACAAGTCTTTCATTCTCCAAAGCTACCATTAAACTCGATCACTCAACCTTCTAGGAGCAGTCAACAACAACATTGAAGCCATCAAAGATCAAGACTGTTTCGCACCAGTTGAAGAAAACCTTTTATTTTCTTAACCATTGTGTTGTGTGTGTTAGGTTGTTTATGGTGTAACTTAGTTTAGAGGATTAGATCCTTGCTAAGTGTGTAGTTTAGAAATAGGCTACTTGCCATTTGTGGGATTGTGAACCCTTTGTGGGTTGTGGCCTCGAACTAGAGTCAGGGATTCTAGTAGGTGTAGTTTGTTAGGAAGAGGTTTGTAAAGCGAGGCTTATAAATCGAACTGACCTAACAAAGATCCTCCTTGTGTGAAGGAGTAGAGTGGATGTAGAAGGCTTACACCACCTTCGAACCACTATAAACTTTGTGTGTTTATATGCTTTGATTTACTTACTACACTGCATCTACCTTATCTTATATATCTTAGAGTATACATTATAAGCATCATACATAAAAGTATTGACAAAGAGCATTCTTACAAAAGAAAACTGGTTTCCAAAAAGAACTTTATCAAGTTTATTCTGCTGCACTGCATTCTGATACCGAGTCAGTAACCTGATTGAGCTTAGAGCCAGGTTGCTGATTTGAGATAGGTTATTGTCCTTGGGTCAGGAACCTGTTATACAGAAAAGTTTTTAAAGAGTTTGCATAATCGATAGAGGTTCATTCACTCCCCTCTGAACCTCTGACCACTTGGGACGTTTGGGACCAACAAGTGGTATCAGAACCAGTTGAGTTAAAAGCCGACTTGACTGGTAACCAACCTAGATCCACCGTTTTACATTTGGATAAATTGTTTTCACTTTCACGATACCAAAACTCATCTTTTAGCATAAACATGGATTCATCACATCACAAGCTACCTATGTTTTCCATAGATGAATATGACGACTGGAGGATACGCATGCAAGCTCATCTATCAGCTATGCACGATGAAATGTGGTTCGTCATCACTGAAGGACCACCAGTGATTTTCAAAGCAAATGTTGCATATGTCGAACAACTTCGTGACTATAGACGTGTTGAAGCAGCAGCTGAAACAACAGATAGTGAAGTGGAAGACGCATCTAGTGTTGATGATATACTACCAGGTGGCAGACCATAGGAAGCTGCACCAAGATTCAGAAGAGCACCACCACCACAAGAATATGTTGTCAAGGAGAGACATGAGTATACTCCTAAAGACAGGAAGAGAGCGAACCTTGACAATGTAGCCAAAAATGCCTTATTTCTTACGCTGGACAAATGAATGTTCAGTAAAGTTAAAAGATGCTCCACAACCAAAGAAATATGGGTAGTGCTAGGGATGATATGTGAAGACAATGAACTTGCCTGAGATAACATGATCTCAAAAGCCATCCAACAGTTTGAGCAATTCAACATGAAGTCTGGAGAAACCCTTGAACAACTCGATCAGAGATTCACAGCCATTGTGAATGAGCTTGAATCTTTGGGAAGAACATACACCCAGAAGGATAAAAACATGAAGGTGCTGCGAGCCTTACCTTATGAAGGACATAGTAAAGAGACCGCGATGAGAGTATCATTGAACCTCAACGTGATGAGTACCTTCGATCTCTTCTCCGATCTAAAATCCTTTGAATATGATATTGAAAGAAGGAGAAAAGAGATGAAAGAAACGAACGCAAAGATTGCAGCACTTGTTGCAAATAGTCAGGTTGTTGGAACAAGCAACAACAAGCTGAAAGAGAAAAAAGAGAAAGTGCTTACTGAGGATGCAGAAGAAGAAATAACGCTCATACTGAAGAAGTTCAGAAAATTCATAAAGAATAACCATAAAGGGAACAACTTCAGAAGATAACCACAAATATCAGATAGAAGTCCTCAGATCAAACCTCATCAGCAAGCTGACACAGGATCCACTGATTTGTGATATAATTACAAAAGACCTGACCACTTCATCAGAAATTGGCTCTATCCACAAGTACAAAAGTATACATAGGCAAAGATGAATAAGAGAAGCGATAAAAGGAGAAATGAAAAACAAAAGCTTAGGACACTTGTCACTGAAAATGAAGCCCTCAAAGCAGCAAGTATCTCCAACATTGTAGACAAAGATGATCTCTCATCAGAAAGTACCTATAGTTGCTCATCTGATGAAGAAGCACTGATCTGCCTTATGGCCAAGGACTACAAGAACAATGTAGAAGAAAAGGTAACTTCACAATCTCTTGATACTTCAAGTTCTGAAAAGCTTAACATGATCCAGTCTTTTAGACAGATCATGAGTGACTTTAAGCAGATTAATTCAGCTCATGAAGAACTCAAAGAGGAAAATCGTCAGCTCAAGAGTGAGCAGATAATACTGAAAGAATAAGTTACTGACCTAGAGTATTTTAGCACTCAATACAATAAACTCAGAGCTAAGGTCTCTAAGTTCAAACTGCTAGTCACTAAGCTAGAGTCTGAGAAAGCTGAATTATAAGACACTAGTAGTGTATATAGCAAATCGGTAAAGATAGCACAAGAATGTATTCAAAGAATCCAGATCACCAATTCTGGAATTGGTCTAGGATACTGTGCTAGTACTTCTCAGAATGAAGCCAACTCTTCCAAAGTTGGAAAATTTATTCAAGCTCGAGTTCATTTTTCTCAAGAGCTTACTCTATTGAATGAAATCTTGAACAAAATAAGTATTCTGGATAAATGGAAGAAACCCCTTCAGCAGGAGGAAGATAGTAAGGCTACAAGGAATCTCAGAAAACAGCATAATCAGTATGCTGTAAGTAATAGAAGAAAGCAGCAATCTTCTAAGTTAGAACAAGAGCTTTACTCTCTAAGAACCAAGACATTCATGTCAAGGTTCTAAGAGGTCTACTCTTAGGAAAGGTATAAGGGAATACATTTCACAAACAGGAAGTATAGAACCTAGAAACAACAAGCTCATAAACAGAACCCTGCTCAGAACACTTACATGATAAGAACCAACATAGCCTCTGGTAAATTAATTACCATAAGGCATGTATGGGTTCTAAAAGACACTAACTCCCTAGGACTCGTACTTGTATGGGTACATAAAATCGTTTGATCTACTTGCAGGTACAGTTGCTAGGAAGCAGCAGTGATGAATGGTGCATTGACAGTGGCTGCTCCAGACATATGATTGGTAACAAAGCCGGATTAAGAGACTTCCAACCATGCAAAGGCCCTAAAGTGGTGTTTAGCGATAACTCCAAAGACACACAAAGGGTACAGAAAGCTTGATCAAAGACAACACAAGTATCAGTGATGTTTCATATGTCAAAGGACTAAAATATAACCTCCTGAATATTAGTCAATTTTGTGACAAAAGGATGTTCAGTGGAGTTCAATCTCAATAAAAGTCTGATGAGAGACATCTAAACAAAAGAGGTTAAACTTACTGGAACCAGGAGAGGTAACATCTACCTTGCTGATTGGAACTCAACATTACAACCAGCATGCTTCATTGCAAAGAGTACCCTTGAGCTAAGTTGGTTATGGCACAAGAGGATGAGTCACCTGAATTTCAAGACAATCAACAAGCTAGCAAGGAAAAACCTAGTCAAGGGACTACCAGATGTTGCTTACAAGAAAGAAAGTGTTTGTGGACCCTGTCAGAAAGGAAAACAAGTACGAAGCTCATTCAAAGATAAAGTTCAAAGATCCTCAAATAGGATACTGGACCTTCTGTATATGGATTTATTTAGACCAGTGGAGCCTGTTAGTGTGAGTGGGAAGAAGTATTCCCTTGTTATCGTGGATGACTACTCAAGTCACTTGGACCATCTTCTTGGCCTAGAAATCAGAAACCCAAGCCAGACTTCCAGAATTCATGAAGAGATTGCAGAATGAGAAAAGCTTAAGCATTGTAAAGATAAGATTTGATAGAGGAACTGAATTCACAAACAAATTTATTGAGAAATACTGTTCAGAAAATGGAATTTGTCATGAGTACTCTGCAGTAAGGAGTCCACAACAGAATGGTGTTGTAGAAAGAAGAAACAAGACTATGAAGGAAGTTGCTAGAATAATGATTGCCGATGCTGGGATACCTAAGAGATTTTGGGTTGAAGCAACCAGCATATCATGTTATACGCAAAACAGATGTATAATCAACAAGGACCATGACAAGACTCCTTACGAAGTATGGTGTGGGAAGGTACCCAATATCTCATACTTCCACATCTTTGGATGTAGATGCTACATTCTGAACAATGGAAAAGAATACCTAAAGACCTTTGATGAGAAATCTGATGAAGGAGTACTCTTAGGATACTCTTCAGCAAGCAAGACCTTCAGGATCTTCAACAAAAGAAGCTTGGTTGTTGAAGAATCAATTCACGTTGTATTTGATGAACCATATTATAATACTGCTGAACTGGAGAAACTAATAGAAGACATGTCCCAAATGAAGATCAAAGATGAGACAGTAAGATATGTTGATGGAATTCCAATACTTGCTAAAGAAGTTACAACAAGCAGCACATAGCCTACTGCACCAGGGAATATAGTAACAATGGAAGTTGATCAGCAAGCTAGCATGAATCAGCAAACAAATAGTAATCAAGTACCTGATATGGCTGAACAACTAATAAATATTCAGCAACCTACATTTACCTTTCAGCCTGACAGAACATGGCTAAGGGATCACCTAAAGGAACTTGTGATTGGAGACATCAACGAAGAAGTGAGAACTAGGAGATCAAGATCTCAAGAATCACTATTCACTTGCTTCATTTCACAAGTAGAACCTAAGAATGTTGAAGAAGCACTTGAGGATAACAATTGGATTCAGACAATGCAAGAAGAGCTGAATGGTTTTGAGAGGAACCAAGTATGGAACTTAGTTCCAAGGCCTAATCATCAAGGAGTCATTGGAACCAAGTGGGTGTTAAAAAACAAGCTAGACGAATCTGGTACTGTAGTCAGAAACAAAGCAAGATTGGTTGCTAAAGGATACTGCCAGCAAAAAAGAATAGATTTTGATGAGACCTTTGCTCATATTGCAAGGCTTGAAACAATAAGGATATTTCTGGCTTATGCTGCTCACAACAACTTCAAAGTCTATCAAATGGATATGAAGAGTGCATTTCTGAATGGACTTCTAACAGAGGAAGTTTATGTGGAACAACCACCCGGTTTTGAAAAATAGGGAGAAGATAGAGTATTTCGATTGAAGAAAGCTTTGTATGGACTGAAACAAACACCCAGAGGTTGGTATGACACACTGTCTATATATCTTCTGGAAAATGGATTTCACAAAAGAACAGTAGACAAGACTCTTTTTAGGATACTAGATGGAAACAACATATTGCTTGTTCAGATCTATGTTGATGACATCATTTTTGGATCAACAAACAAAGAACTCTGTTCCAAGTCCCTTCACTTATGAAAAGTAAGTTTGAAATTATCATGATGGGAGTGTTAGGATGTATACTATAAGCCTAGCTTTTTGTATGAACATCTTTGTGATATGAGAATCATTTTGGTTAAATGTGTGCATTTTATATTTTTTATATATGTTAATGCAATTGTCCAGCTTAATCTATATTGTAGATAACATGGTGTGTGGTGCCACACAGAAGATCATGCTATCAGTTCCTTATAAATTATAAATAATAGCTCACAACCAAGATGGATTTGGACAAACCATTGGAATGGTTGTAGTGTGATTTGGTATTAGTCTGTCTTGACTATAAATTTACACTAGTACATTTTGTATGTATTGAGCAGGACCATATGAGGTTGTTCGATTTGTACTGACTTTATAAAAGAACAAGACCACTGTTATTATAGATGCATGTCTTCTTAATCCATATATAATAACAGGCACGTGTACTTAGTGTTTGTTTCTTTAATTTGCCAATGGGTGAGATTTGTTAATAAATCAATAGGCTCGGTGAATTGGGAGATATCACTGTTTATATGGTATGATGTTGATTATAAAATGAATCTGTGTCCTAATTATTTAGGATGATGATGTTCCCTTGAGGAGCTCATAAAGATTATCATGTAAACCCTGTAGGTGGATTTAATCCGACATGATAATAAAGATGAGTGGTACTACTCTTGGAATTAGATGTAAATTAATTAAGTTGTCAGCAACTTATTTAATTTACGGACATTCGATATCTTAAATGTGGGGAAATAAATGTGCACATAATAAAGGAGCTCATATTGTAATATGGGATTGGGGCGGTAGTTCAATTATAACTCCTTAGTGGACCGAGTTATAATTGATGGGTTTAAGCTGGGTGTTCGGGCTGAACACATGATGCCTAAGCCCATCAGGAGGCCCAACCCTAATTCCTCATCTAGGTCCATGTTGTAGCCTATAAATAACCTCTAACTCACGCCTCCTAGAATCATTACCAAAAAACTCACGTGTACATCAAATATACAGAATCACGAGAGAGAGTGATAGGAGGTAAGATTGTTGAGCCTTTGGAAGATCGTTGCCCACATGACGTCCAAGGGAAAGGGCTAGGAATACAGTATAAGATCGAGAGGTCTCACTGTTTATCTTCATCAGTCCCGAAGAAAGGTATGGTTTCTTTTCGCTGCACATATCTTTATGGAATCCGATTCAAATTGCATAGGACCGGCGATCATTCGGTTCCAAAAGGGAGAACTAAGTTTCTTCCTTGACTTGCAAGTAAAACAACTTCAAAATGGAACTTTCATCAATCAAACCAAGTACACTAAGGAATTGATAAAAAATTTTGGTATGGAGAGTGGATCATCAGTAAGTATACCTATGGCCACATCAATCAGCATGGACAAAGATGAAGATGGAAAAGATGTGGAAGTCACCAAGTACAGAAGACTTATTGGATCCCTGCTATATCTCAAAACAAGCAAACCAGATATAGTATTTGCGGTTGGAGTGTGTGCGAGATTTCAAACAGCTCCGAAGGAATCACATCTTGCAGCAGTAAAAAAGATTATCAAATATCTAAAAGGTACTCAAGATGTTGGTTTATGGTATCCAAAAAAAGAGGATTCAATCTCAAATGATACTCAGATTCTGATTACACAAGTTGCAAGATAGACAGAAAGAGTACAAGTAGAACCTGTCAGTCTCTTGGACAGAAGCTTGTCTCTTGGTTCTGCAAGAAACAAACAACTATTACAACATCAACAGCTGAAGCTGAATATATAGCTGCAGGAAGCTGTTGTGCATAAATTTTATGGATACAACTACAACTGAAGGACTATTGGGATAACAGAAAAAGAAACTCCCATCCTATGTGACAATACCAGTGCAATTGCCATCACTCACAATCCTGTCTTCCACTCAAGAACGAAGCACATTGATGTGAGACATCACTTCATCAGAGATCATGTGGAGAAGAAATACGTCACACTGGAGAAAGTACATACTGACCTTCAACTTGCGGACATCTTCACAAAACCTCTATGTGAATCAAGATTTTCTATGCTAAGATCTAAATTGGGAATCATCAAGCTCTGAGGTGTAGGGAAAAGAAGAACCCTTAAAGTAAGGGGGAACTTACTGACATCAAGTGTTCTCCTCAACTTTCTATGATATTTAGCATACTGTGACAGGATACTGACCCTCATAAGCACAAAATCCTACAACATTATCCAGTCTCAGAAACATCTCACGCAGCAAGATACATAACACAAGATACTGAATTAGGTTACTGAGGACAACATTTAAAGATCAACATTTATATGGCTTACAACCTCGTATCATCAACAGTAACCTTAAACAATGATTAAGAGTGACAATTGGCAACTGCATTAAATGTGAAAGTCACATTTTTCAGAAAAAAGAGAGAAATGCGTAGTTTTCCTTCTAACGCAATCTCAAAATTACAGATCTGCCACTCTGTAATTCAAATTCTCTAATCTTATCCGTTGATCTGTTTCAAACCAAGGAAAAGTTCTTAAACCGCCAAAACATTTGAGCCTCTCTACATTCACATCCCCCTCTCTCTCTCTCACTTAAACCCTCGAACTCTCTTTGAAACAACTCTTAGAGATTCAATCTCTCAAGTTCATCCAAGATCTACCATGGTAACAATAAGAGAAACCAAAGTGTTCGAAGGAAGGCTGGTAAACGCTATCGCACTGTTAGGAGATGAGTCTCCCTATGAAGATAAAACCCTTCTCAACAGTGTCTGGGATCATATCACAAACAACAGACTTGATGGGCTGTTGATCACAACATACACTGGATACTCTGCATTATCCATTGAGAAATTTTATGCGTTTGCCACACTATCAAAGGATGGAGAGACGATCACCTTTAAGATGGATGAAGATGATAAAGAAGTCTAAACCCTCACAACAGAAGATATTGCCAGAACTTTTGGCATCTCCGACTCTGGGATGACATATTCTGATCTTACTACCTACGGGTCAGAATATTTGGAGGAAAGTTGGAATCAGTTCAAACTGGATTCCGTGGAAGAAACCTCTATTGGAAATTTTGGGAAAAAAACTTAAACCTACAAACGAACTTCTCCATGACATGCTGGTTCACACTGTTGAGAGACGGTGTGGAAGTTTTGACAAGTGTACAACAACTAAATTTAGAATGATGATTGCTGTAATTCGTGAAGAAAAAGTCGATTGGGCAGGAATTCCGTTTCAAAGAATTTAGGAGGAAGCCATCAAAGCTTTAATATGCAGAGGATTTGGAATTGTCATTTCCTCAATTTTATGTTTCAAGAACATCCATCTGGAAATGAGTGTTCCCTATACACCAGGTAGGTACCTTGGTGTGAAGAAGACTAGAGTGAAGAAAGGAGTTGCTCCACCTAAAAAGAGCAAGCAAAAGGAGGTTGTTCCTTCAAACAAGAGGAAAACGAATGAAGCTGCTTCAATCCTAAAGAAAAGAAAATCAACCCTCGGATTGTAGGATTCTAATCATGAAGAAGAGCTTAATGTTCTATCTGACACCTTGGTCATCACAACTGTAGAGGAAATTGTTCCTGAGGAAGCTGCAATCCTTGACGAAGAGCCATCACTAACATTAGCACAACAAGATCCTCCATCGGAAAACATCGAGCAAGTTGCTGCTCCAACAACTTGCTTGCCTGATGATAGTGTTATAACAGAAATCTCAAGAGATCAGGAGGAACAGAATGCTGACCTTGGAACAGAAACTCATGCTGAAAAAATCAATGTCGGAAAGGAACCTGTGACCTCTTCCGGAGAAAAAATGATCAGATGGAAGGAGATTGACATTCTTGACAGAGTAAAAGATTCCATAGAGTTAATCAGTGCTAATGATGTAACAAAGATTCTGGATATAAGCATTGACTCAATCTTCCAAGGATTTCTTTACATATATGAGGAATGGAGGGAAATGCGGCTGAGTCCAGCAAGGAAGCTCGCTGGTTGGAATGACTGGTTTTAGGTGGAAGACGTAATCCTACCTTGGATTAGGAACTTTGCAAGGCATGAAGATGATAGTCTGGGACTTCTACCTTTCCTCAGACTAGGATATATGATCAATCATGCTGATGACTTCATAACACTCATTGAGAAGAGAAAGAATCAGCTTTCCACCTACTGGTCAGATAAACAAGAAGAATTAGGATTAATGAGAGAACAATCAATGATAGTAGAGACAGACAACGCACTAAGCCTTAACACCGAGACTTTAGGACCTTATCTGAAGTTGAGCTGGCAAAAGCTCAATTAGCTACCTGCACTGTTGAGGAAGCTAACAAGCGGATGCTGCAATAAGGAATTGTAGCAAACAGAGATCAACAATTCCTACTACCAAGAGAACTGCAGCAAGGAGAATCCAACTCTGGAGCTGCTGAAGAAATTTCATCCCCAATATACACGGGCATCACAGATCATTTTAACCTTGATGCTGGGAATTTGTATGAACAGTTGCTGGATTACTCTGCCACACCACCCATCAATGTTGAACCTGAACACCTAATTCAAGCAGTTTGTTAAAATATTTAGGCTGAGTTTATCGATGAAGCAGCCCTGGAGGAAGTTGCAGAGACGGGACTCTCTGTACTGGCAGAAGCAGCAACACAGATAGCTGATGAAGACCCTCAGACAGAAACATAAATATATGCAGAAACTGAGGGGGAAGCTGCTAACAGAGATGGTGGGAATGAAGAAGTTGCTGGTGAAAAAGCAATTTGTAAAGCACCACCTGCTAAAGCAATCACTGACACAGTACACAACGATGAAGTCAGTCAGGTTGCTGATGACGCAACTGAGAAGGTTGCTGAGGCGACTACAACTACACCTACCTAAGCAGTTGAAGTCGCTAAGGAAACAACAGTTGGAGATGAGACGCAGGAGATGGTCGTTCCCCAAGAAGCAACTGTTATCCCTGAACAGGTTGCTGAGGAAAGTCAGGCTCCAAATGAGCAGGTTGCTGATCCCGAGGTCACCAACGAGACAGCTTCTGATGAAGATCCAAAAGGGACAGTAGAGAAGGATGCTGATATACTTACAAGAGGCAATGAACCTATTTCAACATCAACTCCACCACCAAATAATAATGGTAGTGATTCATCAAGTGATTGTGATGATGAACCAAACTCTCCCCCACTCAAAGAGCCTGGAAAGATTCCACTTACTCAAGAGGAGAGTATGCGATATTTTGCTGCCAAACAAGCACAGACAACACAACAAGATGATGAAGAAGCCAGAAGAAGTGCGAGTCAGGCCCTGGTCGCATTTACTCCTCAAAACTCTCAACCAGTGGTCGAAATCCCTAATTACTCTCAAGAGCTGACACTTAAAAGTGTGAAGAATGCAGTTCAAGAACTAGCAAGAACTCTTAACAAGCATCTGGCTAATCAATTGGCTACTGACGACAGTCAGTTTACTTCCTCTCTAGAAGACTTAAATAAGACAATTAAAGAACTTCCTGGCACAATAAACGACAAGCTAAGCAATGAATTCACTTGTCAAACCTTATCTAGAGCTGCGTTTGAAGGAAGACAAAAAGACTGCCACCGCTGATCTGAAGTCTAGCATGAAAGAAGTGAAGGACACTCAGGCTGCCTATGGACTCATCCTAAATGACCTCAAAGATGGGTACAAGACCTTAGGAATGCTGGTAGGAGAGATACGATATATTCTGGGACAAGTCTATCCTGTTGAAGCTGCTAAAGCCACCACCCAACAGGGCATTATTGTTGATGATGCCAAAAAGGGGGAAGGAAAGCGGAGAAAGCAAAAGAAAGGAAAACAGCAGAAACCTGATGTGACATTTGTTGAATCTACAACAAGGGAAATTGCTGAAGAAGATGATGATGAGAATCAGATTTCATTGACCAGGAAAAACAAGCAAAAGAGATCTGATTCTGGAACTGGTCAGGATGATGGTTCAAAAAAAGAGTAGAAATGATGATGATGATGATGAAAATGCAGATACTGGGAATGTTGCCAAACAAGGAACATGCAGAACTGCAACAACTCAAGTTGCTGCCCCCACGACAAGGCAAAGAACACAAAGACATCAAACTGAAGGAGATAGAGGAAAAAGACAGGGAAAACAACAACAGGTTGCTGTGTGTAGAGCCCCTGCTAATCGAAGAGAGCTGGAGTCCAACTGGATTTCAAGGCTATAAGTTATATACAATGGAGTCTACAACACTGAGAGACACTCCTATCCAAATCAAGAAGCTCAAAATTTTACTGGCGACAAAGTTCCTTCTCAAATTTTTGTTCTACTTGATTAGAAACCAGAAAACATCATTGATCCTGTTTTCTGGAACACGAAAATCTTCAACAAGATCACTCTACCACAGGATAGGAATCCCAGATTCGAGGAGATTCAAAACTTCAAAAGATCAGCCTACATGAGATACTTCAGAGATCTATGCAAGAGTGGCTACTTCAAAAACTATCTCTCATGCGAAAAAGCACTGAAGGAGTATTAGTATCAGACGAGAGAAGGGAAGCTGCCATGGCAAGAAAAGCTGATTGAAAGAGTCAAAAAGAGAGAACAACTCTTCTATTGTGAAGACTTTTGGTTGAGATGGATTCAGATTCCCAACATAGCCAAACAGTTTGAAAAGTCTTATCAGGACTTTATTTCGAACTGGTGGAGAGGAACGAAGTATGAGAAAGTAGCAAAACAACATCAACGGAGAAGCTCAGAAAATGATCAGATTTAAATGACGCTGTTTTGAGGAACAAAAAGATGGAGAAAACATGTTTACAAATTATATCTGAAATAACATCCCCTATAAAAGAATTTCTAGATTCTATACTTTGGATTTTATTATACAGCAAGCTATTTCTCACATTGAAAACATGAGATTTTCTTTTTCTTTCATATAAGAAGTTACCTGATCTACTTTTTTTTTGGGTTTTGTCATCATAAAAAAGAGGTAAATTGTTGGTAGATTTCTATGAAAGTTTTTGATGAGACAATGTAATCTTGATAGAAAATTAGAATACCCTTTCTCCACGTTCTATAAGTAGAACAGAGACCTATAAACATAAGATCATGAAAAGAATAATAGGTCTTAAGAACTCTATCAAGTTTATTCCGCTGCACTGCATTCTGATACCAAGTCTGTAACCTGATTGAGCTTAGACCCAAGTTGCTGATTTGAGATAGGTTACTGCCCTTGGGTCAGGAACCTATTATACAGAAAAGTTTTTAAAGAGTTTGCAAAATCGATAGAGGTTCATTCACCCCCTTTGAACCTCTAACCACTTGGGACGTTTGGGACCAACATTGATCATCATCATCTTTCTTCTTTTTAGTAGGAGGGCTTCGACCAGTATCAGATTGTGATCGTCTTCACTTTTTACTGACAAGCTCCTCCTCATCTTCATCATCGTCATCTGAAGACTGTATCACTTCATCGACTGCAACTTCATGAATTGTAGCTTTAAGCTGCAAGTCTCGTTTTCCTTTATCATGTCCTTTCCCCTTTTCGGAATCATCAAGAAGGGTTTGTGAAGAGGGAAGGGCTGCAACTTTATCTCCAGCTGCATGTTGAGGAAATGCTCGAAAGATGACATCCATCATCTCACCAACAATTAACTCTAAGTTAGCTATTATGTCATCTGTACTCTGACTTTTTTATTCTTTTCCAACAACATGTTCTTGTAAATTATTTAGCATAAAAGAGTGTGCCGTCAAAGTATCATTCGTCGTTTGTTAGGCAGAGGCTTGAGCTATTCCAATGAGTCAGCTTTCATTGCAGCATTGAAGTGATGGTGTGCTGTTTATTCCATTCATCTTGCAGCTTCTTCGGAATATCAGCAATGACTTCATGCAATTTAGTCAGTTCATTAGCACGAGATTTGTCATTGGATACAGAGTTGAAAACGTGATCTTGAAATGCTCTTCCCAGGGCCTGTACTGTTGCTGCAATACTTTGCAGTGACTGTTCATGTGAAAGATTATAGAGTTCTTCAATCTCTTTTCTTTCTGGCATAACAGCTTTCCCTGTATCCTTATCATCATCCGATCTATCTGATGAATCGTCACAATTCAATGTAGCTAAGAAGTCTTATTTAGAACATGGTGCACCAGAGTTGGAAGGTTCTCTTGTATCCTGAACAGGTGCTGAAACCTGTGTAACAGGATTAGGCTTAGAAGCATGAATGTCCTCTTCCTGTGATTGCTCTATATGCTTAACACATTCATCCACCATTCTTTTCCCTTCAAAATCCTCCGCAAGTCCTATTTTAACCTCTTAACAGTGAAGTGGCCCAAGGTCTTCTGAGTGGATGTTGTCTCAATAGCAATCCCCACACCTTTATCTTTAACTTCTTTAACTCTTGCAGTCAGGGCTGCAGATTCTAAAAACTCAAGGTTCCTAGCAGTTGTGCATGTTGTTAAGATATCTTGTTCGATTTCTGCATAGATTGTTGCATTAGATTCTGCTGTATCTTCAGAAATCACAGCATGTTGTACAGCTATCTGAGTTAGTATAGGGAGTCCTGCTTAAGCAACTTCCTCCGTGGTCGCATCATCGACAATCTGTTCCTATAAGCTTGTAAGGACTCTATTGATCTTCTATAATGGTTCCCCCTCAGATGTATCCACCAACTAGTCATATTTCTCAATCGATTAGATTGCAAATTGGTGAAAGATGAGCTAGCATTGCATTGAATGTTGTAGATTCTGATTGTTTTACTCCCGAAGTACCTTCTCCAGGTAACATGTGTCTTTATGATATGAGACTTTCTGCTCTGCTAGCTTGCAATCCCATCTGCCGCATAGTTTCTTATTCGGTGTTCATGTGTCTTAGCTGATGTTCGGCCACGTACAACTCTTCTAAATTCCAGGGGAACACATGTCTGTGGGGCCTAGCTGATTCTCTAACATCCATATCAGCGTGCTGCTCAAGGGCTTCTTTCTTTTCAAGAATATCTCTCCAGAGGTCATATACTCTCTAATTTTAGTAATTCTTGCTACTCTAATGGAATTTGGAAATTCTGACTCTCTATTTTTTGATTTAACATCTGCCAGACATTCGAAAATTTTACCCATATCCTAACTCTTTGCTCTGTGTTAACAAATTCTTCCCACTTCAACAACTCTTTAGCTAAGCCAAGCCTCATATTCCTCTAAAGATGATATTCTCGCTCAATTTCATCAAAGATGCTTTTGGCTTATCATTGAAGAAATTCATGAGGGATGTGATCAACAGGTAGTTGTGTAAAGTCTACACATAGGCCAACGGGTATAACAAACATCCTTTGGTGTCATTCCAACGAAATTTATGGTTTTGCTACTTTCTTGACTGTGTGAGCAGGCTCAACATTTTCTTCCTCTCTAACTTCTGTAACAGCTAGGGGAATTTGTGTCCTCTTTTCCTTAGATGGTTTCACTGGAGACAATGCATCCACTAGTTCCTCTACTTTGTACTCTTCTTCACAAGCACCATCATGGTCTTGTGTTTCCTTAATTACAACACCTCTTCCTGCAGTAGGTTTTGCTTAGATTTTAGGTTGCAGAGGGATTGGCTCAACTTCCTCAGATTTTTCAACCAGTTGTTCTTGCTGAAAGGGGGCAGCTTCAGCGACTACTGCTTTCTTTGGCTTGCGAACAAGTGGGGCTTCTTTTTCTTCTTATTCTTCTTCAGAACTCGAGTTTTCAACAACTCTGATGGGTTAGGATTTATGTTGCTTGGCTATAGCCTTGCTTCTTTTCTTTGGTGCTGCATTAAGTAGTCCATATCGGAATCCTTAGAATCGCTGCTTACAGTGACAACTTTCTTGTGCTTTGGTTGGAGGTGCAACAACATTCTTCTTCTTTTCTGCTGCATTTTTTACGTTTTCTTCTCTGCTTACTTCCCTACAACTTTTCCTTGTTTCTTTTCACCAAGAAACTTCCCAAAAGAGATGGAAATTTTTTTTTCCAGTTCAATTCCCATTTTAGATAGGATAAACGAAATGGTTATTCCAAAACTCTTTCGCTTCATACAACTTTTTCCTAAATCCGATGTCAGATGAACCTGCTCCTGTTCACCTTTTCTTTCTTCATAATAACAGTCATTCATTTGATCGAAGTTCAGTACACTTGTCGTAGCTTCCCCCTATTCCTTTAATTGAGTATGTACAAATGTCGTGCAGGAACTCATACTCTGGTTTGAAAAACTTCTTTGGTGTACTCTTCTGTACAGAGCCAGTTATCTCTTCTAGCTTGAATAACTGCAACATTTCGTCAGCATACTCATCTCTATACTTTTCTAGCAGTGACGGCTTGAGACTCTTTCGGTGATGTCGAAAGTCTTAATGATGATCTGAGATGTCAGAGTTCGTTCCTCACCATCTTCCCCCATCTTGAAGATGATTCTTTGGTGTCCTTAGATAATCTTGCAATAGCATAGAACTTTTTGCACAGAGGTTTCAGAGAGCCCTACATATTTGGTCGTCAACAGACCTGCAAGATTCGTACCTTCCACATATGACCAAACCTTTTTGATTTCTTCCTAATTGAAGATGCTTGATTCAGAAAAGATAGAAGATGGGTTCATAAGGCGGCCTTCCAGAATGATGGTTTATCTTGCTGCCATGTTGATGATTTACGATGGGAATGGTTTGCTGAAATAATTTTAGAGCTCTCATTAAATGCTTCTGAAGGATTGCATTTAATTTTCTTTTTCTTGCACTCCAGTTTATTTAATGCGGCTGTACTAGGTTGTTAGTTTGTTCAAATCTGTCAGTCCACGTGCTGTTGGTTACTGGTTTCTTATACTGTGCTGATCAGGTTGTTTCTACTGACTAGTTTTGAAAAGAAATTTTATCAGACAACATTGATCTTCCTCGTACTATATTGTTGTGTATGATTGTCAATTCATTCTTTATGTCTTTATTTGATTTTATAATGCAACACACACTTTCTACAACCACTGCAGTAATGCAACTTTCTGTTTAGCTTGTTGTATCCTATCCACTTTCTGTACTGCTGTATTATTTTGCTTACAATATCTTAATGTTATTATCTTCTATTGTATTTAATAGCGGTCTATCTTGCTGCTTGCAGTATTACTTTCTTTGATCAATGGGCTACTGAATAGCAAGATCAACCATTCTTCAATTTGTCTTCTTGACTCAAAACTAATCTAAGTTTCACTTAAGTATTGTGAAAAATGAGGTACTTTAAATTCTTATTATAATGTTGTTTTGTCTCATCAAAATCTAAATATAATTTTGCTAACATTTTTATTTATTCAAATTAATCTGAAAATTTAAAAGTATAGTCAAATATTAATATTATTAATATAATTAAAAATATAACTAAATCTGAAAATTTCAAACATTTTATTTGGAAAATTATTTTAAAAGTTAATTTTCATATTTCTGTAAATGTTTATGTTTATTAAAATTTATTCTTAAATCATAATTAAATCCTTGAATTTATTATAATCAAAATTTCAGAATTTAATGAGGAAAACCTATAATTATGTTTTAAATTTTTTTCCATCAAAAGGCTTCGAATCGGAGGAAAGAAAATACATTTGATAGAATTCGTAATGAACAGGCATTTAGGTTGAAGAGAATGATATATCAAGCACTTTGAGGAATTATTTTGTTTGCATCTTTGCAGTTGAGAAGGTAAAGGAGATCCAAGTAGTGGTGACGTCGACTGAGCCTAAAGTAAGTCAGACCATGAATCATATGCTTTTGAGCCCTTATACATCGCGTGAGGTCAAAGCTTTGAAACAAATGCACCCTATTAAGGGTTCAAGGACATGATAATACGTAAGCACTTTCCAAGCACGTATTGAAACCAGAAAGAGACATAATTTCTCATTCTGAAATAGAGGAGTATGTTAATAGTAGACTATGAGAAGAAGTTCAATGAAGCTTATTATTAAGAATATCAAGACAACAATTAATAACATCCGAGCCAACCACATCCCAGAAATTCTAATAGAATAATGGAAGCATATCATAAGTTTTCTTAGATTTGATTTATAATATAAGTTTTGAGCTAAACTTCTAAGTGCAAACATAATGTTAATAGTCAAATAGTTCAGTTAAAGCCTATTTAAAGCTTTGTAAGAAACATCATTTTCAACTTCTTAAGAGTTAATTGTACTCGAATCATCTTCTAAAGAGTTAATTGTATTCGATTAATCTTCTGACTCAACATAAAAATAATCTATAACTCTAAGTGTAACGATTATTGAAAACTTGTTGACCAAGCAAAGCTTGTTAGAACTCTTAATCATGTGTTTTATAACATTAATTGACCAAGTTATAACTCGATTGAATAACTTTAGTTATGAATTCGTTTACTAGAGTCTTGTATTTATTTTTAGCCGTAAGTTCTCTTAGATTTGATTTAGAATATAAGTTTTGACCTAAAATTCTTAGTGCAAACGTAATGTCAAAAGTTAAACAGTTCGGTCAAAGCTTATTTAAAGCTTTGTAAGAAGCATAATTTTCAACTTCTTAAAAGTTAATTGTACTTGAATCATCTTCTAAAGAGTTAATTGTATTCGATTAATCTTCTTACTCAACATAAAACAAATTTGTAACTCTAAGTGTAACGATTATTGAAAACTTGTTGACCAAGCAAAACTTGTTAGAACTCTTAATCATGTGTTTTATAATATTAATTGACCAAGTTATAACAAGATTGAATTACTTTAGTTATGAATTCGTTTACTATAGTCTTGTCTTTGTGTTTAGAAGTAAGTTCTATTAGATTTGATTTATAATATAAGTTTTGTGCTAAACTTCTAAGTGCAAACGTTAAGTCAAAAGTCAAACAGTTCAGTCAAAGCATATTAAAGATTTGTAAGAAGCATCATTTTCAACTTCTTATGAGTTAATTGTACTTGAATCATCTATTAAAGAGTTAATAATTTCGATTAATCTTCTAAGTCAACATAAAACTAATCCGTAAATCTATGTATAACGATTATTGAAAACTTGTTGACCAAGTAAAGTTTGTTAGAACTGTTAATCATTTGTTTAATAACATGAATAGACCAAATTATAACTCGATTGAATTACTTTAGTTATGAATTCGTTTACTATAGTCTCGTATTTGTATTTAGCCATAAGTTTTCTAAGATTTGATTTAATATAAGTTTTGAGCTAAACTTATAAGTGCAGATGTTAAGTCAAAAGACAAACAATTCGCTCAAAGCTTATTAAAGCTTTGTAAGAAGCATTATTTTCAACTTCTTAAGTGTTAATGGTACTCGAATCATCTTCTAAAGAGTTAATTGTATTTGATTAATCTTCTAACTCAACATAAAACTAATCCGTAACTCTAAGTGTAACGATTATTGAAAACTTGTTGACCAAGTAAAGTTTGTTAGAACTCTTAATCATTTATTTTATAATATGAATAAACCAAGTTATAACTAGATTGAATAACTTTAGTTATGAATTCATTTACTATTGTCTTGTCTTTGTGTTAAGCCATAAATTCTATTAGATTTGATTTATAATATAAGCTTTGTGCTAAATTTTTAAGTGCTAACGTTAAATCAAAAGTTAAACAGTTCGGTCAAAACTTATTAAAGATTTGTAAGAAGCATCATTTTCATCTTCTTATGCATTAATTGTACTCGAATACTCTTTTAAAGAGTTAATGTATTCTATTAATCTTCTAACTCAACATAAAACTAATTTGTAACTCTAAGTGTAACGACTATTGAAAACTTGTTGACAATGTAAAGTTTGTTTGAACTCTAAATCATTTCTTTTATAACATGAATAGGCCAAGTTATAACTCGATTGAATAACTTTATTTATGAATTCGTTTACTATAGTCTCGTCTTTGTGTTTAGTCGTAAGTTCTCTTAGAGTTAGCGCTAGGTGCACAGATCCTAGATCCATGTAATTTGGTCGATCCGACCTGGGGTGCATTTCACGCGTCCCATGCACCCCTCACGTGCCCTAACCCTAGCCTAAACCCTAGTTCAAATTCTAGTTTCCCAATTATATTTGCCTAACCTTTTAGATTATCGAACCTAACATTTTAGTTATGTTCGCATAACCTTTTTCAGTGTATTATGTATTTATAATATCTTTCAAAACATTTCAAAACCTTTATGTTGTAATAATATACCATTTATGCATAATAATTTAACATTTTCGTTATAATAATATAACCTTATGTTATTCTTTAAGTACATAAAGGTCATGATATTTGTACATAAAGGTTGTACTAATATAACATAAATGTTAAATTATTATAACATAAATGTTAAGCCACACTATATGAATTATTACAGTAAAAAAAGTCTAAATAATATCACTTATAGGTTATGATATATGTATGTTAAGGTTATACTAATATAACATAAATGTTATACTCGATTAACATAAAGGTTATATAACTTTTAATTATGTTTTTTATACTGAAAAAAGTCCAAGTAATTTTACTTAAAGGTTATGATATTTGTACATAAAAGTTATACTCGGTAAACATAAATGTTATATTTGGTAAACATAAAGGTTATGTCATAAATTAAAAAAGAAACCCTAGATGCGGGTCTGGACCAAACCTGACCCAACCCGTGCGCCCAATTACATGGATCATGATCCATGCACTTGGTGCACACAAACATTACTCTTCAAGATTCAAAGTTACTTTTCGATTAAGAAATCTAAAGTTGTTTTTTAAGTATTGTTTTATATATTAACCTTAAAGACAGAGACTTTCTTTAAGAAGTAAATGGGGGCTGCATGTCTTTGGACCTTTAGACCAAATTCCCAACAAATGTTCACTTTATTTTATGATAATCATTTGAACCATTCAAAGGAATTTGACTACCAGAATCTTCCCCAACATTAATATTTTTTTAGAAAGTTTGTATTACAATGGTGAAAATTTAGTTGAAATTTAAGTCAAACCAAATATTGGTTCAAAGTCTTTTCATATTTGATAACTTTAACAAGCAAATTCAAGATAACCGTTTTGGTTAACAAAAGTTATTCTTTTGAAATGCTAAATAAACAAAAACATCAATTCATTTTCACATTCTCAACAAGGAATCGTGAGTAGAAAACTGTAAGAGGACAAATTGAGAAAAAAGAGTAGAAATTTAAAATGTAAAATGCTAAATGGACAAAAACATCAGTTCATTTTCACATTCTCAACGAGGATTCATGAACAGAAAACTATAAGAGGACAAATCAAGAAAAAGAGTAGAAATTTAAAATGTAAAATGCTAAATAGACAAAAACATCAGTTCATTTTCACATTCACAATAAGGAATCATGAGTAGAAAACTGTAAGAGGACAAATCGATAAAAAGAGTAGAAATTTAAAATGTAAAATGCTAAATACTTCAGATTCACAACTTATCTTTCAACAAGTGGGCATACATTATTTTTACACTGAAGGAATGCAGTACGCGGTTCGATTATCTGAAATAACTCTTCTTGGCATAAAAACTCTTCGTAAGAAAGACAATGTTGAAACTTCCAGAGTTCTTTCCGCAAAAAATCATTTGTAGGAAATGCAATGGAATTTAAAACTTCTAGAGTTCTTTTTGAAAATAATCATCGCATTCTGAATGCAGGTTGGACAAACTAATTGACCTTGTTTCAGAATAACACAAAACATATAAAACAACACAACTATATTTGTATATATTTATGTTGTCCACATCAAAATCACACTCACACCCACTGCTGCTGCTGCTGTCGTCAATTCACCTCCCTAATGCCCTCATTATCATTACCCGTATTAGTCTTGTTGGTCCTGTGAGTCCCAAGTGATCAGAGGTTCAGAGGGGGGGTTAAATGAACCTCTATCTATTTTGCAAACTCGTTTGAAAACTTTTTCTGTCTAACAGGTTCCTGATCAAAAGGCAGTAACCTGTCTCGAATCAGCAACCTGGCTCTAAACTCAATCAGGTTACTGACCCGGTATCAGAATATAATGCAGCAGAATAAACTTGATAGAGTTCTTTTGGAAACCAGTTTTCTTTTACAAGTATGCTCTTTGCCAATACGTTAATGCACGATGCTTATGATGTACACTGCAAGATATATGATGATGTAAGATGCAGAGCAGTAAGTAAATCAAAGCATATAAACAAACAAGGTTTATAGTGGTTCGAAGGTGGTGTAAGCCTTCTACGTCCACTCTACTCCTACTCAAGGAGGAACTTTGTTAGGTCAGTTCCAATTACAAGCCTTGTTTTACAAACATCTTCCTAACAAATTACGCCTACTAGAATCCCATACTCTAGTCGAAGGCCACAACCCACAAATGGTACAATCCCACAAAGGGAAGACTTAGCAAGGATCTAATCCTCTCAACTAAGTTACACTATAAAACAACCTAGCGCACATAGCACAATGGTTAAAAGAAAATAAAAGGTTTTTCAACTGGTGTGGAGCAGTCTTGATCTTTGTAGTCTTAAAACTGTTGTATGCTACTCCTAGAAGATTGAGTGGCTGAACATGGATAAGCTTGAGAAGCTTTGGAATATGTCTAATTCTCCCATCGACTCTGTTCAACAATTTTCTTCAATTAGCCACACATTCTATTTATAGATCTTGAGAATGTATCCATTGGAGGAAAATATCCGTTGAAGGAAGACACTTCCCCATTTTGAATTTGAACTCCAATTTCTCAAGATCTTATTCTGTAACCGCGTTAAATGTTTCTGAGTTGATCTTGACGTGTGCATTTAATGCGCCTACAATTTTCTCCTGGACCTCTTTGTCATTCCGGTAGACCTATCAAGTCGGTATGAGTCCAAGGCTGAAATTCATGCAGCGGCTACTTGAAGTCAGCTAGTTTTTCTCTTCTTCTTACTGCATGATCTTCCTAATGTTGCTTCTTGCCGTTCTCAACTTGCTTCTTCTCTCCAGCTTGCTGGCTTCTGTAATCTGCTGACAGCTTCATGTTTCCTCAGCTTGCTGCTTCTTTCCAGCTTGCTAGCTTTTGTAATCTGCTGACAACTTCCTGTTTCCTTTGTCGACAGCTTTCTGTTCGAAGCTTTCTTCTTCTTTTTTAGCATGTTGTTCCTTACAGCTTGCTGTCTACTCCTTGCAGCATCCTATCTGCTTCTTATGTAGATACTTCCTCACAGCTTGCTATTTCCTACAGCTTGCTGACCCTTAGAGAATGTCTTCTTAATTCTTCTAAGGTTGGTTTTCCTTATCAGTTGGAAAACCATTACATGATCTTATTCATAGAGAAATAAGCTTATGATCATGTAATTAGTGGGAACTTTCTTTTAGCAAACTTCATTATGTTATTACGCATACTATTCTGTCTTATCAAGATAACTACTGAAATATCCCAACAAGTTTGTTGCTCTCCACCCTCTCAATCACAACATCATTAGTGTACTGTTCTTCTTCCCTAATTTGTGCATTATTTTGTATGAAATCAAAGTCCGCTTGACTTGTGATATGTTTGATGGATTCATACTTATTATATGATTGGTTAGTGTAATTTACACTTAGTATTGTTGTATTATGGAGCTTGATATTATTTGTTCATATCTTTATATATATAAACGTAAGACCAAAATGCCACATGGCAAGCCTACAATGTTTTCATATTAAATATGATAATTAATTGCTACAAATTTAATGTTGATAAGAAATATTATTATTACTAAATAATAAATAATATAGAAATATTAATTGGATTTATCTAAATAACATATGCTAGAGTTCAATGATAAATATTATTATATATTTGAAATTTGTTAAATTTAAAAATGTAAAGAAAAAATATAAATAGATACAAAAGAAAAAAAAACTAAAATAAAGGTGGGCAGCTTGAAAATTATTATTCAACTTATTAATTATTGAAATCAAATAATTTTTTGAATATATGCTTTAAAATAAACTATGAAATTTATTTGTGAAATTTTGACTTTCATTTTGTATCATTTAATTGAAAATAAAAGTTGAGGGTTGTTACAAATGTAAACAATAAAGAGCAAACTAAAAAAAATGATGTGTGGGTTGAATAATATAATAGGTATAGCAATGTATATTTTTTTCAAAATAATAATAATTTTTTTAAATGATTATCTACAAATGCAACACATATTTTGACAATTGAATAATTATTTGATCATATTTTATTATATTTAATGTTAAATTAGATGATATATATTGCACAAATCATAAATTTAATTTTGTTGTGTAAATGATACTTAATTTTTTTTAATTTCACTAAGTTTAAACTTTTTTTATTAAATCCCGTATATTACACGGGTTCTATACTAGTTGAGAATATATCGAGAAATAATATTGAGGTTAAGGGGAGACATTTATGTATGTTTTGGATTATGGTTTTTATTGTTTTATTTGTTTTACCCACTTGCATAAAATATGCATTGAATTAAAAAATTTGGGTCTCCTAAAAAAATTATGCTTAAATTTATTATTAAAATTAACTAGGTCATTATGTTTGAGATTTGAAAATGATGTACGCGCAATTATTTGAATGAGTAGTATTTTTGATTAAAGTTGTTTCCTTAAAACTTTTTACCAATAATATAATGATTATAATTCTAATTACATTGGCCAATGTTATTTACACTTAGTATTGTATATAATAAATATAATTCTAATTACTTTGATCAATGTTATCTATACATAGTGTTGTTATGTTATATAAAGATGATATATTAGGTGGGTAGGATACATCAAGTGGATATATCGACGTGTATGATATATGTAGCGCCCTGGATAAAAAACCACGCATAATTGACTAATTAAATATTAAACCTTTAATTGAATTATTATGTGCGTTAATTTTCAATGTTTAATTTAATTACGTGTGTTTCAGATACATGTTTAACGCTGGTCTTAGATGGATATAATTTCTAGACATGGAACCTAGAAGATTTTTATACCATTAGATGCGAAACGGAAAAACGAGAAGATAGACACGAACTAGAGGTCAATCGGAGACCCGTAGATCAAGTTGCGACAAAAATGGCAAAATACGAAGTTTCAGAAAAACGAGGGGTGGAAACTTGATGAATAGTGAAAGGAATATTCCTATGAACAATAACCTACCCTATGTGACCAGTAACCTACCCTACAATGAACAGTAACTTTTCCAATTCTATAAATAGAGGGCTCATTCAGTCCATTTTTCACCGTTTTCTCGAATGAACCGAACGAGCCGAAAGCAACAAAAACACGTAAGTTCTCTTTCGACCCTCCTCTCTCACTCTTTCCAGTTTTCTGCCTCCGGTGGCCGGAAAATCTCAACGTTGTCAGTTTCGGCCGATTTTTGCATACAACGTAGGTTTCATCGAGATGAGTCTAGGACAACTTCCAGAATTCAATTCCGAGTTTCCGTTCACCAGAAAATAGCGAAATACGGTCTCCAAACCCTGAACCCTAGTTCTTGACCCCTTTTTCTCTCTCCCGTTTCTCTCTCATTTCTTGGTGGTTTTGGTTCTTTTCTTTTACTGGGGCAAGTCGTGGTGTTGGGAAAGAGTTTGGGTCGGTTTTGGGGTGGTGATTGGTGCCGGAAAGTCACCGGCCGGAGTAGTTTCTAGAGGTGTTGGAGTGTGTTTTTAGTGTGTGTATGTGTGTGTTTTTAGGGTGCTGCTACTATTCACCGCTGGTTTTCGGTGAGGGGGTGGTTGGAAAAGGTTGCCGGAGACAGGAGATCACCGACCGGGGGTCTGGGAAGGGTCGCTGGCGATTGGGAGTCACCGACTGGAGCTGAAAAGGGTTGGGGTTGGTTTGCATGTGTGTGATGTCGAAGGGTTTTGCGATGGATTTTTCTGGCACTGTTCATGCCGGAATCCGGCGAGCGATGGCCGGAGGTGGTAGCCGACGGTGCAGGCTCATCGGAGGATGAGGTGGCGGCAGCACAGGATGGCGCTGCCGTAGCTGGTGGCGCCGGGAAGGTGGCTGGTCGAGCAGGGCAACACCGAGAGCGCTCGGTAGCTGCCGAGAGAAGCTGACCTGCTGCAGAGAAAACTCGGCAGCCGCCGAGACCTGCCGAGACGCGTGCACACTGGGCGCGTGAGGCTGCCAAGAGAAGCTGACCCACTGCCGAGAAAACTCGGCAGCCGCCGAGACACGTTGCCCACGTTGTCGAGAAAACTCGGCAGCTGTTGAGGGCGCCGGGTGCCGTGCGCACGCGATGTCGTGTGATCGATCTGAACCCCATTTTTTCCACCGTACATCATCATTGAGTCGTCATCTACGAGATGTCGTTGACCGAGGGTCGTGGGCCCGGTTAAAGTCAACCCTTTGACCAAAATTACCAAAATACCCCTTAACCTTAAAATGCTCCGTTCGAGCTCGTTTCAACTCCGATCGAGCTCATTCTTTTTCCGTCATGACCCAAATTCCAATCTATCATTTCATTGATCATCCTCTCTCGTTTCTTTGATCTCAATCTTTAGAGTTCTCGATCCATCGTGGCTTTTACGATCGTTTTTCCTCTAGGATCTTTTGTAGCTTTATTTATTCTTATTAAGAATCTAAGATATATTGTAATTGTTGTAGGCTACCTGTTGGATTGAGCCTTGTGATATTTGATATTTTTGGTCCTAGCTACTCATGCGGATACCACCGAACAAGGTGGGGGTAACTTCTAAACTCTAAACCTTATGTTTCCATTAATAAATGCCTGTGTGTTTGTTACATGAATGATGAACTTATGTTTTGAGATAAATGATGTGATTATATGCTGTGAGTGGGGGTAATTCTGAACTCTAACCCTTATGTTTCCATTAATAAATGCTTGTGTGTTTGTTCTATGATTGATGAACTTATGTTTTGAGATAAATGTTGTGATTATATGCTGTGAGTGGGGGTAACTTCTAATCCCTAATAACTTTATGCTTATGTATGTAACGCACAATGAGATAAATGTTGTGATTATATGTTGTGTGTGGGGGGTAAACTCTAAACCCAACTCTTTATATTTCAATTGACGTATGCATGTAAACTGGATATTATTAGAATGCTATTGATCGCTATGAATTGGTTGAACCTTATGTGCTTTGGGTTGTGTGCTGTGATTAATGTGTTTATGCATGCGTCATGATGATATTGTGAAAGGTCGAAAGTCCACATTCATGGGAAGAGGCAAATGGTTTACTTTCACATTAAGGGGTAACTAGGGTCCATACTGTCATGGACTTTGTGTCCATTAGGCTGTGTGTCCATTAGTGAGTCATGGACTTTGTGTCCATTAGGCTGTGTGTCCATTAGTGAGTCATCGACTTTGTGTCCATTAGGTTGTGTGTGTAGCACCCCGGGTCAAAATGAGCATAATTGAATAATTAAATATTTGAACCCCGACTTAATAATTATGTGCGTATGTTTTGACTGTTTAATTCAGTACATGCGTTACAGATACTTGGCTAACGCCGGTTTTAGTTTTAGATGGGTATTTTTTTCGTGACATGGAACCTAGAATACGATTTTACCAAGAGATTCATATCAGAAATAAGAGAAAATAGAAACAAACTAGGGGTCAATCGGAGACCCGTAGCTCAACTGACGAAGGAAAGGGTAAAATTACAATAAAAGGTAAAAATAAAAATAATATTTTAATGAAAGGTAAATGAAGATATTTTTGGTAAATGGTAACTTTTCAACGATAAAAAGGTAATTTCCAAAATCTATAAATAGGGGCTCATAATTTTCAAAACTTATACGTTTTCAAAGCCGACGACCCGAGCGACGCTCGCGACGCGAACACGTAAGTTCTCTTTCTTTTCTATTTCTTTACGTCTTTATTTTCCGCCGCCGCCGGAGCGCTGCCGGAAACCGCCGTCGCCGGAGCCGCCGGAAAAGTCGCCGGAGCCGCCGCCGCCGTCGCCGGAAAAGTCGCCGGAGCCGCCGCCGCCGGTGGTGGTGGCTGGTGCTGCTGGGCGCGCCGGGTGCGCATGCCGGACGCCGGGTGTGCACGCCGGGAGGCGCCGGGCAACGGGCGCGGGGACGCGGGCGCGGGCGCCAGGGATCCAGCGCGCACGGGCGATGGGAGCAGCAAGCGCGCGACGGGCGCGCGGGCGATGGGGAATCAGTGCACGCGCGGGCGCGGGCGACGGGGATCCTGTGCGCGCGTCGGGTGCCGTCGTGCACGCCGAGCGCGCACCGTCGAGTATTTGTACCCGCCCGACCGAGTCTTTTTGTACGTCGGGTCGACCGGGAGTCGGGGCCCAGTCAAAGTCAACCTTTTGACCAAAATTACCAAAATACCCTTCGATATTAAAACTCTCCGTTCGAGCTCGTTTCAACTCCGATCGAGCTCATTCTTTTTCCGTAGCGACCCTAATCCTTTCCTCTATCATATCAGTTGCTGAACTGATCTTTTCTCCCTTGTCTCATCGACATCAATCTCTTGATCTATCGATCTGTCTCGTCTCTATCGAACGATTCTTCTCTACGGCTATCTTTATACATTTTTAAATATAAGTTTTAAGCGTATTAATGATGTAAGAAATATTGTAAAATTGTGTAGGCTATCCATTGGGTTGGTATCAGTTGGAGTGGGAATCAAGATACCAAGTCTTTGATACTAGCGACTCACGTGGTAACCACCGAACAAGGTGGGGGTAACTTCTGAACCCTAATAACTCTATTTGTTTAATGTTTTCCATATTTGATATATGAACTGTTGAACTCTACGTGCTGTGATTATTTGCTATGATTACTATGTACGTGCATACATTATGAATATGATATATGTGGACGGAAGTCCAAAGTCATGTTAAGATGGACTGGTGGCCCATAAAAGCACCATATGTTAAGATGGACTGGTGGCCCATAAAAGCACCATATGTTAAGATGGACTGGTGGCCCATAAAAGCACTATACGTTAGGGATGGACTGGTGGCCCGTAAAAAGCACTAGCAGAACGGAGGTCCATGATCTCGTTCTGGGATGGACTGGTGGCCCGTAAAAAGCACCAACGGAATGGAGGTCTATGATCTCGTTCTGGGATGGACTGGTGGCCCGTAAAAAGCACCAACGGAATGGAGGTCTATGATCTCGTTCTGGATGGACTGGTGGCCCGTAAAAAGCACCAATGGACTGGTGGCCCATAAAAGCACCATATGTTAGATGAGTACTCTTAGAGTTATGTGTCCGTATTATATGTGCAATGCATTATATGTGCTGTGTCTTATTGCTGAACTATTATATATGTTGGATCTGTGTATCTGCTTAATAATGTTAAAAACTTGGTGATTAATTCCACGAGTGTATTCAACGCACTCACCCCCCACCTGTACTCACACTACAGGAGAAGAAGAGAATCTTGACGCGTAGAGAGAGGGGTGCCCTATCAGCCGAGACCATCTTCCGGTTTTACCTTTTTAAGGATATGTTGTTCGTTTGTAAAAGAAAACTATATTTCTTCTTCTTTGTAAAGGATCCTGATGTTTTTCCGCTGTTATGTAAAATGGTTTTATTTCGGCTAAACGCCGAGGATTTGTATACATAAAATCGTATGTTCTTTTTCCCAAAGATTTCTATTTTATTTCATGCACGTCTTTTTCCCCTTCTTTCTTCACGCCCGCAAGTAAAACTCTGATAAAATACGAAAAGATTTTGGGGCGTGACAGTGTGTCCATTGGTAAGTCATGGGTTGGGAATCCATTAATGAACATAATTATGTGTTATGCATTATATATGATTGTTTTGTGTGACTGCTTAATAATTGTTGAATAGGAAAGTATCTCCCACGAGTGTATTCAACGCACTCACCCCCCACCTGTACTCATACTACAGGAGAAGAAGAAAGTCAAGATGCGTAGAGAGGACGGTGCCATATCAGGCTTTTCCTTTTTGTTTTTAAAAATTAATGTTCAAACGATGTTTTGTATAATTTCACGCTTGTAAAAGTTAAACAGATCTTCTCCTTTTCTTTATGGATCCTGATGATGTTCCGCTGCTATGTTTTAAACATTTTATTTCGGCTAGATGCCGAGGATTTGTATTTGTAAAATCGTCTCTCATTTCTTCCAAAGGATTTCTGTTTTATTTCATGCACATATTTTTCCTCTTCTTTCTTCATGCCCACAAAGAAACCTCTGATATTTTAATAAAAAGAAAACGGGGCGTGACAATATATCAAGAGGATATATCGACATGAGCCTTTTAAGCAGTATTCAAGTTCAATGAGCTTTTAGGATCATGTGAAGACATATATATAAATAAGAATCGAAAGCCTATAAACTTCCATTTAACTTTGAAATGCTTGACAAATCTAAAATGAAACGGGGGCTACATTTTTTTTTATCTTTTTTGCAGGTTCAATGTCGAGAAGAAGAAAAAGGGGGCTGTGTATGGGTTTGAATGTCGAGAGGAAGAAGGGGGTTGTGTATGGGTTTGAATGTTGAAAAGGGTTGCGTTTTTGCAAGTCATCCGTACTGGGTTTTTTTGGTTTTTTCTAGCAGTGGGTTTTTGCCAAGTAGAAACAACTATTTTATTTTCTATTTAAAATTATAAAAAATAATTTCAAATTTTGAATGTTGTACACACGGTTGAGTAAGGTTCCAAATTTTTAGTTTGCACTTCCCACACTAATTGCTCCATTATTCCTGCCTAAAAATATGAGATTACATTAATTTTTTTCCCAGTCCTAAAATAATGATAGTCAATTTATAAAATTAAAAGAAAATTATATTAAAATATTTTATGCACTGATGATGATTGATGACTAATGAGTAACAGTTGAGTAGAGTTGTCACGCCTTATTTTCTTTCATAAAAATTATCAGAGTTTTCCAGCATGGGCGTGAAGAAAGAAGGAGATAAGAAGCAAGAGAAGAATGAGGGTAGAGAATAGCCAGAAGAAATAGATAAGAGACGTGTAAAATCATTATTTACACATCACAATCGGATTCAACCGATTTAATCAAAAACACTCACAGCGGAATATTTCTTCAGGATCAATCATCCCAAACCAGAACACAATTGTACTTTTTAAAGAAATGTGTAATTCAAAATCATTGTTTAACTGTTGTGGGACAACCGGCTTAAAACAGATAAACCTAGATAAGACACCACTACATCTCTCTCCCTAGGGTTCATCATGCTCGCCATCACCTGTAACGTGAGTTACAGAATAAGGGTGAGTGCGTTGAATACACTCATGGAGGTAAAATCTGCATTTTATAACATACAATCGACACATTAAATAAAAAGATAATAAAAGTATCTTTTGACATGTTGTCACGATACGTATTATGCACAACAAATATTAGAAGGAGAGAGATGCATAGGTGCGGGTATTCCCCGTCTTACCCTATAAAATGGTCATTCTAACCGCTGGTGCCCTTCACGGACCACCAAACCACTCAGAGTAGTAGAAGGGAATAGAAGCTTAGAGTAGTAGAAGGGGATAGAAGCATGCATGCTCAGAGTGGACCGTAGCCCGTTCACAGTATAAAGTATATGGCACAACAAATATATACTCACAACACGTAGTTTTTCACAAACCATGTCTTTACTAGGGAAAAGAGTAAACAGATAAAGATTTAGAAGTTACCCCCACATTGTTCGGTGGTTACCACATGAGTCGCAAGTATCACATACTTGATATCTCGATTTTCAATCCAACTGATAGCCTACACAATTTTACAATGTTTCTTAGATACTTAATACGCTTAAAACTTGTATTTAAAATGTATAAAGATTGCCGCAGAGAAGAATCGTTTGATAGAGGCGAGATAGATCGATAGATCGAGAGATTGAGGTTAAGAAAATGAGAGGGAAAGTTTCAGTTCAGCAACTGACATGAAAGAGGGGGAAATTTGGGTCACAACGGAAAAAGAATGAGCTCAATCGAAGTTGAAACGAGCTTGAATGGAACATTTTAAGGTTGAGGGGTATTTTGGTAATTTTGGTCAAAGGTTGACTTTGACCGGGACCCCCGACTCCCGAAGACTTGATAAAAATATCCGAAATGGAACGACATGGAAAAACGCTCACCAGCGCGCACACGGTGCGTACGGCACTCGCCCGACATGCGTACTCCTGCGCGCCCGCCCGTAGCACAACCACCTGCGCGCACCCGCGCCCAACGCGCCCAGCAGCCTGTTGCCACAAGCAGCCACCTGCTAGGGTGGCGGCGCTCCAACGGTGGTGCTCCAGCGGCGGCGGCTCGCCGGAAAATTTTAAAGAAAAAGAAAAGAGAGAGAGAAACTTACTTGTTTTCGTCGCTTTCATTTCGTTTGGAAGAACGTTAAGTTTTGAATTGAATAGACCCCTATTTATAGATTTTGGAAAGTTAGCTTTTTACCGTTGAAAAATTACTATTTATCAAAAATATCTACGTTACCGTTTGTTAAAATATTTTTTACCGTTTCCTCATGATTTTACTCTTTTCTTCGTCATTTGAGCTACGAGTCTCCGATTGACCTCTAGTTCGTTTTTATTTTCTCGTATTTCCGATACGGATCTCATCATGAAATAATATTCTAGGTTTCGTGAATAAATTATCCTTCCATCTAAAATGTGCATTAAACACGTATCTGAAATGTACATAATTAATTAAACAATCAAGAATTAACGCACATTATGTATTTCGATTTAAGGGTTTAATATTTAATTACTCAATTATGCTTCATTTCTGATCTAGGGCGCTACATCCCATACCCCTTAAAAGAATTTCGTCCTCGAAATTCGACGTGCTCCAACAACAGAGAAACTAGATACTTAGCTATGATTTTGTCTTCGAAATTAAATGTGTACTAAGAAATAACACAATTGGCTACTTTGCTAGAATCTCATCCTCTTATTCCCATGTTGTTTCGTTCTTTCCATTTCTCGTCAAAGAACTTGCAGGCCTCGACTATTTGGCAAAGTTCGATGTTCAGAACTTTTATCGGTCCTGAATTACTCCAATTCTTTCTCGATCTTTTCTTTATCACCTCGACCGTTTGATCTACCAATTCAGGCCTCAAAATTTCCTTTTCACCCACTTCGTCCCAATAGATGGGTGAACGACACTTCCTTCCGTAGAGAGTTTCATAGGGTGTCATACCAATTGTCGATTGGTATTGTTGTTGTAAGCAAACTCTACCAAGCACAGGTGGTCCTCCATGCTTCCGGGAAAATCCAAAATGCTTGCCCTCAACATATCCTCTGACTCCGAACTACTACTAGATGGATCATAGGGTCCCGGCTTAGGAGTAGTTGGAAGGCCGTTTCGACCTCACAGCTCCAGTATCGTCCTTGCCACATTCCCGAAGTCGGCAAAGGGTGTACAATCTATCGATGAATGTACAAGCTCATCCCTATAGACTAAACGCACTCTAGTCTCCCACTCGCATGGTAGGGTATGGATTATATGTGTAGACATGTCTGAACACCACTAATCCTACCTACAGTACCTCCTAACTTCCTCAAGCAGTACAACAGTCTGGCGATGTGCTCACCTACCGACCTATCAACTGTCACTCTACTCTCGTAAAACAGCGTCAAAGTCTCTCTTCGCGCGTCTCTACAACCGGTACTCGCATCCTAACGATAATATAAACCCTATTCATCTATCATGTAGAAGTTACACGAATTTCTATCATCAGCCTATTCAACATCCTAGGATATCCTAGTATTTTCTGAAGCCACGTATCTTAAAGCTTTAGTCTGTCTTTCCCACTGTCTTATTATTTCCTCCATTCATCTTCTTCCTCAACTCAGCATACTGATTACTGTAATATTCACCCCCATCTACTTCTCGTTTTCGTTGTTTTCATCGTTTTACTTGTGGAGTGGAGTGAGACGCAGTTGGTGTTGGGAGTTGTATATCTTAGTCAAAGAAGAGAGTACGTTTTCGATAAAGGTAAAGAAGAGAGAGAAAAAGGGAGTTGAAGAGATAGGGGAAAAGTTGTCGTATTCAATAGAAGAAATTTGATACAGGCGTAACTTCTTTCGCCGAATTTCTAACGCGTTCCTGAGATGCTATATATGGCGCGTTCTATTGTACGAAAAGATGAGAATGTCATCAGTAACATGATGACAAAAGGATCGAAATAGGGATGGGTAACGTGATTCATCAAATCTGTAAAGACAGCTGGAGCATTACTAAGTCCAAATGGCATTTCTACAAACTAGTAGTAACCATATCTTGTCCTGAATGCTATCTTCGGTATATCCGTATCCTCAACTTTCATCTGGTGATAACTAGATCTTAAGTCAATCTTCGAGAACACAATGGAACCTCTTAATTGATCAAAAAGATCTTCGATCCGAGGCAGTGGATACTTGTTCCCTATAGTTCGCTTGTTCAGCTCTTGGTAATCGATATTCATCCGAAAGCTTCCATCTTTCTTCTTCACAAAGAGCACTGGAGCTCCCCTAAGGCGACACACTAGGTCTAATGAAACCTTGGTCCAAAACATGGGACCTATGGGTTATGGGCCCACCACGCTTCCGTTGCACCACTCTGATAAAGAGCTTTCGATACTGGTGCTGATCCGAGTATGAGATCGATCCCGAAGGTCACCTGCCTATTTGGCGGAGGGCCGGGTAAATCCTCTGGGAAAACATCCAAGAATTCCCTTATTACCGGCACGTCTTCGATAGATATCGCTCCTTACTCGGAATTCACCATGTTGACCAACCAAGCTTCACAGTTTCTTTTGCTAAGCATCTCGGTTGCCTTCATGGTCGGCATAATCTGGGAGTCAACTTTAACTCACTTCCCATGAAAGGTGAACTCCGATTCTCCGGGTGCTTGAAAGATAATCCCCCTTGCACGACACTTGGTCACAGCGTGATTAGTTTCTAACCAGTCCATCCCTAGGGTTATGTCGAATTCCTTCATCTCCAAAGTATGAAGATCGGCTAGAAGAATCCTATCTTCAAAAGCGATCTTTAGGTGACGGCACAGGCATTTCGTTTTCACCGTCCTTCCTAATGGAATGCTAACCTCTAGGGTTTTAGCGACTACCCTACCGTCCTCATGCTTCAACAGTTTCGATGACACAACAATACTATAGGTGAAGAAATTAAACACTAAACGCGGGGAGATAAGTAAACGTGGATTCCATCGAAAAGTAAAAGACAAACTGGTATCTTATACGCATAAGCAAAAGATGGGTCGTTCATACATTATACCAAAGGGTTACATTCACTACTGCTAGGTAAAAGCCACTACATAACTATTTACATATATATACTAGGGGTTCATCGTCCGTAATCTATCTCACGGCAACCTCTGGACGAATGAGAGCGTAGGCCTAAGCCCTATCTGTCTCTGGTCTTAAATTTAATGTCGTCACTGCTGGGTTGCTGGACTTATAACAATTAACTATAATGTGTCCCGGTTTTCCACAACTGTAGCAGTTTGGTGTTTCATGGAGACAAGGTCTCACATGTGATTTTCCACACTTGGAGCATGAATTCCCTGGCCTCAAATTTGGCGTTGTAGTTGGTGATTTTCTAGACCTCGAACAGTTAGTTGAGATGTGTCCTCGCACTCCACACCGGTAGCAACTTCGTGTCTCGTGCTGGCATGGTCCCATATGTATTCTCCTACATGTAGCACATGGGTTTCTCGTTTGGGAGTGACGAGAAGCAATCTCTTTAGCTCTCTCGACCACCTTGGCATAAGTCATTGCACTCTGGCCTTCTTGGCATTTGTATCCACCAGAGGGGGAGCATACCTACTTAGTTGGTCGAATCTCTTCACATACTCTTTTACAGAGTCAGCTCCTTGTCGAATATGTATAAAATCTGCTACTTTTTGGTCATGGTACGACTGAGGCAGGAAATTCTGTCTAACCACCTCTATGAAAACTCCCCAAGACATCATACTCTTAAATTTCGGCGACAAAGTCCTTTCGTATGATTCCCACCAGTAGCTGGCTTTCTCGGTAAGTTATAACACGACATAAGAGATCTTATGTGCTTCCGTACATGCCAGATGTTCAAAGAATTGGTCTAACGACCTCCGCCACTTTTCAACCTCGATCGGTTCTCCTTTTCCGTTGAAGGTAGGTGGATTTAAACGTCGGAATTGCTCGATTATCAAAATCATATTGTTTCTTAACGACGACGGCAGCGCAGCGTGAGTGATCTCTAAATGTCGAGTCAAGTCCCTTTCTATGGACACTAACACCGAGTCTCTTCTCGCAGCGTCCACATCGTGTTCAAGTGGATTCTCCATTGACCGCTGGTTTTTACGCGATCGACCTCGTGGCATGTCGTTCTTAAGACGACATACGAAAACTAACCCTTATCATCTACCCCGCGTAGTCCAAGAATAAAAATAAAAATACAAAATAGATAACCAAACAACAGGTAACATGACACCGACAAACCTTATTCCATAAGTCATTTATAACCTCAATAGATTCTCTATTATTCGTTTATCAAGTTAGCATATGCCCAATGTGCATAATTAACCCCAAGAATACATTATGAGTAAAACCTTATGAAACATATTTCTTAACAACCACACATGGTCTTTATAGACCTCAAGTATTGACAGGGTGTTACATATCGTAACCACGAACTGGGAAAACCCACTCATTGGTACACCCTGTATCAACAAGGGCTCATGGTAGGTTCAACTATCAGTCACATGACATCAACTCCTGCAAACGGCCATACTCACACACGAGCTCATGCTTCTGCAGTCAACGGCTTTGTGGTAGTGACTTAGAGCCGTAGGTCGATAATAGTGACATCAAGAGATTTTTAAAAGATCTTTTTATCGTGGAACAATATCCGTAACACCCCGTCAAACTTAAACAATTTATATCGTACTAATAAGGTAATACGTAACAGGAAACACATAACAAATAAACATTCTTTTATCAGGGAGGGACACCTATAGAGAGAGGATGGTGCTTATCTTATATCCTTTCGAAAAGATTTTCATGTTTAAAGACACGTTTTTGAATTGGTTTTCTTTTTCTCTTTATAAAATAAGCTTGAGCAAGTTACCAAAAATGCTAGAACGTTGCTCTGATACCACAATGTCACGCCCCATTTTCTTTCATAAAAATTATCAGAGTTTTCCAGCATGGGCATGAAGAAAGAAGGAGATAAAAAACAACAGAAGAAGGAGGTAGAGAACAGCCAGAAGAAATAGATAAGAGACGTGCAAAATCATTATTTACACATCACAATCGGATTCAACCGATTTAATAAAAAACACTCACAACGGAATATTTCATCAGGATCCATCATCCCAAAACAGAACACAATTGTACATTTTACAGAAACGTGTAATTCAAAATCATTGTTTAACAGTTGTGGGACAACCGGCTTAAAACAAATAATCCTAGATAAGGCACCACCACCTCTCTCTCCCTAGGGTTCATCAAGCTTGCCATCACCTGTAACGTGAGTTACAAAATAAGGGTGAGTGCGTTGAAGACACTTGTGGAGGTAAAATCCACATCTTATAACATACAATCGACACATTAAATAAAAAGATAATAAAAGTATTTGTTGACATGTTGTCACGACACGTATTATGCACAACAGATATTAGAAGGAGGGAGATGCATAGGTGCAGGTATTCCCCGTCTTACCCTATAAAACGGTCATTCCAACCGCTAGTGCCCTTCACGGACCACCAAACCACTCAGAGTAGTAGAAGGGAATAGAAGCTTAGAGTAGTAGAAGGGGATAGAAGCATGCATGATCAGAGTGGACCGCAGCCCGTTCACAGTATAAAGTATATGGCACAACAAATATATACTCACAACACGTAGTTTTTCACAAACCATGTCTTTACTAGGGAAAAGAGTAAACAGATAAAGATTTAGAAGTTATCCACACCTTGTTCGGTGGTTACCACGTGAGTCGCAAGTATCACAGACTTGATATCTCGATTCTCAATCCAACTGATAGCCTACACAATTTTTCAATGTTTCTTAAGTCCTTAATACACTTAAAACTTATATTTAAAATGTATAAAGATAGCCGCGGAGAAGAATTGTTTGATAGAGACGAGACGGATCCATAGATCGAGAGATTGAGGTTGAGAAAAGAAGAGGAAGTTTCAGTTCAGCAACTGACATGAATGAGGGGGAAATTTGGGTCACAACGGAAAAAGAATGAACTCAATCGAAGTTGAAACGAGCTCGAACGGAGCATTTTAAGGTTGAGAGGTATTTTGGTAATCTTGGTCAAAGGTTGACTTTGATCAGGACACCCGACTCCCGACGACTCGATAAAAACATGCGAAATGGAAAGACGTGTAAAAACGCTCACCGGTGTGCACACGGCGCGTACGGCACTCGCTCGGCGCCCGCACAGTCGCGCCCAGCCTGCGCGCCCACCCGCACCCGCCTGCGCGTCCGCCCGCGCCCAACAGCCTGCTGCCACCAGCAGCCACCTACTGGGGTGACGGCGGCGCTCCGACGGCAGTTTCCGGCAGCGGCAGTGTCGCTCCGACGGTGGCGGCTCGCCGGAAAATTTTAAAGAAAGAGAAAAGAGAGAGAGAAACTTACTTCTTTTCGTCGCTTTCGTTTCGTTTGGAAGAAAATTATGTTTTGAATTGAATGGACCCCTATTTATAGATTTTGGAAAGTTACTTTTTTACCGTTGAAAAATTACTATTTATCAAAAATATCTAAGTTACCGTTCGTTAAAATATTTTTTACTGTTTCCTCAAGATTTTACTCTTTTCTTCGTCATTTGAGCTACGGGTCTCCGATTGACCTCCTGTTTGTTTCTATTTTCTCGTATTTTCGATATAGATCTCATCATGAAATAATATTCTAGGTTTCGTGAATAAATTATCCTTCCATCTAAAACATGCATTAAACATGTATCTGAAACGCACATAATTAATTAAACAATCAAGAATTAACGCACATTATGTATTCAATTTAAGGGTTTAATATTTAATTACTCAATTATACTTCATTTCTGATTCAGGGCGCTACAAAAGTTCCATTGCAAAAATCATTGTAAGACCAAGTCTTAAAAAAATTATAAAATGAAAAACTAAAAAATCTATTATGATATGTAAAAAAAAAAGCAATATAGAAAAAATATTAAAATTGAAAACATTAAGAAAAGCTAAATAATAGTAGGTATTATCAAATCATATTATAATAGATAATTTATTGCTCAAATTGACTATTATACTACACTTAGATTATATTATAAGTTTGAAACTCAAATCGAATTGATATGAGAAATAACTAAATCCAATCATAACCTAAGAACTATGAACCCAAAACTTAATTAGAATATAATTAAAGTCTTATATTATATTATAAAGTTGAAATTCAAATCGAATTGATATGAGAAATAACTAAATTCAATCATAGTCTAAACCGTAATCCCTAAACCCTAAACCTAATTAGACTACACTTAGATTATATTATAAGTTTGAAAATCAAATTGAATTAATATGAAAAATAACTAAATCCAATCATAACCTAAGAACTCTGAACCCAAAACTTAATTAGAATATACTTAGTTTTAGATTATATTATAAAGTTGAAACTCAAATCGAATTGATATGAGAAATAACTTAATTGAGTTAATTCGATCATATTCTATACTTAGATTAAATTATAAGGTCGAAACTCAAATCGAATTGATATGAAATATAACTAAATCCAATCATAACATAAGAACTCTAAACCCAAAACTTAATTTGAATATACATAGATTATATTATAAAGTCGGAACTCAAATCTGATTGATATGAAAAATAACTAAATCCAATCATAGTCTATACTTAAGTGAGTGTGTTAATCCAATCATAGTCACATTTAAAAAAATTATTAGATTACACTTAAATTACGTTACAAAGTCGAAACTCAAATCTAGTTGAGATGGGAAATGACTAGGCTTGATCATAGTCTAAACCCTAACCTCTCAATTCTACTTAAGGAATATATAGATTATCAATTAAAACTAATTAAATTAATTGATTGAATCAAAGTTAGATAAGTATCTTATATCCCACAAATATCGGGAATCTCAATTGTTTCTTCTTCCTCCAATTTTTTTATTTATTTAAAAGTTCTTATTTCTCAATCCTCATGGAATTAACACAGAGATTCATGAAGGAAGAAAACTCCAGCCCTTCAGAGATTCATGAAGGAAGAAGGAAGTTTCTATTGTTTTCGATAGATGGTCAGATCGACAAAGAAGACCATTGATTAATCTAATGTCTGCATCTGGCAGAGGAGCAATGTTTCTTAAAGCTATTGATGCAAGTGATATAATCAAGGATGGTGAATATATTAGCAGCTTGATCGTAGAAGCAATCACAGAGGTTGGAGAATCAAATGTTGTGCAAATTATCACAGACAATGCAAGTAATTACAATTTTGCTGGTTCTATGATCGAATCCAGGTATCCTCACATATTTTGGACTCTTTGTGTGGTACATAGTCTGAATTTAGCAATGAAAAGTATATGTGATCCTACTGAAAAATCACCCTAGTATGCTCAGTGTAAGTGGATTTCTGATTTAGTTGGTGATGTCCAGAGTATTCGAAATTTTATTTTTAATCATGGCGTGGCATTAGCTATTTTTAATAACTATTCTCATCTAAGTCTATTAATTGAGGGTGGCTGAAACTAGATTTCCATCTAGTATCGTCATGATTAAAAGATTGAGGGAAGTTAGGAGTGCATTAGAGAAAATGGTTATGGATGCGGACTGGAGAGTTTATAGGGAAGGGAATAATGAAGTTAAAGTACAAGAGGTTAAGCAATGCATTGTGAACGATAGTTGGTGGGATAAATTAGATTATTTTTTGAAATTTACCAAGCCTATGGTTGATATGCTAAGAAAAGCTGATACGAATACTCCCATTTTGCATTTGATCTATGATATGTGGGATTCAATGATAGAAAATGTGAAAAAAATTATTTTTGAACATGAATAAAATGATATGATTTCTGGTTCATCTGAATTTTTCAATGTCATTCACCAAATATTGGAGACTAGATGGAATAAAAGTAATACGCCATTGTATTGCATGACGCATTCTTTGGTTCCTAAGTACTATCATGAAGTGTGGCTTCAAAGTGGGAATGGAATTCCAAGGGTTGCACCTCATGAGTACATGGAGGTATCTTTGAATAGAAGTAAGTCCTTTAAGAAGTTTCAAAATCCAAGTGAGTTAAGAAAAATGTATGCTGAATTTGGGGCTTTCTCTACCGGGTCTGAGTATTTCAATGAGCCTCATGTGATTGATGCAAGATTGTATGAAGAACCGGTGTCGTGGTGGGCAAATCATGGTGCATCGACACCTCTATTGCAAAGTTTAGCTTTTAAGCTACTTATGCAACCGGCCTCTTCGTCATGTTGTGAAAGAAATTGGAGTACCTACTCTTTCATTCAAAATATAAAAAGGAACAAACTGACACCAAGCAGAGTTGATGATCATGTGTTCATGCACTACAATTTAAGATTGTTATCAGGCTGCGGAAATAATTATAAAGAAGGACAAACAAAGTTTTTGGACTTGGGTATGTAATATTTAATTATTTAATTGTTGGTAATTTAATTTAAATGTTTATGATAAGAGTAATTTAAAATATTTGATCTTGAATTTTATAGGTGCTGATAAAGCTACTGTGGATTTGGAAGAATTATCACTTGATGATCCAGAATTGGAGAGTTACTTAGTTGCTTGATAGTTTTTGCATGTTACTGGTTCAAATGTTTTTTTTTGTTTGTTTATTAGCTATTGAACTTTGACGCTTATGTATTTTGAACTTGAAGGTAGAAGTTTTGAAGTACTGCTGAAGTAATGCTATTTTGTTCTCTTAATGTCCATTCAAGAATTAACTTTCAATTTAATGTTAATACTTTACATGAAAAATATAATTTTTTGTAATATAATTTCTCAAACGTATCCCCACACCCGTGTCCTAATTCCGGATCCTTTTTTACCGTGTCCCCGAATCCTAAATTTTGAAAATCTGAGAGTCTGACACGTATCCCCATACCCGTGTCCGACACCCGCACCCAAGTCCGAGCAACATAGATGTCTTGCTGTGAAATATTTATCTCCTTATAATCCAGTCATTGATAAAGTTATAGAATGTCAAGTCTTGAAAATGTTTCAGTCATTTATTTGATATTCATTATCAATGAGGCTACTAGAGATTTTTATTTCTTTTTTAACTTTAGTAACTACAAGGTTCCACTTTATATTGCAACTCTTTTATCAAATTTCTTCATTTTTTTATTCTCATTTATACCAAGTGCTACTTTTTTTCTCTCTCTTAACAAAGCTTGAAAAACTCTCATTCTTAATAAAGAATCACTGGTTAATATAGACAAACTAGCTGAACCCAGGCCAAATCCAAATCAACCAGCGTTTGTCGCGACCTCCACCAGAATTGCATCAAACCGATGCAGATGAGGATGATAAGAATGTCAAGCAACTTCGAGAATGTTCTTCTTTCTACTTATTATCACAGGTATATGAGCATGAACTATGTATATGCATGTATGATATAAGTGTGTGTGCTTATATGTATTGGTAGCTCAAATCTATTTCTAAAATCTTGTTTATGTTTGCAGGATTGTCTTGTCAATTCCAATAGGAATTGGAAATCTTGTCAAAAAGGTATTTCTTTTTTTTGTCTTCTTTTTGTTGTTGCTAAGTTTCTTATTGGAGTAGTTGATTTTTTTCTCCTTTTTTGGTGATTGTTGCTAATTGTTGTGTTCTTGATTTGATGCAGAAGTTCAAATTCTAAAAGAATGCAATAAGAGAAGAAAAAGATGATCAATTTATATGACATAGAGATATATAATTAATGTCTAATGTATTACCATATAATAATACTTGGGAATTCTTTTGGCTTCATTTTAGCTTTATTGACTCCAGTGAAAAAATTAATTTAGGAAAAATAATGTGTTTGATCTTTGGTTTATATTCCATCATCAATATAATTGTTCACTTATGTTTGAAATAATTAGCACATTGTAATAATAAACATCAAAGATGATAAAATTCCATTGTATAATATTAAATTGTGGATTTGGGTTTTGATAACATGGCTCTGATACTATTTCTAATCCAGGATGCATAGAAATTTACGGCGTAAGGATGATTTTACAAGACATTTATACTCTAAGGATTTTATTGAGATATTAAACCTTAATGACTTTACATTCTCTATATAGATCAGATCAGAATAATACAAATTTAATTGAACTATACAAACTTCGAGATATATTGAAGAAACTTGAGACTTAAAACTCTATCCTTGCTGCATAAAGAAGAAAAGTGAAGAAATTTTGAAGAAATGGCAGATAAGATTGGACATCACTTTTGACTCTTGAGGCGAAAATTTACTTATTGATCCTATTTGTAATAAGTAGTGGAGTATTTTATTAATTTTCATAACTATAGTAGATGTGTGTGTGTGTATATATATATGTGTGAAACTTTGGTTCATCCAACATAAAGGACTCAAATATTCCAAATCAAAGAAAAAGTATATCATCAACCATCATAGATCCTATGATAAATGTGGTTTTTCACATATTTTTGTGTATGTTTATCTATTCATTTGAATATATTTAGATACATTTTTATGGTGATTTCTGATATTATATTGTATAAGTTGTATTTGACGGGTTTATGCTTAGTTTCATGATTTTGATGAGAAAAAGTACAAGTTTCAAGTGTAATTGATGACCAAGGAAGGAAGAATGGAAATACAAGATCGAATGGAAGATTTGGTGGCGCACGGTCTGGTCGTGCCATGTAGGACGATCGTGCTCCATTGTGTAGAGAGTGCTGGATGGTGGGACACGATCGTGCTGTGTAGCACGACCGTGGGGCACGACCGTGCCCGAGTGAATAGGAATTCGAAGAGTTTTGGTTTTCTTGGAGTGTTTTCACCTCTTACTTCACTTGAAAGATTCCCAACACAATATAAATACTCAACATGAAGAGAAGTAAAGAAGAAGGAGAGAAATTGAAGAGAAAAATTAGAGAGAGAGATTCATAGAGAAAAACACGATAGTCTGAGAATCATTGAGAGGATTTGAAGAAGAATTCAATAGATCCAGGAATCGTGAGATCGTCTAATAGAGTTTTTAATTTTTTCTTCCTTTGTTGAATCTTAGTAGATATGATATTTCCAATCTTGTCTATGAGTTTGTTTAACATCATGTCTAACTAATTTTCTACGGTTTCTAGGGCTTGTTAGTAACTTGATTCGAATCTAGATGGATCTTTAATTTCAATTCAAAGTTCATGATCGTTTATCCTATTTGTGTGTTTATGAGTTGATTGCTTGTTTGGTTATGTGGCCAGTAATTGAGCATGCTTTAGTAATTAGATCAAAATTTAGGAGATGAGATTTAATTATGGAAGAATAAATACATGATACATAAAAAGACTTAGATCGGGAGATTAAGGAATTTATATGATGGAAAATCAATCATAGGTACTTTTGGGAGTTGTTATGTTTCTATCAGATTGAGTAGGGATACCTCTGGTGACATAATAATCAATCGGTTAACTGACTCTGGAGAGCTGTTAATTCGACATATGTGATTACTCATATATGATGATTGATTAATGAACTTGAATTGGTTAAAGTGATGTTTTGATGAGAATTAGATGAAAGCATGTCCTAGAACCTATCTTAGACATCTGTTATTCTTGAGTGAATTTATCTGCTAGTTATTTTTCTATTGAATTAATCTGCAATCTGTGTGATTTGATTTTCCTAGATAAAACTGAAAACTGAATTTGAGTAGTTAGTTAGTTCCTAGATAGCTAGTCTCTGTGGGATCGACCTTGCTCACCACTTCTACACCCTACACCGTACACTTGCAGGAGTAGCTAAAAGAAATTAGTGAACAAGTTTTTGGCGCCGTTGCCGGGGACTGGAGTTTAGGAAAATTAATATTCGAATTCTATTTTTATTTTTAGTTTAGGATTTATTCTTTTTTTTCTTCTGATTTTTAGAGAATATCTGATACTTGTCTTTTAGGTGTTTTCAGATTGTGCATGAATGCTCGCTCTAAAAAGGCGAACTTGATTACACTTGATTTGGAGATTGAAGCAACTTGCAGACGCAGTAAAACACGAAGGCAACTATTCACTCAAACTCAGATGGCTGAAGATAATCCAATAGAGCAAGTATTAAACAATCAAGAAGAAGTGAACTAAGCACCACCAGTTGGTGCTCAGAGAGCCATCAGAGACTATTTTCAACCAAAAAAAATGGAAGGGGGGTTGTGCGACCACCTATTCAAGCAAATAATTTTGAGTTGAAATCGAGTCTGATCATTATGGTTCAGTAGAATCAGTTTGGGGGTAGCCATTTAGATGACCCCAATGCGCATCTGGCGCAGTCTCTTGAAGTATGTGATATGATCAAGTTGAATGGTGTTTCTGATGATGCCATAAAACTTTGATTGTTTTATTTCTCCTTACGAGATAAAGCGAAGCTGTGATTCAACTCACTTCCTCCAGGCTCAATTACTACGTGGGATGGATTAAGTAGTAAGTTTCTATTTAAGTACTTTCCACCAAGTAAGACGTTGAAGTTGAAGAGTGAGATTACACAGTTCAAACAATTTGATGGGGAGTTCTTGGGCGAAGCTTGGGAAAGATTCATAGATATGTTAAGGAGATGTCCTCAGCATGGATTTCCTGAAGATCAACAGATCTGTTTCTTCTACATTGGACTGTTTGGATCAACGAGAGCTATGATAGATGCAACAGCAGGAGGAGCTTTGTTAGTAAAAAGTTCGGAGGATGCGATTTATATTTTGGAGGAAATGATAACAAATAGCTACCAATGGCCATCTAAAAGAAACATATATAGGAAAGTGGTGGAGATTCAAAGTCAAGACCAATTGTACGCTTTATCCTCACAAATAGCAGCTCTCACAAATCAAGTATCTGCGTTGGCAAAGGTTCAAACTCAAAACGTAAGAAGTGTAGGGAGTTGAGGATGTGATTTCACCCAACAAGAGAAAGTAGAAGACGTCAATTATATGCATGGGCAAAATTACAACAACCACAACTTCCGAAATAGGGGTATGTACTAGTATAAACACGGAGGGGTGAATCATGAAAATTTCTCTTATGCAAATAATAAGAATGTTCTGCAACCCCCTCCGGGTTTTTCTGTTATGAATGGAGTCATCGATGAACCAAAGAAGTCGGCACTAGAAGATCTAGTAGGTGCATTTTTGAATGAATCATGAGATAGATTCGCATGGATTGAAAAAAAATTGATGCACGGATGAAGGCCTTGGAGTTACAAGTAGGGCAGATGGCTAAATACATAGGGAATCAACATAAAAAATGGTCAATATCCAAGCACCATAGAAAATAATCCAAGGGAGCAGTGTATGGCAATTCAATTGACCAGTGGAACGGAATACGAGGGGCCAAGCATGCTAGTGGTAGATGAAGATGAAAATGAGAGGAAAGATGTGAATAAGTGGTGGAGAAAAAGGAAGATGAAGTCGAACAAAAAGGGGCTGAGAAGCCAAAATCAAATTATAAACCTTCACTTCTGTTTTCAATTTCTTTTCTTCCTTTTCCTCAATGGTTTCAAAAGAAAAGGCTAGATGCTCAATTTGCTAAATTTCTAGAAATTTTTAAGAAAATTCACATTAACATTCCTTTTGCAGATGCTTTGGAACAAATGCCAAACTATGCTAAATTCTTGAAGGATGTAATGTCAAAGAAGAGAAGAATAGCAAATTTTGAAATAGTGAATCTTACGGAGGAGTGCAGTGCAATCTTGCAACAAAAGCTTAAGAGCTAGGGAGTTTCACAATTCCTTGCGAAATTGGAGGATCAATTTTTGATAAGGCTTTGTGTAACCTTGGGGCAAGTATAAATTTGATGCCGCTATCCATCTTCGAGAAGCTTGGTATTGGTGACGTGAAGCCTTCCAACATCACATCGCAATTAGCGGATAGATCAATAACTTACCCCAAGGGAATCATTGAGGATGTGCTAGTAAAAGTTGGTCGATTTATCTTCCCGGTGGATTTCATGGTTCTCGACATGGAGGAAGATCATGATGTGCCCATGATTTTAGGATGACCATTCTTAGCCACAGGACAGAAATTGATTGGCGTACAATAAGGGGAGCTTACTTTGAGAATAAATGGTGAACATATTTCATTCAACATTTACAAGGACATGAGCTTCCATGATGAAAAAGAGAACTGTAGTTTTGTTGATGTAGTGGGAGCTTGTGTAGAGGACCAAGAAATACCAATGAAGATGTATCACAGAAAGGCAAGGAAACGGCAAGACGAAAGTCGAATTGAAGAGAAGAAGATCGGGCATGACCATGTTATGGTGCACGGTCTGACCGTGCCCGGTAGACCATTTGTTCTGTACAGCACGGTCGACCATGCCCAGTTGTTTGATGGAATTTGATGTGGAGATCGAGGAAAACTTTTCACCATAAAAGGTATGTTTTCATCTTGTCTGGCTGAAGACGTTAAACTTAGTGCTGCTCGGGAGGCAACCCAATTAGCCATTCTTTCCAAGTTTTGAGTCTTATTTGGAATCGTCGACTTTAAGTTTGGGGGATGGTTTGCATCACATGAGTAGTTACATTATAGGTTTATTGCTTTAGCATATTTATGTTTAGCATTTTTTTAAGCTGATAGATGATCTTGTGATTAGGAGATATGAAGTGAATTCTTGGGTTGCAAGAAACATGAATTGAGTAAAATGAACGTAGAGATATATTTCTTGATTGAAGTTGGAAGTTTATTCAGAATTTTTTTGGTGAATATATTTGAGCATGCAATGATTGTGTAGTTTTGAGGAGTATGAAAATAAGCTTGTGAGATTTGAGCCTTGACTTGATATTACATCAAGTCTTATTTTCTTGATTGTATGGTTAGCGATTGTCTTGTATACACCTCTAGAACTTGCTTTGGTATCTCCTTCGAGACTACAAGTACGTGTGAATTTTAGAAAATGATATAAGGTCATCTTTGCTCTAATTAGTCACTTAGCCAAATAATTTCTCACCAAATTCGATATATTTCCTTAGTTAGCCTTGTTAAGCCTTTAAGCCTTATTTTTTTTGTAGCCAAATAATTGGGTAAATTACCAGCTTTTATTTTGAGCTTACCTATGATTTTGAAGCTCAATTGAGAAGTGATGGGTGAAAGGAGTATAAATATCATGGGAATTATATGTGGAGTCGGAGAAAGAATTTGGTGGAGGATATCAAAAATAAAAGAGAGATCAAGTGTGAAAAGAAAAAAGAAAAGCAAATATATACTTGGGTTGAAGAGGTGATTGTTGGAAGGAAAATCTACAATTTTCTAACCATCTATTTAAAAATATATATATTATATTGAAAATTGGATTTAACCAAATATTCAATCAACTTAAATTAAGTCAAATAGACTAAATCATTACACCAAAAAAGTTTTTTGTAATTTATTAAAAATTATTTAAAATGTTAATTAAAAAAACTAACTTTTAATTTTATAATTTGTAATTTCATTTATTATGTTTTTTATTTTGTATCTATAAAATTTTAAGTATAATTTTAAGCTTAGAACACATTTTTTTAAGTCTTATATTGTAATTTATTATTATAGTCGATACTACTAAAATCATAAAAAGAACTACTCAAATATACCAAAATTTAAAATATTAGATTTATTATTTTGTTTTTTATATGCATTATAAATATTAAAAAAGATACAATTGATATATTTCATGCATTAAAAATGAATTTTTAAGAATAAGTTATCATATTTGAAATTATAATTTGACTAAAAAAAATCTCATAAGCTCCCCTGCATCAAATTAAAAATATGAAATAAAATAATAATAACTAAAATTTTACATAAGTATAATTCAATACATCATAATTTATACATTTAAACTAAATTTAAATAAATAAATAATGAAATTTTAAAATGGTGGTTTTTTTTAAATAAAATAAAATAACACCAACCCCTAGCCCTAGATAGACTTGATCAAACGGTTCAAAAAACCGGAACCGAACCTGTAGCACCCCGAACCAAAAACGAAGCATAACTGATTAATTAAATATTAAATCCTTAATTAAATTATTATACCATTAGATGCGTAACGGTAAAATGAGAAGATAGACATGAACTAGAGCTCAATCAGAGACCCGTAGCTCAAGTGGCGACAAAAAAGGCAAAATATGAAGTTTCGGAAAAACGAGAGGTGGAATCTTGATGAATAGTGAAAAGAATATTCCTACATGAATAGTAACCAATCCTAGTGAACAGTACCCTACCCTGGTGAACAGTAACTTTTCAAAAATCTATAACTAGGGGCTCATTTGGTTCATTTTTCATCGTTTCTCCGAACAAGCCGAAAAGCGACAAAAACACGTAAGTCTTTCTCTCCTCTCCCTCTCTTTCTTTCCTCTGTTTTCTGCCTCCGCGCCACCGCCACCATAGTTCGTCGGAATTTTTCAACGTTGTCAGTTTCGGTTGATTTTCACACACGACGTAGGTCTCGACGAGACGAGTCTAGGACAACTTCCGAAATTCAATTGCGACTTTCCGTTCGCCAAAAAATGGCTAAAAACGGTCTCCAAACCCTAAACCCTATTTCTTAACACCTTCTCTCTCTCTCCCGTATCTCTCTCTCTCCCGTTTCACTCTCTCTCTCTCCTTCTCGCCGGTGCAAGTGCTGGAGGGGCTGTCGGGGTTGCCAGGCTGCCAGAAGGGCGGCGCCGCCGAGGGTAGCAGCGCTGGTGCCCAAAACGGGCTGGAAAGGTGGTGGTTTGCATGGGTTTTGTGCATGAGTGTATAGTGTACTGTGTGTTTGTGTTTGGTGAGGTGGAGGGCTGAGTTGGTGGGGTTGGTTGCTGCCGACGACGGGAGGTCGCTGGCCAGGGTCAGGTGGAGTCGCCGGCGACTGGAGGTCGCCGGCCAAGGGCTGTGTTGGTTGGGGTTTGCTAGTGTGTGTATGTGTATATGTGCGTGTGGGTATATGTTGTTGTGTGTGTGCAGCTGGGTAGGGTGGTTGCCGGTGACTGGAAGTCGCCGACCAGTATTTCAGGTGGTTCGGGGAAGGGTCGCCGGCAATTGGAAGTCGCCGACCGAAACTGGGAAAGAGAGAAAGAGAGCGTGAGAGGGAAAGGTGTTTGGGGCTGATTCTGGGCACTATTCACGGCCGGATTCCGGTGAGGGATGGTCGGAGGTGGTAGCCGGCGGTGCAGGCTTGCCGGCGGACCAGGTGGTGGCCGGAGCTGGGCGGCGCCGCCGCAGTAAGTGGCTGCCGGAGTTTCCAGGCGTGCTGGACGTGACGCGCGCGCGCCGGGCATACGAAGCTGGCGAGACCACCGAGCCTGGCCGAGGGCGCCGGGTGCCGGGCGCGCAGCTGCCGAGTGCCGCCGAGACCTGCCGAGGCCGCTGATAACTGCCGAATGCTGGTGCGCGTGAGCTACCGAGACCCACCGAGAACGGGTGTGCGCGCGACGCCGTATTTTCGATCCGAATTCTATTTCGTCCATCGTACGTTATCATCGAGTCGTCGCCAACGAGATGTCGTTGACCGGGGGTCGTGGGTCCTGGTCAAAGTCAACTCTTTGACCTAAATTACCAAAATACCCCTCAACCTTAAAATGCTCCGTTCGAGCTCGTTTCAACTCCAATCGAGCTCATTTTTTTTCCGTTGCGATCCAAATTTCATCCTCTTTCATCTTAGCCTTATAAACTGATCTTTCCCTCTTGTTTCTTCAACCTCAATCTTTAGATCTACTGATCCATCTCGTCTTTATCGATCGTACTTTCTCTAAAAGAATTTTAATCTTTAAATATATTTATTAAGGATCTAAGAAACACCGTAACATGTGTAGGCTATCTGTTAGATTGAGCTTTGAGGTTCTCGTGGTTTGATACTCGCTACTCACGTGGTAACCACCGAACAAAGTGGGGGTAACTTCTAACTCTTTATCTGTTTACAGTTTTCCCTATTCCAAGCATGATTGAGGAATACTAAATGTTGTGTTTATATCTGTTGTGTCATACGTTATATTGTGAAAGGGCTGCGGTCCACATCCCATATGCATTCGCCTCTGACCCCTTTCTACTACTCTGGAAGGTTTGGTGGTCCTTGAAATGCACCAGTGGTATTAATTACCGTTTTATAGGGTAAGACGGGGAAAACCCGTACCTATCCATCTCCTACCATTTCTAATATTTGCTGTGCATTTTACGTGTTGTGACAATGTGCTGATTGATGCCTTTATTTTTTTTCTGTTATATATATCTGTCGTATGTTATAAGATGCAAATTTTATCCCCACAGGTGTATTCCACGCACTCACCCCCTATTTTGTACTCACACTACAGGTGATGAAGAGCATGATGAACCTTAAAGGGAGAGATGATGGTGCCCTATCTGAATTTTATATTTTAAGTATGTTGTCTCACAACATTTAAACAATGATTTACATAATTCACGTTTTGTAAAGTATAATCTAGTTTATGTTTAAATGATGGATCCTGATGTTTTATCTCCGCTGCGAATGTTTAAAGAATCGATTGTAATGGATAGTTTATATGTAATGATTCTGTTCGTTCCTTACCTCATTCTGTTCGTTCCTTACCTCTCTCTTCTGTATATGTGTTCGTCTCTTTCCCCCTTCTTTCTTCACGCCCACAATGTAAACTCTGCTAATTTTTACAAAAAGAAAACGAGGCGTGACAGAACCAATTCGGAACTGGCGGTCAACGGTTCGGTGAACTGTTGATCCGGTTTCGGTTCAAACCGAAACCGTGAACCGTGATTCCACGATTCGGTTTGGGTTCCGGGTATTTGAAATCCATAGTTTTTTTGTTCTTCAATTCTATTTCATTTCTATTAAAAAAAGGTGTCTCGAAGAGGTTATTCTTCCACCGGTTCATCTTGTGGAAAAGAAAAGAGTCCGATATCAATGCCGCCACCACAATCTTTGCACGACGATGATGATGATTAAATTGAATTTTTTTCGACTCAATATAATCAAGATGATTTGGAGGCCATGTTAGGCCCTAACACGGTCGCCGCCTTTGCCGAAGAAGAAGATGAGATGCCGAGAGAAACACAAGAAAGTACAATACAACACACAACACTACTCCTCGAGCACCTTTTATGCTTCGAAGTTATATTTTTGTCCTTTTATTTTAAGAAGGAGAAAGTACCAAATAGCAATGTTGATTACATAATCACGTGCAACCATTGTGTAAAAATGTACAAATTCAAACATGGAGGGGGCTATGGGACATTCAACAATCATGTGTTGAAAAAGCATCCCGACAAGGTAGGCATTGATCGAGCTCAAACGCAACTTCGGAGATTTACCGGTTCTTCTCAAGGTGGAGGTATGAATTCTCTTACTTTTAAATTTAGTCAATTGAGCCATAGGAGATGCGTAGTCGAATTAATTATCGAAAAACATCTTCCATTTCAATTTCCTTATGATGATAGTTTTGAAAAATATACTAGCACTTACTTACATCCGGCGAGTAGAAAAATATCTAGAATCACTGTTACACGGGATATAGAAAAAATAGTAGGAGAGTATAAATTTAAATTAATTGAAGAATTTAAAATTTTAAAACAAAATCTTTCTATATGTAGTGATATTTGGAAGGATCCTTATAAGACGCATGATTATATGGGTATTATTACTTGTCATTGGATAGATGATGCATGAAACATATAAAAATGTTTAGTTGCATATATTGAATTTGATGAAAGACATTCGGTTATACACATTGCACAAAAAATTAGACATGTTTTAAATGATTATGGTATACTAAGAAAATATTGGCAATTGGATTTGATAATGCTAGTGGTAATACGGCTAGTTTACCTTCACTTATTGAGTTTTGTCAACCTAAGGTAAATTTTTTCATATTCGTTGTATGTGTCATTGTTTAAACTTATGTGTTCAAGATGGTTTAGAATCATTAAACGATAATATTAAACCTATTAAAGATGCAATTTATGAAATTGCTAGCTCTATGGCATATCATAAAAATGGGCTATGTTTTGTAAGAAAAACGGAATGGAAGTTAAAAAATTTGTAGTCCATGTGCAACGTCATGGAAATTCTACATATTACATGCTTCAAGATTCTTATGAGTATAGACAAATGCTTTGTGAATTTTATCTAGAAAATCCACATGATGACATTGTTTTATTTGAAAATTCATGGGATGCATGTCTTAATTTAATTCAACTTTTAAATTTTTTTGAAGAGACAACAAGAGAATTATCTGGTTGTTATTATCCTACTTCTTCATTAGTTTTAGATCATTGTATAATAATTGCTCTTATTTTGAATGAGTAATCAACATGTCATATTTTAGAAAACAAAATTATAGCGATGAAAGTAAAATGGTTAAAATATTTTCATGAGATACCCGATTTATTTTTATGTGTAATGCATTGTTCCCAGATATGCTATTAGGAGAATATAATTTAGTTGATTATATTCCTAATCCTATTGAAGTTGTCGGTAACTACACAAAACTTATACGAATGGTTTAAAGAATATAATGTAATGTTGGGGATTCTAGTGATGGTGTAGGTAATCAAAATGTAGGAGGTAGTAGTCATTCGACCTCTTCATCTAGTTTTGTTACAGCTCCGGCTCTTAGTCAATTTTACAATTTTTATGATATTAGAACACAAAAACAAGCTAGAGGTTCTAACCCTTGTTAAGAATTAAATTCATATTTAGGTGCTACTTTTTAACAAATTTTATTTGAAAATCCTAGGGATTTATTGAAGTGGTGGTCAAGAAGGACCACCATTTATCCTATTCTAACAATTATTGCTAAAAATATTTTAGCAAGTCCCGCCTCAACCTGTCACGCCCCGTTTTCTTACACAAAATATCAGAGTTTTCCATTGGGCGTGAAGAAAGAAATAGCAAAAGACGACATAAGAAGAGGATTAGAAACGACAGAAGAAAGAGGTAAGGGATGATATGGGTCATTCGGATATCAACAGTTGGTCTCACTACCGACAACATTCGGTCTCAATACCGATATATATATATACATCATAATAAAGCAGTGGAATAAACCATCAGGATCTCACATCCGAAACATATATCGAATATTATTACAAAACGTGATTTAAATAAAATATTGTTTAGAAACTGTTTGTGCGACAACATCTTAAAAACACAAGTTCAGAAACATGCTTATCAGCTCCTGTAGTGTGAGTACAGAATAAGGGGTGAGTGCGTTGAATACACTCGTGGGGATAAAGTCCGCAACTTATAACATGCAACAGTTATATCGTACAGAAAAGTAACATTCAATCACAGCATGTAAAATGCATAGCAGATATTAGAAATGGTAAGAAGGATAGGTGCGGGGACAGCCCGTCTTACCCTATAAAACGGTCTCAATACCGCTGGTGCATTTCAAGAGGACCACCAAACCTCAACAGAGTAGTAGAAATGGGGGAGACGGCTTTTTACGGTCCAATGGACTCTACGAACATGCAATGTGAACCGAAGTTCTTTCACAGTATATAGTATAGCACAGCACGTATATTCACAGCATTTAGTATTCCTCAATCATGCTTCATAAATAGGGAAAACTGTAAACACATTAAGAGTTAGAGATTACCCCTACCTTGTTCGGTGGTTACCACGTGAGTCGATAGTATCCAAGACTTGGTATCTTGATTCCCAATCCAACTGATATCAACCCAATGGATAGCCTACACAATTTTATAATATTTCTTAGATCCCAAATATATATATAATTAAAGATATAAATGCTTTCGGAGAAAGTACGATCGTTAAAGACGTGACGGATCGAAAAATCTAAAGATTGAGGGTGAAGAAACGAGAGGGGAAGATCAGTGCATAAGGCTAGGATTAAAGAGAATGAAATTTGGGTTGCAACGGAAAAAAAATGAGCTCGATCGGAGTTGAAACGAGCTCGATCGGAGCGTTTTAAGGTTGAGGGGTATTTTAGTAATTTTGGTCAAGGGTTGACTTTGACCGGGACTCCCGACTCCCGATAACTCAATAAAAACATCCAAAATGGAACGATGGATGAAAACGCTCGTCGATGCGCATCCTGCGCGCACGGTGCTTGCCTGTGCGTGTGCACTCGCTCTGGCGCGCGCATCGCGCGCACCCGATCTCGGCAGCTGCCGAGTTTTCTCGGCAGATCGGCATCATCCGCCGCGCACTCGCGCATCCAGCGCGCCCCGCGCGCCCGCGCCCTGGCACCCTCGGCAGCTCGCGCACCCGCGTGCGCCCAGCGCGCACCACTGCGCCCAGCTCGCCTGAGAATCAGCTGCTCAACCTGCCCACTTCCCGGCGCCACCAACTGCTGCGGCGCCACCCTGTACCGACGTCACCCGGTCCGCCGGCAAGCCCGCACCACCGGCTACCACCCCGCCGGAATCCGGCCATGAACAGTAACCTGTTCAACAGCATAAACACACCAAAACACACACAAAACCCTTGCCACCACCACTCAAAACCACTCTAAAACCATCCCAAACTCTTCCCCAACACCCCAACATACCCCAGCACCAGAAACGAACCAAAACTACCAAGAAACGAGAGAGAAATGGGAGAGAGAAAAGGCGGTTAGAACTAGGGTTTAGGGTTTGGAACTAGGGTTTAGGGTTTGGAATTCCGGAAGCTATCCTAGACTCGTCTCATCGAGGGCTACGATATGTGCTAAAATCGGCCGAATCCGATAACTTTGACATTTTCCGGCCACCGGTGTCGGCACGGCGGTGCCGGCGGCTGCACGGTGGCTGTTCAGTGGCGGCGGCTGTGACGGAAAGCGGTAAAGAAAGAAAGAGAAGGGAGAAGAAGAACTTACGTGTTTTCGTCGCTTTCGGCTCGTTCGGAGAAACGTTAAATTTTGAAGTGAATGAGCCCCTATTTATAGATTTTGAAAACTTACTTTTTACCGTTGGAAAATTACTATTTACTAAAAATATCTTAATTTACCTTCCATTCAAATATTCTTTTTTATTTTTACCGTTCTTCAAAATTTTACCCTTTTCTTTGCCATTTGAGCTACGGGTCTCCGATTGACCTCTAGTTCGTTTTTATTTCCTCGTATTTCCGATATGAATCTCATGGTGAAATAATATTCTAGGTTCCGTGTCTAGAAAAAATATACCCATCTAAAACCGACGTTAAACATGTATCTGAAACGCACATAATTAATTAGACAATCAGAAATTAACGCACATAAAATATTTAAATTTAAGGGTTTAATGTTTAATTAATCAATTATTCTTCATTTTTGGTTCGAGGCACTACATCCCTTACCCCTTAAAATAATTTCGTCCTCGAAATTGAACGCGTACTAAGAACGTCGTAACTAAGTACTTCGTCAAAACTCTCGTCCTCCTATTTCCTTATTGCTTCTTTCTTTCCATTTCTCATCAAGGAACTGGCAAGCCTTGCTTACTTGGCTAAGCTCGATGTTCTGATCTTTTAGTCGGTTCTGAGCTTTTCCAATTCTTCCTCGAACCTTCCTAACCAAATCGCACTTTTGCTTCTCATTCCCCTCATTTTTCAACTCATAGTTCTGGTTGTTGTGACAATCATCTTATGTACTTCTCGTTTTCACCATTTTTCTTGTGAAGTGAAGCGAGAAGTAGTTGGCATCGGAGAGTCGTATCCTCTCAGTCGAAGTAGGTACATTTACGATAAAGAGGAAGAAGAGTGAGAAAGAGAATGAGAGAGAGAGAAAGAGAGGGATGAAGAGACGGGGAAAAAGTTGTCGTATAGCACTCTGATACTTTTGTTGGACGCGACAACTTCTTCTTCACACGGAGCATTGGAGCATCCCCAAGCAATACGCTTGGTCCAATGAAGCCTATGTCCAAAGGTTCTTGTAACTGGCCTCCAACTATTGTAATTCTCTCGGTGTCATTTGATAAAAAACTCTTGTCATCGTTGTCGATCTTCAGACGAGATAAATCTAGGATGTTACTTGTCAATCCAGCGGAGGACCATGTAATTCTTCTAGAAACATGTCCATGCATTTCCTGATTCCCGGCTCCTTCTTGATAGTAGTCGGTTCTCTTTCGGAGTTCACCCTGTTGACCAACCCAGTTTTGCAATTTCTTTGCTAAGCATTTCGGTTGTCTTCATGACCGAGATAATTCTTATGTCGGTTTTAACTCGTATTCCGTGGTATGTGAACTCTAGTTCGCGGAATGTGAACTCAAGTACCGGGCGAACCTTGAAAGATGATCTTCTTTTCACTGCACTCGCTTACTGCGGGGTTGAGCTCTAGCCGGTCCATCCCCAAGATATGTCAAAATCTTTCATCTCCAAAGCATGAAGATCCGCTAGAAGAATCTTATCTTCAAAGACGATCTTAAGGTGACGGTATAGATGTTTTGTTTTAACCATCCTTCCTGGAGGTATACTAACATCTAAGGTTTTAGCGACTACCCTGTCGTCCTCCCGCTTCAATAATTCCAGTGTCACAACAATACTATAAGTGAAGAAATTAAACAAGAAACACGAGGAGAGAAGAAAACGTAGATTCCATCGATTAGCAAAAGTCGAACTGGTATCTTATACGCATAAGCAAAAGATAGGTCACTCGTATATTATACAAAAGGATTGCACACACTACTACAAGGTACGAGCTACTACCTAACTATTACATATATAAAACTAAGAGTTCATCATCCCTGCTCCTCTGCAGCTCCTTGGTGGTTAAGGGTGTAAGCCCGTGCTCTGCCTACCACCGGCCTCGAGTTCCGAGACCTCGAACAGTTGGCCGCTATATGTCCTGGCGCCCCGCAGGTGAAACAGTTTCGTACTTCAGGCTGGCACGGTCCCGTGTGCACCTTCCTGCATCTTGGGCACAGGTTCGCTGGTCGGGGAGTAGGAAGGAGTGGAGCATTGTTTCCCCTTTGAAATTTATATGGGGCAAACTCCTGACTCGGGCCAATCCACTTTCTCTTTGCAAGAGTCGGAAAGACTTTCTCGAGGGGTGCAACATCCAAACCCATATGGGAGGCGATCTCCTAGGCTCTTTCGATGACACTTGCATAGGTCATCGCTCCTTATCCAGCCAGAATCGAGCTAATCTTCATATGAAGGCCCCTCTCAAATCTTCGAGCCTTTTTGAGATCAGTATCCACCAGATGTGGGGCATACTGGCTCAAATGATTGAACCGCCGCTCATACTCCCCTACAGTTGAGTTCCCTTGTCGGAGATGAAGAAACTCTGTCTCATTTGTGTCCCGGTAGGACTGAGGGATGAAGTGATGAGACACCACTTCCTTGAACCCTTCCCAAGTCATCCCCTCTTTTTGAGCGGGCAACAGAGTGCGCTCATACGAGTCCCACCAATGACTCGCCTCCTCAGTGAGCTGGAAGATGGCACAGCTGACCATCTGTTCCTTAAAGCACGGCAGGTGCCCAAACAGTCGGTCGAGTGACCTTAGCCACTCTTCTGCGTCAGTTGGCTCCCATTTCCCATTAAAAGTCGGCGGGTTAAATCACCGGAACTGTTCATAGATGAGATTCGGGTCAGTTCTCGCTGGCTGTGGATTAGCTCGAGTTTCCTCGAAGTGTTGTGCTAATCCCCTTAGCACTGGGACCAAGTCTCCCACGTTAGCATTCTCGTCCTGCTCTGGTTGGTTAACCGGCTGCGGTTGCTCCTTTCGGGATCTTCCTCTCGACATAACGTTCCAAGGACTATATACAAAAACAATCCCTTATAATCTACCCCATGTATCTCCACAATCTATATAACAACAGATAATAACAACAGATAACATGGCACCGACCACTTTATTCCATAAATCATTTATAATCTCAATAGATTCTCTGTCATGTAGGATAGCGTATATCCAGCCTGTATACACTATCCGCAAGAATACATCATGGAACATGTCATCACCCTCCCCACATGATCTTCATAAACCTCGAGTATCAAAACCAATTGTATGTATCACGTCTACGAGCGAGGAAAAACCCTCCAACTGGCTCATCTTATTGTAAACAAGGGCCAATGGTAGTTTCAACTATCAGTCACACCACATCAACTCCTGTGAACGGCCATACTCGCACACGAGCTCACGCTGCTGCAGTCAGCGGCTTTGTGGCGGTGACTCAGAGCAGTATGTTGATTGTGGTGATACATAATCCTTGGTACTCCGCCAAACCCAAGCAGTTTATATCAGATAAATAAGAAACACAAAGCAGATAAATACTCATCCAAACCTTATCGATTTATATCTTGCAAACCAAATAACACATAACAAGTAGACACTCTTATTCTCAAGTATTATGATCAAGGAAAGACACCTACGGAGAGAGGATGGTGCTTATCCGTTTTCTTTCGAAAAGATTTTCACGTTTAAAACACGTTTGTTTTTCTCATTTTCTCTTTATCAAACCAGTTCGAGCAAAGTCCTACAAAGGGGTAGAACTAGGCTCTGATACCATCTGTCACGCTCCGTTTTCTTACACAAAATATCAGAGTTTTCCATTGGGCGTGAAGAAAGAAATAGCAAAAGACGACAGAAGAATGAGATTAGAAACGACAGAAGAAAGAGGTAAGGGATGATATGGGTAATTCGCATATCAACAGTCGGTCTCACAACCGACAACATTCGGTCTCAATACCAATATATATATATACATCATAATAAAGCTGTGGAATAAACCATCAGGATCTCACATCCGAAACATATATCGAATATTATTACAAAATGTGATTTAAATAAAATATTGTTTTGAAACTGTTTCTACGACAACATCTTAAAACACAAGTTCAGAAACAACACCGCCTCTCTCCATCTAGGGTTCAACATGCTTATCAACTCCTGTAGTGTGAGTACAGAATAAGGGGTGAGTGCGTTGAATACACTCGTGGGGATAAAGTCCGCATTTTATAACATGTAACAGTTATATCGTAAAGAAAAGTAATATTCAATCACAGCATGTAAAATACACAACAGATATTAGAAATGGTAAGAAGGATAGGTGCGGGAACAACCCGTCTTACCCTATAAAATGGTCTCAATACCGCTGGTGCATTTCAAGAGGACCACCAAACCTCAACAGAGTAATAGAAATGGGGGAGACGGCTTTTTACGGTCCATTGGACTCTCCGAACATGCAATGTGAACCAAAGTTCTTTCACAGTATATAGTATGGCACAGCACGTATATTCACAGCATTTAGTATTCCTCAATCATGCTTTATAAATAGGGAAAACTGTAAACACATTAAGAGTTAGAGATTACCCCAACCTTGTTCGGTGGTTACCACGTGAGTCGCTATTATCCAAGACTTGGTATCTTGATTCCCAATCCAACTGATATCAACCCAAAGGATAGCCTACATAATTTTATAATATTTCTTAGATCCCAAATATATATATATATATAATTAAAGATATAAATGCTTTCAGAGAAAGTACGATCGTTAAAGACGTGACGGATCGAAAAATCTAAAGATTGAGGGTGAAGAAACAAGAGGGGAAGATCAGTTCATAAGGCTAGAATTAAAGAGAATGAAATTTGGGTTGCAACGGAAAAAGAATGAGCTCGATCGGAGTTGAAACGAGCTCGAACGGAGCGTTTTAAGGTTGAGGGGTATTATGGTAATTTTGGTCAAGGGTTGACTTTGACCGGGACCCTCGACTCCCGATAACTCGATAAAAACATCCGACACAAAACGATGAGTGAAAACACTCGTCGATGCACATCCGGTGCACGGCGCTCGCCCGTGCGCGCGCACTCGCCCTGGCGCGCGCATCACGCGCACCCGATCTCAGCAGCTGCCGAGTTTTCTCGGCAGCTCAGCATCATCCGCCGTGCACTCGCGTGCCTACCTACGCACACATCCGCGCGCCCTCGGCAGCTCGCGCACCCGCGTGCGCCCAGCGCGCACCACCGCGCCCAGCTCGCCTGAGAATCAGCTGCTCGACCAGCCCACTTCCCGGCGCCACTAGCTGCGGCGGCGCCGCCCTGTACCGACGTCACCCTGTCCGCCGGCAAGCCCGCACCGCCGGCTACCACCTCCAGCCAACCCCACCGGAATCCGGCCATGAACAGTAACCCGTTCAACAGCATAAACACACCAAAACACACACAAAACCCTTGCCACCACCACTCCAAACCACTCCGACCGGCGACCTTCCGACGCCGGTCGCCACTCCAAAACCATCCCAAACTCTTTCCCAACACCCCAACATACCCCAGCACCAGAAACGAACCTAAACCACCAGGAAACGAGAGAGAAACAGGAGAGAGAAAATGGGGTTAGAACTAGGGTTTAGGGTTTGGAACTAGGGTTTAGGGTTTTAGAGTCCGTTTTTCGTCGTTTCCCGGCGAACGATACATTGGATTGGAATTCTGGAAGCTGTCCTAGACTCGTCTCGTCGAGGGCTACGATCTGTGCGAAAATCGGCCAAATCTGATAACTTTGACATTTTCCGGCCACCGGCGTCGGCACGGCGGCGCCAGCGGCGGTTCAGTGGCGACGGCTACGACAGAAAGTGGTAAAGAAAGAAAGAGAAGGGAGAAGAAGAACTTACGTATTTTCGTCGCTTTCGGCTCGTTCGGAGAAAGGTTAAATTTTGAAGTGAATGAGCCCCTATTTATAGATTTTGAAAACTTACTTTTTACCGTTGGAAAATTACTATTTACCAAAAATATCTTAATTTACCTTCCATTAAAATATTCTTTTTTATTTTTACCGTTCGTCAAAATTTTACCCTTTTCTTCGCCATTTGAGCTACGGGTCTCCGATTGACCTCTAGTTCGTTTCTATTTCCTCGTATTTCCGATATGAATCTCATGGTGAAATAATATTCTAGGTTCCGTGTCTAGAAAAAGTATACCCATCTAAAACCGGCGTTAAACATGTATCTGAAACGCACATAGTTAATTAGACAATCAAAAATTAACGCACATAAAATATTTAAATTTAAGGGTTTAATGTTTAATTAATCAATTATTCTTCATTTTTGGTTCGTGGCACTACACAACTGTTGTCGTCGAACATGCATTTAGCAAAGGAGATCATATGTTGAATCCAAGAAGATCCAAATTGACGAAAGAGAATGTACAATACATTACTCTTCTTGAAGATTGGGTGAGAGAAAATAACCGTCAACATCTTGATTTGTCGTATTTATGCGACAATGGAGATGACACGTATGGATACGATTCAAACACATCCTCCTCCGCCGGAACCAACATCAACGAATGAAGGTAAGTTAGGTAAGAGTTAGAGAACTACATGTGCTTTGATTCATTCGTTTTGATAAGGATACGAAGACAATTTCATTATAAGTTTGGAAATTACACTTTCAATCTTAGAATGAAACTCAAGCTCTTTCAATTTTTTTTCTCTTCTTCAATTTATTTTATACAAAGATGAAAAAGTTGTAATTTTTTAACTTCAAGTCTCCAATATTATAGTATGATTCATCATTCATGATTGTAAAACTCAATATGTTTTTATTTCATAATTGTAATATGTTTTATTTTAATTTTTTTAAAAATTCAATGTTGTACTTCTACTTCTAATGTTTTAAAGTAATTTTTGAATTGATTGTATTTTATTTATTTTCACTCATTTTACTTTGTTAAAAGTCTTTAAAACTTTATAAGAAATCTAAAGACTAAAATTATGAAATATTAAATAATTAATGCAAAAAAAAAACAAAAAACATGTGCTCGGACACGAACGCGCGCTGATCACAAACTCACTGGTGCAGCGGGCACGATCATACCCTAGCGCACGGTCCGTGCCCGAATATTAAAAAAAAGCCGAGCTTGAAACGCTGGATCATCTGAACCGGAATCGAAACCGAGCCCCCCACGGTTCGATTCCGATTTTGCCTATAGTAGTTCGTTGAACTGCCAGTTCGAAACTAATCGAAATTGAAACTGACGTTTTGAACCGGATGAACAAGTCTAGCCCTAGACTCCCTTGCCCCTAGCCCTAGGCTGCTAACCCTACCCCACCTCCCATCTAGGAGCCACCTGCCAAGTCCTCGCCCAACATTTCATTTCTTCCTTTAAAAAAAAAAAAAAAAAAATGAAATAATTATTTTATGGTCCATCATCCCATTAAATCATTTACAAAATTTTCCCAAAATAGAAAGAAAAATGGGTGGGAAAATTCTACCTATTATTTTTTGCTATGGTTTTATTATTAAATATATATATATATTAAATTTTGTTTTTTATATGCATTATAAATATTAAAAAAAGATACGATTGATATATTTCATGCATTAAAAATGAACTTTTAAGAATAAGTTATCATATCTAAAATTATAATGTGACTAAAAAAATCTCATACTCCACACTGCTCCACTCAACCAAATTAAAAATATGAAATAAAATAATAATAACTAAAATTTTACATAAGTATAAATTATACATTCAAACTAAATTTAATAAATAAATAATGAGAATTTGAAATGGTGGTTTTTTTTATAAAATAAAATAATAATAACACCAAACCCCTAGCCCTAGGCTCCCCTGCCCCTAGCCCTAGGCTCCTAATAGCCGCCTGCCAAGTCCTTGCAGCTAAGGCTGCCCAACATTTCATTTCTTACTTTTAAAAAAAAAATTAAAATGAAATAATTATTTTATGGGTCCACCATTCCATTAAATCATTGACAAAATTTTCCCAAAATAGAAAGAAAAATGGGTGGGGAAATTCTACCTACTATTGGCTATGGTTTTATTATTATTATATATATAGATATAGATATATTAAATTAATTATTTTGTAATGATCTCTATTTGATATTTATATTGTATATATAAAAAAACATTGAGATGTATATTTTATATGTTGTTTATAAATAATAATAAAATAAATTTATTTGTGAATAATTTTATCACTAAAATAATTCACTAATAGGTTCTTATTTGGAAAAAAAACATTTTAATATTCTATGACGAATTGTCTCCAAATAAAACAATGACGAATTGATGTTTATCGTCATGAAATGTGAATATTTGTGACAAACTAATAGTGTCAATATTTATTTTAAAGAATTCATGACAAAATTTGTTGTTGTTAAGAAAATAAAACAATTTGTAATGTCAAGTATCATCACCAATTGCAATGAATTTGTTTCTCTCTAAACTATTGGGGTTGGGGGGCGGAATTATACCTTAAAAGAATATTATGATGAATAGTTTTAATCGTCGTGAAATCTGAATACTGGTAATGAACTAATGGTGTCAATATTTGTTTCAAAGAATTCATGAAAAAAAATGTTATTATCTAGAAAATTAAACAATTTGTGATATCAAATATCGTCACAATGTGTAAAGAATTAATCATCGAAAAAATTCCCTCTAAAATTTTGGTGGAAATTTTGATCTTAAATGAGTAATAAAACGAATATTTTTTAATCATTACAAAATATGAACAATGGTAACGAACTAATGGTGTCAATAATGTTTCGAAGAATTCATGACAAATTTTTCTATTGTCAAGAAAGTAAATAATTTGTGGCGTCAAATATCATCACCGATGGTATTAATGGATTGGTCATTGAAAAACTCCCCTCTAAAATTTTGATGGGAAATTCTACCTCAAAGGAATATTATGACGAACATTTTTAATCATCATAAAATATGTAAATTAGTGATGATAAATTTCTTAATGATCACAAAAAAAAATTATGTCATGATAATGCATATATTAATGATGAAAATTAAATTTGTCACTAATAAGTAATAAATTGTGACAAAATTCATGCGTTGCAACAAAAATTGTCATGAAAAGTGTGATTTCTTGTAGTCTTTTTTTTTTTTTTTGTTTGGCCGCTATCTTTTCTCTTTGTTTTCTCTTTTTCCTTTTATTTTTCTCGTTTCTTGTTATATATTTTGTTCTTTGTTTTATATTCTTTATTTTCTTTTATTTAAAATTTTCTTTTCATCACTCTAAGAAAATTTGCGCCTTTTGCATAAATTTATTTTTATATTTATTTTTATCAATCACAAGATGTGTTGATTGTTTAATTGTATATATTTTAATTTTCAATCAATCTTAACATTTTCTTAAATTATTCAAATCACGTGTTAATTAAAAATTATTTTATAAAATTTGAATAAATCTAAATTATATTTTTAATAATTTATTATTTTAAATTATATAAAATAAGATATACTATGAGCATTTTTTAATTGATATACTATGAGTATTTTTTAATTTTACATTCTAAATTATTATTTCAATCACAACCTATACTACACATTTTGTTTATTTTTGCAACTTCCAATAACATTTTCCATTGAGAAAGGGCCCTCGTGATTTTCGCTTGTCAACTGATGGTTATTTTCGTCATTTGCACTTTTAAGACATGGCTAAATTCGATTCTTCAACTATTTTCAACAGTAAAGAAATCTTATATTTTTGTTTGAACCTTATGATTACCACCATTTTCTCATTTACTCAAACAATTTTCAGAAAAAAAATAAAGGGAAAAAACTAGGGCTAAATTCAATTTTGGAGGGGGAATTAGTTATGACCTAGAAAATGAAAAAAATAACCTTATGTTAGCACGTAAAAATCACATGGGCTCTTTCTTGCCCGATAATATTGCCAGCAATTACAAAAGTGAACAAAATGTATAGTATAAATTATGATAGAAAAAAAATTTAGGATGCAAAATAAAAAATCCCACATAATATTAGTTGGAAAATGAACTTGTTTATATTTGTGTTGCGTTGGGTATCTGAATAACAATTTAATTTGGACCATTTTCCATTTGTATTGAGCTGGATTTTTTTTATTGTATTAATTTGTTTGGTTTATAGATCCCTTTTTTATTTATTTTTTCAGAATTCTATGATTTATCTTAAATTTTAGGAATATTTTTTGTACTTTGATTTTGTAGCGTCCAGGACAAAAATGACGCATAATTTATTAATTAAATAATTAAATATTTAATCGATTTATTTTATTATGTGCATTAACCCTTGATTGTTTAAATTTAATTATATGCGTTTCAAAAAAAGGATAAATGCATGTTTAATTAAATGGAAGTATAATTTAATCGAGAAACATAAATGATAATTTTACCATAAGATGCATATTTGAAAAACGAGAAGATAGAAATGAATTTGAAGTCAATCGGAGACTCGTAGCTCAAATAACAAAGAAAACAGTGAATACGACATATACGAGGGATCGAAAAACGAAAGATATTTTTGGTGAATAGTAAATAAGATATTTTGGTGAATAGTAACTCCAAGATATTTCGGTGAATAATGAATCCAAGATATTTTGATGAATAGTAAGATTTTTTGGAAAGTCTATATATAACGCGAAAATGAGTCGTAAAATCACTATTTTTCGAACAAGGCAAAAATCAAGAAAAACGTAAGGATCTCTCTCATCTCTCTCATCTTTCTAGTCGTCGGTGTCAGAAAAATTTTCTCAGTTTTGGCCAACTTTCGTACAGCTTGTAGGTCTCGCCGAGACGATTCTAGAACAGGTCTCGGATTTCCATTCTGACATTTCCTTCACCGGAAAACGGCAAAACATTGCCGGAAAAATCCTAAACCCTTATCTTTCCACCCTTTCTCTCTCATCTGTTCTCTCTCTCTCTCTTTCTCCTTCGTCGGAGTGGTGGCTGACCTTCCCGGGATGATGGCTGTCAGTTGGGGGTGGTGGCGCCGCCATGGGCGGCGGTGCCGGAGCTGAAATGGTGGTGGAAAAGGTGGTTATACAAGGTGTTGTGTGTATGCATGTGTGTGTGTGTTGATGTTTGGGGGGCTGTTTGGAGGAGGTATTGTTCACGGCCGGAACAGGTGGTGGCCAAGGCTGGTGGCGTCAGCGGGTCGGATGGGGGCGGCGTCGCCGCAGCTGGAGGCTGCTGGAAGATGGCTGGAAAGCTGGGCGCGCTAGTGCGTGCACGGGGGTGGTCGTGCACGGGGCACGCGGTCGTGCGCAGAGCGTCGTAGTCGTGCGCGAGTTCTGGACACTAGCCTACGGGCGTGTGCGCGTAGGGGGTGCACTATGCGCGGCGGGCACGTGCAGTGCGCGCCGGTGAGCGTTTTCATGCATCAATCCGTATTGTATGTTTTCGTTGAGTCGATGGCGATGAGATGTGGTCGGTCGGGAGTCGGGGGTCCCAATCAAAGTCAACATTTTTACCAAAATTACAAAAACGCCCATATACCTTAAAACGCTGCGTTTGAGCTCGTTTCTCATCCGTTTTAGCTCATTCTTGTTCCTATGGAACCCTTATTGAACCCTCTTCGACCTCATGGTCTTTAATGCTTCTTTCAACCCTTTTTCTCTATTGTTTCCTCTTGAGATAATTTATATATTCAATTACGCTTATTTAATGAAAAATGAATCTAAGGAAACTCTTTACATGTGTAGACTCTCTCAACGGGAACAAACATCTCGATAATTTAAGATTTTGACAACTCATGTGGTAACCATCGAATAAGGTGGGGGTAACTTCTAATCTCTATATGTGTTTATTGTTTTCCATATTTGATATATGAATTGTTGAACCCTATGTACTGTGAATACTATGTGCATGTTTTTATATTGTTATGGACAGGGTGGTCCGTAAATACACCGATAACTAGGGATGGACTAGGTGGTCTGTAAATACATCGATAGTCAGGGAAGGATTGGGTGGTCCGTGAATACACCGATAACTAGGGAATGATTGGGTGGTCCGTAAATACACCGATAACTAAAGATGTGTTGTAGCGCCCAGGACAAAAATGAAGCATAATTGGTTAATTAAACCCTTAATTGAAATATTTTATTATGTGCGTTCTTTACTGTTTAAATTAATTTCGTGCATTTCAGAAATGTGATATATGCATGTTTTAGATGGAAGAATAAAATATTTGCGGAACGTAGCTCAAGTTAATACGAGAATAAGATGCATATCAGAAATACGAGAACATAAAAATGAATTAGAGGTCTATAAGAGACTCGTAGCTCAAGTTGCGACAAAAAAAGCAAAATACGAAGTTTTGGAAAAACGAGAGATGCAATCTTGATGAATAGTGAAAAGAATATTCCTACATGAACAGTAACCTACCCTAGTGAACAGTAAATTTTCTAAATTCTATATATAGGGGCTCATTCGATTCAAAAAATTTACCATTTTTCCAAGCGAGCCGAACGTGACGAAAACACGTAAGTCTCTCTCTTCTCTCTCTCATTTGCCTTCTGCCTCCAACGCACCACCACCACCGGTGGTGGCTGGAATTTTTCAAACTCATCAGTTTCGGCCGATTTACGCACATAACGTAGGCCTCGACGAGACGAGTCTAGGACAACTTCCGGAATTCAATTCCGATTTTCCGTTCGCCGAAAAATGGCGAAATTCAATCTCCAAACCCTAAACACTAGTTTTGTCACCTTTTCTCTCTCCCATTTTCACTTTCTCTCTCTCTCGCTCCTTCTCGCGATTGCAGACACCGGAGGGGCTGCTGGGGGTCCGGGCTAGCCGTTGGACGGGCGGTGCCGCCATGGGTGGCGACGTCGGTGCCGAAAATGGGCTGTGAAGGTGGGCTGTTGCAGGGGGTTTTGTCTGTGTGTTGAGCGTGTGTGTGTGTTGTGAGCTGTTGGAGGTGGCATAGGTGGCGCCGCCGTGAGCTGCTGGTTGCCAGCACTAGTGAGGGTAAGGTGGTGGTGGTAGTGGCCGCCGACCAAGTCTGAAAATAGAGTGTGTATGTGTATATATATATGTATGTGCGTGTGTCGGTATGGGTTGCTGTATGTGTATGTTTGTGGCTGTGATGGTGGTGGCCGATGACTGGAAGTCGTCGGCCAGTGTTCCAAGTGACAAGGGGGAGTCACCGACGATGGAAAGTTGATGGCCGGAGCAAGGAAAAGGGGGGGAGAAAGAAGGGAGAAAGAGGGGGGTTTTCAAGGGTGTCCGAAGATAGTGGACGCCAGAGCAAGGTCGCCAGAGGACCAGGTGGCGGCAGTGCTGGGCGGCGCCGCCGCAGCAGACGGCAGTTGGGAGTTGCAGTAGACGACAGCTGGGAGCACGGGCGCGTGCGGTCGTGCATGGAGCGCCGAGGCCGTGCGGCACCACTGGACGTTGGCCCACGGGCATGCGCGGGCTCGCATGGTCGTACATGAGATGCGCACTGAATGCGGGCGTCGCCGATGAGATGTCGTTGACCGGGGTTCGTGGACCCGGTCAAAGTCAACCCTTTTGACCAAATTTACCAAAATACCCCTCAACCTTAAAATACTAAATTTACCAAAATAACAGTCTTAATAGTTCCAGACATAACTAAGGAGTTCGTGATTTACAGCGACGCATCCAAACAAGGCTTGGGATGTGTTTTGATGCAGCAAGGAATGTAGTGGCGTATTTTGCACGCATCCAAACTGAAGATTCACAAACAGAATTATCTGATGCACGATCGGGAGCTAACAATTGTGGTATACGCTCTCAAAATATGGAGGCACTATCTCTACGGTGCGAAGTGTGAGATCTACACTGACCATAAGAGCTTGAAATACTTCTTCGAATAGAAGGAACTCAATATGAAACAAAGAAGATGGTTAGAGTTGGTCAAGGATTACGATCTTACAATCCATTATCATCTTGGAAAAGCCAACGTAGTAGCTGATGCTCTTAGCAGGAAAGGAAAGGGAATGCCGACGTCTATGGTCACCAATCGGCATCATTTGATCGAAGAGATGTCAAAGTTGAATTTGGAGATAGTCACGCCTCTGAACAACATCGAAGCTAGGATGGCAGCGCTATTTGTGAAACCTACACTCCACGAACGAATTGTTGAAGCTCAGAAGGAAGATAACTTTCTAAAGAAGATGAAAGCTTGTATGGACGATGGAAGAACGGAAGGTTTCTTTTTGGCTTCTTATGGAGCTCTTATCTTCAGAGGAAGAGTGTGCTTACCAAAGGACGAGAAGTTGAGAGAAGAGATTCTCAAAGAAGCACATTGCACGCCAATGTCTACACACCCAGGAGGTACGAAGATGTATCGAGATTTAAGAGAAAATTTTTGGTGGAGAAATATGAAGAGAAGTATAGGACTGTTCGTCAAGAAGTGTCTCATTTGTCAACAAGTGAAAGCAGAGCATCAACGGCCAGCTGGAATGCTAACTCCTTTGGAAATACCGGAATGGAAGTGGGAACGCATAACTATGGATTTCGTGGTTGGTCTGCCGAGCTCCAGACGAGGAAACCATGTCGTATGGGTGATAGTTGATAGACTAACGAAGTCTGCCCACTTCTTGCCAATCAAGATGACTGTTGGATTGGATAAATTGGCACAGATATATCTCGAGGAGATTATTCGACTACATGGCGTACCGGTATCTATTGTGTCGGATAGAGATCCTCGGTTCACCTCTAGGTTCTAGCTAAGTCTACAAAACGAGTTAGGAACCAATCTATCCTTCCGTACAACTTTTCATCCACAAACTAACGAACAATCGGAAAGGACCATACAGATATTGGAGGATATGTTGAGGGCATGTGTTTTGGATTTTCCCGGAAGCTGGGAAGACCACTTGTGCTTAGTGGAGTTTGCCTACAACAACAGCTACCAATTGACAATTGGTATGGCGCCCTATGAAGCTCTCTATGGAAGAAAATACCGCTCACCTATCTGTTGGGACGAAGTGGGCGAAAAGAAGATTTTGGGGCCCGAATTGGTAGATCAAACGGTCGAGGTGAAAAAGAAGATTCGGAAGAAAATACGAGTGGCCCAAGATCAACAAAAAGCGTATGCAGACAAAAGGTGAAGAGAGCTGAAATTTGAAGTAGGAGACAAGTTTTTCCTCAAAGTGTCGCCCACTAAAGGGGTTCATCGTTTTGAGAAGAGAGGGAAGTTGAAGCCGAGGTACGTAGGACCATTCAAAATTTTAGATTGTGTTGGGGAAGTCGTGTACCGTTTAGCTCTACCGTCGGACTTCGCTGATGTACACAACATTTTTCACGTGTCTATGCTATGGAAGTACATATTCGATCCGGATCACATAATCGAATAAGAGGGCATAGAACTTGAGAAAGATCTGATGTATGAAGAAGTCCCGATAGCCATCCTAGATAGAAAACACCGACAATTAAGAAATCAGGAGATGGCTATAGTGAAGGTCCAGTGGAGCCGACATGGAAAGAAAGAGGCGACCTGGGAACTGGAGGACGAGATCCTAAAGAAGTATCCCGACTAACATTTTCTAGGTATACGTTTAATTTTAAGGACAAAATTCTTTTAAGGGGTAAGGGATGTAGCGCCCAGGATAAAAATGAAACATAATTGGTTAATTAAATAATTAAACTCTTAATTGAAATATTTTATTATGTGCGTTCTCGACTGTATAAATTAATTTCGTGCGTTTCAGAAATGTGATATATGCATGTTTTAGATAGAAGAATAAAATATTCGCAGAACGTAGAATTTTATTTCAACATAAGATGCGTATCGGAAATACGAGAACATAGAAACGAATTAGAGGTCAATTGGAGACCCGTAGCTCAAGTTGCGACAAAAAAGGCAAAATACGAAGTTTCGAAAAAACGAGAGGTGGAATCTTGATGAATAGTGAAAAGAATATTCCACCATGAACATTAACCTACTCTAGTGAACAGTAACCTACCCTAGTAAACAATAACTTTTCTAAATTCTATATATAGGGGCTCATTCGATTCAAAAATTTACGGTTTTTCCGAGCCAGCCGAACGAGCCAAACACGACGAAAACACGTAAGTCTCTCTCTCCTCTACCTTCTGCCTCCGGCACGCCACCGGCACCGATGGTTGGAATTTTTCAAACTTGTCGGTTTCGGCCGATTTTTGCAGATAACGTAAGCCTCGACGAGACGAGTCTAGGAGAACTTCTAGAATTCAATTTCGATTTTATGTTCACCGAAAAATGATGAAATTCAATCTCCAAACCCTAAACCATAGTTTTGTCACCTTTTCTCTCTTCTATTTTCTCTCTTTCTCACGGTTACAGGTACTGGAGGGGCGGTGACTCCATGGGTGGCGGCGCCAGTGCCGGAAATGGGCTGTGAAGGTGGGCTGTTGCAGGGGGTTTTGTATTTGTGTGTTGAGCGTGTGTGTGTGTGTTGTGAGCTGTTGGAGGTGGTGCAGGTGGCGCCGCCGTGAGCTGCTGGTCGCCGACGTTGGTGATGCGCCGGTGAAGGTAGGGTGGTGGTGGTTGCCGACCAAGTCTGAAAACAGGGTGTGTATGTGTATATATATATATATATATATATATATATATATATATATGTGTGTGTGTGTGTGGGTATAGGTTGTTGTGTGTGTGTTTGTGGCTGTGATGGTGGTGGCCGGCGACTGGAAGTCGCCTACCAGTGTTCTAAGTGACGAGGGGGAGTCGCCGGCGACGGGAAGTCACCGGCCGGAGCAACAAAAAGGGGGGAGAAAGAAAGGAGAAAGAGGGGGTTTTTCAAGGGTGTTGCTGCTAATGTTCACGACCGGAATCCGGCGAAGGGTGGCCGGAGGTGGTGGTCGCCGGAGCAGGGTCGCCGGCGGACCTGGTGACGGCGGTGCTTTGCGGTGCCACTGGACGTTGGCGCACGGGCATACGCGGGAGCGCACAGCCGTGCGTGAGATGCGTACGGAATGCGGGCGCTGGGTGTGTTGGGCGCGCGCGTGCGGAACCGGGAGACAGGTGCGCGTGCGACGCCGTGTTTTCGATCTGAATCCCATTTTTCCCGTCGTACGTCATCATCGAGTCGTCGCCGACGAGATGTCGTTGACTGGGGTTCGTGGGCCCGGTCAAAGTCAACCCTTTAACCAAATTTATCAAAATACCTTTCAACCTTAAAACGCTCCGTTTGAGCTCGTTTCATCTCCGATCAAGCTCATTCGTTTTCCGTTGTGATCTAAATTTCATCCTCTTTCATCTCAGCCTTATAAACTGATCTTTCCCTCTTGTTTCTTCAACCTCAATCTTTAGATCTTCCGTTCCGACTCGTCCCTAACGATCGTATCTCCTCTTTTATCGCTTAAATCTTTAATTTTATTTATTAAGGATCTAAGAAACACCGTAACATGTGTAGGCTATCAGTTGGATTGAGCATTGAGGTACCTGATCTTTGATACTTGTGACTCACGAGGTACCACCGAATAAGGTGGGGGTAATTTCTAAGTGTTTATCTGTTTACTGTTTTTCCTATTCAAAGCATGATTGAGGAATACTAAATGCTGTGATTATATTTATTATGCCATACATTATACTATGAAGGTATAGCGCCCCGGATCAAAATGAGCATAATTGATTAATTAAATATTGAACGTATGACTTAATAAGTATGAACATTTACTTTGACTGTTTAATTAATTACGTGTGTTTCAGATACGTGTCTAATGTGTGTTTCGGATCGATATTTTTCTTGGACATGGTATATAGAATAGTTTTAAACCATTAGATGTGTCTTGGAAAGACGAGAAGATAGAAATGAACTAGGGGTCAATCGGAGACCCGTAGCTCGAACGGCGACGAAAAGGGCAAATCACGGAGTTTCGGAAAAAATCGGAAGATATTTACGTTGAATGGAAATGAAGATATCCACATGAATAGTAACTCGGAAAAAGTCAACCGATGAATAGTAACGGAGATATTTTCGGTGAAAAGTGATTTTCGGATTTCTATAAATAGTGTCTCCGCCAATTCATTTTTCACCATTTTTTCCGAACGAGCCGAATGAGCCGAAAAGCGACGAACACGAGTAAGTCCCTCTCTTCTCTCCCTCTCTCTCTCCCCTCTGTTTTCTGTCTCTGGCGGGCCACCGCCGCCGCCGGCCGGAAAATCCGACATTGTCGGTTTTGGCTGATTTTCGCACACAACGTTCGTTTCGACGAGACGAATCTAGGATAGGTCTCGGAATTCAATTCCAACTTACCGTTCACCGGAAAACGGCGAAAAACAGTAGCCCAAACCCTAACCCTAACCTTTGCCCCAACCTTTCTCTCTCTTCTGTTTTTCTCTCTCCACCACGCCGGAGCTGCTGCTGGAGGCCGCCGGAGGTAAGGGCACGACGCTGGAGGGCCGGCGCCGCCGTGGGTGGCGGCGCCGGAGACGGACAGTGGCCATATGTATGTATACATGCATGTGTGTGTATGTAGGTGTGTTAGTGTGTGTGTGAGTTTGCATGCTGTTGTGGGCGGCGCTGGGTGGCGCTACCATGCGGGAAAGGTTAGCTGGCGCTGGTGATGCGCCGGCGAGGTGTTCCGGTGGGTGGCCGGTGACTGGAAGTCGCCGGCCAGGTGAACCCGATGGTGTGTGTGTTTGAGCATGTGTGTGTGTGTGGCATGCGTGAGTATATATGGTTGTGTGTGGGTGTTGGGCAGGCCGGGAAAGGTGGCCGGGGACGGGGGGTCGCCGGTGGAAGGGTTGGGAGTGGTCGCCGGCGATTGGAAGTCGCCGGCCGGAGTTTTGGGGTTGGGGTTGGGTTTCGAAAAATCAGGTTATCGAAGGGTTTTGCGGCGAGATTTCAGGTACTATTCACGGCCGGATTCCGGCGAAGGGTGGTCGGAGGTGGTGTTCGGCGGCGTGGACTCGCCGGCGGACCAGGTGGTGGCCGGAGATGAGCGGCGCCGCCGCAGCAGGTGGCGCCGGGAAGTGGCCTGTTCGAGCAGGCCACCATCGGAAATTGGGTGACAGGCTGTTTTTGCAGGTGTTTTGGCGGAGTTAGGCGGCGCCGTTGTGGCCGCCGTTGGCCGGAGTTGGTAGCCTGAGGTAGGGGGAATCCAGGGGTGTGGCCGGCGACCGGGGGTTCGCTAGCCGGCGGTGGCTGGAAGGCCGTTTAGGTGGCGAGTCCGCGCAGGCGAGCTGGGCGCGCCGGGAGGCTGCTGGGCGCGCTGGGCACACGGCGACGGGAGCCGCGCGCACGGCGAGCGAGCGACGGGTGCACTGCGTGCGTGACGCCGTGTTTCCGATATGAATCTCGTTTCTTTCCGTCATTCGTTATCATCAAGTCGTTGCCGACGAGATGTCGTGGGCCCGGTCAAAATCAACCCTTTGACCAAAATTACCATTTTTCCCCTAATCTGAAAACGCTTCGTTCGAGTTCGTTTCAACTCCGATTGAGCTCATTCTTTTTCCGTAGTGACCCAAATTCCATTCTCTATCATCTCAGCCTTTGAAACTGATCATCCTCTCTCGTTTCTTCGACCTCAATCTTTAGGTGTCTCGATCCGACGCGGCTTTTACGATCATTTCTTTCACCAGGAGTTTTTATAGCTTTAATTATGATTATTAAGGATCTAAGAACACTGTAACATATGTAGGCTATCAGTTGGATTGAACATCGAGATACGGGATTTGAGACACGAGTTTTCAAACTCGAGCTTTGAGATATCCGATCTCTGGTACTCGCTATTCACGTGGTAACCACCGAACAAGGTGGGGGTAACCTCTAATCCCTAATGACTTTATGTTTTCTGTATTTAACGCATGATAATGATAATGATCGCATGCATGTAAACTTGATGTGAGATATATGAATTGTTGAACTCTAAGTGCTGTGTTTATATTCTGTGTTTATTTTACGATAGTGTGGTACGTCTGGGCGGAGTGTCCAGTGGGCTCAGTGTCCATTGGGCTGCGTGTCCATTAGTGAGTCGACGGAGTGTCCATTGGGTTGCGAGTCTTTTTGTGAGTCATGGGTTATGTCCGTTTATGAATCGAGTTATGTGTTTTGTATAATATGTGATGTGTTTAATTGTTGATTTGTTATATCTGTTTAATACGTGATCGGCTTAATTTTAAAATATGGAATTTTTCTCCCACGAGTGTATTCAACGCACTCACCCCCCACCTGTACTCACACTACAGGAGAAGAAGAGAACCTTGACGCGTAGAGAGAGGGGTGCCCTATCAGCTGTGTTCATCTTCCGGATTTATCTTTAAAAGTTGTTGCTCGTTTGTAAAAGAAAACTATATTTCTCCATATTTGTAAAAGATCCTGATGTTTTTCCGCTGCGTATGGTTTCAAACTTTCTTTTATCGGTTGTATCCGATGTTTTAAGTGTACCGCTTTTTATCCTCTCCTGTTTCTTTCTATTTTATATCATGTACGCCTCTTTCCCCTTTCTCTCTTAACGCCCAAAGAAGAAAAACTCTGATATTTTGACCGAAAGATTTTGGGGCGTTATAGATGGTATCAGAGACTAGTTCTACCCTTTGTAGGACTTTGCTCAAGCTGGTTTTTATTTTCAAACGTGTTTCAAACGAGAAAAACGTGTTTTAAAATGAGAAGATCTTTTCGGAAAAATTAGTTTTCTGCTAAAGGAGATTAGAGGACTTAAAAATGATATTTCTCAAACATAGAGGACTAAAAATTAAAAAGTGAATGATAATGATGAAAAACCCAATGAGGTAAACTTAGAAGATCAAAATAAATTGTTTTCCCTAAATTTTATATTTAGTTTAATATTATATTTCTTGTTTTTATATCTCAAACTAAATGGTTTGTTTTCATTTATCATAAATCGTTATTTAAAACACGATCGTGATTTCTACCTTTTAATTTAATTATTTTAAAAAATGCTTTGTGTGTATGAAGAAGAGTTTAAAAATTTGTGATTACTAAGTTTATTCTTACTGTAGAATTGTTTTTATTGTTGATTTATTTTGCCCATTTTGTTTTTTAAAATTTTCATAATTTTTGTTTCTTAATATATTATATTTTATAATTGATAAAATTAAATTACAAATTGTGCAACATAAGTATGAAATACTAGTTTATGGATTAAAAACAATATTTAGTGAGTGATAGCTTTCATTTCTGAGCATTGATTAAATAATAATAATAATAATAATAATAATAAAGCAATGTTAAAAAAGAAAGTACTAATGATCTAACACATTTTAATTCTTAAAATGAATCCTTTTAAGGTAAAAGATACTGTTAAAAACAGTATAACAGAGGAATATGATATTCCACACAAGTTAGATATGTTAAATAAATGGACTATTCCAAAGGTAGAACCTAAGAAAATATATCAAATAGGAACTTTTGAAAAAATGGGATTTAAACAATTGGTTAAAACCACTTAATCCTCTATTCCACTTGATAATCAAGAAATAATCCTAAATTTACTCGATAAAAAAGATATTTTGCCTTTTATAAAGACGCATAAATATATACATATTTGTTTAGTACAAATTGCATTTAGACCTTTAGCATTAAAAGGCCTACCAGAAAGCTTTATAGCAGTTTTAAGAGATGGTAGAAACAAAGTATGGAATAAATTGATAAGTGTCGTTTTTCACGTATTTTTGCGTATGTTTATGTATTCATTTGAATATGTTTAGATACGTTTTTATGGTGATTTATGATATTATTTTGTATAAGTTGCATTTGACGGGTTTGCGCTTAGTTTCATGATTTTGATGAGAAAAAGTGCAAGTTTTAAGTGTAATTAATGATCAAAGAAGAATAGAAGTGAAATACGAGATCGCGTGGAAGAATTGGTGGCGCACGATACGACCGTGTCATGTAGCACGACCGTGCACCATTGTGCAGAGAGTGTTGGTTGGTGGGGCACGACTGTGCCCGGATGAACAGCAATACGCGAAGTTTTGGGTTTCTTGGAGTATTTTCATCTCTTACTTCATTTGGAAGACTCTCAAAGCTATATAAATACTCAACATGAAGAGAAGTAAAGAAGAGAGAGAGAGAGAGAGAGAAAGAAGAGAGATTTATAAGAGAAAAACACGAGAGTTTGAGAAGCACCGAGAGGATTTGAAAAAGAATTCAAGAGATCGAGGGATCGCGAGATCGTCGTCAATAGAGTTTTTAATCTTTTCTTCCTTTGTTGAATATTAGTAGATATGATATTTTCAATCTTGTCTATGAGTTTGTTTATAATCATGTCTAGCTAATTTTCTAGGGTTTCTAGGGCTTGTTAGTAATTTAATTCGAATCTTGATGGATCTTTAATTTCAATTCAAAGTTGATGATCGTTTATCCTATTTGTGTGTTTATAAGTTGATTGCTTGTTTGATTATGTGGCTAGTAATTGAGCATGTTTTGGTAATTAGATCAAAATTCGGGAGATGAGATTTAATTATGGAAGAATAAACATATGACATATAAAAAGACTTAGATCAGGAGATTAAGGAATTTATGTGATGGGAAATCAATCCTAGGTACTTTTGGGAGTTGTTATGTTTCAATCAGATTGAGTAGGGATACCTCTGGTGGCATAATAATCAACTGGTTAACTGAATCGGGAGAACTGTTAATTCGATATATGTGATTGCTCATATAGGATAATTGATTAATGAACTTGAATTGGTTAAAGTGATGTTTTGATGAGAATTAGATGAAAGCATGTCCTAGAACCTGTCTTAGATATCTGTTATTCTTGAGTGAATTTATCTGCTAGTTATTTTCTTTATTGGATTAATCTGAAATTGTTGTGATTTGATTTTCCTAGATAAAATTGAGAACTGAATTTGAGTAGTTAGTTAATTCCTAGATAGCTAGTCTCTGTGGGATCGACTTTGTTCACCACTTCTACACCCTACACCGTATACTTGTGAGAGTAGCTAAATGAAATTAGTGAACGTAAATCTCTTATGGGAATAATTCAATCAAGTCTTGCACATGGACTAGTATATTTTGATGTTTATCCTGATCTATGTTTATCTCTTACTGATAATAATATATTAAGTGTTTTAACATTAAATGTGAAAACTCATGGATATGATTATATTCCAGGTTCTAAAGTAATATGTATTTGTTACAAAATATATTATAAACCTTTATATACCATGAATCCAAGATGTAGATTAATGGATAAAATGTTAAATGAAACTATTTTAATTGAAACAAATTTCAATAGATCTAATATCTCTACTAGAAGAACTATTAAATGAGAAGAAATAAACTTTCCAGAAAAATGGACTATAGAACAAGCGGTTTATAAAGAACCTTTAATAAATAAAGATCCAAGGAATATAATCCAAATAGAAAAAGGAATTGTTTAAATACAATTCACAAATGAACAGAGAAAACTATTACCTTCGTCTTCTTTATCTAGAACAAATTCTATGTTTAAAACTAGAATAACAGATTCTTATATTTCACCTTTAGATTATTGGGTAGATTTACCACAAACATCTAGAGCTTCTACTTCTCAAATAGGAGAAGAATTAGGATCTGAAAGAAATAAAAGAAATCCTAATGAGGAAGTTTTTATTGAGAGAAATAATATAGGTAGGGATTTTAACTATGGAAATATCCATAAAGAAAGTGACACTATGTCAAATGCCCCATACATCCTGGGTTTGATAACATGGCTTTGATACCATTTCAAACCCAGGATGTATGAAAATCAATGACCAAAGTATAATTTTACCAGACATTTAAACTCTTAGGATTTTACTTAGATATAAAACCTTAATGTTTATAGATTCCCCTTCAAACCCACAAACGTCTGAACGTCTTCCTGGAAAAAACGGCTAAAGGGCGAACATTAGGTTTCTATAAACATCTTGGTCGTAAAACTCACACCTAAGTGTCTTAACCTTTCATTAATTTTCATATTTCCAGTTTCCACATAAATTTGTTCGTGGCATTGTTAAATATTCCAGACCACTATTTTTTAGACAGTATTGACACGAGGAAAGTATTTCGGCCTATAAACTCATTTCAGAAGGAAATTCATATTATACAGACATGTTAAAAGAACCAGTAGCTATGATCTAACTCATATAGATCTAGCCTACCATTGGCAGGCCTTTATATAACATAAAAATAAAAATAAAAGTGCAGAAAATTAAATACTTACAGACTTGAAGAACACCAAGATCAACAATATATTAAAACACAAAAGAGAGGTTTTTACAATGGGTTGAGAGTGTGGAGAGAGAAGAGAAGAGGCGAGTACTTTACTCAAGCATGAGCAATACAAATGAAAATCTAGACCTATAAATAGAAGAAAAAACTAAACTATTACAAACTTGTTTTATAAAAGCAAATAGTAAAGATGCTTTATACTTTGGACTTTATTGTCCACTATGTATTACAAAGGTCCACTAAAATAAGTGGAATAGAGAATCTTATATTTTTATCTTTAATTTGTCGGTCATTTGCTCTTGTATTTATCCTGCAAAGATAGAACTTTGAATTCTGAATGCTTTTAAAGATTCTTGGAGTCTCCATAATTCTACCATTCTTTTTGTATTTTCACTTGATTGAAAATATGGATCATCAATAAGAATTCTTTTAACTTCTTTAATCATTTGTCTGATAATCTGGATTTTATGCTTGATTGTGAAGGCTCTATTCATACATCCACCGTCTTTTAACAAAATTGGGTTGTAGTATGGTTTCCACAGAGAATGTGGAAAGTTTATGTCCATAAAATATAAGATCATTTTTAATCCTTAAACTTCTCTATTAGAGATTCTTTTAATACACTACAAGAAATTTGGCCTATAACAACCCCCAAAAGACAACCCTTTTCATGAAATTGGGTTGTTGTTTCCAAATTTACAACCCTTTTTCATGAAAGCGTTGTCTTTGTTCAAAAAATTTGCTCAACGACAACGCAAATAATGGAAAAGACAACGCTTTTTTCAGAGGGTTGTTAAATGGCCTTTTTTTTTTACAAAAGACAACGCTTTTTTGCAGAGAGTTGTCTTTGGGCGAATTTTTAAAAAAAAGACAACCCTTTTATGCAACGCTTTTTTTGCATTGTCTTTTCATAGTACTTTTCGCCAATAGACAACCCATTGTTCAACGCTTTTTTGTACGTTGTCTTTTCGTAGTACTTTTTCTCCAATAGACAACCCATTTTGCAACACTTTTTTTATGTGTTGTGTTAATTATAAATTAATTATTTGTTAATTTAATTAAATTTAAATAATTTAATTCATTTATAATGTTATCTTACATTATTTGCATTGATATTATCTTATATATATGAACAAACTCATAATTTTAAAAAATAGTATTTTTATAAAATACTATTTTGAATTAATTAAGAAACTACACCTAAAATATTACTCTCACCTTTAATTTTATATAATAATAAAAAATTTAACTATTATTTTAAAACATAATTCAAAAATTATGTTTTATAATTCATAATTCATAAATTATGAATGTTTATCTAAAATAAAAATAAATATAAAATGAGTTTGGTTTTAAAATTAATACAAAAAACATAACTTATTTTAAACAATTAATTTATAAAGTAAAAAAAAATCTATATAAATCATTTATATCAATTAAAATTAAGAATATATATAAAAAAATTTATTTACTAAAGCCAGGGTCGAACCATAAATTCAAATGGGAGGGCATCACCAATTTTACCAAACATATAATTGTATTTCATTTTCCAACAATTAATATTAATACTCAAATGTTTAATTTTTATACACAATTAATTTGGACTTAGGTTTTTTCAAATACCCAAACTGCTTCGTCCCTTTTCCACCCCCACCAAAATCCACTGCTTTGCCGCTTAATTCTCCATCCCAATTCTTTATCCCTTTCCACCACCAAAACCCACTGCCTCGCCGCTCAACCCACCACCGGCACTTAGTCGTCGCTGTCTTATCTTCCTCACTCTGTTTTGTCTTTGTCTCGCCGCCGCGGAGAATCTGCCGTCATCCCGTCACTGCTGCCGCCCAGTAGGATCGCCGCAACCCTCTCCTCTTTTCTTCCCATCGCCCCGCTGCAGGTTCGCTGCTAATACCTCTCTCTCTCACACATACACATAACAGTCTTCTCAATGTAATTGATTCAGTGCCCTAATTTAAATATCTATATCTATATATTCAGTGCCTAATTCAGTGTCCTAATTGATTCATTGCCCAGTAGGCATTGAATGTGTCATTTCATTGTTGAACATATTAGCTAGAAGTTGCTGAGATGATGTTTCTGTTTATAGTTCTTAATCAAATGTCTTATATATCTGGTGGTTAAGTACCATGGTAACAGAGTTTTGGTTTGTATAGATTGGTTTAAACTATTCAGAACTTCGGTCTTATTCCATCTCCTTTATTTATGAAATGCTTGGATGAGAATGAATTGTGATGTTTTAGAATCAGCAATAAATTTAACTACATTCATCGTTTGTAATGTTGTAACTTGTACAACATAATGCATACTCTTTGGATTTGATAAAGTATGGAATCAAGGATGACATTAAAGACTTTGTCCCTAGTTACTCTATTCATATAATAGAAAGACACTCCAATGCTGTTATTTTGTGTCATGAAGTAAAGCACAAAATTTACCCTTTTTCCATAGTCATGCTTGCTCTTTTGTTTAGAACAAAGATTAAGAAGGGTCCAAGTGATTTATTGTATCACTCCGTTGGTCTATTACAACCACATATATGTTAGGCTGTTAGCTATTCTATCTCGAGGGCTATTCAAGGAGGTTGAATAAATTGCATGTCACATTATATGAAGTGCAACTTGTGTGAGTGAGACCTGCTTATTAGGAGGTTTGTGTTTCAAAAAACTCGTATGTTGGCAGAAACCTTGTTCCTTTCTGAATCCTATACCTCATAGAATTCCATGACAACATTGGAAATCATCCTTAATTATATTTCTCTCCCTCTTTCTTTTATTCCAGCACAGTTATAAATTAAAATGTAATTTAGCCATCTTTATGTCTAACTTGAGCAAACAAAATATTTATACTTACAGGTACAAGAGCATAATCACCCCATATTCTTCTTTTGCAAATTGGAAACACTTTCTGTAAACTTCCAGGTGGCAGGTTGAAGCCAGACGAGAATGGTAATAAAGTGTATCTCATTTTTATTCATCATTATTATATACTTGTTTTGATAAATTGTACTTGTTTATTGATTTTATTAAGAATAGAAAACTTCTGTTTCAATCATCTTGTTCGAGCTGGATTGTATTTAACTTAGTTATTGTGTTGTCCTCTATTCAACTTCACAGAAATTGAGGGCTTGAATAGGAAACTATCTAGCAAACTTGCTGCTAATTCACCTTCTCTACAGCCAGATTGACAGGTAATGTGTTGTTAGTTTAGAGTATCAGAAATTGATTGCGAAATTGTGAAATTTGCTCAATTTGATTTGAAATTTACCTTTGGCTATAGAAGCTTGATATTAGAACAACGTAGTTTAAGTCAACTCACAACATAATTCGAAATCACATCTAGTGGCTACATGGTATCTGCATCTAAATAATATTAATCAGGGTTCCAAGTTAAACCACCTAATTGACCATCACAATATAAAACTACGATTTTTGGTTGTTGGGAAATATCTTATTTCTTAACCATTCTCTGGAAGTCTATTAGCCTTTTTTATTGAATATATTCTTTTGAGATTCTTATTGTGTGACATGGTGAACCTTGCTGCTTCCTTTGAAAATTGTGTGTGATATTGAGTGAAGTTATCTTCTATTCTTAGTTTCGAATGCTTTGTTTCCTGAATAAGTCTCATTAGTAGTGATTTTCTTTGATTTTGGTCTGTATAATTCCGTGATCAGATTGTCGCCATGTTGAAAAAAGGTTGATCAGAAGTTCGTTGTTGATAATAAAGAATCGAGGGGTCGTTGGTAGGGGATTGGGAAGAGTGACCAATAATTGCAGCTTGAATCGGGGGAGAAAGAGTTAACTGTTGTGCTTAAGGTTAGGTTGTTTAACCCAATTTAGATGGTTATTTTAATCATTTTGATCAATATTATATTTATTACCATTTTTGTTTTGATATTGGTATTGGTGTTGTGTTAAGTGAGCAGATATTAGATAAATTTGGTAGTTAGATTAATTACCTCATCTGAATTGCTGCGATATATCTGCTGATTATAACAAAATGTTTGGGCTATGCTTTTATTAATTGGGGCATGTTTGAGTAAATAAATGCAAAATGAGATGATAGCTTATTTATGGATATTGTTCTGACTCCATTATTTCACCTAACGAGATTCTTAGTTACTTGTCGATCCCAAATCGTGAAGTTACGAGTAGGAATTAGAGACTAATAACAACAGCTTTGGGGATGTGAGATATATGATAGCTTGAAGTACTGATGTTCTACTTCTGTTTTGTTATAACTGGTTAACCATTGAATGCTGAATTATACATTAAATAACTATTTTATCAATGGTTACTGAAATGTGATTATTTGTTAATTACTTATTTCCTACTGAAGATGGACAAGGAATGGATGTTCAAGGACAGACTCTCAGATGAGTACAGGGCTGAGTTTGAGTCTTTTATGCATTTTGCATGTCAAAATATAGATGATGTCAAAATATGGATCATCAATGTTTTACAATGGGGATGCCCCCATTAGAAGTTGATGATGTAGATGAGAACGAGGCATCATGCGTGCGTGAAGATTGTGATGAGATTTGGATTGATAATTCAACTTCCTAGTTCTGTAATTATCTTTTTGGTATATAACCTCTAAACTTATTACTTTTCTCTTATGATACTCTACTTGTTCGTTAAATATTTACCAACTAACCTAATCTTATCTATTTTGTAGGTTCGAATCATGGTGTATCATACAAGGGCTTCTGCAAAAGAAGATGAGACAATTGAGAAGAGTAAGAATAATCTGCAGAAGGAAAAAAATGTAGCCAGTTCAGATGAAGTTGATAAAGATTTGGGAAGCTCGGAGGATGGGGGCAGCTCTATGTCTAAAGGGAAGCATACACGCATATCAAGACAGTATAGGGGTCGTACTTACATGCATGCTCTTGCGATACAAAGAGCTCAATGTAAAAGAAAGAAAGTCTTGTTCAATAACATTGGTCAGCCCATTGGGCCTTTTGGTGCTGAAATGCAGAGTTACATTGGAGTGTTAGCTCGGGAAAAGGTCAAAATAACACTTGATGATTGGAGGGAGGTGTCGACCGATGTCAAGGAGAAGATATGAGAATCTGTTAATGTAAGTGCTCGTAATGTTTTATAGTATTTTTTAATTTCTCATAAGAATATTTTACTGCCATGGTTCTAATTGCTCATTATTTTATAGTTGTTGTTTGATGTTCCTCCTTTATGGAAGAAGGGGTGTTTGTCTTCGGCTAACCAGAAGTGGCGTCAATACAAGGCAAGACTCATGAATAAGTATGTTTTTAGCAGAGTAAATGAACCTGAAAAGTTGAATACTCCACCCATTAAATCTAGTATTGAGCAAGTTGATTGGAGTAATTTTGTGATTAGTCGCTTATCAGAAGAGTTCAAGGTAAGATTCAACTTATGATGCTTAATTGATATTTTACGTCATTGGTGTCTTAAGATTGTTAATCAATTGATGAAGACAAAGAGTCAGGAACAAAAGAAGCGAAGAAGTCAAATGCAATATCCATATAAGCTTTCTCGTAAAGGATATGCACGTTTGGCTGAAGAGTGTGTAAGTCTTTCATTTTTTATGGATTATTATTTGGATCATCATTATCATATTTAACGATCATTTTAATAAACTATGTTATTGGTTGTAGGCTACTGAATTGGGCAATAATGATGAAATCAACATAGCTATTTTATGGATGAAAGCACGATTGCCTAAAGAAGAGGATATAAAAGAAGAGAGTTTAAAAGAAACAATTACGAAGATTGTGAGTTTTTTTATTCTTAATTATTTTTTAAGCTAACACTCTCTTACCTACCCATCACATTTATTGCTATGTTGTTACTAATTTACTTCGAAGGATGAGTACATACAACAAAAAAAGGAGGGTAACTTCATCATGGAAGGAAAAAGGGATGGCATTCTTGCAAAGGCTCTTCATTCACAAGAACATTGGGGATGTTTGAGGGGGACCGGAGGTCATGTCACTCCCTCAACTTATAGTGTTGTTTCGTCTAGGATGCTGGTGGATAAAGATTTGCAGTTACAAGAACAACGAAAGATAAATTTAGAACTTGATGCACGAGTTAAAAAACTAGAAGCACTAATTTTAAAGAATGCACCTACACATGAAGTTGATAAAGAAGAGAAGGGCAGTTGTTCAGTTAAACTCCCAAGTCCCTTAATGATGGAGGATGAGAGAGTCAAAGATGACAAACCACAAATTCAGAAGAACCACCATCAAAATGAAGACTCAGATGATGATCTCAAAATTGTTCCGAATAATTGGCCAGCAAAGGTAAACTCTTGTTTCATGTCACACTCACTATATTTTTGTAATTATAGTTGAATTATCTCTATAACCTAATCGACGTTGTAGGGTGAACCAGTCGCATTAACATTGACATCTCAAGCAGATATTGCTGCTTATGGCACAATTATCAAAGTGGGTGGAGCTAATCAATTCCTTCATGGTAATCTTTTACCTGAAAATTGCATGAGTGTATCCATTGATCAAGCATTGGATCACGATGCCCCTTTGCCAATTCCTGGAGAATGCAATAGTATTGGTGAGACAGTAGGTTCTCATGTTGCTTGGCCATCGCATTTGATAAAACCCAAAGTGAAGGTAATGCAGATTTTTACGTCATCTTATATTACATTAATTTTTATTAGCTAGCTCCGTAAATATAACATGTCTACTTACATATCATACTAATACAATGTTTAGAAACCTGGAAAGAAGAAAATCGTGCACAAAGACTTGCCTACCGTTGATCTATCAAGTGTACCAAAGCCATTACATATGCTATATTGCTATACTAAGCTTGTTATTCAGAATGGAGGCAATGTACAGATAGAGGTTGATCATGAAGTATTTGGACGCGAGTTCAACATCTTTGTTAACATTGAAGATATAGTTCCATTCTGTCAATTGGAGCCAATCTCATACGTATGTGTGGTTGTTTATATGTGGTAAGTAAGAGTTCAATTATTATTGTTATCATTAGTATTACCATTATTATTATTATATTTAACATTGTGGTTTTTTCCATTCCCAAAAATGATGGTTAGGCATCTCTACAAAAGGTTGGTAAACGAAAACAAGCTTCAAAATTTCAGATTTGTGGATCCATATGAAATAGGACATTTGCCATCAACAAAAGGTGATCAAGATTTTCGTGAGAATGAGATGGAACGAAGGGCATGTGCTCTAGCAAAAAGGTTGAGTGGTACATTGCCTAGCCAATTAGTTTTGGCACCTTGCAATGTAGGGTAAGCTTTGATTTGCTTTTTGGTACTCCATATTATAATACGGACACGTTTTGCTGAAACTATTTGTTTGTGAGAAATTGTACTTCAAAGATGTTATCTATATATGAGTGAAGATGGAAAATGAGTCAAGGTAAGTAGTAAACTGCATGATAGAGACTTTCTTATTGATCTTACGTGCTTATTAACAAGATAATTATAGTAAATATGACTTCGAGTGGCTGATTTGGAGAGTTACAGTTTTGATAATTATAGTAACTATTAATAAGGTGATGCAGCCTTTTGTTTTGTTGACTTGCAGTGTTGAAGTTGTGACTGATTTGTTTTAATTATTAATTTCATAGATTCCATTGGATTCTAACTGTCATCAACCCCCACAAGCAAACTTGTCATTTGTTGGACCATCTTTATCATCGTTTACATGATCAAACTTGAAAAAAGATTGTTGATTTGTAAGTTTCAATTTAATAAGTTTAGCACATTTCTGTTCGCTTATTTTATGTTGCATGTACGATGATTAATACTTTGTTTTTTCATGAAGGGCCTTGAGAATGTTCAATACAGAAATTGAAAAGAATGGGAAAAGGCAACCTACATGGGAAGTTGGTATGTATGGTGAAGATGTGAATAATATGTTGATACTCATGTTGATATTTATTTTATCATCACCAAGCATATATATATATATATATATATATGTAAGTTGATACTCATATATTGTAATGTAGGCCCCTTTGCAACCTGATTCCAAACAATGTGGTTTTTTTGTGTTGTGGTACATGAGACAACTTATTGAAAAAGATGCAACTGTGGACATGGTTTCATTGCGTTCAATTGTGAGGAACTAATTCCAATTTAGTCTGCATATTGTATACTTCACCAAAATGAAATGAAGTTGATTATTGTATGTATTCTTTTTTCAAAGTTTACACATCTTAAGTGCTCTAGAGATGATATTGATGAAGTTCGCGTTGAATGGGCTGATTGCGTTCAAGAGCATATAAATGGGTAGAACAAGGTGAGTACTATATTTTAACTTGCAAGGTTGCTTTGTTTTGAATATTTAATATGACCATGTTATGAGTTTTAGGTGTTCATGTAAACTCTTTTCTTACATTTGACAGATTGTGGGGACGTAGGGAGACCATGTGAAGTTCCTGATGCTATTTTTGTAAAGGTTGTGATGTTATTCAAACAAATACGCGCATCTTTGTTATTGTTTTGGAGCTTAAATTTATATATAGATGTAATGTTTTGTGATTTCAAGTGTTAGGATGGATGAAACATATTGTTGAGAGGATTTATGAATGTTATGTTTGATATTAACGATGTTTAAATGTTCTTGTAATGCATTTTTTAGTTTATATAATTAAATTATATTATTATATATATGCAGCAAAAATATATCAATTTATTGCAAAAAATGTGAATAAACAGAAAAGACAACACAAAAATGGTTGTCATAAAGAAATGACAACACCCTAAAAAGCGTTGCATTAGCGTTGTTATTTTAAAAAACGACAACCCTAAAAAATCATTGCATAAATGTAATTATATGCAATAGAGACAACGGTTGTAAGTGTTGCATATATTTGTGTTGTTGTACTCAGAAAGACAACGGTTTTTTAGCGTTGCATATATAGTTGCACAAAATCTGAAAACACAACCGTTTCGTGCAACGGTTAAAAAGCGTTGTCGTATCTAGATAAGACAATGCTTTTCTACCGTTGTCAAATGGCGAATTTTTTTTTTGCAACGCTGGATACGACAACGCTAAAAAACATGATACGACAACGAGTATTACCCGTTGTAAAAAGCAAAATTTCTTGTAGTGATATGTCAAATGACACACTAAGATCAGGATTATCTTCCTCTTGGTCTTGAGCTTCCTGATCAGAGAAAATATTCTCTCTGTCTTCTTTGTTGCTAGATCCTGACAACATAGATGTATCAGATTTTGAACCTGAGCTTTGAAGATTTCTAAAGAGATCACTCTTCATTTCCTCAATATAGAGTTTGATCATTTTTTGTTTGGAGAATGTTCCCGAATATTTTTGAGAGATTCTTTTAAAAGGACTATTAGAATCATTTTCTTCTTCATTCTTATTATATTTCTAAAGTTTATAAACTTGATCTTTTCATTAAGATCATCAATAGTAGATTGAGAATATAATTCTCATGTACTAGGATCAATTCTTGTCATTTTATCCCACATTTGGTATAACCAATTCTCCATAAATAAGGAGTACCATTTTCGGTATAACCGAACTCTGGTGTCCATTCCCATATCCATGGAATTTTAGATTTCATAAACAATTGGCAAGGGGTTTGACCCTTTATAGAATTCTTTTCAATAGAAGACAAAATCATTGTCCATTCTTTCATTAAATTTTTAAAATTTTCTGGTAGAATATCCACCGTAGTACCAAAAATCTTCCACCAATCATAAAACCAGTTATTAACTGGATGATAGGAACAATTGCTACATATCTTGATAAGCCAAGTATGTTTTCTCTTTTTATTTTCACAAAAAAGGGCTTTATAAAAACCTTCAACATAATCCCAAAAATTAAATTTGAAAATATGTTTTTGAGTAGGATGCATAGCTTCATTTTCAATGAGTGGTGATATTCCCCATTCTTCAAGAGATATTGTAGCACCCCGGATAAAAAATGGAGCATAATTAAATAATTAAATATTAAATCCTTAATTAAATTATTATGTTTGTTAATCTTGAATGTTTAATTTAATTACGTGTGTTTCAGATACATGTGTAACACCGGTTTTAGATGCATATAATTTCTAGACATGGAACATAGAACATTTTTATACCATTGGATGGGTAACGGAAAAATGAGAAGATAGAAACGAACTAAAGGTCAATCGGAGACTCGTGGCTCAAATGGTGAAGAAAAGGGCAAAACACGAAGTTTTGGAAAAACGAAGGGTAGAATCTTGATGAACAGTAAAAAGAATATGCTAATGAATAGTGAAAAGATTCTTCCATGAACAGTAACTTTCCCAAAAATCTATAAATAGGGGCTCATTCGATTCAAAAATTCACCGTTTTTCCGAACGAGTAGAAAATGATGAAAACACGTAAGTCTCTCTCTCCTCTGTCTTCTTTCTCCGGCGGGCCGCCGCTCCGCCGGTTGCTGGAAAATTTCAATATTATCGATTTTCGCTAATTTTCACATAGAACGTAGGTCTCATCGAGATGAGTCTACGACAGTTTCCGGAATTCCATTCCGATGTCTCGTTCTCTGGAAAACAGTAAAAATGTCGCCGAAAAACCCTAAACCCTAGTTTTATCACCTTTGTCTCTCCTCTGTTTTCTCTCTCTCTCTCTTTCTCTCCTCCTTCACCGAAGCTGGGGGCTGACCTTCCCAGGGTGTTGGGCTATATGTTGGGGGTGGTGGCGCGGCGCCGAGGCTGAAACGAGTGGTGGAAATATGGTGGTTGCAAGGTGTTTTGTTGATTATTGGGGCTATTTTGGAGGCACTGTTCATGCCAGAATCCGACGAGAGGTGGCCGGAAGTGGTGGTCGCCAGAGCAGGGTTACCAGCGGATCAGGTGGCGATGGTGCTGGGCAGCGCCACCGCAGCAGGTGGCTGTGGAAAGGTGGCTGGGCGAGCAAGCTGTTGGGCACGCACAGGGGAGCGGGGTGCGCGTGGTCGTGCGCTCGTCTGGAAGATGGCGCACGGTCGTGCGCGAGGGCATGGGCGCTAGGAGCTGCCGAGTCTGCTGAGAAATGCAGGGCGCGGGGGTGATGCGCGATGTGTGCGCTGTGCACAAGATGCACGCACCGGTGAGTGTTTTTGTACGTCGGTCCATTTTGAATGTTTTCGTCGAGTCGTCGGGAGTCGGGGGTCCCAATCAAAGTCAACCTTTTGAGCAAAATTACCAAGATACCCCTCAATCTTAAAACGCTCCGTTCAAGCTCGTTTCAACTTCGATCGAGCTCATTCTTTTTCCGTTGGGATCCAAATTTCTTCCTCTTCCTTATCAGTATGCTGAACTGATATTTCTCCTCTCATTTTCCTCAACCTCAATCTTTAGATCCTCCGATCCGTCTCGTCTTTAACGATCGTTCTTTCTCTGGAATCATTTATAGCTTTAATTATACATATCTAGGATCTAAGAAACGTTATAACATGTGCAGGCTATCAGTTGGAAGGAGCTTGTGATACTTGATTTTTGATACTCGCTACTCACGTGGTAACCACCGAACAAGGTGTGGGTAACTTCTAAATCTTTATCTATTTAATATTTTCCCTATTAAATGCATGAATTCCGGAATACTAAGTGATGTGAATATAATTACTGTGCCATACTTTATACTGTGAAAGGACTGAGGTCCACATCTTACATGCATTCGTCTCTTACCTTCTTCTAGTACTCAAAGAGGGTTGGTGGTCCTTGAAATGCACCAGCGGTACATGAGACCGTTTTATAGGATAAGACGGGGAATACCCCCACCTATTCGTCCCTTACCATTTCTAATATCTGCTATGCATTTTATGTGCAGTGACAACGTGCCGAGTAATACCTATATTTTCTTTCTGTTTTATATATCTGTCGTATGTTATAAGATGTGGATTTTGTCCACACGAGTGTATTCCACGCACTCACCCCATATTCTGTACTCAAACTACAGGAGATGACGAGCATGTTAAACAATAGAGGGAGAGATGATGATGCCATATCTGGACCTTGTATTCTAAGTCTTTTATCAAGCAACAATTAAACAATGTTTTGATAAATCACGTTTTGTAAAATATAATCTCGTTTATGTTTTGAGAGATGGATCCTGAAGGTTTATTTCCGCTGTGAATGTTTTATTAAATCAGTTTTATCTGATAGTTTATATGTAATGATTCTGTTTGTCTCCTACCTTATTCTTCTGATAACTGTCTTCTGCCTCCCTCTTCTGTATATGTGTTCATCTCTTACCTTATTCTTCTTATGTTTGTCTCTTATCTCCTTCTATTTTATATCATGCTCGTCTCTTTCCCCTTGTTTCTTCACGCCCACAAAGAAAACTCTGATAATTTTTATGAAAGAAAATGGGGCGTGATAGATATAATCTTCTTGATAGTAAATTTTGAATAAGCATACTCATTTTGTTGGGTATTTCCAGAAGTAAAGTGTTCAATGTCAACACTTTCTAATGTTATAGCATTTATTCATAAAACCCTCTAGGTTTATATGATCCATATGTAAAAGTCCCACGTGAAATATATCTATCTATAATAGTCCAAGGATTATCTTTCCATTGTATATCTCTTTCTTCTATTAGAAGAATTAAATCTCTATGATCAGTTCTTTTAAAGAGTATATTACTCATTTCTTCTGTTGCTATATTAGCATAAGAAGTCTGTAAAGAATTCGAAATATCATCTTTTTCTTGTATTTTTTTTAAGAAAATCTTGAAACTCTCCATATAATGGATGGTTTTTATCAGGGATATTTCCCGAAGAGATTCCAGAAATATTCTGGGCAATAAGCTTTTGTTTTCCTTGTTGTGCAATAATGTGTGGGGTTCTTCCCCTTCCTCTTCCCCTATTAGGAAAATAGGATCCTCTGCCTGGTTGACTCATATCTGTAATGATGAAAGAAATTCTCTTGTTAAATAATCAGGCAAATTATTATCTTTTCTTTATTTATAAATAATTTCAAAATCAAAAGAGGCTAAATAAGCCTGTCATCTAGCAAACATTTGTTTAGAAATATCATGTTTAAAATCTTTTTTAAATATTCCTTTTGTTGTTTGGCAATCATTTTTATAATAAATTTTTGATTATGTAAATTATCTTGAAATTTTATAACACATTTAACTATAGCAAGAATTTTTTTGGCTACAGTTGCATGATTTTTTTGTGCAGGATTCCATTTTCCTGAATAAAATCTAACAAGAATTTCTTGTTTATCTTTTGGATTTATTTTTTTTAAGATTCCTCCAAATCCTACATCTGAGGCATCTGTTTCAATTATTTTTTCCCATTGAGGATTTGCAAGCATAAGACAAGGAATATTTTTAACCTTTTCTTTTATTATTCTAACAGTCTTGGTATGTTCATCAGTCCAAGGAGAATGATTCTTTTTAAGTCTATCTATCATATAAGATAACAGAGAGTTTTGAAATATTTTCAACAAAAGAGGAAACATAATTAAGACTTCCAAGAAATCTTTGTAATTGTGTTTTATCAGTAATAATATCTGGAAATTTATTTCCAAATTCCATACTTCTTTGTATAGGAATGATTTTTCCATTATTAATATTATGTCCTAAAAATCTGACATTTGTTTGAAATAAATTCATTTTTGGTTTTGATATAACAACACCATTTTGAATAATTAATTTTCTAAATATCTCTAAATGTTTAAAATGAGTTTCAATATCTTTAGAGAAAACAAGAATATCATCAATATAAACAATTATAAAATTATTGTAAGGAATGAATATATATCACTCATGATTTGTTGAAATTCTGATGGAGCATTTTTTAACCCAAAGGGTAAGACTGTCCATTCATAATGTCCTATTGGAACATTAAAAGTTATTTTTATATCTATCAGATTCTTCTATTTACATTTGCCAATATCCTAATTTTAAATCAAATTTTGAAAAAAGCAAGGCTCCAAAAAGTCTATCGATAAGATCTTTTTTATTAGGAATAGGATGCCTAATCCATTTTGAAACCTTATTAAGAGGTTTTGTTGGGATATTTCAGTAGTTATCTTGATAAGACAGAACAATATGCGTAATAAGACAATGAAGTTTGCTAAAGAAAGTTTCCACTGATTACATGATCAAAAGTTTATCTTTCTGTGAATAAGATCATGTAATGGTTTTCCAAGTATTAAAGAAAACCAAATTTTGAAGAAATGAGAATACATCTTCTAATGGTCAGCAAGTTGTAGGGAACAGCAAGCTGAAAGAAGTATCTGCATATGAAGCAGATAGGATGCTGCAAGAAGTAGACAACAGGCTGTAGGGAACAACATGCTGAAAGAGCAACAAAGGAAGCAGAAAGCTACAAATAGAAAGCTGTCAATGAAGGAAGCAGAAAGCTACAAACAGGATCAGTAGATTACAAGAGCAGAAAACTACAAGCAGGAAGTTGTTAGTAGACTACAGAAGTCAGCAAGCTGAAGACAGCAAGAAGCAGCATCAGGAAGATCATGCAGCAAGAAGAAGAGAAAAACTAGCTGACATCAAGCAGCCATTGCATGAACTTCAGCCATGGACCCATACCGACTTGACAAGTCAGCAGAAATGGTAGAGAGGTCCATGAGCAAATTGTAGGCGCATTAAATGCATATGTCAGGAACAACTCAGAACCATTTAATGCGGCCACAGAGAAGATCTTGAGAGATCATAGTTCACATTCAAAATGGAAAAATGTTTCCCTTCAACGGATACTTCCCCAATGGATATATTCACAGGATCTATAAATAGAAGGTGTGGCTGACTGAAGAAAATTGCTGAGCAGAGTCGAGAGGAAAATCAGACATATTCCAAAGCTTATCAAGCTTATCTATGTTCAACCACTCAACCTTCTAGGAGCAATCTACAATAGCAATAGACCTTCAAAGATCAAGACTGTTCTACACCAGTTTAAGAACCTTTTATTTTATCTTTAACCATTGTGATGTGTGCGCTAGGTTGTTTATGGTGTAACTTAGTTGAGAGGATTAGATCTTTGCTAAGTGTGTAGTCTAGAAATAGGCTACTTGCCCTTTGTGGGATTGTGAACCCTTTGTGGGTTGTGGCCTCGAACTAGAGTTTGGGATTCTAGTATACATAGTTTGTTGGGAAGAGGTTTGTAAAGCGAGGCTTGTAAATCGAACTGACCTAACAAAGTTCCTCCTTGTGTGAAGGACTAGAGTGGATGTAGAAGACTTACACCACCTTCGAACCACTATAAACCTTGTGTGTTTATATGCTTTGATTTACATGTTTTATATTCTAAGCATATCTATTCTATTACATACATCACAAGCTTTTTGAAAAAGGTTTGTGTTAAAATCATATTTAAAAGGAAAACGTGTTTGCCAAAAAGAACTTTATCAAGTTTATTCCGTTACACTGCATTCTGATATCGAGTCAGTAACCTGATTGAGCTTAGAGCTAGGTTGCTGATTTGAGATAGGTTACTGCTCTTGGGTCAGGAACCTGTTATACAGAAAAGATTTTAAAGAGTTTACAAAATCGATCGAGGTTCATTCACACCCCCTCTGAACCTCTGACCACTTGAGACGTTTGGGACCAACAGGTTTGTAATTAATAATAAGTCTAGGTACACCTCTTTCTTGTTTTGAATGTTTATTAACATAAAAGGCAGTACAAGACCATGAAGATTTAGAAGGGGTTATTAACCTTTTATCAAGAAGAGATTTTATTTCTTGTTTACATAATTCTAAATATTCTTCATTCATCTGACAAGGTCTAGACTTTGTAGGAATATTTTTCTCATTAAAATCTTCCTCATATGGAAGAGATATAACATGTTTTTTCCTATCCCAAAAAGCGTTTGGGTGATCATCACATATTTCAAGAGAAAACTTATTATAAATAAGTTTAATTTTATCTTGTAATTTTGAATTTTTTAATTTTTCCTCAATAGTGAGAGAATTAATTTCTTCTCTTAAAGAATTAATATGAAATAATTTTCTATCCATTTGTTCTTTTATTTCATTAAGAACCTTTTGAATAGGTTTATTAATAAATTGAAAAATGATTGATTTATTTTTATAAGTACCAATTATACCCTTTTTATCAACTCGGGCTAAAGGATATATACTATGTATAAAAGGTAAGCTAAGAATAAATTGAATTGAAATATCTTTTGCAAGAAGAAAGCTAGTAGGAATACAGCTTCCATTTTTACATATAAGAGTTTCTGGTAGTTTATAACTAATATTCAAAGAACCTCCTCCTGCATGTGAGAGAGAATGTGTTGTTTTATGAAAAAATCTTGAAGGAATTAATCCTTCTTGTATAACATTTAAATCTGCACCGCTATCAATCATGGCAATAAATTTTTTTTAATATTTTTTATCAATTAAAAGAGTAATTTTTGTATATACCATTTTTGTGATGTAAACATATTCATTATTTGAATAATTTCTTTTGAAGATTTTTCTTTATTTATTAAAGACAAGAAATTTTCTTGTTTTTCTTCTGTTTCTTCAAAATGTTTATTTTTTTATAGAATCTTTATTTTCTATAATATATATATTCTATTATGAAGATTAATATTATATTTATGAAGATTTTTTACTTCATTTTTAAGATTATCAATCTCTATTAATAAATCTTCAATAGTTGTGGGGTTTTTATTCCCATATTTTTGTTTTAAAAGTGTATGAACTTCTTTCATAGAATATGTCTGATTTGGACTAGAAATATTGATTTCTTCTTTTTTAATATTACTTGTAGATGGTGTATTTTCTATTTGATCAATGATTTTTTTATCTTAAAGCAGGGTCTTTAATATTTGTAAGTAATTCTATAAAAGAATTATTATCTATATCATTAATATTTAGATCCTGAAATTGGGATAAAAGTTTATAAAATTCATCTTATTTTTCATCAGTATTACTGATATGATTTATACAAGGTTACCCTTGCATACAATTATTACATTCTTCATTTTCTGAAGAAAGACTTTCATTATCTAAATCTTTTATATCTTCACAATAATAAGATGATTCTTCTTCTGATTTATTATCTGAATCAGATTCTATCATGATCTGTAATAAAGCTTGTTTGATATTATCATCAATTTTTAATTCATTTATTTTTGTTTTGGTCCAGCATTCATTTGCATAATGACCAGGTTTATGACATTTATGACAAATAATATGTTTTTTTATCTATTTTTCCTTTATTGATATTAAAGGTTTCTTTTCGTCTTTTTTTTTCTCTTTATGTTTTTCAGAAAAATGACGTCTTTTCTTATAATATTTTTCATTTTTATCTTCAGTATTTCTAGAATGTTTTCTATTCTTAGGATATTTTGTCACGCCCCGTTTTCTTTTCATTAAAATATTAGAGTTTTTTTTGCGGGCGTGAAGAAAGAAGGGGGGAAGAAGGCGTACATGATATAAAATAGAAAGAAAAAGGAAAAGATAAGAAGTGGTACACTCGAAACATCGGATGCAACCAATAAATTAGAATTTGAAACCTTACGTAGCGGAAAAACATCAGGATCCATTACAAAGAAGGAGAAATACAATTTTCTTTTACAAACGAACAACATATCTTTAAAAGACAAAACCAGAAGATGGACACAGCTGATAAGGCACCCTTCTCTCTACGCGTCAAGATTCTCTTCTTCTCCTGTAGTGTGAGTACAGGTGGGGGGTGAGTGCGTTGAATACACTCGTGGGAGAAAATCCATGTTTTAACATGTTATTAAACATATAAAGATAACTCAGCAATTAACCACATCACATAAATACGCAACACATACGTCAGTTCATTAATGGACACACAACCCATGACTCACCAAAAGGACTCGCAGCCCAATGGACACCCAAAGGACACTCCGTCGACTCACTAATGGACACGCAACCCATTGGACACTAAGCCCAAAGGACACTCTGTCGACTCACTAATGGGCACGTAGCCTAATGGACACAAAGTCCATGACCCACTAATGGACACAAAGCCCTATGGACACATAGTCTATGACTCATTAGTGGACACTAAGCCCTATGGACACAAAGTCCATGATAGTACAGACCCTAGTTACCCCGTAATGTGAAAGTAAACTCTTTGACTCATCTCATGAATGTGGACTTTCGTCATTTCACAATATCATCATGACACATGCATAAACACATTAATCACAACACACAACCCAAGGCACATAAGGTTCAACCAATTCATAGCATCAATAGCATTCTAATAATATCTAGTTTACATGCATACGTCAATTGAAATATAAAGAGTTGGGTTTAGAGTTTACCCCCACCTTGTTTGGTGGTTACCACGTGAGTAGCGAGTACCAAAGGTCAAGTATCACCGCGCTCAATCCAACTGATAGCCTACACAGGTTATGATGTTTCTTAGATCCTTAATAATGTATAATTAAAGCTGTAAAGAATCCGGAGAAAGAACGATCGTTTGAGACGAGATGGATCGAGAGATCTAAAGATCGAAGTTGAAAAAATGAGAGAGAATGATCAGTTTCAAGGCTGATATGATAGAGGATTGAATTTGGGTCACGATGGAAAAAGAATGAGCTCGATCGGAGTTGAAACGAACTTGAACGGAGCATTTTAAGTTTAGGGGTATAATGATAATTTTGGTCAAAGGGTTGACATTGACTGGGACCCCCGACTCCCGATCGATGACATCACATCACCGACGACTTGATGATAACGTACGACGGAAAAAACAAGATTCGCACCACGGACCCGTCGCTCGCTCGCGCGCGCGCGTATACCCGTCGCTCGCTCCAAACGCGAGCGGCTCCTGTCGCCCGCTCCCGGTGCGCACGCCCAACGCACACCCGGCACACCCGTGCGCCATTGTCCAGTAGCTCAACCCGGCGCGCGCACGTCCGTGCACGACCGTGCGCCTGACGTCTCCCGACGCCGTGTGCCCAGCGCGCCCATCAGCCTCCCAGCGTCGTCCTGCTCGACCAGTCACCTTCCCGGCGCCACCCGCTGCGGAAGCACCGCCCATCGCCGTCGCCACCTCCGGCCATCCCTCGCCGGATTCCGGCAATGAATAGTACCTGAAACTTCGCCGCAAAACCCTTCGACCTCACATTCGCAAAAACCAAACCCCACCATTTTTTGCTCCAACCGGCGACTCCCAGTCGCCGACGACCCTTCCCGGACCCCCGGCCGGTGACCCCCCATCGCCGGCAACCTTTTCCGACCACCCCCTCACCGGAAACCGACGGTGAACAGTAACAGAACCCTCAAACACACACACACACCAAAAACACATACTCAAACACCTCTGAAAACTACTCCGGCCGGCGACTTTCTGGCGTCGGTCACCACCCCAAAACCGTCCCAAACTCTTCCCCAAGACCCCAACTTGCCCCAGAAAAAGAAAAGAACCAAAACCACCAAGAAACGAGAGAGAAACGGGAGAGAGAAAAGATGACAAAAATAAGGGTTTAGGTTTTCCGGCGACATTTTTACCATTTCCCTGAGAATGACTCATCGGAATTGAATTCCGGAAGTTGTCCTAGACTCGTCTCGACGAGGTCTACGTTGTGTGCGAAAATCGGCCAAAACCGACAATGTTAAAATTTCCTGCCACCGCCGGTGGCGACGCCGCCGCTTCGGCGCCTGCGACGGCGGCGCGCCAGAGGCAGAAAACCGAAAAGAAAGAGAGAGAGAGGAGAGAGAGACTTACTTGTTTTCGGCGCTTTCGGCTGGTTCGGAAAAACGGTGAAAAATGAATTGGGAGAGCCCCTATTTATAGATTTTGAAAAGTTACTATTCATCGGAATATTCTTTTTACTATTCATCAAGATTCCACCCCACATTTTTTCCGAAACTTCGTATTTTGTCTTTTTTGTCGTAACTTGAGCTACAGGTCTCCAATTGACCTCTAATTCATGTCTATCTTCTCGTATTTCTGATATGCATCTCATGGTGAAATAAAATTCTACGTTTCGCGAATAATTTATTTTTCTATCTACAACATGCTTTTATCACATTTCTGAAACGCAAGAAATTAATTAAACAGTCAAAACATACGCACATAATTATTAAATTATAAGTTTAAATATTTAATTAATCAATTATGCTTCGTTTTTGGTTCGGGGCGCTACATATTTTCCATCTTTATCTTTTTTAGATGTTTCCATACTAAATTGGTCACAAAAGTATCCTAATCGTTTTCTTTCCATAAGACTTTGTCTTTTAATTTGCTTATTAAGCTTTAATTCATTACAGAGAGCTAAGCCTTCTTGAACACAAACACTAATTAAATTTCCATATATATAGTTATCATAAGGAATATTAAGATTGTCTTTTCTTAGAATTATTTTAATTCTTTCAGCAAAAAGACTTGGAAGACCATCAATAAATTTAGCTTTCCAATGACTATTATTACAGTCATGGAGTTCAAAAACTCTGAAAAGAAAAGTGTCCTTATACCAACAAAAATCCGTTAGTATCCTACATCTTAAATTACTAAGAAGAGTACGAATATTTTCACTGTTATCTGTAAATTTTCCAGTAAAATGTTCAATTATAGTCATTATTAAAGTATAAACAACATTTTCGGATTGAGTATTATTTTCAATCTTAACAGAGGTTAAAATTATATCTTTTGCTGTTTGAGATAAATAGTTATCCCACCAACCTTTAAGTTATCCAGTAAATCCTGTTATAATCATTTTAACAATATTACTATCAGTATTTCCTGCTGTTGTACAAACAGTACTATACATAAGCATTTTATGAGCTATATTATAAATGCAACCATCAGCACATCCATCTAAATTCCATTCATATATACTTTTTCCATTATATAACTTCTTTCAGAGAAAAAGTCTTGTTCTTCATGAAGAACATCTGTAGCACCCCGGACCAAAACGAACATAAATTATTAAATTAAATATTTAAACGCATAATTGAATAGCTATGTGCGTATGTTTTAATTGTTTAATTAATTGCGTGCGTTTCAGATACCTGTTTAATGCACGATTTAGATCGATAATTTTTATAGACGTGGAACCTAGATAATTTTTATACCACGCGATGCGTAATTAAAATACGAGAAGATAGAAACAAACTAGAGGTCAATCGGAGACTCGTAGCTCACGTAACGAAGAAAACAGTGAAAACGAAGAATACGACATATACGAGATGTATACGAAGAGTAGAAAATACGAGATATTCTTGATGAACAGTGAAATGGGATATTTTGGATGAATAGTGATCCGGATATTTTCGGTGAATAGTGATTTCCGGAATTCTATAAATAGAGGCTCATTCGCTTCGAAAATTCACCATTTCCCGAGCGAGCTGAACGAGCCGAGCGCGACGAAAACACGTAAGTTCTCTCTCCTCCCCCTCTCCTCTCTTTTCTGCCGGTGACCTGCCGCCGCCGGAGCAGCCGCCGGCGCGGCGGCGCCGCCGCCGGCGGGTCACGGAAAATTCCGACGTTGTCGGAATTGGACGATTTTCACACACGACGTTCGTATCGACGAGACGAGTCTAGGACAACTTCCGGAATTCAATTTCGACTTACGATTCACTGGAAAACGGCGAAAAACAGCCTTGAAACCCTAACCTTACCACCTTCCCTCTCTCCTCTGTTTTCTCTCTCTCTCCTCCTCTTCTCGCCGGAGACATGGCTGGTGGTGGTGTGGTGGAGATGCCGGAGGGCTGGCGCCGCTGTGGGTGGCGGCGCCGGAGTTGTACAGTGCGTGTATATATGTATGTATGCATATGTGTGTGTTTGTAGGTGTGTTAGTGTGTGTGTGTGTGTTGCTTGCTGTTGGGGCGGCGCATGGTGGCGCCGCCGTGTGTGATCGGTGGGCCGGCAACGGTAGGTCGCCGGCGAGGGCTCAGGTGGTGGTGGCCGGCGGCAGGTGGCCGCCGGCGAGGCAGTGTGTGTGTGTGTGTGTGTATATTCGTGTGTTTGTGTGTGTATAGGATTGGGAGTGTTAGGATGTATACTATAAGCCTAGCTTTTGTATAAACATCTTTTATGGAATGAGAATCGCTTTGGTCATATGTTTGCATTTTATATTTGTTATATATGTTTATGCAATGTCCAATTAATTTATATTATAGATAACTTGGTGTGTGGTGTCACACAGAAGATCATGTTATCAGTTTCTTATAAATTATAAATAGTAGCTCACAACCAAGATGGATTTGGACAAATCATCGGAATGGTTGTAGTGTAGTTTGGTATTAGTTTGTCTTGACTATAAAACTGCACTAGTACACTTTGTGTGTATTGAGCAGGACCATTTGAGGTTGTTCGATTTATACTGACTATATAATAGAACAAGACCTCTGTTATTATGGATGTGCGTTCTCTTAATCCCTATATAATAACAGTCACGTATACACAATATTTGTTTCTTTGATTTGCCAATGAGTGAGATTTATTTATTAAATCAATAAACTCGGTGAATTGGGAAACAGTATTGTCTATATGGTGTACTGTTGATTATAGAAGGAATCTGTGTCCTAATTATTTAGGATGATGATGTCCCCTTGAGGAGCTCATAAGGATTATCATGTAAACCCTGCAGGTGGATTTAATCCGACATGATAATAAAGTTGAGTGGTACTACTCTCGGAATTAGATGTTAATTAATTAAGTTGTCAGTAACTTATTTAATTAACGGACATTCGATATCTTAAACACAGGGAGATAAACGTACACATAATAAGAAGGAGCCCATATTAAATATGGGATTGGGACGGTAGTTCAATAATAATTCTTTAGTGGACTGAATTATTGTTGATGGGCTTAAGTTATGTATTCGGGCCGAACACAGGAAACTTAAGCCCATCAGGAGGCCCAACCCAATTCCTCCTCTAGGTCCCTGGTGTAGCCTATAAATAGCCTTTTAATCACAGCGCCTCTCTACGCAGAATAGATTCACGTAATATTGAGAGAGAGCAAAAAAAGTGAGATTTCTCGGAAGATCGTTGTCCACGCAACGTTCGAGAAAGGCCATAGGAATACATCAGAAGATCTAAAGGTCTAGGGTTTGTATTCGATCAATCTTTGGCCCCGTTTCTACGATTGATCAAAAGGTATGGTTCGTTTATTTATTCCGCTGCGCATGTCGTACCTTGTATGGAACCCGATTAATCGATTGCCTTGGGCCGGCGATCCGTCGGTTCCAGCAGGGAGTATATGTATGGTTAAGGGTGTTGGGCTGGCCAGGAAAGGTTGCCGGCAACGAGGGGTCGCCGGTGGAGGTGCTGGGAGTGGTGATACCCGTACCTGAGATTCTGTAGGGTATCTTTTGGATTTCGTGTCCATTAGTGAGTCATGGACTTTGTATCCATTAGGCGGTGTGTCCCTTGGTGAGTCATGAGTTGGGAGGCATTAAAGAACCGAATTATGTGTTGTGCGTTATATATGTTTGATTTGTGACTGCTTAAACTAAGAAAGTATTCACCACGAGTGTATTCAACGCACTCACCCCCCACCTGTACTCACACTACAGGAGAAGAAGAGAACCTTGACGCGTAGAGAGAGGGATGCCCTGTCAGCTTTGTCCATGATTCCGGTTGTCTTTAAACCTATGTTGATTCATTTGTAAAATGATGTTCCACGTTTTGTAAAATGTTAACTGTATTTCTCATCTCTGTAAAAGATCCTGATGTTTTTCCGCTGCGTATGGTTTCAAACATTCTTCTATCGGTTGTATCCGATGTTTTAAGTGTATATCTTCTTATCCTCTCCTGTTTCTTTCTATTTTATATCATGTACGCCTCTTTCCCCTTTCTCGCTTAACGCCCAAAGAAGAAAAAAAACTCTGATATTTTTACCTAAAGATTTTGGGACGTTACAACATCTATAGGAGTTGGTCTACTATAATAGTATCTTTGTTGAGTAGGTCTATCAGCTCATTTCATTTTATTTATAGAGTATCTTTAGAAGATTTAGAGGGTTCAGCTTCATTACTTAAAGTAGAAATATTTTGACACTTAAATTGTTCAATCAATTCTGTAATTAATTCTTCTAAATTATTTTTGTTGATTTTAATTTAAAATCTTTTATTTCTGGGGGTGGTTGTATAGATGAAGAAGCAATAGAAACTATATATGTTTCTTTCTTAATATCTATATGAACATCTGGTTTAATTTGTTTAATAGTAGAAATTATTGTTTCTACTTTGTTATGTAAAGAAATTAATTCTTCTCCTATTATATTAAGGTATAAATTATTATAATTTTGTTTTTCCATTAAAACATTTAAATATTTTATAGTGACTTGTAAAGTATCATTTTCAATTAATTTTGAAAAAGCTGTAAAATTCATTATTTTATTATTTTTCTCTATTTGAAATGAAGTACTAGGAGGATACAAAGATTTTTGTTCTTGTCCTGTTGTTAATTTATATGTTCTTTCTAAAACTGAAATATGGTTTATAATATAAGTTTTATGAACCAAGGAACAAAAAATATTATTATATTTTTTTCTTTACAATATTCATAAAATTCTTCTTGAATTTGTTCAAGTTTTTCAGAGAAATTTTCAAAAAACCATTTTCTGAAAAGTATCCATTCAGAATTTTTAAATTCTTTATTAATTTCCTGTCTAGTAGGTGATCCCTTAGAAAAATCAATTTTTGTATTAATAATTAAAGACTAAATGGGGCATCTAACATAGTGTCACTTTCTTTATGGATATTTCCATAGTTAAAATCCCTAACAATATTATTTTTCTCAATAAAAACTTCCTCATTAGAATTTCTTTTATTTCTTTCAAATCCTAATTCTACTCTTATTTGAGAAGTAGAAGCTCTAGATGTTTGTGGTAAATCTACCCAATAATCTAAAGGTGAAATATAAGAATCTATTGTTCTAGTTTTAAACATAGAATTTGTTCTAGATAAAGAAGATGGAGGTAATAATTTTCTCTGTTCATTTGTGAATTGTATTTGAACAGTTCCTTCTTTTGTTTGGATTATATTCCTTAAATCTTTATTTATTAAAGGTTCTTTATAAACCGCTTGTTCTATAGTCCATTTTTCTGGAAAGTTTATTTCTTCCCATTTAATAGCTCTTCTAGTAGAGATATTAGATCTATTGAAATTTGTTTCAATTAAAATGGTTTCATTTAACATTTTATCCATTAATCTACATCTTGGATTCATGGTATATAAAGGATTATTATAATATATTCAATAACAAATACATATTATTTCAGAACCTGGAATATAATCATATCCATGAGTTTTAACATTTAATGTTAAAGCACTTAATATATTATTATCAGTAAGAGATAAACATAGATTAGGATAAACATCAAAATATATTGGTCCATGTGCAGGACTTGATTGAATTATTCCCATAAGGGATTTATTCCATGCTTTGTTTCTACCATCTCTTAAAGTTGCTATAAAGCTTTCTGGTAGGCCTTTTAATGTTAAAGGTCTAAATGCAATTTGTACTAAATCAATATGTATATATTTATGCGTCTTTATAAAAGGCAAAATATCTTTTTTATCGAGTAAATTTAGGATATTTCTTGATTATCAAGTGGAATAGAGGATTCAGTGGTTTTAACCAATTGTTTAAATCCCATTTTTTCAAAAGTTCATATTTGATATATTTTCTTAGGTTCTACCTTTGGAATAGTCCATTTATTTAACATATCTAAATTTTGTGGAATATCATATTCCTCTGGTATACTGTTTTTAACAGTATCTTTTACCTTAAAAGGATTCATTTTAATAATAATAATAATAATAATAATAATAACAACAACAACTGTAATGTACACATATAGGGTTAAAACTGTAATATATCTTGTAATCGATTTCACAATTACTAATGTACACGAAATAAATATAATTAAGGCAACCAAAAATCTATATGTGTACACGGCATAATGATAAACCCTACACATGTACAATGAATCAATACTATGCAATATACGGGTGTAGTCGTGTACACGTAAAAGCAGATTTGCCAATTACATATCGTGTACATGTAAAAAGTTAGATTTTGCACACCGTGTACTATCTAGTGGCGCCATATTCAATAGTTTCTACAACTCGTGCATTTTGCTCCTCTATCAGATTATCAGTTTGGGAAGGTGTATTTCCTATCATCATTGTTTTGGAATCATCGGCTATTGCTTGGTGTGGGAGAGTTGGGGGGACTTCATTTTCCATTATCAAAGTTGAGAAGAAGGTGATTGAAATCATGTAGACAAGTGTACGATACAGTTGTGAACAATGGAGAAATTTTTTCGGATGTTGTGAGGGTGGTGTCGTGTGGTGGGGCTTGGGGGAGAAATGAATTATGAAACTTTTTAAAATTTGGGGTAATAAAATTTTAAATTTTAAATTCAAATAGTGTATTTACACTTAATATTAAAATTAAAGTATACATATAGTTAATGGATAGTATTGAAATGTATTTTGCAAAATATCTAAAACAATGGGTAAAAAAATTATTTTCATAAAAGTGGGGTAATTTTGGACTTGACCCATTTAATAATAATGTACGTATATTAAACTTGAATGTTTTGTGCCTTGTTATCTAAATTAATTTGTATATGTTTACTGATTAATTATCTTATTTAACTCAAACCCCATAGCAAAACCGTTTAACCCCATATCTTATAGAAATGGCAAAAACTTTTGTGCACAAGGTGCGCGGATCCAAATCAGTGCACAACAATACTGTTATATTATATGAGTGATACTGTTATATTATATGAGTGATACTGTTTTATATGAAGTAATACTATTATATTATATGAGTGATACTGTTATATTATATGAAGTAATACTGTTATATTATATAAATGATACTGTTATATTAATATAACAGTATCACTCATAGAATATAACAGTATTGTTGCACCTTGTGCACATGAGTGTCACTCTATAGAAATAGGGTAAGATTGTACTTTTTGTAGTCATTTAAATTATAAAAATGGGGTAATTTTGGACTCGACCCATTTAATATTAGGCAAAAACTTTTGTGCACAAGGTGCACAGATCTAAATCTGTGCACAACAATACTGTTATATTATATGAAGTAATACTGTTATATTATATGAGTGATACTGTTAATATGAAGTAATACTGTTATATTATATGAGTGATACTGTTATATTATATGAAGTAATACTGTTATATTATATGAAGTGATACTGTTATATTAATATAACAGTATCACTTCATATAATATAACAGTATTGTTGCACCTTGTGCACAGGAGTGTCACTCTTAATAATAATATACGTATATTAAACTTGGATGTTGTGTGCCTTGTTATCTAAATTAATTTTTATTTGTTAACTGGTTAATTAGCTTATTTAACTCAAACCCCCCATAGCAAACCGTTTAACCCCATATCTTATAGAAACAGGGTAAGATAGTTTAGGTTGTGCTTGGATGGATGAGATTTGAAATTTATAATAGTAAATCCATTTATGATATTAGAATACATGGGGATTTGAAATATATCACTTTAATATTGAATTGATCTTTAACCAATAAAATTTATCTTAATTTGAGTGATTTAAAATACATTCATTTCAAATTCTAAATTTCAAAACACTATATGCAAATACAATCTCAATGTATTTGAAACCGGAAGTTGCAATTTGTTAATACCTCTAATAATAGACTTTAATTGTAAAGTACTCGTAGGCTTATCCTAATGACATGTACATCTTTTAACTTAAGCAAAGTCTCAGGTTCGAGGCACTCATTGTCACGCCCCATTTTATGTTTTTACAAAATATCAAAGTTTAACAAATTTTTATTTTGGGCGTCCAACAACTTCGTTAAAACATAGATTTCCAAAACAAACCTAAACTTGCAAATAAGAGTAAATCATCACAATAGCCTGTCTTATAAAATGAGTCCTGTAGCAGCGGAAGAAAACATTTACTTTGTTGATATTCAGTTAAAACTGTATAGATTTACAAACGAGGTTTTCCAAAATATACCAACACTTCTTATTTAACAAGACAAAATAAAACCATACCTCTTTCACCTTCTTTCCGACCGGCTGCATCCTGTAAAACAGAATCATTTAAGGGGGTGAGTGCATAAAGACACTCAGTGAGGTGGGTTTCATGGATAGACATAATATAAAAGAATATAGTCATAAATTCTTAAACATATATATTTGATTCATTAGCCACTTGATATGGTTCTTTTAGCCGCGTGGTTTATTAGCCGCTAATATGTGGTTCTTTAGCCACTTGATACGGTTCTTTTAGTCGCGCGGTTCATTAACCGCTAATATAAACGTCTTGCGGAACTTAGCCGCCATATATACCTTTAAATATCATAAACTTTCCCAATCATCTTTCAAACATCAAACATTCACCCACAATCTTCATCACATTTCATCATCCATATAGTAAAACACATTTCACTTCGAACTTCACATTTAATCTTTCATATTAAAATCGGTAACATATAGTAATCGCACATAAGAGAGCACATTATTCATAAACACGTAATTTGCAAGAATTTACCCCCACCTCAAATAACTAGCGTCCTAAAAGGAGCTGCTACGTGCTCTGAGTACTAGCTCGGTCCTTTGTTTGAGTTTCTTACAAGATACAGAATCTCGTCCTAGCGACTAAAAAAAAGATTATTCATAACTTAAACTAAAATTTTAATCGAAAAAGCCTCTAAACATGGTGGAGGAAAAAAGGTTCGATAAAAAAGATCGTTTGGAAAAACGAACCTTGGAAAAAGAAAATGGCTTATAAGGGAGTAAACGGGGTTGAAAAAAACATTTTCGGGAGTTCACTTGAATCTTTAGGGGTCAAAATGTAGTTCTTGAAAACCTTTGGGGTTTTTATATAGTTTTAGAAAGTTTAGGGGTTTGAGATCAAGAAACAGCAAGTTGTTGGGGGTCAAAATGCAGTATTCATAACTTTCAAGGGTCAAATTCATAATTTCTTGAAGTTCAGGGGTGTTCTTGTTATATTAATAAGTTAAGGGACTAATGTCCAATTAAACAAAAATTATAGGGCTTGCATTTAAACCCTTCTAACTTTATTAATTGCATCCAAGCCCTTGGACTTAATTAAATCTACAAAAATAAACCCCCACCCCCAAATCCACCAAACCCATTACTGCTGCTCCCGTCCGCCGCCCTTCTACCCCCGCCGGCGACTCGTGTTGCCGGCGACTCACCTTCTCCCGTCAACACACGTACACTACAACACATACACACACCAACACACACAAACACACACACACTGCCGGCGCCCTCCTCGGTGTCGGTTCTGCACAATCGCCGCCGCTCACGGCGGCGGCACACCCCTACTCCACTCGCCGGCACAACCCTGCGCCGGCAACCCAAAATCAGCGGCGAACAGGGACAGCGGAGGTGGAAGGCAGGGGAAAGGGAGGGAGAGAGAGGAGAGAGAGAGAAAGAGAAAGAGCCGCCGCGCCGGCGGCAACGGCGGTTGGGAAAGACCGAGGTACTTGCCGGAACGATCGCGAACTCCGGCGGTGGTGGTGGTTACTTGGTTGAGAGAGAATGGGGGTGAGAGAGAGAGAGAGAGAGAGCGAGAGAAGTTGAGTGGGAGAGGGAGTTCTTTTGTTTTAAATTTTTATTGCTTCACTCAATAGTATACTTCTTGTCCTTGTTGCGACATAGAGTAGGTGAGGTGTTGAGCTTAGAGAAGGTCAATGGTCCAAGTGTCTATTAGAGTGATAGGTGTCACATGTATGAGGTGTAACTAAATGACCCATCTTTCATCTCACACAATTCTACTAACTTTGGGGTGTGATAATAGATTAATTACCCTAATTAATTTTACTTAGGATGTTATACTCATCCCGATTGTAATTCAAAAAATACACCATCAAATATCGTATTGTAGCTTCAAAATACTCAATTTGATGAAAAGAATACAAGGAATAGATTCTCCATTATTGTCGATTGCAATAAACTACAAAACTGAATGAATGAAATCAAGTACAAAAATACTTACAATGAGAATACAACAAGAAATGTATAAGGTGAACTCAATTAATTAATTAAGAAGTTGAGACTAATTAAATGAGATTCACCTAGAAGTAAAGCTCAATCCATACTCGACCAATTAAAGGTTAATTATGAGACAAAATTAATTGGAAATGACTAATCATTTTAGTTAAACAAATTAGAAACAATATAATTAACCTTTCTTCACCTCGGAATCCCACTTATCATCCATGGAAGCAGAGAAGATAAGATCTAAGCTATTGCTGCTGCTGCTGCCGGAATTAAACATTGCGTCAGCCATATCCGCCACCGGCAGCTGGAAGTCAGGGAACCTGGCGACGCCGCTGGTCCCAGCCGCCATGCTGCTGCGGTCATGAAAGACTTGCATGGAGAGCCAGTGAGGTGATCCTGGTGGTGGGTGGTGGTGGATGGCGGTGGTGGCTTGCTCCGGGGGTGGCATGGGGGCGGAGGGGGCGGTGGAGGACATGTGGCAGGTGTGGGTCCCGCGATAGGTGACCTCAAAAGTGAAGGGATCATTGTCCAATCTCTGGACTTGCTTCTTAGCAGGGCAGTCGTAGAATTTTTGGTGGGTGCACCTGTAATAACTCCTGTATACCATTTCGCGCCATATTTAGATATCATTATTTTTTTGCTTTGTTCTTAATTCTTATATATATTTCATGATAATACAATACATTATTTTTATTCTTTCTTCTTTTCACACAATGGAGACGATATAATCATGCTCAGTCTCATGTCAATTTTATCTTTTGGGTGCATTCGTATATATATCTTTTAGTAAAGATAACATGATAAATATTAGTGGACAAGTGATTATCCATTACGCGGGTAAAAAAGTTTGACTATTCAAAGTATTTGAATAAATAAATAAAATTCCCTACTTTTCTTTGATTTGATAAGAATATATATATATATTTGAATTAGGTTTTCTGAGTACGTTATAAATTTTTTTCATGGTTTAGAAATTTGAGTGGGATTTATTGAGATTTTTAATTCGGAATTGATAGTCTTAAAAAATGAGAGTACTACTATTTGAGCATTCTTTAAGCCACCCGTTAAAATATTTAATTAATCATTTGTTTTCATTTTTATTTCATATTGAGAAGAAGATAAACGTTTTCTAAAACCCGTGGTTGAAAAGTCGAGATTAACGATTTTTTTCTACACATTTATGTGAAGAAATTTTGTTAGACTTTTTCAAGATCCTTTTTTTTTTTTTTTTGGAGGGGTATCAATTAATGTATTTTAATACGTGGGCCCTCATTCTTTTTTGAATTCAAAAGTCATCCTCATCTCATTCAACATGTCAAAACATGATCTGCCAGTTGAAATTCAATGATTAATAACCCTGGTTTTCTTACCAATAAACTTAGTTTCATGTCCAGTGGACCATCACTAGAGTTTTCAATACATACGAGAAGAGGTCTAATTTTAGAAATCATGCCACCCTTTTTGACACTTTCAAGTCATTGGAATTGCCCATATTATTTTGATCCATTATGTAAGTCATGCATATGTAACATCAATCACATTTAACAATTAATGAAAAAAATAAATGTCTGATGCATGCATGGAATAGAAAATTTCATTTAATTTGCAATTATAAAAAATTTAAAAAAATTTACCTAGGATATGTGGATCCCAGGATCTCCTTTTGGCCATATTTTCGCCACGTGTAACCATCTTCTGGAGGAAGATCAAGGTTTCCCATTTGAGGAGCTGGAACCTCCTTTACTACTTTGTGACCCTCATCCTTTCTATTCATTAATTAAACCAAACGATATTATCAAATTATTTATCATCACTTTATTCTAATTATGCATGAGGGAAATTTAGCATAACCTAAATCCTTAATGTAATTGTGTTAAGTTATTGATTTTCAAATATCAAAATACGAAAACTCAGGTATGACCATTGCACCTGCGATGACGCCATACAATCATGTGCTAGGACACGGTCGACCGCACGTGTATTCTATAACATGACCATGCACGATTCCGTCTCGTGCAAACCTACTCTTATATATTAAAAATGTAACTGAATTAATATATTCATGTTATTATCAAAATTCTTGCAATTCCATGATTTTTATTTCATTTTTTGCAGTCGGTACTTTTTATTTTTTATTATTTGTAATTGGTCCCCATAAGTAAATTTTCTACAACTGCATTCTTATACTTGATATACATATTCAAGTTGATCGGTAATTTTAACATCAATAATAAATTAATAATTTCATATCTAATCACTTTATACATACATTCTTCTAAACTATCTATGTGTGTGATCATTAATTCATCACTATCCAGTATCCGTTTGATGATCTACATGCTAGCTTATTTGTAGACCAATTAATTTATATTTTCATTATTTCGTGTATATCACCCTAGCTATGTATTCGATCGGGGTTGTTTAATTGCTAAAACTGTACTTCAATAAATAAATTTTATTTATTTATTTCCTATTTATATTAACTATGACCATAATGCATTTAAATAATTGAAATAGTATTGTAGCTACAACTTAAATATTTAGGATTTTAGAGCCTTAATGGAAATTAAGATGACCAATTTATAAGGTTCTATTTGATTAACTACCCATGTTTTATTTCATGATGCATGCATTATATATGATTAGTTATATCCGATATCCCATGCATGAATGTTTTATTTCATGAATATTGCATGCATTATATATTATAATATTAATCATTATATAGCTAATATGAAATATTATTTTATCATAGATGATTCAAATTGCATTAATGCATGGAATCGTATCACATTCTTCTTTGGTTTCAGATCAATTTGATCAAAGATTAGAAATTGTGTGAAACATATATAAGATATATAGTTATACTTTAAATGAATTGATAAAAGTTCTTTTTAATTTGTATTTCTCTCAAATAACTTTGGATCATGTCACTAGTGTTAGTAAAATGTATATGAGAAAAATTTCGAACAAGAAATTAATTAGTTACCTTCTCCTTTGTCTATGAGGCGGCGAAGCTTTGATGGAATCTGGTGCATTAATCAATGACTGAACATCCCCAAAAGCACCACCCCTCGAACTTCCACCGGAATCCTTTCCACCGCTGAATCCACCCATCTTGAATTCCAACGTCGAAGGCGGCGGCTGCTCCACGGCCGCCACTCCCTTCGTTTTACCACTTCCAAGGTAGTCCAAAATCTTGCTCCGATCACCAAGAATGGCTTGAGAGCTCAGAAAATCCATCGGAACACTAGTCGGAGCCACCATTGAAGTGGTGGCGCCGCCACTTCTCAGCCACTCATGAATGCCACCACCGCTGCTCATCTGCCCTTGAGAAATGATCATAAGTCTATCTTTAATGCTGCTAAATACTCTAATAATGTCTTCACAGGATGTGCGAAGAACATCAGGTTGATTGGCCAAAGCTGGCAGATTCTGTTCCAAGTCTTTTGCTAACTTACACCCATATAAAATCATTGCTAAATTTTCCTCCATTTTGTTGAAGGTTAATGATATTTTCTTTGTTGGATTAAATTTTGTGAACTGTTTTATCGTAATTATGGTAATATGTTATGTGGGGATATATATAAGGGTGAAGGAAATTAAGAATATGGAAAATAATTAATGGATCAATATTCAAAGTAATTAGCAAATGTTGAACACGGTGAGTAGAAGAAACTCCAGAAAAAAATGACCAAGTCATTGGTCTTAATTCCTAGCAAATTTTCATCCTCAATTCTAACCCAGAAGTCCACGAGAAGACTTGGCCTCATTGAAAACCAAAAAAAAAAATGTTTGGACCATCATGAATTTTCCTAATTTTGAAGATTTGACGATTTTTAGATTTTAGTTCAAACTATTTACTTTATTGAGAATTTCATTTTTTTGCCACTTGTAACTTTATTTTTTTTCTTTTCTGATCACAATTTAACATTTTTTTTTTTGTCTAGTTTTGAACATTTCTTCCATTTTTGTCTGCACCATACTATCAAAATTTAGGTTATATCATTTTATAAGTTATTTCATTTACATTAACTTATATATCATCCAAAACATTTACATTAACTTATATATCATCCAAAACGTAAGCCGTATCATCACCCTATGATCCTGTCTCATACTAATATATAGAATCAAGTTAAAAGTTTTTATTATTAGTCCGTACAAATGGTATAAATTGACAAACATGATTAAAAATAAGCAAAGGTTAAAAAAATGAATTTTTCTTATTAGAGTTAACTAAAATATGGGGTTTCACCTTTTTTTTTTTTTTAATAATAATTATATACATTTTTACCATAATGAAGAAATGAAAATATAAAGGAGTAACTAGATGTTCTTGGTTCAAGGGTTGAACACTTGACTCTTTATTTTATTAGACGACCTTCTGGAATTACAAACTTAATTATCTACTTAAATTTATTCTCAGAAGTCAGATTTTTCAATCTTCTCTAGTCGCTATATTCAATTTATACGGGTTTTTTTTTAACAATAAATTAATTGCTACTCATGATAATAATCAGTAAAACATCTTCGTTCAATGCAAATTAATTAATTTTGTTGCAAGTTGATTGTATCCCTTCAATATATACGTAAGTAATTTGTAGGATAATAATAATGTAAATATGCATACTAATATATGGTAATTGAAATCAGAGTTAGTTAGCTGTTATTTGAAATCTTTAATTATGAAAAAATTGCTTTTAAATCATATTTTATGAATAAATGGATGGATATATAAGTAGAACTAATAACTTAATATATCTATATATTTAGTTGACGAAAAATATTATTAGAAAAAAAGATATTTTGGGATGGAGAAATGACAATACAAAAGTGATGTGGTTAATTGTTCTGTTTGATTGTCACACAATTAATGTACATATATAATAATCATTTGGTATAATTAATTAATTGGAGACTTTACAGTGGTGGTTGTGGGTAGGCAGTCATGAATATGATTGAAATCGATCATTAATCTCATTGCTAAATTAGCATGAAGTGGTCTTTTCAAAAGATTTTAGTTGGGGAGACATAATATATATCTTGATGGGCTCAGTGCCTCCGTCCCTGATTATGTCTACAGATTTTTTTATTTATGTTTGTTCGTAAAAGTTAGGAAAGAATGTATGACCTTTTCTAAATAAGACTTTTCAAATGTTTCAAAAAAGGAAATGGGTTAATGTTTAAAGTTCTTCCATTTTTTTTCATCAAGTGTAAAGAGTTAAAAATTAATCCTCTTCTGATATTATTTCTTACTATAGATATTATCAGACATGTTTTAAAACATATGTCAATTAATAATGCGGGCTGAAAGAAGAAACTTATTAATTAAGGATATTTAAAAGACTTGAAATTACTAAATTAGGATCTCCAATTCTAACAATGTGGCTGCCAAATGAGCAATCACAGTGAAAATAATTTTTTTCATCATCTACTTCAAGAACGAGCTAGTTCTCTCACTTCAAAGAAAAATAAATTGTGTTGACATATTCATCCGAATGAACATATTAAGTCAATCAACCAAGTTGAATAAGAAATGAATAAATAAGCATGGTGATCAAGAAGGGTTGTAGAGATGCTAATCCAATTCGGGAAATCAGAACCGAACCGGAGTCAACGTTTTGAAGAACTGTTGATCCGGATTCGATTCAAAACCAAAACCGTGAACCGTGATTACATGGTTCGATTTCGATTTGGGGTAATTTCAAATCAGGAAACTAGCTAGTGGTTGAATTGGCGATTAAACCGCCGGCTTATCTATTTTTTTTTAATTTTATATTATATATAAATAATATTATGTATTTATGTTATTTTTGTTGGTCCCAAGTGGTCAGAGGTTCAGAGGGGGTGAATGAACCTCTATCAAATTTTGAGTTTTAAAACTTTTTTATAAACATATTACCGATTCTACAGAAAATGCAGTAACCTCTCAATTCAGAAACTTGGCAGTATGTTGTATCAGGTTACTGTCTCGGTATCACAGTATGCAGCGGAATAAACTAAGATAGAGTTTCCTTTTGAAAAACACTTTTCTTTTCACAAATATGATTTTATCAAAGTCCTTTTAGCAGTATGCTTGTGATGTATGCAGCAAGATAGATATGTAACAATGCAATGCAGCAAGTAATCAAAAGTAGTAAACACTTAGGGTTTATAGTGGTTCGAAGGTGGTGTAATCATTCTACGTCCACTCTACTCCTTCACTGAGGAGGAACTTTGTTAGGTCAGTTTGCTTTACAAGACTCAGCTTTACAAACTTCTTCCTATCAAGTTTAACTTACTGGAATCAACAGATTCCTAGACACTATCACACACAGGGTACAAAACTCACATAGAGTTATAAGCCTACACAAGACTCAACACTTAGTGAGGATTTAATCCTTCCAACTAAGGACACCAAACTAAAACAACCTAGCACACATCAAATGGTTTAAGTATATGTTTGTTCTTTAAATGGTGCAACTAGAAGAGCCTTGAACTTGAAAACTCGAATGCTTGAGTGACTGTTTCTGAAGGTTGAGTGACTGAACTTGGAAGCTTGAGAGTTTGAGAGCTTAAAGAAGATAATCAGTTGTTCAGTAGTCTTCTCAGTCACCTTCACCTTTTATTTATACTGTATGGAAAATGCCCGTTGAAGAGAGGCATTGTCCTTTGTTGATTTCAAATTAATCTTCAAAATCTTTGCAATAAATGCAACTAGAAAAACTGGGTTGTAGGGCATGTCCTACTCTGATCCACATTAATAGCGCCACTCCTCGGCTACAGTGCTTTTGCAGAGCCGCGGGTCCAGGTGGCATCACCTCATTGGCTTGGCGCTAACTTCTATCTACTGATAATTTGGACAGGAACTAATCCTCGTACTGCATCAGCATATTCCTCGTACTGCAATGAATAAGATAGAGAGAACTTACAGCTTGCTACTCAGGTTGCAGTAGTTGCTTTATATTCTATGCCAACCTTTTGTTTCAGAAAAGCTTCCTGTTCTTGAAACCTGCTTCCTGATCCTGAACAACTTCCTGCTTTAGAATCCTATTTCCACATCCTGAACAACTTCCTACTCCAAAATCCTGTTTCCAGATCCTGAACAACTTCCTACTCCAGAATCCTGCAATCAGCTTCCAGTTTTCCATACTGCTTTCTGTTTTGCTACTTACTGATTTAGTTTCCTGATCCTGGTTCTTTCTCCAGGTTACTGACTTCCCTTGTTGAAAATCAATCTTCAAGACTGTTGGTCCCTGGAGTCCCAAGTGGTCAGAGGTTCAGAGGGGGGTGAATGAACCTCTATCGATTTTGCAAAACTCTTTTTAAAACAATTCTGTATAACAGGTTCTTGACCTAAGAGCAGTAACTTGTCTCGAATCAGCAACCTGGCTCTAAGCTCAATTAGGTTACTGACCCGGTATCAGAGTGTTGTGCAGCGGAATAAACTTGATAGAGTTCCTTTTTGGAAACCAATTTTCTTTTACAAGTATGCTTTTTGCCAATAAATTAATGAACAATGCTTATGATGTATACTGCAAGATGTATGATATGATAGAATGCAAAGCAGTAAGTAAATCAAAGCATATATAAATACACAAGGTTTATAGTGGTTCGAAGGTGGTGTAAGTCTTCTACGTCCACTCTACTCCTTAACACAAGGAGGATCTTTGTTAGGTCAGTTCGAATTACAAGCCTCGCTTTACAAACTTCTTCCTAACAAACTACGCCTACTAGAATCCCAGACTCTAGTCGAAGGCCACAACCCACAAAGGGCAAGTGATCTATTTCTAGACTACACACTTAGCAAGGATCTAATCCTCTCAATTAAGTTATGCCATAAACAACCTAGAGCACACATCACAATGGTTAAAGAGAATAAAAGGTTCTTCAACTGGTGCAAAGCAGTCTTGTTCTTGAATGGCTACAATGTTGTTGTAGACTGCTACTAGAAGGTTGAGTGGCTGAGCTTAATATGAGCCTTTGAGAATGAAAGATTTTGCAGTGTGCTTCAAGGCTTCTGTTGTTTTGTTCAGTGCTTCAGTTTTCTTCATGGTCACTCCATCCTTCTATTTATAGATCTTTGGAATATGCCCGTTGAAGAGAGGCATTGTTCCCTGGTTGCAGACCTTTTGCTAGCTTGGCTCAAACTTCTGTCCAACGACTCTTACCTTCCTCGTACTGCATTCATTATACATTCCTTGTACTGTGATAAATGAGCTGAGTGGAGATTGTCAGCTTGCTGTTTTATTCTTCAGTACTTGTATCTAGGATGTCAGCTTCCTGATGTAGGTCAGCTTTCTGATGTTGGTCAACTTCCTGTCTTGACTTTTCTTTGCCAGCATCCTGTCTTCGTGTAATTTCCTTGGTTTAGTCATTTGTTTGGCCTTCTTTGTTTCTTCCTGATCTTCTGTTTGCTCGATTCTCCTTTAAACATGAGTGTTCTTTAAACTATATTTCAAGCATGCATCTTTATTTTTCTTAAGACCTATTTAAGAATCCATGTTCATATGCCTATAGGTCGATGTTTCCACTTATAAAACGTGGAGAATGGGTGCTCTAATTTTCTATCAAATATTACATTTGTCTCATCATAACTTTCATGGAATTTCCCAATAATTTTCTCCTTTTTGATGATGACAAAACCCATATAAAAATAAAGAAACTAAGGTAGTAAGATCAGGTATCTTCTTAAATGAATGAAAGAAACTGATGTATATAGTGTGAGGATTCAGTAGTATTTCAAAGTAAAGAATGTAGAGATTCTTTTACAAGAAATGTTAAAAAATGTGAACACATTTTCTTCTTCATCGTCAAAACAGCTTTCTTTTAATCTCAGCATCTTCGTTGATGATGTTTTGCTGCTTCCTCAAACTTGGATCCTCTCCATCAGTTCGAGATAGAATCCTGATAAGATTTTTCAAACTGTTTGGCTATTTTGGGAATCTGAATCCATCTCAGCCAAAAGTCTTCACAGTAAAAGAGGTATCCTCCTTTCTTAACTCTTTCTATCAGCGTTACTTACTATGACAACCTCCCTTCTCTTGTCAGATACTGATATTCCTTTAGTGCTTTTTCGCATGAGAGATGTTTTCTGAAGTAGCCATTTTTGCACAGATCTCTGAAGTATCTCATGTACGCTGATCTTTTGAAGTTTCGAATGTCTTCGAACTTAGGATTCCTATCTTGGGGTAGAGTTATCTTTTAAAAAAATTTCATGTTCCAGAAAACGGGATCAATGATGTCTTCTGGTTTCTGATCAAGTAGAACCTGGATCGGAGGTGGAACACTATCTCTAGTAAAATTTGGAGCTTCTTGATTTGGATAGGAGTGTCTCTCAGTGTTGTAAACTCCATTGTCAATTACTCCTAGCCTTGAAATCCAGTTAGACTCCAGTTCTGTTTGATTAGAAGGGGGTCTAGACACAGCAACCTGTTGTTGTTTTCCCTGTCCTTTTCCTCTCTCCTTCAGTCTGTTGCCTTTGTGTTTTTTGCCTTGTCGTGGGGGCAGCAACTTGAGTTGTTGCAGTTCTACTTGTTGTTTGATGAGCAACATTTCCAGTACCTGCATTCTCATCATCATCATCCTTTCTACTCTTTTTCGAGCTAGCATTCTGACTAAGTCCAGAGTCAGATCTCTTCCACTTGCTTTTTCTGGGTGATGGAATCTGATCATCTTCTTCATCCTCTTCTTCCTCAACAATCTCTATTGTTGTTGATTCAACAACTGCCATATCAGACTCCTACTACTTCATTTTCCCTTTTTCTTTCTTTCTTCGCTTCTCTTCCCTTTTTTTGGCATCATCAAAATCAACATTCTGATGGGTGACGGCTTTAGCAGCTTCAGCAGGATGGACTTTTCCTAGAATATATCGCATCTCTCCTACTAACATTCCTAGGGTCTTGTACCCATCTTTGAGCTCAGCAATGTCTTTGCTCAGCAAGGAGGTGCTCCCTTTGAGGTCATTTAGGATGAGTCCATGGGCAGTCTGAGTGTCCTTCACTTCTTTCATACTTGATTTTAGTTCTACGGTGGCAGTCTTTTATCTTTCCTCAAACACAACTCTGGACAAGGTTTGACTAGTGAATTCATTGTTTAGCTTGTCGTTTATTTTTCTAGGAATTTCTTCAATTGTCTTCTTCAAATCATCCAGAGAGGGAGTAAACTGACCGTCGTCAATGGCCATTTGATTAGTCAGATGTCTGTTAAAAGCTTTTGCAAGTTCTTGAACTGCATTCATCACACTTCTGAGTGTCAGTTTTTGAGAGTCGGTGGGGATTTCCATCACTGGTTGAGAGTCTTGAGGAGTAATTACGACCAGTGTCTGACTTGCGCTTCTTCTGGCTTCCTCTTCATCTTGTTGTTTTGTCTATGCTTGTTTGGCAGCAAGATATCTCATATGCTCCTCTTGAGTAATTGGAACCTTTCCAGGTTCTTAAAAAGTTGGAGCATTTGATTCATCATAAATGTCGTTTGATGAGTTATTGTCATCGTTGTTTGGTGTTGGAGCTGACGCTGAAACAGGTTCCGCCTCTTGGTGGCAACTCAGCATCTTTCTCAGTTGTGTCTTGTGGATCTACAGCAGGAGCTGTCTCAACAGCATCCACACTAGGAATTTGAGTTTGAGGCACTGTCTCAACAGTGACTTCGAGATCAACAACCTGTTCATCTGGAGCCTGACTTTTCTCCGCAAGTTATTCAGTAATAACAGTTGCTTCCTGGGAAACGACCATCTCCTGCGTCTCATTTCCAACTGCTGCTTCCTCAGCGATTTCAACTGCTTGATTAGGTGCAGTTGCAATCGCCTCAGCAACCTCCTCAGCTGCGTCATTAATAACCTGACTGACTTCATCGTTGTGTACAATGTCAGTGATTGCTTCAGCAACTAGTGCTCTATTAGTTGCTCATCTCCAGCAACTTCTTCATTTTCATCATTTCTTTGAGTTGTTTCTCCCTCAGTTTCTGCACTTCTTTCCATAACTTCCTGAGGGTCTTCGTCAGCTATCTATGTTGCTGCTTCTGCCAGCTCAGGAAGTCCCATCTCTACAATTTCCTCCAAGGTTGCTTCATCGGCATATTCAGTCTGAACAAATTGACAGATTGTTTGAATAAGTTGATCAGGGTCGTCAATGATGGGTAGTATTGTAGAGTAATCCAGCAACTGTTCATCAGAATCCCCAGTATCAAGATGAAGAAGATCTGTAATGCCAGTGAATGTTGGGGATACAATTCGTTTAGCAGCTCTGGAGCTGGATTCTCCCTACTGCAATTCTCTTGGTGGTAGGAATTGTTGATCTCTGTCGCGTCAATTCCTTGTTGCAGCATTCTCCGGTTAGCTTCCTCAACCGTGCAGGTTGCTAACTGAGCTCTCACCAGCTCAACTTCATTAGATGAGGTCCTAACAGTCTCGGTGTTGAGGCTTATCGGTGTGTTGTCTGTCTCGGCTATCATTGACTATTCTCTCATTAACCCTGATCCTTTATCTGACCAGTGAGTGGAAAGTTGCTTTTTTCTCTCATTAATGAGCTCGATGAAATCATCAGTATGATGAATCATGAATCGTAGTATGAGAAAGGGGAGAAGTCCCAGACTCTCATCTTCATGTTTTGCAACATTCTTAATCCAAGGTAGGATTTATCTTCTACTTGAAACCAGTCATTCCAACCAGCGAGTTTTCTTGCTGGACTCAGCCTCATTTCCCTCCATTCCTCGTAAATGTGAATGAATCCTTAGAAGATTGAGTCAGTGCTCATTTGTAATATCTCTGCTACATCATCAGCACTGATTGACTCAATGGAATCTTTAACTTTGTTAAGAATATCAATCTCCTTCCATCTGACCATTCCTAGACCAGAAGATGTAGTAGGTTCCTCTGTCGCGTTGACCTCCTCATCATGGGGTTCCATTATAGGGTCAGTGTCCAGTTTTCCATGGTCTTTATCTTGCTCATTGCTTACTGTCGGAGGATCTTGATCAAGTATTGCATCCTCCTCAGGAATGATTTCCTCAACTGTTGTGACAACAATGTCAGTTGAAATATGATGTTCTTCTTCAGGATCAGAATCCTACAGTCTGAGGGTGGGTTTCTTGTTCTTAGGAATGGGGGTGGCTTTCTTTGCCTTCCTCTTTTTCGAGGGAGCATCCTTCTTCTGTTTTTGTCTTTTGGGTGGAGCAGCTCCTTTCTTCGCTCTAGCTTTCTTTACACCAAGATACCATCCTGGTGCGTAGGTAACACTCATTTCCATAGGGATGTTTTTGAAACATAGAATTGAAGAAATGACAATCCCAAATTCTCTGCCTGTTGAAGTTTTGGTGGCCTCCTCCCAGATTCTTTGAAACACAATTCCTGTCCAATCGACTTCTTCTTCACGAATCACAACAATCATCATTCTAAATCTCGTTGTTGTGCACTTGTCAAAACTTCCACATCGTCTCTCAACATTATAGACCAGAATATCATGTAGAAGCTCATATGCAGGCTTAAGCTTCTTCTTTCTAAAATTTCTAGTGGAGGTTTCGTTCACGGAATCCAACTTGAATTGATTCCAACTTTTTTCCAAGTACTCTAACCCATAGGTAGCAAGATCAAAATATGTCATCCCAGAGTCGGAGATGCCAAAATTTCTAGCAATGTCTTCAGCAGTTAGGGTTTGAACTTCTTCATCATCTTCGTCCATCTTAAAAGAGATTGTCTCTCCATTTTCAGATTATGAGGCAAACACATAGAATTTCTCAACGGACAAGACAGAGTATTCAGTGTATATTGTGGTCAGCAATCCATCAAGTCTGCTATTGATGATGTGATCCCAGACTTCGTTGAGAAGGGCTTTGTCTTCGTAGGGAGACTCTTCTCCTAGTAGTGCGACATCGTTCACCAGTCTTCCTTCGACTACTTTGGTTTCTCTTGTTGTTGCCATGGTAGATCTTTGATGGACTTTGAAAGGGTAGAGATTAAGATTCGAAGAGTTGTTTGCAGAGAAAGTTTGAGGGTTTGAGTGAGAGAGAGAATGATGTGAATGTAGAGAGACCCAATTGTTTTTGGTGGTTTAAGAACTTTCCTTATTTTGAAACTGATCAACGCATAAGATTGAAATTTCAAGGGGTGGTTTTGATCAACGGTTTAGGTTTTGAAATATAGAGTGGCAGATCTGTAATTTTTGAGATTACATTCGTAGGAAAACTACGTATTTCTCTTTGTTTCCTGAAAAAGATGACTTTCGCATTTAATGCAGTTGCAAGTTTATCACACTTAATCATTGTATAAGGTTACTGTTGATGATACGAGGTTGTAAGCCGTATAAATGTTTGATCATTAAATGTTGTTCTCAACAACCTCTCCTCAGCAACCTGATTCAATAACCTATGTTTTGTAGCTTCTTATGCAGTAGGTTCCTGAGACTGGATAATGTTTATAGGATTCTTTGCTTGTGAGGGTCAGTATCCTGCCACAATATGCTAAAGATCATAAAAAGTTGAAGTGAACATTTGATGTCAGTAAGTTCTCCCTTACTTTAAGGATTCTTTTATTTCCTTACACTTCAGAGCTTGATGACTCCTAATTCAGATCTTAACATTGAAAACCTTGATTCACAAAGGGGTTTTATGAATATATCAGCAAGTTGAAGGGTCAATATGTACTTTCTCCAGTGTGATGTCCTTTTTTTCCACATGATCTCTGATGAAGTGATGTCTCACATCGATATGCTCTGTTCTTGAGTGGAAGACAGGATTGTGAGTAATGACAATTGCACTGGTGTTGTCACATAGAATGAGAGTTTCTTTTTTTGTGATGCCATAGTCCTTCAATTGTTGTTGTATCCATAAGATTTGTGTACAGCAGCTTCCTGCAGCTACATACTCAGCTTCAGCTGTTGATGTTGCAATAAATGTTTGTTTTTTACAGAACTAAGAGACAAGTCTCTATTCGAGAAACTGATAAGTACCACTTGTGCTTTTTCTGTCTATTTTGCAACCTGCGAAGTTAAAGTCTGAGTATCCTTTGAGGGTGAATCCTCCTTCCTTAGGATACCATAAGCCAACATCTTGAGTGTCTTTTAGATATTTGATAATCCTCTTTATTGCTGCAATACGTGATTCTTTAGGAGCTGTTTGAAATCTTGCACATACTCCAATTACAAATACTATATCTGGTCTGCTTGCTGTGAGATATAGCAGAGATCCAATAAGTCTTCTATAGTTAGTGATTTCCACATCTTTTCCATCTTCATCTTTACTCATGCTTATAGATGTGGCCATGGGTATACTTACTGATGATCCACTCTCCATGCCAAACTTCTTTATCAATTCTTTGGTGTACTTGGCTTGATTGATGAAGGTTCCATTCTGAAGTTGTTTGACTTGTAGACCGAGGAAGAAACTGAGTTCTCCCGCCATGCTCATTTAAAACTTGCTTTTCATGAGTGAGGAGAACTTAGAACAGAGTTCTTTATTTGTTGATCCAAAAATGATGTCATCAACATAGATCTGTATGAGTAGTATGTCATTCCCATCTAGTATCCTGAAAAGAGTTTTATCCACTATTCCTTTCTGAAAACCATTTTCCAATAAGTATAGATACAATGTATCATACCAAGCTCTAGGTGCTTGTTTAGTCCATATAATGCTTTCTTTAATCTAAGTACTCTGTCTGTTCCTTCTTCTTCAAAACCGGGTGGCTGTTCCACATAAACTTCATCTAATAGGAGTCCATTCAGAAATGCACTCTTAACATCCATCTGGTATACTTTGAAGTTATTGTGAGCAGCATAAGCCAGAAAAATTCTTATTGCTTCAAGTCTTGCTACAGGAGCAAAGGTCTCATCAAAATCTATTTCTTACTACCGGCAGTATCCTTTTACAACCAATCTTGCTTCGTTTCTGACTACAGTACCAGATTCATCTAGCTTGTTCTTGAATACCCACTTGGTTCCTATAACTCCTTGATGATCAGGCCTTGGAACTAGGTTCCATACTTGGTTTCTCTCAAAATCATTCAGTTCTTCTTGTATGACCTGAATCTAGTTATTGTCCTTAAGTGCTTCTTTAATATTTAGGTTCTGTTTGTGAAATAAAGCATGTGAATAGTGATTCTTGAGGTCTTGATCTCCTCGTTCTCACTCATTCGCTGATGTCTCCAATTACAAGTTCTCTTGGATGATTCTTGAGTCATGTTCTGTCAGGTTCAAAAGTGAATGTAGGTTGCTGATCAGTATTCTGTTGTTCAGCAGCATCCTGTTCTTGATTGCTGTTTGTCTGTTGATTCCTGTTGGCTTGCTGATCGGCTTCCATTGTCTCTTCATTTCTTACTACAGTGGGTTGTGAGTTGTTTGTTGTAACTTCTTCAGCGAGTACTGGAACTCCATCGACATATCTTACTGTCTGATCCTTGATCTTCATTTTAGATACATCTTCTATTAGTTTTTCTAGTTCAACAATATTACAATATGGTTCATCAAATACAACGTGAATTGATTCTTCTACAAGCAAGCTTCTTTTGTTGAAGATCCTAAAGGCCTTACTTGCTGAGGAGTATCCCAAGAATATTCCTTCATCAGATTTCTCATCGAAGGTCTTTAGATATTTCTTTCTATTGTTCAGAATATAACACCTACATCCGAAGATGTGGAAGTATGAGATATTAGGTGCCTTCCCATACCATACATCGTAGGGAGTCTTGTTATGATCCTTGTTCATTAGGCATCTGTTCTGAGTATAACATGTTGTGCATGTTGCTTCAACCCAAAATCTCTTAGGTATTCCAGCATCAGCAATCATTGTTCTAGCAGCTTCCTTCAGAGTCCTGTTTCTTCTTTCTGCAACACCATTCTGTTGTGGAGTCCTTGTTGCAGAGTATTCATGATAAATTCCATTTTCTGAACAATATTTCTTAATAAACTTGTTTGTGAATTCAGTTCCTCTATCAGATCTTATCTTTACAATGCTAAAGTTTTTCTCATTCTGTACTCTCTTCATGAATTCTGGAAGTCTGGTTTGAGTTTCAGATTTCTTGGCCAGGAAGATGCTCCATGTGAATCTTGAGAAGTCATCCACGATTACAAGAGAATACTTCTTCCCACTCATACGGATAGGCTCCACTGGTCCAAATAAATCCATATGCAGAAGGTCCAGTATCCTATTTGAGGATGTTTGAACTTTGTCCTTGAATTAGCTTCGTACTTGATTTCCTTTCTGACAAGGTCCACAAACACTTTCTTTTTTGTAAGCGACATCTGGTAGTCCTCTAACTAGGTTCTTCCTTGCTAGCTTGTTGATTGTCTTGAAATTTAGGTGGCTCATCCTCTTATGCCATAACCAACTTAGCTCTGGGTTGCTCTTTGCAATGAAACATGTTAGTTGTAGAATTGAGTTCCAATTAGCAAGATAGATGTTGCCTCTCCTGGTTCCAGTAAGTTTAACCTCTTTTGTTTTGATGTCTCTGATCAGACATTTGTTGAGATTGAACTCCACTGAACATCATTTGTCACAGAACTGACTGATACTCAAGAGGTTATATTTTAGTCCTTTGACATATGAAACATCACTGATACTTGCATTGTCTTTTATCAGGCTTCCTGTTCTCTTTGTGCGTCATTTGGAGTTATCGCCAAACACTACTTTAGGGCCTTTATATGGTTGGAAGCCCCTCAATCCGGCTTTGTTGCCAGTCATATGTCTGGAGCAGCCACTATCAATGTACCATTCATTATTGCTACTTCCTGGCAACTATACCTCTTCTTCTTCATTATCCTTGTAGTCCATGGCCATGAGGCAGATCAGTGCTTCTTCATTTGATGAGGAACTGTAGGTGTTTTCTGATGAGAGATCATTTTTATCTACAATGTTGGAGATGCTTGCTGCTTTGAGGGCTTCATTTCCAGTGAGAAGTGCCCTAAGCTTTTATTTTTCATTTCTCCTCTTCATCTCTTCCTCTGTATACCTCTGTATTTGTGGATGAGGCCAGTTTCTGATGAAATGGCCAGGTCTTCTGTAATTGTAACACAGATCAGTGGATCATATGTCAGCTTGCTGATGTGGTTTGATCTGAGGACTTCTTTCTGATGATTGTGGTTGTCTTCTAAAGTTGTTTCCTTTGTGGTTATTCTTCATAAATCTTCGAAATTTCTTCAGTAGGAGCGTCATTTCTTCTTTTGTATCCTCAGTACCACTTCCTTCTTTTTCTCTTTTAGCTTGTTGTTGCTTGTGCCAACAACAACCTGACTATTTGCAATGAGTGCTGCAATCTTTGCGTTTGTTCCTTCCATCTCATTTCTCCTTATTTCTATATCATATTCAAAGGATTTCAGATCGGAGAAGAGATCGAAGGTACTCATCGTATTGAGGTTTAACGACACTCTCATCGCGGTCTCTTTGCTATGGCATTCATAAGGTAAGGCTCGTAACACTTTCATGTTTTTCTCCTTCTGGGTGTATATTCTTCCCAAAGATTCAAGCTCACTCACAATGGTTGTGAATCTCTGATCGAGTTGTTCAAGGGTTTCCCTAGTCTTCATGTTGAACTACTCAAACAGTTGGATGGCTTTGGAGATCTTGTTGTCTTGGGTAAGTTCATTGCCTTCACATATCATCCCTATCATTACCCATATTTCTTTGGCTGTGGAGCAACTTTTAACCTTACTAAACGTTTATTTGTCCAGTGTGAGAAATAAGGCATTTTTGGCTATGTTGTCAAGGTTTGCTCTCTTACTGTCTTCAGGAGTGTATTCATGTCTTTCTTTGACAAAATACTCCTATGGTGGTTGTGTTCTTCTGATTCTTGGTGCAGCTTCCTGTGGTCTGCTACCTAGTAATATATCATCATAAACACTAGCTGCGCCTTCCACTTCACTGCCTGCAGCCTTAGTTGCTGCTTCAGCACGTCTATACTCACATAGTTGCTCCACATATGCAGCATTTGCTTTCTAGATCATTGGTGGTCTTTCAGTGATGACAAACCACATTCATCTATGGAAAATATAGGTAGTTTTTGATATGAGGAATCCATGCTTATGCTAAGAGATGAGTTTTAGTCTCGTGAATTTGAAAATGGTTTATCCAAATGTAAAAGGGTGGATCTGGGTTGGTTCCCCGTCAAGTTGGCTTTTAATCCAACTTGCTCAGATACCACTTGTTGGTCCCTAGAGTCCCAAGTGGTCAGAGGTTTAGGGGGTGAATGAACCTCTATCGATTTTGCAAACTCTTTTGAAAACTTTTTCTGTCTAATAGGTTCCTGACCTAAGAGCACTAACCTGTCTCGAATCAGCAACCTGGCTCTAAGCTCAATTAGGTTACTGACCCGGTATCAGAGTGTTGTGCAGCGGAATAAACTTGATAGAGTTCCTTTTTGGAAACCAGTTTTCTTTTACAAGTATGTTTTTTGCCAATAAATTAATGCACAATGCTTATGATGTATATTGCAAGATGTATGATATGATAGAATGCAAAGCAGTAAGTAAATCAAAGCATATAAATACACAAGGTTTATAGTGGTTCGAAGGTGGTGTAAGCCTTCTACGTCCACTCTACTCCTTAACACAAGGAGGATCTTTGTTAGGTCAGTTCGAATTACAAGCCTCGTTTTACGAACTTCTTCCTAACAAACTACACCTACTAGAATCCCAGACTCTAGTCGAAGGCCACACCCCATAAAGGGCAAGTAATCTATTTCTAGACTACACACTTAGCAAGGATCTAATCCTCTCAATTAAGTTGTCATAAACAACCTAGAGCACACATCACAATGGTTAAAGAGAATAAAAGATTCTTCAACTGGTGCGAAACAGTCTTGTTCTTGAATGGCTACAATGCTGTTGTAGATTGCTACTAGAAGGTTGAGTGATTGAGCTTAATATGAGCCTTTGAGAATGAAATATTTTGCAGTGTGCTTCAAGGCTTCTGTTGTTTTATTCAGTGCTTCAGTTTTCTTCATGGTCACTCCATACTTCTATTTATAGATCTTTGGAATATGCCCGTTGAAGAGAGGCATTGTTCCCTGGTTGCATACCTTTTGCAGAGCCGTAGTTCCAGGTGGCATCTTCTCATTGGCTTGGCTCAAACTTCTGTCCAACGACTCTTTGTCAGTAACCTTCCTCGTACTGCATTCATTATACATTTCTTGTACTGTGATAAATGAACTGAATGGAGATTGCCAGCTTGCTGTTTTATTCTTCAGTACTTGTATCTAGGATGTCAGCTTCCTGATGTAGGTCAGCTTTCTGATGTTGGTCAACTTCCTGTCTTGACTTTTCTTTGCCAGCATCCTGTCTTCGTGTAATTTCCTTGGTTTAGTCATTTGTTTGGCCTTCTTTGTTTCTTCCTGATCTTCTGTTTGCTCGATTCTCCTTTGAACATGAGTGTTCTTTGAAACTATATTTCAAGCATACATTAGAGTGATAATTTTTTAGAGCAACAAAAGTGAGAAATTAATTCTTCTTACAAGAGTTAAAAGAGTTCATTTGATTCCCCCACTGGATTTACGATTTTGGATTTGGGGAATACTTAAGAAGGTGTTTGGATTGAAACTATTAATCTTCTCAACGGTGTCTCTTCGATCAAGAGGTAAATACATATCCCTTAGTTCCGCATGTTTAGGGCTATGTATTCTACATCTAATTCAAAGCATTAATTAATTTGATTTAATTTCTTTAATTCATAAGGTTAGATTTATGATAATTCTTATTTAAATTACACCTAAATAGATCCATGTAGATCCCCAATAGATGGTATTAGAGCCATGGTTTCGGGCTTTGTTTTTTAAATTAGAATTTAAATCTATTTACATTAAACTGAAATTGGATAGTAGAATTGTTAGATCTTTTTTGCTAATATCCAATTATCATGGTTTTTAATGTATGTTTTAAATTCATGTTGTTTGAGTGATGGGTTTTTAATCTGCTTCGTTTAGATTCGTTTTTCCCGTGAGAAAATCCGCTGGTAGATTAGGATTTATTTATTTTTTTTGTAAATAAATTATAACGGATCAAGAGAGACAAAGATCGAAGAGATGGATTAAAAAGATTGGAGACTACAACAAGCGTACGATCACCGGACGTCGTATGTAGATGGACTGAGCTGCTGCCCAGCTGCCCGAACAGGCTTGCGTAGGCTGCCAAAGTCGTCGCGGCTGCCGCCTGGATTTTTAAAAAATCCAGGTTCTCATTTTCTTAGCGGGAAATTAAACCATGATAATTGGAATTATTTATGTGTTTAATTTGTGTTTATTGTTGTTATTAATTTGATTAATTATGCATGAATATCCATGAAAAATCTTATCGTTTTAAAATTACTAAGTATGTAATTTAATTAATTTATTCTGGATAATAAATTAATTAATTGGCCTCCATAATTGATTTATGTGTGAAGTCTTTGGCTACGCATTGGCAAGTGTCTCTCTCCCTAACAGATAGGCCAAAGATAAGTTCACTTGAATAAATTTCTTTGGATAATTGTGGATTATTATTAGTGGCGATATGACCTTCCCAACGAATGGCTTATACAAAACAAAATAATAATCCTGTATTAAATTATGGTTATTACTTAGATGTAAAATTGAAATATTAACTCCCCAACGGAGTCCTTGTCAGTTTTATATGGTCAGGTGGGAGCCAACTATTAATTTTGAATTAAAGGTTTGTAACTGTCTTTGTTTGTAACCTGCTCAAATGTGTTTGAGTAAACGTTCACACTCAACGTGACTTACTTGAATTGTTTTGAGATGTTGGCTGATGACATGTTTATATGTATTTTGTTGTACATTTGGTCGAATTATGTGATAATTTTATGTTGATTGGACATTGATACAAATTGTATGTTTTATTCTCAGTTCAACATGTCGTCACCTTTTAATCCACTGTTTCATATACTTAAAGATAACAAACTAGAGGGAGAAAACTATATAGATTGGAAAAGACACTTATTCATAGTCTTGACTGCGTAATCACATAAGTTTGTCCATGACGAATCTAAATCCACTGAACCTACGGATGAAATTGGTGAGAAAAGATAAGGAATATCATAAACAGTGGTTGAAATCCGATGAAATGGCTAGGTGTACCGTCTTGGCTTCAATGTCAGATGTGTTGCAGCACCAACACCAATACATGGAACCACTACAGATATTATGTTAAACCTTAAGGAACTCTTCGCTCACCAGAATCATACAGCAAGACAGATGGCCATGCGAGATATGTTCTCGTTGAAAATGGTTGAAGGGACACACGTAAGGGATCACATTCTTAAAATGATGGGTTTCCTTAACCAATTTGAGATTCTTGGTGCCGAATTTAATGGGGAAACCCAGGTCGATTTCATACTCCATTCTCTACCGAAAAGTTTTGAGCAGTTCCAACTGAACTATACCATGAACAATCAAGCGTATACATTGGCTCAGCTCATGCAAGCTTTGGTATCGGCTGAGATGCTAAAGGGACCAAAAGAGAGTCAAACCTTGTTGACAAACAGTCCATCTTCCTCTTCTGGACCTAAATGTGGGAAGAAAAAGAAGAAGAAGAAGGCAAATGGTCAGAAACAGGTTGATAAAATTGGAAAGGAAAAAAGGCCCACTGAGGGTGGTGTCAAGAAGAAGATAACCAAAGGAAAATACTTTAACTGGTCTGAAAGGACATTGGGGGACGGTCTGTCCTCAGCATAAGAAGGTTGGAAAACAAGGTAATTCTCACACATTAGTAATTGAAACATGTTTAGCAGTGTATTTTTCCCATTCATGGGTGGTGGATACAGGAGCCATTGATCATGTTTGTTTCAATATGTAGGGGTTCCAACTAACTTGACAACTTAGTGGGAGTGAGATCATCATCACCATGGGCGATGCTACAAAAGTAGCAGCTGTTGCAGTGGGAGATGTGTACCTATCTTTTAGTGAAAGTTTTAATTTTAAGAGATGTTTTTGTTCCAAGTTTTAGAAAGAATTTAATTTCAGTTTCTAAATTGTTCATGGATGGATATTCAATTTTTTTAATAAGAATCTCATTATAAGAAAAGAAAGCATTATTCAAGTATGAACGAAACACTTCTATGGCATCTTAGACTTGGTCATATTAATCTAAAAAGGATTCAAAGGTTGGTGAATGATGGCTCGTTGGAATCACTCCATGTTGAGCCGTTTCCAACATGCGAATCATGTTTAAAGGGTAAAACGACTAAGAGAGCTTTTGGAGCTAAGGTGAACAGAGCCAATGCAGTGTTAGAACTCGTTCATTCTGATGTATGTGGTCCAATGCCGATTTAGAATTCGTTACATTTATGGATGATTACTCGAGATATGTATACATTTTCCTAATGCGGCTTAAATATGAAGTCTTTGATAAATTCAAAGAATTTAAGGTTGAAGCAGAAAAACATAGGGGAAAGAGTATCAAGTTTCTATGATTTGATCGTGGAGGCGAATACCTCAGCAACGAGTTTTTAGACTACTTGTCAGAGCAAATGATTGTATCCCAGCTGACTGCACCTGGAACCCCTCAAGAAAACAGGATCGCAGAACGAAGAAACATAACTCTTTTGGAAATGGTCAGATCTATAATGAGTTATTTATTTTTACCCAAGTCATTCTAGGGATATGCTTTGGAAACAACGGCTTATATTCTTAACTTGGTACCTTCAAAATAAGTTCCCAAAACCCCTTCAGAATTGTGGACTGGATGAAAACCCAGTCTTAGACACATTAGAATCTAGGGGTGTCCCACATATGTGTTGGATAAGAAGGCTGATAAGATGGAACCTCGTTCGGAATTAAGGCTGTTTGTAAGATACTCCAAATGAACGAAAGAGGGATTATTCTATAGTTCTAAGGATCAGCGGATCGTGGTAAGCACACATTCTAGATTCTTAGAAGATGACTATATGAGTAATAGAAAGCCCAAGAGTGAGATTACCTTAGATGAAATGAGGGGGCCAGCTCATATACCAACTGTACAAATAAATATACCAAGCGATACACAAACACAACCAGAACCTCATCGTAGTGGGAGGGTTGTTCGATAACCTGAGTGATTCATGTTCGTGGGAGAGTCTTCGGACTTGGTCCCCGGAGAGGATGATCTGATCCCTGGACTTACAATGAGGCAATCCAAGATAAGGATGCAGATTCTTGGTAAACTGCAATGGACGCAGAAATAGGATCTATTGATCACAACAAAGTGTGGGAGCTTGTTAAACCACCCAAAGGTGTAAAACCTATTGGATGCAAGTGAGTCTACAAGAGAAAGAGAGATCGACAAGTAAAACCTATTGTCAGATGTAAGGGTATGGTTATCAACACAATTTGATATGAAGGACTTAGGAGAAGCTGGTCATATCCTTGGGATCAAGATTATTCGAGATCGCTAGAAAAGAATGATATGCTTATCTCAAGCTTCTTACATCGACACTATTTTGAAACGGTTCAGCATGCAAGATTTCAAGAAAGGTTTTATACTTTGCAGGCATGGAATTCATCTATCAAAAGACATGTGTCCTAAGACACAAAGAGAAATAGATGAGATAAGGAAAGTTCCATATGCTTCGACAGTTGGAAGCCTCATGTATGCAATATTATGCATGAGACAGGATATATGCTATGTAGTAGGCATGGTAGCAAGATATCAAAGTAACCCGGGGAAGGAACATTGGACTGCGGTTAAAAACATTCTGAAGTATCTGAAAAGAACTAGGGATAGAATGTTAGTTTATCAATCGGACAGTCTATGCCCCATGGGTTACACAGACTCATATTTCAAATCAGACAGAGACTCTAGAAAATCTACCTCGGGAAGTGTGTTTTTCTTGAGAGGTGGGGCCATGACATGAAGGAGTGTGAAGCAGAAATGCATCACTGACTCAACCATTGAAGCCGAGTATGTCGCTGCTTGTGAAGCAGCGAAAGAAGCGGTTTGGCTCAAGAACTTCTTAGTGGACTTAGATGCAGTTCTGAACTTTCCTGGCTGTATTACAATCTATTGTGATAATGCTGGAGCAGTTACAAATTCAAGGGAACCACGAGCCCACAAAGCGAGCAAGCACATTGAAAGGAAATACCATCTTATACGAGAAATCGTTAAGAGAGGGGATATAGTGATGACAAAGATAGCATCGATGGACAACCTAGCTGATCCTTTCACAAAGATTCTGCCTCAGATTACATTCGAGAGATATGTGGAAGGAATGGGAGTCAAGTGCATCGCCAAGCTGCTTTGAGTATAAGTGGGAGATTGTTAGGGATATACTGAAAAGTATGCTTTTAGTGCTACTTTGTATATAAACTGATTCTTGCATTTTATGAGAATAAAATCTTTTATCACTGTTTGCATTAAATATTATGAATGTTATTTATTTATTGCATAAATGTTTAATATATTTTACATTGTAGACAATGTGGTGTGTAGAAGATCACAGAAGGTCACATTGCCAATTCCTTGTAATAAGTATAGTAAAATTCACAACTTAGATGGAATTGAACAATCCATTGGTAGAAGTTGAGAGTAAGGCTCGGATTGATTTGTCTTGACCAAGAGATTACATTAATACATTTGATGTGCTGAATAGGACCTATAGTGAGATAATTCTTCTAGACTGACTTGGAAAGAAGAATTAGATCTTAGTGGTTATTGATTTCTTAATTTCTGTCACTTAATTGGGATTATATATAATTAATTAATGTTACTTTGATTTATTATGGGTAAAGGATCAATAGGATTCAATATTTTATATTTTGAGCAATATTATTAATTATATGACAGATTGCTAAATTAATACAGAAAATCGTGTCTTGATACGTCAAGTTGATAATGTCCCCTTGGTGGACTCAGAACGTTTACATATCAAATCTGACCAGTGGATTATTTCCGGTATGATAATAATGTTGAGCTGTTTTTCTTTTCCCAAGGAATAAAATATATTAATTAATTAAAGCATTCAGTAGCTTAAAATAATTAATGGATATTGGATCTTAAACACGGGAAATAATAACCGGGGCCATATTTCATAATATGGGTTAGGATGGATAGTGCAGTATTAATTCTATAGTGGAATGAATTAATATTAATGGGCTAGAATAATATTGTGGCTCAATATTGGTTTCTAGGCCCATTGGGAGGTCCAATCCTAATTCTTCTAAAGACCCCTTGAGTAGCCCAATAAAAGCCCATTTAACTAAGGTGGTTAAAGAAAAGAATTAATTATTGTTGCTAGATACGAGGAGATCAAATCTTTTGATATGTTGATGCAAGATATGAGGAGATCAAATCTTTCGATATATTGATGCAAGATATGAGGAGATCAAATCTTGATATTTCTTCTCCTACAAGGCTCAAATCTTCGGCCACTATGCCTATAAATAGAGACTCTTCTCATTTAATCATAAACGGACAGGTCATTTCCATTGGACAAAAAAGAAGATCTTCGCGGACATCTAAAAACGTGGTTTCACTTCGGTAGCATGGGCAAGGGTCTGTTCACTGGATTTTTAGCACATACAACCATCAAACCAGGTTATCATATATGTGTGGATATAGTCATTGCTTTTCATTTTCTCTTTGATTGGGCTTTTGCTTTAAAATATCAGAGTTTCCTTTTGGGCATGAAGAAAGAAAGGGAAAGAGACGTACATGATATAAAATAGAAACCTTTGGAAACAGATATGAGACGATTTTACATATACAAATCATCGGTGTCTAGCCAAAATAAAACATTTAACATAGCAGTGGAAAGTACATCAGGATCCAAAAAGAAAGGAAGGACAGTTTATCTTTTACAAATGTGAAATTATATAAAACATTGTTTCATTGCTAAGTTTAAGAAAACCAAATGAGGAATTTGATAGGACACCACTCTCTTTATACGTCTTCATTCTCGTCACTTCATGTAACGTGAATTACAGAATAGGAGTGAGTGCGTGGAATACACTCGTGGGGATAAATTCCGCATCTTATAATATTTGACAGATAAATGAAACAGAAACACCAAATCGGCTTTTAGTCACATCACGTAAAATGCATAGCACGTATTTTGTATCCCAAACTCAGGTATTTCCCGACTTACCCCTACAAATCTCTGGTGCGGTATTTCCCGGCTTACCCCTACAAATCTCAGGTGCGGGTATTACCCGATTTACCCCTACAAATCTCAAGTGCGGTATTTCCCGTCTTACCCCAACAAATCTCAAGTGCGGTATTACCTGACTTACCCCTACAAATCTTAGGTGCGGGTAATCCCTACAAATCTTAGGTGCGGGTAATCCCTACAAATCTCAAGTGCGGGTATTACCCGACTTACCCCTACAAATCTCAAGGCACACATACACACACACCACACAAACACACACACAAATCACCACGGTTCTGCACCGGCGCGGCCACCCACGGCGGTGCCGCCCCTCCAACAGCACACCCACACATCCAGGAGCTACTCCGGCGTCAGCTCCAGTAAGAGAGAGAGAGAGAGAGAGAGAGAGAGAGAGAGAGAGAACAGAGGAGAGAGAAAGGATGACAAAACCTAGGGTTGGGGTTTTCCGGCGGTGTTTTGTCATTTCCTGGCGAATGAGACATCGGAATTGAAATCCGAGACCTATCCTAGACTCGTCCAGACGAGACCTATGTTCTGTGCGAAAATCGGCTGAAACCAAGAAAAACTATTTTCTGACACCGGCGGCGGCGGTGCCGAAGACTAGAAAACAGAGGAGAGAGAGAGAAGAGGGAGGAGAGAGAGACTTACGTGTTTTCCTCGATTTAGCTTAGTTTGGTAAAACAGTGATTTTTGAATCGAAAGTGCTCTTATATATAGACTTCTGAAAAATACTATTCATCATAAAAATCTTGGGTTACTATTCACCGAAAATATCTTATTTACTATTCATCAAAATATCTCGTATTTTTCGATCCTTCGTATACGTCGTATTCTTCGTTTTCACCGTTTTCTTCGTCATTTGAGCTACGAGTGTCCGATTGACCTCAAATTCATTTCTATCTTCTCATTTTTCAAATATGCATCTAAACATAAAATTATATTCTATGTTTCTCTATTAAATTATACTTTCATTTAATTAAACATGCATTTATCATTTTTCTGAAACACATATAATTAAATTTAAATAGTCAAGGGTTAACGCACATAATAAAATAAATCGATTAAGGGTTTAATCATTTAATTAATCAATTATGAGTCGTTTTTGCCGTGGGTGCTACAAAATTGATGGGTTGAGTCATGATCAAAACCTTCCACATTAAGTAATTCAATACCGCTCCCTCAAATTTTACAAAGTTTATACTCCAAAAATTTGCAAATCAATTAAATTATACTCCAAAAATGAAGGCTAACTTGACTTAAAAAATAAGAAGAGCAAAACCTTGATTATTAAAGCAACTCAAAAGACGTAACAATTCTAGCACTTTAATCCACACTTGTCTGCTCGGATGTAAATGGCCAACTAATAGGATGCGTTTTAAAGTAAACCATGCACTCCCCATAAACTTTCTATATCCATATCAAAATTTAAAATCATGTGATGTCATTTATTGATTCCTCCTCCAAACACTTTCAAATCATTCCTACATTTTAAAGGGAAGAAAAAAGTTAGACTACCTTCTCAAGAGTATAGTACTCTTGAATATTTTCATATAGCCCATCGAGGAGTTCAAGTCTCAACTCGCTGACTCTGTTGAAGAAAAATGAGAAAACTCGTCAATATGAGCACCATAAAAAGAGAAGCTATAAAGGGTTGCTAATAAATTAAAGTACTCCATTAGCCTATACCTGTAATCTATAAGCTTCCCTTGTCTTTGACCTTTCGAATCCAAATGGTGTCTCATATCCCAATGATTTCTAGGTTTTTCCTATACAACATGAATCCGTATTTTAGTTGTTCCTGATATGGCCGAACTGTAGTGAACAGGGTTTTACCCTTAAATCGAACTAAAGTCAAAGTCAGCATGTGTGGACAACTTTAAGAAAGCGAACTGTTCCACGACATTATATGTGAACTGATGAAAAATGAATTATTCCAGCCCCCGAGGTATGTCGACGAACTAATTAGTAGTGAAAAGGGTCGAACAGATTTGAATACAACTAACCGCTATTTTCGCGGTTAGTTGCCCACTTCCCATGTTTTTCGGGTAATCCCAACTGACACGAATTCCAAGGAGTATATATACTTATTATATTCATTCTTTTATTTTTTACGCACAAATATATCAAAACACACATATACTGCTTGAGAAGTTTACTTATCAACCCTACTGACTTGAGTGTCGAAGTTCCATCGCCGGGAACCCCTCTTGGTGTTTGTTTTGTAGGTTTTCGAGTCAAAAGGTTTCAGGTTTTTACTTTTGGATCGGAGTAATATCAATTGTTGGACCGGAGAAATATCAATTAGCGTCGTCTATGGGAAACGTCTGAGTTTTAAAACGTTGAAGTATTTAAGATGGTGAATACCAGAGGATCTAGGAGGGCACTGGAAGTAGAAGGGACATCAAAAGGATAAAAAGATGGAGAAAATAGCCGAAGTTCTACTCCGGTAGATCCGCCTCATACCATTACGTTAACACTAGATGAGTTGTCGGATTTGATAGTGGCTGCTATTCAAAAGGCTATGGGTAAGCAACGAGTGGAATCACAACACGATAATGTGGAAGTTCGTACGGAAGCAGGGCAGAAGAATGATAAATCTCAGACCGATGAAAGGGAGAGCCAGTTTGGTCATCCTCGTGGCCAGAAACAGGAACATGAGGAGCTATCTGAGAAGGTAGATGATTTGAGGAGAGAAATACATGAGGTTCAGAGGAATTTTCGACGGGCTCCAAGGAGTCAAGAGGGAATCCCTTTTCTGAGGAAATCATGGAGGATGGGTTGTCGGCCTCTTTCTGGCCAGTAAACTTTGATTATGATGGCACCACAAATCCGTGGGATCATTTGTGCCGATTTGAGAACACCGCTCTGCTGCATCGATATACAGACGGTATTAAATGCAGAGTGTTCGCTACCACTCACTAAGGCTGCTCAGACATGGTTCAGCCAATTGAGTGAATATATGATCTATAATTTTGAACAGCTGTTAGAATTATTCTTACATCAGTTCACCAGTGCTAGGAGACAACGACGATCTACTCAAACCTTATTTGGCATAAAACAGAAGGTGGATGAGATGTTGAGAAAGTATGCTCAGAGATTCACAGCTGCAACCTTAGAGGCTCCGAAGGCTTCAAATGATTTAACAGTAAGTGCCTTCATACAAGGCTTGAGAGAGGGTGATCTTCACACTTCTTTGGTTAAGAAAACGCCTAGAAATTTTGATGATTTGTTGCAAAGAGCTACCAAATACATCAACTTGGAGGAAGTTGTTCAAATTAAAAAAGGAGAAAGTTTTGTGCGACCTAACAGACAACGAGAGCAAGAGATAGTGAGGATAAAAAAAACTGGGGAGTCTCATATAAGGTTTACGCCGCCATCATTGCGAGAAAACAGAACAGGTCGGAGATACAACCAGTACACACCGTTGACTATACCACCTGGACAAGTGTTAATAGAGATATGGGATTTACCCCAACTGAAGTGGTCAATGACCTGGAGTCCAAATCCTAAGAAGCCATCCACTTTTGGTAATGGTAAACTTTGCCGATTTCATAATGAGTATGGGCATTGAACTGATGAATGCCTATATTTGAGAGACGAGCTAGAGCGGCTAATTAGGGAAAACAGACTAGCTCGGTATGTCCGTTGGCCCCGATAGAATGATAAAGAACAGATGAATATTCGAGAAGAACCAAGAAGGGAGAGGAGGCAAGAACGACCCGAATTACCTCCACCCCGCCTCTTCCACCACGAAATAGACCCGAATGGGAGGAGAGGCCTACCATTCATATGATCATGGGAGGTCCGACAGATGGAGATTCGAATACAGCTCGTAAGACGAGACTGAACTCTATTCGGCGGTAGGGAGGTGAGGTTCAAACCATTTTTGATGAGATAGTAGTGGAGTTTGGGGCTCGAGATCGAGTGGTGATCCAAAGTCCCCAGTTTGATGCCATGGTGATCGTGACTGAGATAGGAGGCTTTAATATGGAGCGGGTTTTCGTTGATACCGGAAGTTTGGTAGACATCATGTTCACGGACTGCTTCAAGAAGATGAGGTCGACAGTAAAGGTAAAACCGGTATAAACTTCTCTTTATGGTTTTGCAAGAGAAGTTGTGATGGTGTACGGTAAGATTCAACTTCTTATAGTCTTGGGAGAAGGAGAATGGAGATAGAATAGAAGGATGGCCTTTTTACTGGTGGATGCACCTTCTTAGTACAATGTAATTTTGGGTCGCCCATCGCTAAGTACCTATGCTGCGGTCATCTCACCCGCACATTTGATGATGAAATTCCCTGTTGAGGACGAAGAAGGGCGAACAGTTAGAGTGAGAGTAGTACATGGTGATCAACAGATAGCTCGACGATGTTATGTGGCGGCAGTTCGTCATTATGAGTCTCGGAAATGCCACAGTGAGCAAAGAGAGGAGGCTGATCGAGAGAGGGATCAAAGTAAAAAGAAGGGGAAAGAGGCGAACACCGCTGAATTGAAGAGAGAGAACTAATGAGTATCGAGCTGATCCCTGAGCAGCCGGGACATTCAGTTCGATTAGGAAGTCGGCTGCCCGAGCAGATTAAGGATGAGATAATGAAAGTTTTGAAAGAGAATGTGGATCTATTTGCGTAGAAGCCTGAAGACATGAAAGACATAAACCCGGAAGTGGTGGTTTATAGATTAAACATCAAACTTGATGTTCGATCAATTAAACAGAAATTGAGGCACTTCGGAGATCAACAAAATGAGATCATTGAGAGAGAGGTGGAAAAGTTGCTGGAGATAAGACATATTGAAAAGATCCAGTACCCTCGATGGTTGGCCAATGTAGTACTACTGCCGAAACCAGAGAACAAGTGGAGAATGTGCATTGATTTTTGGGATTTGAACAAAGCTTGTCCTAAGGATCACTATCCCCTTCCACGGATTGATAAGTTGGTGGATTCGACGGCAGGATGCGAACTCCTTAGTATGATGGATGCGGCGCAAGGATATCATCAGATCATGCTACATCCGGAAGACAAACCTAACATAGCTTTTATCACTTCCTCAGGTACATATTGTTATACGGTCATGCCGTTTGGATTGAAGAATGCTGGAGCTACTTATCAGAGAATGGTGGATGAAGTGTTCAAGCATCAGTTAGGTCGTAACATGGAGGCATATGTGGATGATATGTAAATAAAAAACATACAGACGAACGCACATGCAGATGATTTGAGAGAAACTATGACAACAATCCGAAAACATGGGATGCGTTTAAACCTAGCCAAGTGTTCGTTTGGGGTGAAAGCAGGAAAGTTTTTGGGGTATATGGTTACGGAAAGAGGGATAAAAGTCAACCCCAACAAAATTTAAGCTATACAAGGGATGTCACCTCCTCGAACTATAAAAGAGGTACAAACGCTAACTGGTCGTATTGTTGCTTTGAGCAGGTTTATATCAAGGTTAGCAGATAGGGGATTATCTTTCTTCAGGATCTTAAGAAAGAGTGGCCAGTTCAGTTGGAGTGCAGAATGCCAAAAGGCATTTGAGGATTTGAAGGCATTTCTTTTGTCACTTCCTTTGATGAAATAACCAGTTAAAAGAGGAACGTTGATTGCGTATTTGGCAGTTGGAAAAGAATCAGTCAGTTCGGTTCTGATTCGTGAAGAAGGCAGGGATCAGTTCCCTGTATATTTTGTTAGTAAAGTTCTCCATGGAGCCGAGGTTCGCTATACTGAAGTGGAAAAGGTCGTTTATGCCCTAGTCACTACGGCAAGAAGGTTGAGACCGTATTTTTTGAGGTATACCATAACAGTACGAACTAATCATCCTTTAAGTGTTGTTTTGGGGAAGCCGGATGCATCAGTAAGGCTAGTAAAATGGGCCATTGAGTTAGGACAGTTCGACATTAAGTATGAGCCACGAACAACTATTAAAAGTCAAGCAATGACAGATTTTATCCAGGAAACAACCAGAATACAAAAAAGAAAGAATGGGAAATATTTGTAGATGGATCGTCATCCCGTCAAGGAGCTGGAGCTGGAATATTGTTGATCAGTCCGGAGAAAGATGAATTACAGTTTGCCATAAAATTCTTGTTTAAAGCATCTAACAATAAAGCGGAGTATGAAGCTCTTTTACAAGGATTAAAGATAGCCGAGCAAGCCGGTGCTCGCCACTTAACAGTCAAGTCGGACTCACAGTTGGTAACTCAATAGCTTCAAAACCAACGTGAAGTCAAAGAAGATCACATGATTTCTTATGTGGAGAAAACTAGAAATATGGAAAGCAAGTTTGAGAATCTTCAGATCGAACAAATTCCTAGGAGTGCCAATCAGAAGATAGATTTTTTATCAAACATAGGCAGTTCGCTGCAGGACTGTTCGCAACGAAGTATAACTGTTATAGGCATGGGAAGAGAAAATGAAGTGATGAATATTGACAAAGGAGAGCCCGATTGGAGAACTTCTTTCTTGCATTTTCTGGAAGGTAAAAAAGAAGGGACCGCAAAGGAGTTGAAAAGGCTGGAAAGACAAGTTCGATTTTATTATATTCTTGATGGACTTTTATATAAAAAAATGTTTTTGTCAACAGATGCGAGATGTTTATCTCAAGAGGAAGGGATTAAGGTTCTAAGAGAAGCCCATGAGGGAGGATGCGCCGAACATGCTGGGGCAAGAGTTTTAGCTCGGAAGGTAGTGCGAGTTGGTTTCTATTGGCCCACGATGAAGATTGATGCTGAGGAAATAGTTAAAATATATGAGTCTTGCCAGAAGCATGGGTGGCGGATTCACACACCAGCTACGGATATGCTTACTGTCTGTTCGCCTTGCCCCTTTGCTAGATGGGGAATTGACATTGTTGGTCAATTCGTAAAAAACCAAAGAAAGTAAACAATTCTCGCTGGTAGTAGTGGACTATTTCACCAAATGGGTTGAAGTCAAACCCCTAGTCAAAATTACTGAGGCTGACATGATACAATTTGTCTGGAAAAATATTTGTTGCAGGTTCAGCTTTCCGAGAATCCTAGTGTCAGATAATGGAGCTCAGTTTCGGGGAAAGAAGATTACCGAATGGTGTAAAAGAGATGAAAATTTTACAGATATTCACAGTTGTTGCTCATCCTCAAGCAAATGGGCAGGTAGAGGTGGTGAATCGGATCATATTGGATGGGCTTAAGAAACGGCTCGAAACTGAAAAATCTAACTGGGTAAACGAATTGTCATCAGTATTGTGGGCATACCGAACAACATCCAGATCGACAACGGGGGAAAGCCCTTTTAGTTTGGCGTTTGGAATGGAAGTGGTAGTACCAGCAGAAATCCAAGGAAAAGCTTTGAGGATTACCGATTTCGAACCTTGAGAGAATGAGGAATTAATCAAAACTGATTTGATGTTCTTGGATGAGTTGAGGGATGAGGCCAGAGTTCGTCATGAGCTCTACAAAAGACACATTCAAGAAGCATTCCTCAAGAGGATTCGGAAGAGAGTTCCAAGTGGGAGATTTGGTGTTAAGGCAGTCGGATGCCTTAGTTGAGATTAGGAAGCTGGATGCTATTTGGGAAGGGTCATACACTGTCTCAAGGATCTTGCCAGGAGGGTCTTACGAGCTGATAGATAAAAATGGGAAGAGGTTACCAAGACCATGGCATGTGAGTCATCTAAAGAAGTTTTACACTTGAAATACCACACTTTCGTATGTTGTTCGTTACTTTTTTCAATTTCTTTGCTTTAATAAAATGAGAAATATTCACTCTCCGTGGATATAGGCTAATTTAGCCGAACCACGTTAAATTTCTGTGTCTTTTCTTTTCTGTTTGATTTCGTATGATTGCTATTATACTTGATGATTAAGCGAACCGAAACATTCCCTCGGAATGTCCTGATTAAGCGAACCGAAATATTCCCTCGGAATGTCCTAATTAAACGAACCGAAACATTCCCTCGGAATATGCTGATTAAGCGAACCAAAACATTCCCTCGGAATAAGTACACTACAATTGAACTTGTTTTCTTGAGAAAACTTGATCGGATACAGTGTGCTCATCTTCTTTGAAAGGATATCATTTCGGATATACTTATGCGATTAATTACTTATGTGGAAAATTTACATCTTATTTCAAGTCTCACGGACTATTTGCAATCACTTTTAGAGTACGAACTATTTGCGATAATTTTTAGATTGAAGACTGATAATATTCAAAGTACTAGAAGAACAGTTACAAAGATATACAGAGTGTCTTCGAACAGAAAATACAACGATGTTGCACTAAGTTTGAGTATGTGGTTCCTCGGAGGGAGCTAGAAGAGTAGGAGGATTAGCGGATGAGAATGGTGGCAATAGATCGAACATCCCCTCTGGCGGATCCGCAGCAAAACTTGGAGGTGCCCCTCTGATTGACGGAAAGTTCGAACTGGTACTTGGGCATGAAGGAAGTATCTCTGAGATAGCTTGCTCCAAGTAGCTGGTCTACCATTTTGCATCAACAGGTTCGCTGGGATCCCCTTGCCAGCCGGGATGAGTGGGAAAGGATTGGCTCAACTTCTTGCCGAGGAAAGAAAGACGGAGCTGAAATGTGGATTCCGGGAACACTTGACCAGTTTCCTTTTGATATCGCTCCCTAGCTTCCACCACTTCCTCCTGGCATAACCGAACCACCTCTTGGAAGTATGCCTCAGCCATGGGAGCTGCTTTGGAAAGAAAGAGAACAGATTTCCATAGATGGGAAAAAACCCTCTCCTGATACTCCTCGGTTATCAGCTCCATTTCAGGACTCCGAGCAAATTATTGATAGCCCTCCTTCATTCCCACCATCCTCATCTCTTCGCTGAATTGAGCTTTCAGCTGCTTCTCTTGCTCCAACTCCTCCCTCAATCTCCGATTCTCTGCCTCCACTAAGAGAAGAGTTTTCTGCTTCTCCATGGCAAATTTTTCCTTTGCCAACAACAACTCCTCTCTCTTAAGGGTCTCTGATCGAGCCACAGCCAGATCAACACTGCATTGTTCTAGCAAAGCCGATAGCTTCTCAGTCTTCTCGGAGTGGATAGCCATATCGCTCTCCAGCATCTGTTTCTCATCTGTTACCTCTGTCAGCTTCAGATACCTTTTCTGAATTTTAGCTCGCCGATGAAGAGCTCTCCCAACATAGTTCTCAAAAAACTTCTTGGTATGAGCTAAGCGAGTCAGATTCTTCCTTATCTCTTTCTCCTCAGCATCTTCTTCGTTCTCGCCACTCCTAGCTGCCTCCCTTTTCTGCGTCTCCGAACCACCCGTGGCTTCTTCGGTTGTTCGCAGCTTTTTTGCTCAGGAGCCCTACGAACTGGATAACCCCCTTTTCTTTGCGGAGGAAGTCCTCGTTGCCAGAATTTCACTGACCTCCTCGGTCAAGTCGACCGACTCGAGGACAGGAATCGTGGCAGGGAGCGGACTAGGATGGCTTCCCGGGGATGGAACAGTGGCAGCAGGAGGAGCGGACAAAACTGTCTTGGAATCTTCAAAAGGGACATTTTCTTCCTCCTGGATTATGTTCACTGTGGAGCTAGGTGTCTTGCTGGCCAACTCAGCAAGACGAGTTTCCTCAGTCTTCTTGAAAGTTGCGACCAAATTCATGTCCACCCCGTGTTGAGAGGGCGAATAAAGAGTCCTCTCCTCGTCTGAAATCTCATCCATGAAACTGAAAAACTGGATCAAGGTGCTATCTGCGCGAGAAATAATTTGGGTATCAAATACAGTTTAATATAACAGATTCGAAGTAAAGTGGGAAAAAACAAGAACTAAAAATAATCTAGGTTGAATCAGGAGGGAATTTGGTTGTTCAAGTAAAACCCCCAGAACGACAACAAGGATTCACAGGAGCTTAGCCTCACTATATCGAACCACCCCTTGGCAAAAATATTGTTCAAAAGATTGATTTGGAAATTGGGTGGTGGAGGAGGATCTGAGTGAAGGGAAGATTAAGCCGAAGAAAGGGAACAGAAGGGTTGGTTTGCTGGTTCGCGAATAAAGAAATAATATTTCTCCCAAGAGTTAACTTTGTCGTCTCCAGGAGATAAAAAAGTAGCTTGCCTTGCACCGCCGCGAGGACTTAAGTAAAAATGAAAAGGATTGGTATTTTTTAGGACAAAACAAGAGCAGAATCGCTCGGATGTAGGTTCAACCCCTAGCCACTTGCACACCATGTAAAAGGAAACTATATAACTGATAGAGTTCGTATGGAGTTGGTTCGAGCATATACCAAAGGCCGAACCAATCTCTAAGAAAAACGGGTGAATAAGCGGAACTAATCTTAGAGTGATATGCTTCAAAAACCATGTCTGATGACCAGAGGGAGCTCGATGGGGTCTATCTTCTGAACTCGGAATCATTACAGTATAACCCCCTACCATAAGCGAACTAAGAAGGATGGTATGAGTTTGGGTGGCCTTAGTAGAGGAAAATACGTTATCTACAGTTTTCTTCCTAGATTTCTTAGGAAGGTTAGATGTTTTTCTTTGGGAAGAAGAAGTGGAGACTGTATGCAGAGGAAATTGGTCAAAACCCTCCTCTGATTCGCTTTCATCTCGGAGATGAACCAAAGGTTTTGAAGATACCATCGAAAAATAACGATAAGAGGATAGAAGATGGGTACCTGGGTTAATGGAGGAAATCTAGAGATTGGAGAAGAAGATCCTTTGTTGATGAGAGTCTACAGTGATTTTTGCAGGAAAGATTTCGAGTCTAATGGAAGATGTAATATAGAGGAGGAATCTCTTGATTTTGGGGGAAAAAAGAGAAAGGTCGCGAGCTGTCAACCGTTGGATGCGATGAAATCGAACGGTGGAAGATGAAAAGACACTAAGCGGGAAATACATCATGCCACATATCGTGCAGATGAGACTAGTGCAGTTAAAAGGACATTTCACCTCGAAAAGGGATATTAGGTGTTCGGCAAGCACATTTAACGAACTTCACTAGTGTGTGTGAACACACACTACGAATGGGGGAGTACTTGATATGGCCGAACTGTAGCGAACCGGGTTTTATCCTTAAATCAAACTAAAGTCAAAGTCAGCATGTGTGGACAACTTTAAGAAAGCAAACTGTTCCACGACATTATGTGCGAACTAATGAAAGACGAACTATTCCAGCCCTCAAGGTATGTCGACGAACTAATTAGTAGTGAAAAGGATCGAACAGATTTGAATACAACTAACCGCTATTTTCACGGTTAGTTGCCCACATCCCATATTTTTTGGGTAATCCCAACTGACACAAATTCCAGGGAGTATATATACTTATTATATTCATTCATTTATTTTTTACGCACAGATATATCAAAACACACATATACTGCTTGAGAAATTTGCTTATCAACCTTACTGTTAGGATATTTCTGAATAGGTTTTGATGAGACAAATGTAATAATAGATGATCTTTTAGACTACCCATATTCCACGTTTTATAAGTGGAATCTAGCTTATCTTCTTCTGAGATGTTTTTCAAGATGTAATACACGACAGAAGGATAGAAAATTCAGGAAAAGCAGGATTATGGACTTGAAGACTCGAAAACTGACCTTCTTAGTAAAAATTCAGTTATCTAGAGTTGAGATCAGAATCAGAAACCTGAATCAGCATATGACAACCAAGAGAATTTCCAGGAACAGTAAGCTAAAGCAGAACAGAAAGGAGATGCAGGACAGGAAGCTGACTGCAAGATTTAGAAACAAGAAGCTATTTCGAATCAGAACCTTGGTATAAAACAGGAAGAATCTACTATTTTCATAAATGCAAGAAGCGACTCTCCAGCCAAGTCAATGCAGTACAAGGTCTATATTGATAACCATACGAGGTTTAAAACCTGTCGAAGTTACCAGTAGAGAGAAGCAAGTGAAGAGCCAATGAGGTGTCGCCACCTGGAAAGCGGCTCTGCAAAATACTGCAACAAAGAGCATGTCGCCATTAATGCAAATCAGAGTAGATCGTGCCCCTAAACTCTGATCTCCGGCGATGCATTAATTACGAAGATTTGAAAATCTATTTGAATTACAACGGAACTATGTCTTCTCTTCAACGGGCATCTTTCCATATATATAAATAGAAGGTTGAACTGACCTTGAAGACTACTGAACAACTGAGATCACATTCTTTCTAAAAGTTATCACACTTAAGCTATCAAGCTTTCTTGTTCAATCACTCAACCTTCGAAGCCAGTCTACCAGTCAAGCATTCGAGCTAACACGTTCAAGACTGACTTCAACAACATAGTTGAAGAAATCTATATACTTTTAACCATTTGTGTTGTGTGCGCTAGGTTGTGTTTGGTGTACTTAGTTGATAGGATTAGATCCTTGCTAAGTTTCCCTATGTTGGAGTCTAGGAATTAGAGGATTCTAGTAGACGTCTTTGTTGAGGAAGTAGTTTGTAAGGCTCGGCCTGTAATTCGATCTCTCCTAACAAAGTTCCTCCTGTGTGGAGTAGAGTGGACGTAGAAGGATTACACCACCTTCGAACCACTATAAGCCATAAGTGTTTATTTGCTTTGACTGCATGCTGTGTTTATTGCTTATCTATATTGTTGCATCTGTCATAAGCATACTAGTCAAAACTACTTTTCTAAAATCATATTGCGAAAAGAAAACATGTTTGCAAAACAGGAAACTCTATCTTAGTTTAATCCGCTGCGTACAGTGATTCGAGACAGGAACCTGATCAGCATTGTGCCAGGTTACTGACTCGAGTCGGGTTGTTGTTTCTCTTTGGAATCAGGAACCTGTTCGTAAAAAGAGTTTTGAAAAGATTTTGTGAAAATCGATAGAGGTTCATTCAGCCCCCTCTGAACCTTTGACCACCACTTGGGACCCAACACCTACTGACTTAAGCGTCGGAGTCCCATCACCAGGAACCCCTCCCGGTGTTTCTTTTGTAGGTTTTTGAGTCAAAAGGTTTTGGGTTTTTGCGTTTGGATCGGAGTAATATCAATTGTTGGACCGGAGAAATATCAGTTCCCTAAGAGAACAATTCTAAGTTGAACTGTGCAAGTCATTGTTTGTTAAACTATAGCGCCCAGGACAAAAATGACTCATAATTGATTAATGAAATAATTAAACCCTTAATCGATTTATTTTATTATGTGCATTAACCCTTGACTATTTAATTTAATTATATGCGTTTCAGAAAAACGACAAATACATGTTTAATTAAATGATGGAATGATTTAATCAAGAAACATATATGATAATTTCACTATAAGATGCGTATTTGAAAAACGAGAAGATAAATTTGAGGTCAATCAGAGACTCGTCGCTCAAATGACGAAGAAATCAGTAAATACGAAGAATACGACATATACGAAGGATCGAAATATACGAAAGATATTTTGATAAATAGTAATCAAGATATTTCGGTGAATAGTAACTCTAAGATATTTCAGTAAATAGTGAATCCGAGATATTTGCATGAATAGTAAGAATTTTCGAAAGTCTATATATAACGCGAAAACGAGTCATAAAATCTCTATTTTCAAACGAGGCAAAAATCGAGAAAAAGCGTAAGTCTCCATTTCCTCCCTCTTCTCTCTCCCATCTTTCTGGTCGCCGCCACCGCCGTTGCCGGAAAATCATCTTTCTTGGTTTCGGCCGATTTTTGCACAGCTTGTAAGTCTCGTCGAGACGAGTCTAGAACAGGTCTCGAATTTCATTTCTGATGTCTCATTCGCCGAAAAACAGCAAAACATCGCTGGAAAACCCTATCCCCCTTTCCAGCCACCCTTTATCTGTCCTCCTTCGCCGGAGTGGTGGCCGATCTTCCCGGGGTGTTGGGCTGTCGGTTGGGGGTGGTGGTACCGCCGCCCACGGCTGTCGGTTGGGGGTGGTGCCGGAGCTAGAAGTGGGCTGGAAAGGTGGTGGTTGCATGGTGTTGTGTGTATACATGTGTGTGTATAGTGTTTTGTGTGTGTATGTGGTGTTGTTGGGGGCTGAGTTGGATGGTGTAGGTTGTTGCCGGCGACGGGAGGTCGCCGGTTAGAGTCTGGTGGGATGGGCTATTTGGGGTACTGTTCACAGCCGCCGGAGCTGGTGGTGGCCGGTGCCGGCGGGTCAGGTGGGGTGGCGCCGCCGCAGCTAGAAGCTGCTGTGTATGGAGCAGGTGCACAGGGCGCTGGGCGCGCACATCGGGTGGGCGCTGAGCGCGTTGGGCGCGCACGCCGGGTAGGCGCATGACGCTGGGAGATGCCAGGTGTTGGCCACGCGCTGTGCGCGTGCCGGGAGACGGGAAGCGCACGCGCTCGTTGGGTGGGCGACGGGAGCCCCACGCGCGCGGGGAACGAGCGATGGGTGCGCTGCGTGCACGGCGCCGGGTCTGTGGTGCGAATCATGTTTTTTCCATCGTATGTGTTCGTCAAGTCGTCGGCAACGAGATGTCGTCGACCGGGAGTCGGGGTCCTGGTCAAAGTCAACTTTTTTCCTAAAATTACTAAAACGCCCCTCAATCTTAAAACGCTTTGTTTGAGCTTGTTTCAACTCCGATTATGCTCATTCTTTTTCCGTTACAACCCAAATCTTCCCCTCTTCATCATCAGTTTATTGGAATTACCTTCCACACTAGTTTCTTCATTCTCAATCTTTAGATCTACCGTTTTATCTCGTTTTTACCGATCGTTTCTTCTCCGGGAAAGTGTATCCTTTATTTATATGTATTTAATGTATTAAGGATCTAAGAAACCTCGTTACTTGTGTAGGCTATCAGTTGGATTGTACGTATTAATACTTGATACTTGTTACTCGACAACTCACGTGGTAACCACCGAATAAGGTGGGGGTAACTTCTGATCTCCATATGTTTATTATTTTCTATAATCAATATATGAATTGCTTAACTTTACGTTTTTGTATTTAATGTATAATGATGATGAACGCATGCATATGAAATAAATGTTAAATAAATCATTGAAATATATGTGCTGTGTTTATATGTTGTGTTTAATGTGTTCATAAATAATTTATGAGTATGATGTGAAGGGATGAAAGTCCACATTCATGTGAAAAGACAAAGGTCTACTTTCACATTACGAGGTAACTAGGGTCCGTACTGTTCCATATATATGTGAAGAGACAAAGGCCTACTTTTATATTACGGGGTAATTGAGATCCGTACGTTCATATTACAAAGTAACTGGGTTCCGTAAATAATAAGTCTAGGACTGTGTGTCCATTTATAGGATAAGACGGGCTGTTCCCGCACCTATTTAGAGTTGTGTGCTATTTAGAGTTGTGCGCTCTTAAATTATGTGTTATGCATTATATGTGTTGTGTCTAATTGATGTATTCGTAAATGTTAAAAACGACTTATTTACTTAATGAACTTTAACATACGAAATTATCCCCACGAGTGTATTCAACGCACTCACCCCTATTTGTACTCACACTACAGGAAATTACGAGAGTCAAGATGCGTAGAGATGATGGGTGCCATAACAAGTCTTCTCTTTTTACTTTTCAAAACTTGATGTCCAAATGTTATTTTAATATTTCTCGTTTGTAAAGCTATAACATATCTTTCTTTAGATGGATCCTGTAAAAGTATATTTCCGCTGCTATGTTAAATGTTTTATTTCGGCTAGACACCGAGGATTTGTATATGTAAAATCGTATGTTATCTGTTTCCAAAGGTTTTTTTGTTATCATGTACGTCTCTTTCCCCTTCTTTCTTCACGTCCAAAAAGAAACTCTGATATTTTAAAGTATGAAAAACGGGGCGTGACATAAACCAGATGAACGTCTTTTAGCTTTTACTTACTCTCCAAACTACCTTGATACATACATATGCAACATTTTTGTCATTGACAAATCCAAAATCCTTACATCGAAATGCAATAGACGAAAAGGCTCCAAGCTAGACTTCTCCTAGCCTTCATCACCTACTCTTCTTCCAACTACATCTGTATTCTTCAATGTTCTCAACACCATGCACATAACCATGCATAAATCCAACAAATTCAATCACTAAAAAAATACAAAATCAAAATAAATCCAATAATAAAAGACACAACTACATAAAATCCTTTCATGTGTTACCCAATGCAATTCTTGAATTAACTAATGACATGCTTAAATTACCTGTAGAGCACCAGTTCGACGTAACAATACAGGCTGAGCTTACACAATACGGAAAAATTTATAACAATAACATGTGCAAGTCCATATACATATATACCATCAAACCAATCAAACAAAAACAAAGTACATAAATATTTTATAAAAATGCATATGAAAGAAAAGTCAATATCATGCTCAATATGGAAATATTTGTAACAATAACATGCGCAAGTCTATATACATATTGTTAGGATATTTCTAACTAGGTTTTTGATGAGACAAATATAATACTAGATGAAACTTTTGAGTACCCATTTTCCACGTTTTATAAGTGGACTAAGCTCTGATGAGCTTAATTTTCTTAGATATGCATTCTAAGTTGTATAGATAAAAAAGATAGAGAAAACGAATCCTAGCAGGTTTCGAGGTTACTAAAGAGTCTTGAAGACTGCCCTTGGGAAATGAGGACATAAAACTGAAGAAAGAATCTGGACCAGTAAGCAGACAATACAGAAGACAGGAAGTTGACTGCAGGTTTCGAGAACAGGAAGCTGACGTCGGTCAGAAAAGCTGGCATAAAACAGTAAACAACCACTGCAGCTTTTGCAAGAAGCTGTAAATGCACCAAGACATATTCAATGTAGTACGAGGAATATATTTATACCACACGAGGAATGGCTCCTGTCAAGGATCTGTTAGACAGAGGTTTGTGTCAAGCCAATGAGAAGATGCCATGTGGATCCGCAGCTCTGTAAACACTGTAGCGGAAGTATGGCGCATTTAATGCAAGTCAGAGAAAAGACAAGGATTAGTAGCCGCATTTTTCAGACGCGTTAATTACAAAGATTTGAAGATCACTTTTTGACATGACATGGACAATGTCTTTCTTCAACGGACATTTTTCAAACTGATATAAATAGAAGGATGAAGTGACTGTGAAGACTACTGGACAACTGAACAACTGAGCTACCAACTATTCTCAAGATTTCATATTTCTCAAGCTCTCAAAGTCTAGCCACTCAACCTTCGAAGCAGTCTACCATTCAAGTGTTCGAGCTCTCAAGTTCAAGACTGACTTCACCACAACAGTTGAAGAAACTATTTATCCTTAACCATTTGTGTTGTGTGCGCTAGGTTGTTTTAATCAGTGTACTTAGTTGATATGATTGAATCTTTGCTAAGTTTATAGTCTTGTATAGGCTATTTGTCATGTGTGGGATTGTGTACCCTGTGTGGGTTGTAGCCTAAGAATCTGGGATTCTGTAGGTATAACTTGTTAGGAAGAGATTTGTAAAGCTGAGGCTTGTAAATCGAACTGACTTAATGAAGTTTCTCCTCTGGGAATGAGTAGAGTGGACGTAGAAGGATTACACCATCTTCGAACCACTATAATCCATAAGTGTTTATTGTTTTGATTTAATTGCTACACTACATATATCCCATATCTATCTTGCTGAGCATATCATAAGCATTATGTTCAAGGATTTTGCTAAAACTCATTTGAAAAGAAAACTGGTTTTTACAAAACAGAAACTCTATCAAGTTTATTCTGCTGCATACTGTGAGACCGAGTCAGAAACCTAAGTAAGCCTTTGGCCAGGTTGTTGAATTGAGACAGGTTACTGCATTCATCCTTAAATCAAGAACCTGTTATACAAAAAAATCTTGAAAAGTTCAAAAATCGATAGAGGTTCATTCACCCCCTCTGAACCTCTGACCACTTGGGACCAACACATATATACCATCAAACCAATTAGTCAAAAACAAAGTACATAAGTATTTTATAAAAATACATATGAAATTAGAAAAGTTAATACCAATCTAGACTCCAAGGGCATGCATTTCAGAGATGAGAACATTGGAAGCCAAAAGTCGGCACATAATCTCTCGCCCATAAACTGCAAGTTGTCGACTATGCAAATCCTCATCAAAAGCCATGTCGGTGATTGATGGTTCCCCGCAGTTTCCACTCCTGTTGCTGTTACATTTTCCCCAAAGTTTCCGTTGTTATTGTTGTTGTAGTTTGGAACCCCTTCACCTGCAGCACATTGAGATTGTAATAGGTTGAGATTGTAAATGGAGAGGAAGAGAGATCGACATAACATTCAACACTTGAGAGAACAAACTCTATTTTATATATATAGATTTATGGTGCATTCTTGACAAGCACTTTATCAAACAGATAATGGGCAACAAAATATTACTTATGATTAAACAAAATTCATGAAGAACAAGTACAAATAAGAAATACTTTAGTACCAAAATGAAGACTCACCGATGTTTACTTCTACAACCCATTCAATTTCCAGCAAACTAATACTCATAGAGGAGACAGAGAGAATGAGGGGAAAGAAATGGTCTTCCCAGCTTAATCAATAGAAAATGAGGAGAGATAACGAGGGAGGAGACAAACGGGCTGCTGTTTCTATGATGGGAAGTGTGATATAGAATTCTGTACACGTGGCAGCATGAGAGAGCTCCAATATACTGAGGTGTTATGCTCTAAAGAGCACAACTCAACTATATATATATATATATACCAATTTTTTAATATTATCAAATAAAATTATTCTAAAATAACATACAATTATCTATTTCATGTTGAGATAATGTAACGCTACATTATCATATCAAAAGTTTTAAATTATTTGATCTTATATGACCATTTGTGCAACAAAGAGATACACTATTAATTTAATCCAAATGAGTCCTAAGTGCTCACCTACTATCTAGAACTTAATAACAAATTAGTTTGAACTTATATTTGATAAAATTTATAGTTCTATTCAATAAAACATAAATTAAATAAAACAGATAATCAAAAGTTAAGTTGTGTTCCCTTGATTTAATTAGTTTTAATCTTGAAAAATTACATTTTATTGGTCAAAGCTAATACAAGTTTGATATTTAACTTATCCAAAATTTTATTCTTAAAATTAACCTTTAAGTTTGAGCTATACAATTTGTTAGATTTTATGAATCATAGTCTCTCTCCAATAAAAAAATTGTATCCGATGTTCATACTACGTATTAGTTTAGGGATAAAAAAATGAAATACTAATAAAAAATTAATAGGAGAAAATAAAAAAGGAAACATATTCATAGGTTGAATATCAAAGTGTAATTTAGGCTTAAACCCCTAATGGTGAAACGTTTAGTTAGTGGAAGAATTTCCAGAAAATAAAAGCAAGAGTAGCCGTCGTAGCTAAGCTACAACAAAGTAATGCGCATATTAGATCTTCATCTTCATCTTCTTCCTCCATCCTCTGCAAATTCCTCCATCTCTATTTCACTCTTTATCTTTATTTCTTAATTTACCTATAATCGTATTTAATGCTGGCATCATAATACCCATATCGAACAGAGATAGTCAGAAAAGAAGAGAGAGAGGGAAATGATGTTGTGGAGAGGCATTCAGTGCGATCTATTGTTCACGAACAGCAACAAAGTAGCAATGCTTGTTTGGTTTTGGCTGCTTCTGATTTTAGTGAGAGAAAATGGGGTGAGAGCGTCGATCCATGATTACAAGAATGAAACTTTCATCCCTCGCTTCAATTCTTTCTTCTTCCATGGCGGCAGCGAAGGACTCTATGCTTCCAAGGTTATGGACCCTCCGAAAACCGCAACGGGTGATGATAATAGTAAACCCCTTAACGGAAAATCCTTCATCAGGTAATGATATTTTTTGGGGTTTTTTTTTTTGCAAAAAGCAAATTCATTCTATGTTCTTTTTTGGATGTTTAGGTCCTATAATATTTAGGGTTGCACTTTTTCTTTTTTTAATCTGTGTGGATTTTCCTGTTGTGTGTGATCTTGATGAGTTTTTATTGTTTGGTTTCTTACTATGAATGAATGTAATTTGAAATGGGCTCAGTGTAGTGTTTCCTTGACATTGTTGAAGTATGTGATAATGAGGGCTCCATTTCCTGATTATTTTTTCTTCATTATTTCTTTAAATTGGGCACTTAGAAGCTTTTAGTAGTTATCAAATGTATGCGTTGTCTGTTTTGAGGAATTGCAACTAAAACTTTGAAGTTATGTCTACTAAAATCTACGCTTTTTGCAAGATTGTATTGAGAATTTGTAGTGAGATGACTGTTGTTTTTTCTAACTATCTGTCGCCTAGTTCATAAGGAACCAGAGGATATACAACTGACACCGGAATATTTTAAAACATGTGTTGCACGATTATCTTTCATCCACGTTTTGGCGCTGAAACCATAGTTATTAGATGAGGCACGTCCAAGGAGAAGTGGCAGGCTGTAGGCCTCTACTAACAAGTCAGGCGATGCTCATGGGGTGCATGCCTGCATCTTTTCTGTGTTTTTAGGTGCTCCTCTTGTTTACGAACCACCCTCCAACCCCAAACATGTTCCTAAGATCCCTTTTAATAATTTTAAACACGTCTTTTTCTTGAGGAAAACATAAGAGCAGCTAGTACTTCATTTTGAGAGGTAAAAATACTTGTTTTTCATTATTTTCTTGGCATTTAATATGGTTCCAACAATTTACGTATCAATTTTTGCAAAGTATACGCACATTTCATTTTTTTTAGATTTTTTTAATAAACTTTTCTGGATTTTGGCACCTCATGTTTAAGAACTGAGTCGTGCCATGTGCCTCAGACGCCAGGATCACCTTTGTGCCTCTAACAACTATGGCTAATGCTGAATAAGGCTAGATAATGCACTATTGTTGATTCCTCTTGTGCAATTTTGACTGCAGCTGTGGCGTTTAGTCACCTACATGATTACACGTGTTATCTTTTGGTGTATGCTAAAGCATTAAATTCTTTTCCAACTGAAGAAAGATGCTTACTGAATTTCTTCATTAATCTCCATTCAGTAATATATAATGTTCCCGTCTTAATACTTTTCATATTTTGTTGATTTGCTCTTCTCTTTTTTTGCTTTTTTCTGCACAAAAACTTTGGAATTACTGATTAGAATATTCCTTACTGGTTAAATTCAATTCTATGATTCAGGGCATTTAATGTCTGATAGTAGTTCCTTACTTGTCTGATTTGTACTCAAACTGTTGATCAGAATATCAATTCAGACTTGACTAGACTTTAGGGAATCAAAAGATTGATATTCTACGTGGTTCCCGTAACTGGTCATATTTATATTAGAATTATTTGGTAGAATATCTGTTGAGGTACACGTGTCGTGAAATAATATTTACATCACATGGAGGTCCCATCTTGCTGCTTAAATATTAGTTGACTTGTAGATTGGACTATGTTGTATGGAATCATCAGCTTTGGATCGTGGTTTTGTTACTGGTCGATTCGGCTTATTGTGATCTTTTAATAAATTATTGTCATTAAAATTGAAACTTTGATGTTTTGTTTTTTGTCCTAGTTTAAGTCTTTTCCAATTGTTTCTGTTTGTCAGAACAATCATTAAAGAAAATCACGTAGATGTGACTGTGTTTAAAGGTTCTAAATGTTGTTCAAAATCAAAGTTTCCCACTTGCGCAGCTCAGTAACAGCCAAAACAAGCATCCATGAGGATGTGTGTTTCCCACTAAGTTGATGTTCTTGCAACAGTGGGTTGAGCCATTGAGGTTCTACTTTGACTTGCAGCATGGTCATTTTGGTTTGTGCCCCAATTGTCTTCTTGTAGGCCATAACAACCAAATTAGTTGTTATATCTTCAAAGTTCAGAATAGTATAATTATTACTCTCTATTCCATGTTTGTTGTAGGTTTGAGTCTGTCACGTTTACAAGACAGCAGGAGGTTGCCCAGAAGCAAAATGAGTGGCAGCCGAGTACTGGAGTGGTGGAAGCCATAATAGTTGAGGTCAAAGACAGCAATAAGATTGGAAGAGCTTATATGAACTCGAACGCAATATGTTGCAACCCTGCTCTTTCTAAGGAAGGGCTCTGCAAAGTCGGAGAAGTTATTATCCGTGAAGATCCTGACAACCCAGGGTGGCCAAGAAGGTTACAAATTCCATTTCAGGGAAGCGCTATTGAAGCTAATATGATGCTACAAACAGTTGAGATTAACAAAACTGGTATGTACTATCTATATTTTATGGTTTGTGACCCAGCACTGAAGGGCACGCTGATCAGTGGAAGAACTGTCTGGAGAAATCCAGAAGGTTATCTACCTGGGAAGATGGCACCACTAATGACGTTTTACGGCTTCATGTCTCTTGCTTACCTTGCACTCGGTCTCTTGTGGTTTTTGCGGTTTGTACAACACTGGAAAGATATAATACAACTGCATTATCAAATCACAGCTGTGATTGGTCTGGGAATGTGTGAAATGGCCGTTTGGTACTTTGAATATGCAAATTTCAATTCCACTGGGAGCAGACCAATTGGAATTACGCTTTGGGCAGTTACATTCACTGCTATAAAGAAAACAGTTTCCCGTCTTCTTCTCTTAGTCGTTTCTATGGGTTATGGTGTTATGAGACCAACCTTAGGAGGAATAACCACAAAAGTAATTCTTCTTGGTGTGGTATATTTCATGGCATCAGAAGCGCTGGAGCTTATTGAGCATTTGGGAAACATCAATGACTTTGCTGGAAAAACCAGACTCTTTTTGGTACTACCAGTAGCACTTCTGGATGCATGCTTCATTGTTTGGATCTTTTCATCATTATCCAAAACGTTGGAGAAGCTTCAGGTTATTTTAGATATCTCTCATGTCTTTTCTTTTCTTTTCTTTTCTTTTTTTATATGGGGTGGGGTGGTGGTGGTTTATAATGGTGATTTTTGGGGAAGGATTTTGCATTAAAGAGTGTCATTTCATTTTCAAAACAGAAATGAGTTAAATAGGGACACTGCTGATTCTATCTTTAGTAAAATTCATATATTGAGGGAAAGACCACAGTTATACTTGTCAAAGCTGATTATGAAAAAGCAATACAGATTCATGTATGATACACATTTTGTCAACTATATAAACCCTTCTGGATTTGAATCTCTATGCATATAGAAACTTATCCAGCTATGCAAAATTCATCAGTTTAAACAAGGCCATTAATATCGTAAATAGAATCATTTCTTTCCTTTCCTTTCCTCTGCTTCCATTGTTCCTTTTTGTGTCTGTATATGCATGTGTGCTACTTGGAGGGGGATTGTTGTTACCTAACTCCATATGCTCTTCATACTGGACCACATAAGTTTTCTTCGCATTATCTTGTTGCATCAAAGAGGATTCCATTTTCATTTTCTTTATTAAGTTACAGGGAGAAAGTATAGTTTTTAGAGGAGGAAATAATCCCTTGACATGTGAGCCAACTCGTATTCAAGTATCATGTGTTTTACCTAATGTTTGTGCATGTTGATAAGAAATTAGATTTCTCTATAACGTAGATTGTCTGATCTGCTAAATCAAATCGCTGCCACTGAAACTGTAGGAATACTCATTGATACACTTTGTTGATTGTTCTCATACAATTGAGTGTGAATATCATGTGTTTTCTCTTGAAAGCTACTCAGTGCTTTGCTATAGTGTAACAAGTAAAAATTATCTTGCTTTTATCTCTCAAAAAATTTATTCACTGGTGATTTATGACAAAGCTTTTGCTTGTGTTTGGCTATAGATCCGAAGAAGCATGGCCAAACTTGAGCTCTACCGGAAGTTTACCAATACTCTGGCAATATCAGTTCTGCTTTCAGTTGCTTGGATTGGCTATGAGGTATTACTTCCTTTCTTTCTCACATTCTCCACCACTAGTCTATATTTGCCCACTTTTTGTCCTTTTGTTTAACTGAGACCTAACAAGTGTTCCTACTCACAAAGCCCTATTAGTCTCCACAAACATTACATGCAAAAGCGGAAGAATTATGGAAGTCTATTTTATTGACTCTGTACTACAATTGCTAAAACTTGTGACAACTTCACTTTGCTTGTTCAGTTGTATTTCAATGCCAGCGACCCCCTAAGTGGATCATGGCGAAGAGCCTGGATAATTCCCGCTTTCTGGACTCTGCTTGCCTTCATGTTGTTGGTTGTCATAAGCATCCTCTTTGCTCCTTCAAATAACCCTACCAGGTAATTTTCTTTCTATATATAGTTCTTGTTAACAACCTTGTAGCTTTAGCTCGTTTTGATCGTATCAATCTTCGTTCGCTTCCATTATGAGAATGTTGAACTGTAGGTATGCATACGAGACGGGGGAGGATGATGAAGAGGGTATATCACTGACGGGGGGAGGAGTGATAGTGGGTGGAGAGTTGAAAGAAAGGAAGGGTTCGATTAGTACGGATCATGTGTTCGGGTTAGGAGGGGAAGATCTGGAGGAGGACAAAAGAGAATGAATGAATCAATCCCATCCTCAACTTCATCTCTCTGCATATATACATATGTTCTTCTCCCTGTATACACTAAACCAACTCTAACTATACTATCTCAATAAACTTGCAAACACAAATTCACCTGCCTTTTTCACTAAGTTAATATATATCTTTTTTTCTACTGTTTGGTCATGTGGTTTTGTTGTGGTTTTCTTGGTTTGGGGACTCTGATGGTTTTAACAAACTAATTAAATTAAGACTATGATGTGTCTTTTGAAGTAGCATAGTTTAGTGGAATATATAGGCATCGAAGCATTTCTCATTGAGTTTAATACAAATTGTATTTGAGTTTGTAGGAAAGTATAAAAATAAGAAATTTTTTGGGATAAACTTTCTTTTTTTTTATTACAACTGGTGTTAGGAGGTTTGAACCTAAGATATTTAGGTTGATAAATGTGTGTTGTTAAGTACATCGTTTCGGGATAATTAGGAGAAATAAACTTAAAAGAAATGTTGAAGGTTTAATTGTAAAAAATAACTGCCTTTTCCAAAATTGCAATTTGCTTCCACTTTCTAAAAATTAGCAAAAAATTTACGATTTTAACAATTAAGTTGCGATTTATAAAGGTGATGATTTTAAAAAGTTCGGCTTAATTTATAATTTTGGAAAAGGTTTTTTTTTTTTTTTTAACAATTAAGCCAATGTTGAATTATAGTTGAAAAGATAAATAATTGAAAACGAAGTATGAGTTATTACATTTCATCGGATAAGGTTCCGACATCATCTAGGGTTCCTTGAACAATGTGATATTTTACACCGGTTTTGGAAATAAAAATAAAAATTAGGGTAGGGTAAAAAGGTTTTTTCTTTTCATGTTTTAAGTTTGTCCGTTGTAATTTTCATATTCTATCTTTGACCTTTTGTTTTTAATCATTTTATGTTTAAGATGATCCGTTTTGGTTCACTACTTGTTACAAATGGGTAAATGTCCTTTTTTTTTTTTTTTTATTACAATTGTCACTCCTTCAACTAATAATTTTTCAAAATATGACCATTAGAAAATTTAAAATATGATAATATAGTATAATATCGGTAAAAATGAATGATTTCAAATGAAATTACTCATTGAAGCCGATCAAAACATTGTTCAAGTGTTTTCATAGTTAAATAGTTTGGTTGTAATTTCACAAATTTTTGAGGTCTGTTTGATAGTTTAATGAAATTTTTAGAGTGACAAATATAATTTGCCAAAAAAAAAAAAAAAAACATTTACCCATTGTGATAGATAAATGGACCATAAAAAGACTAAAAAAACAAAAAGTGATAGATAGAGAATGAAAAGTCAAAATGAGACAAACTTAGAGGACTAATATATATTTCCCCTAAATTAGTTCTTGATAATAACAAAATGGCACATGAATTTAAAGAACTACTAATTTCTAAAGAGAAGTTATTTTGAAGGTGGGGAGTATGTACATAACATTGATGGTGATTGTTCCCTCCTAACATGAATCAAACATTTGATTGATGTGAGAGTGAGACATAATTATTGAGGAGATTGCTTGCGCTGTGATTCATTCATTCAAGTTGTTTAAAATTATTTCCGACAGCCACCAGCTAGCTGTAAAATATCTATTTTAGTTTGATCACCATTTTTTAATTTATTAATATAGCTTTTTAATGTGTGTCAACCAAGGACGAAAATATCGCGATAAATCGGCGATTTATCGATAAAAATGCACTATGGATATCGATATACCATGACAGAAAATTTCGTTAAAATATCGCCGATATATCGGCGATTTATCCATATCGGTCAATAGTACACAAATATTGCAGAATATCGCCGATAAATCGGTGATATATCACGGATATATCGGTCGGTGGTTTTTTTGAATTTTTTTGATTTTTTTTAATGGTAAATTAATTAGGCTAGTGTGTTAAACAATGAAATACATATTTGAATTCAACTATATTTTTAATTAAATAATTAGTAAACTTATATTTAGTAAATTATTTGAATTTAGGTTCCTCTCATAAATTAATTAGGCTAGTGTGTTAAACAATGAAATACGTATTTGAATTCAACTAATAGTTTTAATTAAATAATTAGTAAACTTATATTTAGTAAAGTATTTGAATTTAGGTTTCTATCATAAATTATCATGGCTAGTGTGTTAAACAATGAAATATGTATTTGAATTCAAAATTTGTCATGTTATCATAACCAGTGACGAAAATGTTATTATAAGAGACAACGTTTATATAATAGTTTATCTCTATATTTGTTGTAAACATAACTTTTTATTTGAAGTTTAAGTTCAATATATGTATTAATGTTACTTATAATATTATATAGAGTACTAGATATATTTTTCAATTTTTTTTCAATTTTTTTCAATTTTTTGCGCAAAAACCGATATATCCACCGATATCGATATATTCGTAAAATCAAGATACCGATATATCCACAAGTACCGATATTTTTGTCCTTGTGTCAACCTGCTATCAACTTTGTGGTGAACACAATTTATGCATATCTCCTTCTCACTTTCATCATTATTTTATTAATAAATTCTTGGAGAGAGAGACTTTAGCCCAAATTCTCTCCATTGAATATTTTCAAAAGTTTAATACTAATCGCAAAATAGAGGGAAAAAAAAGTATAGTAACCAAAACTTCAAACAATCTACATTCCTTTTCTACCTACTACCTTATTTGTCTTGCCTTCTTAGAAAGCATAAATGTATATCCTGTAAGAGCAGCATAAAGAATATATAACATCTGTGTGCAGTGCAGCAATAGTTTTGCTGCTCTGATCCTCGTATTTTACGATCCTCAAATCGTTAAACTTCTTCAACCTACACCACATGATACACGTCGTTATCCTCTCAGCAATGGCTATGGATCAACAAATTGATTAAGCTAAATACAAATCCATCTCATTCATCAAAGACCAACCAACCTGTGGGAGATTCATTAGTTCAAAAACCGCTTTTGTTGGAGTAAGCTCGTTGTCCACTATCCGAGCAACTGCTGTCAACACTGGCATCTTTACCTTATATTTCTGTGCCAATGCTATCACAGCTCCTGCTGTCGTTATACCCTCCGCCACCTATAAAAATAGAACCGTTAGATGTTAGGAATTCACAACAAGAGTCATTAACTGACATGAAGTAGAAGATTTTCAGACACCTGGTTCATGGAACGGACAATGTCATCGAGTTTTTCCCCAGATCCAAGACGAACCCCAACTGTTCTGTTTCTTGAAAGATTCACAAAACAAGTGAGCATGATGTCTCCAGTCCCAGATAAACCAGTCAATGTCGTTGACTTGGCTCCCATCTGATTGGAGATAGAATAAAACATCATGAAACATATGCATACCAAAATTGAAGAGTCGAAATGCGATGAAAATATTATTTCATGGTTTTGACATAGTGAACTAACCTTTGTTGCAAGCCATCTTATCTCAGAGCAACCTTGTGAAACGAGGGCTGCCATAGAATTATTTCCAAGATTCAAACCTTCAACAATCCCAGCAGCTATAGCCAGTACATTCTTAAGAGCACCTGCAATTTCAACCCCTGTAACATCACTGTACCATCAGGTGTTACTGCTGAGCATACAAACATCACGATTACCTGGGCTTTATCAGATTTATATCATTAATATTTTGGTTACAAATTACGTGATAAGACTAAATTCTTTTATGATCACAACCTTGAAGTGTTGATTCTGAGGCTCCTAGAAGCAAGGAGTTGCTGAACAGCATTTGCCATCTTTTTGTCTTTTGATGCTACCACCATTGCTACTCAAACACGAAGCAGAGTTAGAGTCACGTTAGATTAACATAATATCTGCACAAGCACCATATATTGGAACACAGCCAAGTCACCTGTTGGCAATTTGTTCATCAATTCCAAGGCAAACGAAGGTCCAGATAGAACGACATAGGGCTGGCGTGGATTTCTCAGTGCTCGGGGAATTATTTGAGACATCATTCTGAATGTATTAAGCTCTAGGCCTTTGCTGAGAGAAATAAAAGGTAGCCCTGGATCAACAAAATCAGCAATGCCCTCAAGGAATGAGGCACTGAACTGCAATAAGATAAGATAGGTAAATATAGACATTTACAAGGTTAAAAACAATGTTGATGCAACCATTTAATTAAATTTAATGGAACAAACATAGCATTCAACAACCTGCACAGGCACAGCATGGAAGCAGAAATCGGCACCCTGTAGAGCAGTTTTAGCATCTGTTGTGGCGATAACATTTTCTGGCAGCTTGTGTGCTGGAAAATACTTACTAGGAAGAAAGAACTATAAGGATTACATTCTTTGAATTTTGCTAATAAATGACAAGCTGAATGAATGGTGACAAGCAGAATGAATGGTGAATGTTATTTACCAATTAAAATGTTTGTCATTAATTGATTGACAAACTTGGGGATCTCGAACAAGCATATTGACTTCAAGTTGTGCTTTTTTACCAGCAACATGAGCCGCCATAGCGGTTCCAAAAGATCCACCTCCAAGCACCACAACCTAAAGCCACAAAACCTACTATAAATACCTTTCACTTAAACCAAAAGAGTAAAGAAGAAGAATGGGAAATAGATATGCACACAGCCATGCTAAAAATAACCAACATTTGATTTCAACATTATATCATTGAGAATGAGCACCAATTGCTGAAATGAGTTTGTACATCAAAAGATTATTTCATTAATACTTGAATTTCAAACTAAGCACAACAGAAAATGCTTTCTAGTTTGAATGAGAGAAGAAATTTCATCATCATTCTTCTACTTCAACCTACTTTCAATTTATACAAATCTCCAAAGGCATTAACTGCATTTGCAATCCAATGCTTTCAGCAGTTATCCACTCCGTACTTGGCTTTATTTAACAGAAAAATGCCCTAATTTCATCTTAAGCATAAGTACACACACAACATGATATATAAAATGTTCAAGAAATTCAAAACAAAAAAAGAAATTAGTGAACAAGTAGCAGAAAACAAAGAAGGAGCATAAATTTGGATACTGCATTTAACAATGCGAAAAACTGTTAATCAAATTAAAGAAAAACAAACGTAAAAAAGGATATCAAAGGTATAAAAATTCCGGCATCCCACAAAGATCTAATCCAACGATTGGTACCAAAAAAAGAGCTCGAATTCTTCTTCTGAAAATAAAAAATAAAAGATGGAAGAATGGCGACCTTGTTGGTGCGTTCAAGAACATCAGTCTTGGCCTTAGACCGCCACGAACGGGACCAGCGCACCAGCTTTTCCCAGGCCACTCGCACCACCTTGCGCCGGTCCCTGCTTCTCTCAACTGACGCATTGTGCTCTTGGGAAGCCTCCGCCAGTGGTGGTGGGACGACGGTTTCATCGGCGGCGCAATGGCAGATATGAACGGTGGAGGTTGGGGGACGGAGAAGAGGGATAGAATTCAAATGTTTGAAAGAGAGATGAGAGGGGCTGATGCTGAAGAGAGAGTGGTTCGCTGAGAATGGTGGCTCCAGCAGTGAAGCAGCCATTCCCGATTTTTTCCTATTTTCTCAACGACGGAAAACAACAAAAAAAAAAAAAAAAAACAAGGTTGAAGTCTGTTATCCAATACGTACAATCCACGTGACCATTAGAAATAGTGATATTTGGTTAGTTTTTGACATGCAATAATCATGTGAAGGAAAGCAACCATTTTTTTTTTTTTCAATTAAAAGACAAGGACACGAATGAAGCGTACGAGAATAATAAAAATAAAGGTTAAAAAAAAAAAAAACATATTTCATGTTTTTGATTCAGGAAGCAGCTATTGTTGAACAGAACTAGTGGTGTCAGTGACACTCAAGATTTCGACTCAGGAGCCAAATCAATTAATAAAAAGATACAATAATTTTAGAGAAAAAACATATATATATATATATATATATATATATCGCAATCTCGATAATATCAATGAATTACAACATTTCTCTTCTATTTTTCATATTCTGAAATCGTTGCATAATAGCTTCATTAGTAACATTTCTAATACATCTTTTTCAATGTATGCAACTAAACAATCATTCAATAGTGTATCACTCATTCGATTGCAAAGAGAACTCTTAATGATCTTCATTGCCGAAAAAACTCTTTCTACTGTGGCAGTAACGACCGGTAATATCAACGAGAGCTTAATCAACAGATAAACCAATGGAAAAACAATGTGCTTCCTTGTAGAGACCATCTTCTGAGCAAGTCCGCCTATTCCATTTACTTCAGAGAAGCTTTTATCCAAGCGCACATAAAAAATAAAGTTCTCAAGTTGACTCTCAAGTTCATATAAAGCAACTGCAGAAAATTCAGATGGATAAAATTTTGCAAGACAAAGCAGTTTGCTTTTGTCAAATGCAGCAAATGAGTCTCTAGGATCAAAACATGTCATACATAGAAGCAATTCGGTGTTCACTTCATCAAAACGATGATTTAGCTCTTGAGCTTGTATGTCAATTACAGAATAAAATAACTCAACTCTGTAATGGAGAAGATTAGTGAACCTTTCAATTCTACGCCTTAATCTTCCCTGAGGTGCATATATATCTTCCATGTTTAATAAAACTATCTCATTTTTGCTACAAAATTCTGAAACTTCAGTCAATAAAGCCTCCCAACCATCTTCTCTCAATGCTTGCAAACGACCTTTGGATACTTTAACAAGATTCATTGCATTAACAATATCTTGATCATTTCTTTAAAGAACTTGTGATAGTTCATATGTGATTCCCAAAATTTTTCTCATGAGATGTAAATCAAATATAAACTCAAATTGAGTCACGATATCTAACAAATCAATTGCATCGCCCTTTGTAAATCATCATTGTCATTCTCTCCAATATACTCAAGAACATCAACAATAGATGAAAATAAATGCATCAAGTTAATGAGAGTACCATAATGAGAACTCCAACGAGTATCTCTCGGCCGCTTCAATGTCATTTCTTGATTCAATCCTCTCCCGATCTTGACTTCATCATTTGCAATGGCTTAAATGACCTTTTCTATTTGCTTCTCTCGAAGAATATCCATGTGCTTGCAAGAACCTCCAACAACATTACATACACGTGTCACAGTATTGAAAAAAGAACCAATACTTTTATGTTTTTCAGCATCAACAACAAGTGTTAGTTGGAGTTGATGAGCAAAACAATGAACATAGTAAGTAGCAGAATTCTTCTTGAGGAGTAAACTTTTTAGACCATGAATTTCACCTCTCATATTGCTAGCTCCATCATAACCCTGACCCATCAAACTAGAAATACTCAAGCTATAAGTGGAGAACAATGATTCGATACATTTCTCAAGTGAAGCTGCAGTTATGTCACTAACATGTACAAGACTAAGAAAACATTCAATAATACATCCATTCTTATTCACATAACGGATAACCACTCTCATTTGCTCTTTAATGGACACATCTCGACACTCATCAACTAAAATGGAGAAAAAATCATTTTCAAGATCTTTAATGATGACATTAGTAGTCTCAATTGCAGCAACACTTATAATATCTTTTGAATCTTCAGAGATGTAAGTTTGAGATTTTCAGGAGTATTATGCAACACAAAATTGTTAATTTCTTCATTACATGAAGCAATAACTTTCAAAAGCTCAATAAAATTTCCTTGATTCAATGATTCTTCGAACTCATCATTTCCTCGAAAAGTCAATCCTTCATAATGAGATAACACAAGTAAACAATTGATGCATTCAACCTACAACGATATTCAATCTTTGACTGCTCTGATATCTTAGAAAAAAATACTTCAATGTGCTGACCTTGATTCATCAAATCTTGACAAACTAATCTACATTTATTATGATCACTGTTATGATCTCCAACATGATCTCTCAATCTTTCTTTCTTACGCCAAATATTAAACCCCTCAGACACAAAAGCATCATGTCTTCTTTCACTACTTCCCATAGAGAAAAGATAACAATATAAACAAAATGTCGCATCTTTTGTTATGTTATATTCCAACCAATCATTAAATTCATCAAACCAAAATGCAACAAATTTACATTTTCGATTTCCATCTATGTTTTGAGGAAAATCATGCTCCCGTGGTTGACATGAACCTTTTAGTAAGTAAGCTCTACGAACTTGTTCAATTAAATTAGGTGGATAGCTCACTATGATGGGTCGTAGTCCTGGATCACTCAGAAGATTTTCCATATCAACTTTATTATTCTTATCTTGACTCGATGATAGTTGAGGTTGAACAAGAGGTGCATTGACAGAAGATGATGATATCTTCATAGTAGGTTGCATTTTTCTGAAGTATCTTTCCATTATCTATAAAAATAGGACAAATATTAGAAATACATTAAAAGCTCAAGAACTTGGTAAAACTTATGAGCAAAAAATTGAAATTTCAAGAGAAAAGTAAAATAAAATGAGATTTGAGTAAAAAAATTGAAATTTCAAGAGTTAAGTAAACAAAATAATTTTTTTCTTTCTCAAAAGAAATTAAATCCTATAGTAATTTAAACAATAAAATAATTTAGGCATTCAACAAAATAATTTTTTCCATCTCCTACCACAACATAATTTTTTTCATAATTCAAATCTTAAGTATAGATAAACAATTCGTAAATAAAATGCCAAATTATTTATCAATAATTTCCAACTTAATACTACTACATCACATATATAACTTAAGGCATAATAAATCAACAATAATAATGAAAAAGAAAAAAGAAAGCAACCAAATAATATAAAGAGAACACTTTACCTTGAAATTCAATGGAGAAGTAATTGGGAGAAATGAAATTAGGGTTTGTGTGTATGAAAGAAAGAGGGAAAAATTAGGGGTAAAGATGAAGGTGAAAAGGAATTTTCTGGCCACTGTAAGTTTTTAGGAAGAGCCGCTGCTGTTTAATAAATTTTCAATATTTTTTCTTTTTTTTAATAAAAAATATAAAAAGATGAAAATACCCCTAGTATTTTGCAAAAATTTCAGTGTGCCCAATGCCCCCCTTGGCCCCGTTGTTCGTCCATCTCTGAGTGGTATTCATCTAGTTCAGAAAATTAGAACTGAACCGGGGTCAACGGTTTAGAAAACCGTTGATCCAGTTTCGATTCGAAACTGAAACCGCGAACCGTGGTTCGACGGTTCGGTTTCGGTTCGTGCCATTTTCGAACCGGTAAACCGTCTATTAAACCGGTGGTTCATCTATTTTTTTAATTAAATGATGATGCCACGTGTATGGCCTTGATCAACTAGCCATTGGTGTGATCAATGGTCGAGAAGAAGTAGCCATTGGTGAACCGGCGGTTCGGATTTTGAATTCAATCAACGGTCAAGATTAAATGATCATTGATGATGGATGACCAAGATTACCCAAACCGCCAGTTTAATCGAACCAGAACCAGCGGTTCGAACCGACTTAAATTATTTTTTTAATTTCATTTTGTGGTTGAAATATATAAATACCCCTTATCTCCTTTGTGAAATGCACACCAATTCTTTGTCAATTTCATCCATTCTTGAATCAATCTCTCTCTCAACTCTCAAGCTCACACTTTGATTCCTTCATCAATTTTTTAATTCATCATCACTTATTATATTTAGTCTTCTAGGGCTATTCTATATTATTTTCTTCTACACTTCTTCTTCTTCTTCTTCTTCTAGTTCTATTTTTTTTCTTCTTTAATTGAATCAATTCTATTTCCATTCTCTTCAAATATATATATATATATATATATATATATATATGTCTAGAAGAGGTACTTCTTCTTCCACCTGTTTATCTCGTGGAAAAGGAAAGAGTCATATGCCATCACCACGATCTTTACAAGATGATGATGATGATATCATTGATTCTTATTCTCAATGGAGTCAAGATGATTTGGAGGCCACTTTATGCCCTAATACCACTGCCGCCTTTGCCGAAGAAGAAGAATAGGACGTGCCTAGGAGAGCAATACAAGAGAGCGACAATACGACATGCACCACTAGAGCACCTTCTACTCTTCGAATTGATATTTTCTCCATTCATTTTAAGAACGAGAAAGTATCGAATAGCTACATTGATTATAATGTCACGTGTAACCATTGTGGAAAAAGCTACAAATTCAAGCATGGAGGGGACTATGAGATGTTCAACAATCATATATTGAAGAAGCATCCCGACAAGATTGACAATGATTGATCTCAAACACAAATTCGGGGATATACCGATTCTTCTCAAGATGGAGGTATGAATTCTCTTATTTTTAAATTTAGTAAATTGAACCATAGAAGAGGTGTAGTCGAATTAATTGCCAAAAACATCTTCCATTTCAATTTCCTTGTGATGATAGTTTTGAAAAATATATTATCACTTACTTACAACCTAGTAGTAGAAAAATATCTAGAAACACCATAACACGGGATATAAAAAAATTGTAGGAGAGTATACATATAAATTAATTGAAGAATTTAAAATTTTAAAACAAAAAATTTCTATATGTAGTGATATTTGGAAGGATCCTTATAAGTTGCATGATTATATGGGTATTACTTGTCATTTGATAGATGATGCATGGAACATACAAAAACATTTAATTGCATATATTGATTTTGATGAAAGAAATTCGGCTATACACATTGCACAAAAAATTATTCATGTTTTAAATGATTATGGTATATACGAAAAATATTTTCCATTAAATTTGATAATGCTAGTGGTAATGTGCACGATTAGTTTACCTTCATTTATTAAAATTTGTAAACCTCCAATTCAAGGTAAACTTTTTCATATTCGTGGTATGTGTCATTATTTAAACTAATGTGTTCAAGATGACTTAGAATCATTAGACGATCATATTAAACATATTGAAGAGGCAATTTATGAAATTGCTAAATCTACGACATATCATAAAAAATGGGTCAAGTTTTGTATGAAAAATGGAATGAAAGTTAAATTTATGAAATTGCTAGATCTACGACATATCATAAAAAATGGGCTAAGTTTTGTAAGAAAAACGGAATGGAAATTAAAAAGTTTGTAATCGATGTGCAACATCGTTGAATTCTACATATTACATGCTTCAAGATTCTTATGATTGTAGACACATGCTTTGTCAATTTTATATGGAAAATGCACATGATGACATTATTTTATTTGAAAATTCATGGGATGCATGTCTTAATTTGATTTAACTTTTAAATTTTTTTGAAGAGGCATCTAGGGAATTATCCGGTTGTTATTATCCTACTTCTCCATTAGTTTTAGATCATTTTGTAAAAATTGCTCTTATTTTCTATGAGTATTCAACATGTCCTATTTTAGGAGACACAATTATAGTGATGAAATCGAAATGGTTAAAATATTTTCATGAGATACCTGATTTATTTTTATGTGCTAAATTATTAGATCCCAGAATTAGAGAAGATGGCTTAGAAGAATTATTAAAAATGTATTATAATGCATTGTTCCCAAATTTGATATTGGGAGAATATGATGAAGTTGATTATGTTCCTAATCCTATTGAAGTTGTTGGTAAAGCTAAACAATGGCTAATCGAATTGTTTAAATAATATAAAGTATTGTTTGGTGATTCTAGTGATGATGTAGTAGGTAATCAAAATGTAGGAGGTAGTAGTCATTCATCTTCTTCATCTAGTTTTGTTTTGGCTCCGGCTCTTAGTCACATTTACAATTTTTATGATATTAGAACATAAAAACGAGCTAGTGGTTCTAACCCTTGTCAAGAATTAGATTCATATTTAGGTGTTACTTTTGAACAAATTTTATTTGAAAATCATTTGGATCTATTGAAGTGGTGGTCAAGAAGGACTACCATTTATCCTATTTTAACAATTATTGCAAAATAGATATTTGCAAGTCCCGCCTCAATCGTTGCCGTAGAACATGCATTTAGCAAAGGAGGTCATGTGTTGAATCCAAGAAGATTAAAATGGGCGAAAGAGAATGTACAAAACATAACTCTCCTTGAAGATTGGGTGAGAGCAAATATCCGTTAACATCTTGATTTATCCTATTTAGATGACGATGGAGATGACACATATGGATACGATTCAAACACATTCTCCTCCATAGGAACCAACGTTGACAAATGAAGGTAAGTTTAGGTAAGAGAACTACGTGAACTTGGATTCCTTAATTTTGACAATGATACGTAGGCAATTTCATTATAAGTTTGGAAGTGTAACTTCCAAAATTAGAATGAAACTCAAGCTCTTTCAATTTTTTGTTTAAGTTTCAATTTATTTTATACAAAGATGAAAAAGTTGTAATTTTTAACTTCAAGTCTTTAATATTGTTGTACTTGTACTATGATTTATGATTGTAATATATTGAGTTGTAATATTTTTTTAATTCATAATTGTAATTTTCACTCATTTTAATCTTGTAGACTTAAGTTGTATTATGTTTAATTGTAATTTTTTGATTGATTGTATTTTATTAATTTAAAATTTATTTTACTTTGTTAAGAGTCTTAAGACTTTATTACAAATCTATAATTATGAAACATGCATTTAATAATGCAAAAAAAAAAAAATTTAAGCGTCGGGACACGACCGTGCACAAGGGCACGACCGATCGTGCGTGAAACACAAACATTCTGTATGTTGGGCATGGCCGTGTCCGGGCGCACGGTTCGTGCTCGATAATTTTAAAAACTAAAAAAAACCGCCTGAACCGTCGATTCTGGTTCAATCGGTAGTTCCGAACCGGAATCGAGAGTCCCACAGTTCGGTTTCGGTTCCACCCCTGCCGGTTCCTCTAACCATCGATTCGGAATCAAAACGGGTGGTTCGAATCGGTTGAACACCACTAAAAAGAATAGGGGTATATAATTAATTTTCAATCGGAGTTGTTGATTCTTTCGAGACACCGTATTGTTGAACGGCCGGCTAGAGCACAACGTATCACTCCGGTGTGTTGGCATCTGTCTTTACTTTACCGAATAAAAGTAATACTGATGGGAGCATCGGTGGATCCCCGGAACGTATTCAAGCCAGTGGTTTTTTCATAACTAAATGGTTTTTTTTTAAGTTTTACTTTTTCTTGTGGTGTTGCAAGTTATGCCTTTGATGCCAAGTTGGTGGTGGCGATGTTCTCCATAGAGACATCCTTTATAAATAGATGGTGTTACCTTTGGTTGGAATCAGATTCGTCATAAGTTGTTAGCTTCCTTGTTGCCCGATCAGAAGTGATTTCATGATTTTTCGTAACCGTTGGTTATGAATTCTCTACATGTTGGATCATATGAGTTTAGGGTATCTCACATCTTTAGAGAAAGAAATCATATTGCTGACAAGTTGTCAAAGATGGGCATTGAATTCCAACGGTGGAGCACACGTCCTTCGTTTCTTAGCTACCATTTATTTTAGGGTAAAAAACATTTATACATCTGAACTTGACGTGATTTTACATTTTCTTGTAAAAACTTTGAAATGTTTCACTTTGCTGTATGAACTTTATACATTTTATGATATCTAACAAATCATGGCCATATACGTGTCTGAAATCAATGGCTACGATTTGTCTAACACCATAAAATGCTTCAATTAAAGTTCATACATCAAACTGAAACATTTCAAAAAATTTACAAAAAAGTATAAAATCGCGTATAGTTCAGGTGGAAAAATATTTTTAACCCTTTATTTTAAGACTATTTTGGTCAGGAACACTATAAATTTCACTAGTTTTATGTGTTTTTCTTGTTTTTAGTCGGGTAGTCTTTTTCTTGATATTTGTTTTTTCCACTGGATTTTTTGTATCAGGATTTTAACAAGATCTAGCTTTTCAGCTATGTCGACCTGTGACAAGCTTTCTTATTCATTTTGTTGTTGACTTCTTTCTTTTATAATATTCAGATTCATTGAAAAAAATATATATTTCCTACAAATATTTTTATGCAACTGGTGCATGAATCATAGATCCATGCAATGGGACCCATCCAATTTGGGGTAATTTTTACGTGCTCACACACGCCAATTTTGTGTGTCCATACTCTCTCCCACGTGTTCGTGTTCTAACAAATGTGTACTACCTTTTAGTTATTGTTAGTAATACATATTAGTTATGCTAGTGATACTATTATGTTATGTTAGTAGTATCATTAACATTATATTCATGTTCGAGTTATGACAAAGATGTAATACCTTTTAATTATGTTAATGATACATTTTAGTTATTCTAGTGCTGCATTTATGCATTCTAGTTACAAAAATGACACATGTACCATTTCTTACCTATATAAAAAAGCTCCTTCTTTTGTGCACCTTCTTACAATTAATTGTAAAACTTTCCTTCAAACTTGTTTTCTACAACAATAGGTATGTTTCTTTCTTTACTTTTTTTTTCATTTTTTTTCTTCACAATGTTCATTTTTATTTAATTATTTATTTTATTGATATTATACGTAAAATTTCTAGTAATTCTAAGAGATCAATTTCAAGAAATGACGATTGTTTTGGTTTGAGGTATACAATTCCATATTGGAATTGCTGACAATTTGCTGTAATTAGAGTCGTTGGCCCGAACAAAGATACACATTGCAAACTATTTTACAATTGTCGCACTCATCAATGTAAATTTTTTTAATGGCTAGAACAAACATCAATTGCGTGGGTCAATGATAGAAATGAAGTACAAATGTCAATTATAGAATCCAGAATTGAAGAGCTCATAGCCAACTACAAGAAACTATTAGACAACATCGATAAATTTGAAAAAAATCAAGGAATCATCAAGACAATTAGCTTTGTTGTCTTGATACTCCTTATTGTAATCCTAAAATAGATATTTTTTCAATTAGGATTTTTCTACTTTAATTAAAATGTCTTTTGGAACCAAATGAATGTGGTATTTTAAACTTCATTTCAATGTTCATATAATTCAAAACCCTGTACAAATAAAATAGAAGCACAAAATATAATATCAACAAAATATGGCTCTCATTTTAATCAAACTGTGTTTATCATGTTCTTAGTTTACCTAATAAATAAGCCAACAAAAAATTGCTAACTTGACCACTTTCTTTCTACATGATCAGAGGACAAAAATCTTCCTAAATCATCAAGTCACAAGATTAATTATTGGTACCACCAACACAAAATAACTAATGTAATTCTACATATTTAGTATCCTGGTACCACCAACATGCAAAAAAAAAAAAAAAAGATTCAAAAACCAAAACACAGTCTCATCTCAAGAAATTACCTACTTTAATAATTTTTCTTGGATTTGGGTGCACTTAGATTTGATTGAGAATCCACTTACTATTTTGTTCTTCTTTTGGGTTGGACTTGCTTTGTTGAAGTTTTCACCTTTGCAGCCCCAATGGAAGGATTCTCAAAATCTGATATTTAATACTGTGATTGAGACATCTACAGAACAAATTATTTACAAGATAATTTATTTCCTTCGTATACATACCTTATCATAATTATATACCCAACCAAAATTTTAGTGTACATACATACCTTGTCATAATTAAACACCCAACCAAAATTTTGTTGCACATCATAATCAAACATTTCTTCATGTGTTGGTTCAGTGAGGATTGCCGGTTCAGTGTGTCAACAAACACCTTGTTTAAATGTCATTCAATTAGAATGAAAATTAAGAAAAAAGTTAAGATAGAATAAGAAAACTTAATGATATTCATACTTACTTGTTTACTTTCTTTCTCTTACCTTTCTCTTACCTTGATGATTGACCTTGTTCATGATTTTGTTCACAATCTTGTTCTTGAGAAGACAACTAACAAAAAATAAAAATATTATTAAATTTATTTGTCGATATTAAACAAAGTAAAGTAAGATAAATATATATCTAAAAAAAGTCATCGAAAGGAAAATATAAATCAAAAAAAAGTTATTCATTATATTAAATTCAAATATTATCAAATTTATTTTTCAAAATATTATAAAGTTCATTTGTCTACACCAACAAAAGTAAAGTAAGAAAAGTATAAAATTGAAAAAAAAAGTCATGAATACCTTAGATTTCATAAAATTATTAATAAACACATATATTTTAAATTTATTTATCAAAATAGTATTAGCTTTATTTGTTGATATTAAGGAAAGTAAAGTAAAGAAAATTAAAATTGAAAAAAAGTGAATACCTTAAAATTCTTTATTATTAAATACATATATTATTATATTTATCGATATACTATTAAATTCATTTGTCGATATGAAGAAAAGTAATGTGAGGATAATTTTAAAATTTTTAAAAACGTCAATACCTTAGAATTTAATAATAATAAACATATATATTATTAAAATTATTTATTTATACATTATTAAATACAATTTTTTATATCAATAAAAGTAAAGTAAGGAAATTATAAAATTGGAAAAAAATGAATAAATTAGAATTCATTATTAATAAAAACATATATTATTAAATTTATCTATCAATATCAATAAAAGTAATGTAAGGAAAATATAAAATTGGAGAAAATCTATAACTTAGAATTCATTATTAATAAACACATATATTATAAAATTTATTTATCGATATATTATTAAATTCATTTATTGATATCAATAAAAGTAATTTTAAGGCAAATATAAAATTGGAAAGAAGTCGAAACTTGAGAATTGTTGCGGTCGTTTTATTGTAGCCTAACTTGCCACATTTCGCTTGAGAATTTCTATGATTTCCATCAATTTTCTCTTCTTCCTAGGTCGATCACTTTTGATCCTCAAATATGGAGGAACAATTGGTGATTTGTCAAACTCTTTATAATCATGCAGTATTAGATTTATCATATGCGAATATATCCTCAAATATACATCTTTTTTGAAATGATTATCCACATACTCTTTGATATCTATCCTGTGGAAGCTAATGCATGCAATTGCATGACAACATGGCCACACAACTGAAACATGCCACAAAGATAATGACCCTCTTTTAAATGGATTATGTAATTGTCAAGATGGTGCAGCAAAACAATTTCGGCTAATTTTTCTTTGAACTTCTATCTTTTTTATTATGTTTGGACATACAATTTCATTATATTTCTTCATCTCTTCCCTCTTGACTTGAAGTCTGGTCATACACCTCTTCCTTATGCACTTAAACATAATAGGTAGATCTCTTGAAGAGAGTATGTATAAGTTAAAAGACTCAAATAGATTGTTCACGATTACATCACACTTTGTATTTGTTGGAAAGAAACATCTTGCCCAATGTTGAGAAGGGATATCAGACAACCACTCATATGCAGTTTGTTCATCCCCTCTCTTTGAAGACAACCTTTTAATCTTTTTCATTATTGTCACGCCCCAAAATCTTTCGTTAAAAATATCAGAGTTTTACCCGGGCGTGAAGATAGAAAAGCAAGGGACGCATAACATATACAGAAAGAGTTAAGCAAGGGACAACAGAAGAAAGAGATAAGGGACGATAATAAACCATCTCACAACAACCTTCGGCCTCGGTCGATATCATTCGGTCTCTCACCGATAATATACATCATATACAACGGAAGCTAAACATTAGGATCTCCCATCCTCACCAGAACCCAAAGATATATACAGATCATAAACTGTTTGAAAACGTGTTCGGAAATGTTTTAACTAGACCATTTATCAGAAAAACCAACAGCTAGCACTATCTCCCTCCGTCTAGGGTTCACCAGCTTCCTCATCTCCTGTAGTGTGAGTACAGATTAAGGGGTGAATGCGTTGAATACACTCAGTGGGGATAACATCCACCTCATAAGACTCCTGACAGAATTTAAATACCGAAAAGCTAACTTACAGTCACGTTGTCACAGCACAGATATATGCAAAGCAGATATTAGAAATTGCAAGGGACGTATAGGTGCGGCATTCCCCCGTCTTACCCTATATAACGGTATCTCACCGTTAGTGCATTTAAAGAGGCTCACGACACCTCCACTGAGTAGTAGAAAATAGCAGGGGACGAACAGAATGCATGATCGGAGGACCTCGGCCCTTTCACAGATATAATATGGCACAGCAAGTATAAACACAGCACTTAGATTCCCAATCATATTTCACAAATAGGGAAAGCTGTAAACAGATCCAGAGTTAGAAATTACCCCCACCTCGTATAGTGGTTACCGCGTGAGTAGATATAACAGTACGTCCAACAACCCAAAACTTCCAAGACTAGTCCAACAAGTAGCCTACATAATTACGGTGTTTTTCTTAGATCTTAAATACAGTATAATTAAAGCTGTAAAAGGTTCCGGCAGAAGAACGCTCGTTAAAGACACGATGGATCGAAAGTACGGCGTTACGTGCTCCGGGGCTCGCGGGTACCCGGCGTCGGGCGAAAGCGAACCCGACAGCTCGCGCATCACCCGGCAGCTGCCGAGTTTCCTCAGCCACCCGGTCCCCGTCGCCCGCGCACGCTGGACCCCCGGCGCTCGCACCCGCGCGCACCCGGCACCCGGCGCACACCTGGAACCCGGCGCACACCCGGCACCCGGCACCCGGCGCACACCCGGCACCCGGCGCACACCCCGCACCCGACGCACACCCAGCACCCGGCGCGCACCTGGCACGCACCCGACGCGCACCCGACGACCGACCCGACGCACAACCCGGCGCGCACCCGACACCCGGCACACCACCACCAGCACCACTGCTGGCCGGCGGCGGTGGCGGCGACGGCGGTGCTCCGGCGGCACTCCGGCGGCGGCGGAAAATAAAAACGTAAAGGAAAAGAAAAGAAAGAGAACTTACGTGTTCGCATCGCGAGCGTCGCTCGGGTCGTCGGCTTTGAAAACGTATAAGTTTTGAAAATTATGAGCCCCTATTTATAGATTTTGGAATTTACCTTTTTACCGTTGAAAAGTTACTATTTACCAAAAATATCTCAATTTACCTTTCATTAAAATATTATTTTTATTTTTACCTTTTATCAAAATTTTACCCTTTCCTTCGTTAGTTGAACTACGGGTCTCCGATTAACCGCTAGTTTGTTTCTGTTTTCTCGTATTTCCCATACGAATCTCTTGGTAAAATCATATTCTAGGTTCCATGTCACGAAAAATATACCCATCTAAATCTAAAACCGGCCTTAGCCAAGTATCTGAAACGCACTTACTAAATTAAACAGTTAAAACATACGCACATAATGATTAAGTCGGGGTTCAAATATTTAATTATTCAATTATGCTCATTTTGATCCGGGGTGCTACATCCCTTACCCCTTAAAATAATTTCGTCCTCGAAATTGAGCACCTACTTAGAAAGATAACAAACGTATACCTAGGATCGGTATGTCAGGGTACTTTCTCAAAATCTCATCCTCCAACTCCCAGGTTACCTCTTCCCTTCCGTGACGGCTCCTCTGGACCTTCACTATAGCCATCTCTCGGTTCCTAAGTTGTCGTTTCTTTCTGTCCAAGATGGCTATCGGGACTTTCTCATATGTCAAATCCTTTTCCATTTCGGTGCTTTCTCGATCGATTATATGATTTGGATCAAAAAATATATTTTCATAGCATAGACACATGGAAGACATTGTGCACCCCAGCAAAGTCCGGTGGTAGAGCTAGTCGGTACGCGACCTCCCCAATTTGATCCAGGATTTCAAACGGTCCCACGTACCCTGGGTTTCAGTTTTCCCTTCTTTCCAAAACGGTGAACTCCTTTAGTGGGAGATACTTTGAGGAAAACTTTGTCCCCAATTTCAAACCTCAGCTCTCTTCGTCTCTTATCTGCATACGATTTCTGTCGATCTTGGGCCACTCGTATCCGGTCCCGAATCTTCTTTATTACTTCTACTGTTTGCTTCACCAGAAATTCGCTCTCAAGTCTCGGTACATCTTTGTACCTCCTGGGTGTGCAGCTATAGGTGTGCAATGCGCTTCTTTGAGTATTTCCTCTTTTAATTCCTCGTTCTTAGGCACGCACAGCCTTCCTCTGAAGATTAGAGCTCCATCCATAGCCAAAGAAAAGTCTTCAGCTCTTCCCTTATCCATCAGAGTTTTCATCTTCTTTAGAAACTTATCCTTCTTCTGAGCCTCCACAATTCGGTCCCGCAGCGTGGGTGTTACAAATAACGCTGCCATTCAGGATTTAATATTGATCGGTGGCGAGAGTATCTCCAAATTAAGTTTCGACATCTCCTCGACTAGTTGGTGTTGATTGGTGATCATCGATGTTACTACTCCTTTCCCTTTCCTGCTAAGGGCGTCAGCCACCACGTTCACCTTTTCGAGATGATAGTGGATTGTGATATTGTAATCTTTTACCAACTCTAGCCATTTCCTTTGTCTCATGTTGAGCTCCTTCTGTTCGAAGAAGTACTTCAGGCTTTTGTGGTCGGTGTAGATTGCACACTTCACGCCATAGAGATAATGTCTCCAGATCTTTAGGGCGTGTACCACTGCTGCTAGTTCTAGATCATGAGTCGGATAATTCTGTTCGTGGACCTTCAGCTGGCGTGATGCATATGCCACCACTTTTCCTTCCTGCATCAGTACACACCCCAAACCTTCTTTGGATGCGTCGCTGTAGATTACGAACTCCTTGGACATATCTGGAACTACTAGGACTGGTGCTTCTGCCAGTCTTTTCTTTAGTTCCTGGAAACTACGCTTGCACCGCTCATTCCACTGAAACCTCACATCTTTTCTCGTCAAGCGTGTCATCAGAGTGGTGATCCTCGAGAACCCTTTTATGAATCTTCGGTAATATCCAGCTAGGCCGATGAAACTCCGAACTTCCTTTACATTCGTTGGAGTCTCCCAATTGCTGACAGTTGTCACTTTTTCAGGATCTACCTCGACCCCTTGCGCAGAAACGATGTGGCCCAGAAAGCCAACTTTGTCCATCCAGAATTCGCACTTCTTAAATTTGGCATAAAGCTTTTCCTTCCTTAGTACTTCCAGTGCGATTCTAAGATGTTGTTCATGGTGCACTCTGTCGCACGAATAGATGAGAATATCATCAATGAACACTATGACAAAAAGGTCAAAATAAGGATGGAAGATGCGATTCATTAAATCCATGAAGACAGCCGGAGCATTACTCAACCCGAATGGCATTACTACAAACTCGTAGTGGCCATATCTCGTTCTGTATGCTGTCTTGGATAAATCAGCGTCTTTGACTTTCATCTGGTGATATCCCGATCTTAAGTCAATTTTCGAGAACACACTAGCACCTCTTAATTGATCGAAGAGATTTTCAATCCGAGGCAGTGGATACTTGTTCTTTATTGTTTTCTTGTTCAGCTCTCGGTAGTCAATACACATCCGGAGGCTACCATCCTTCTTCTTCACGAACAGTACCGGTGCTCCCCAGGGCGACACACTCGGTCCGATGAAGCCCTTATCTAACAGCTCCTGAAGCTGAACCTTCAATTCCTGCAATTCTTTCGGCGCCATCCGATAAAGAGCCTTTGGCTCCGGTGCTGATCCGGGGATGAGATCTATCTAGAAGGTTACTTGTCGATCCGGTGGAGGACCTGGTAAGTCCTCTGGAAATACATCTGTGAATTCTTTTATCACCGGTACCTCCTCGATAGCAATTGGCTTCTTCTTGGAGTTTACCATATTAACCAACCATGCTTCGCATTCTCATTTACTCAGCATCTGGGTTGTTTTCATGGCCGAGACAATCCTTGAGTCGACTTTAACTCGTGTCCCGTGGAAGGTACACTCTGGCTCTCCCGGTGCTTGGAAGATTATCTCCCTTTCACGGCACTTGATTACCGCGTGGTTGGACTCTAACTAGTTCATTCCCAAAATCACATCGAAATCTTTCATCTCCAGAGCGTGGAAATCTGCTTGAAGCGTCCTATCCTCGAAGGCAATCTTAAGACGACGGTACAAGTGTTTTGTCTTTACCGTCTTCCTCGAGGGGATACTAACTTCTAAAGTTTCAGCGACTATCCTACCGTTAACATGCTTCAACAGATCCATCGTCATATCAGCACTATAGATAAAGAAATTAAACACGAAATGCGAGGAGAGAAGAAAACGTAGATTCCATCGATTAGCAAAAGTCGAACTGGTATCTTGTATGCATGAGCAAAAGATGGGCCGCTCGTACATTATACAAAGGGTTTACGGGCACTACTCCAAGGTACGAGCTACTATCTAACTATTACATATATAAACTAAAAGTCCATCATCCTTAGTCTATCTCTTGGTAGTCTCTGAGCTAGGGAGGGCGGGCGAATGTTCGTGCCTGGCCTGCTTCTGACCTTGGCCTTTGTGTTGCAGCTGTTGAGCTTTTGAACCTCTGACAATTAGCCATAATATGTCCCGGTTCTCCACACCGGTAGCAATTTCGTGTATCTAGCGGTGAGTTTCGAGACCTCGGACAGTTAGTTGAGATGTGTCCTGGCTCTCTGCATCTGTAGCATCTCCGAATTCCCCCTATGTTGAAGCTGATGGATTTCTAAATTTCAGACAGTCTCTCACAACATGTCCAGGTTTTCCGCACCTGAAACATGAGTGGGTGTAGAAAGAAGCGGAGCATTACTAGTCTGTGGGACCTTGTGCTGATCGAAGTCTTGACTTAGACCGGTCAATTTTCTCTTTCCTATCACTATTTCCGCTTTTTTGGATGGAGCCATGTCTAAGTGGTGACGAGAAGCAATCTCTTTAGCTCTCTCAACCACTGCGGCATAAGGCATGTCACCCTGACTAGCCAGGACATAGCTGATCTCCAAGTGAAGACCCTTTTCAAAGCATCTGACCCTTTTGGCATTCGTGTCTACCAGATGGGGCGCATACCTACTCAGTCGGTTAAATCTTTTCTCGTATTCTTCCACGGAAGCATTTCCCTGATGAATCTGTATAAACTCTGCTTCCTTTTGGTCACGGTATGACTGAGGTAGAAAATCTTGTCTAATCACTTCTTTAAAGACTCCCCAAGACATTGCACTCCTATGTTCGGGTGCCATAGTCCTTTCGTATAACTTCCACCAGTGGCTGGCTGGCTTCTCCAGTGAGTTGTAACACAGCACAGGAGATCTTCTGCTCTTCGGTGAATGCCAAAAGTCCAAAGAGTCGATCCAACGACTTTAGCCACTCGTCCGCTTTGATTGGTTCCCCTGTTCCATCGAAGGTCGGTGGATCGAAACGTCGGAACTGTACAAGGATTGGGCTCGCATCGTTTCCTAACAACGATGGAGATGCAGCTTGTGTGGTTTCGAAATATCGGGTCAAGCTTCTTAGTGCGGTCACCAAGTCTCCTCTCACGGCATCCATATCGTTCTAAAGACGTCATACGAAAATTAACTCTTATAATCTACCCCTCGCAACTCAACAATGTATATAACAACAGACAATAACAAAAGATAACCAAACAACAGGTAACATAGCACCGACAACTTTATTCCATAGATCTTTTATAATCTCAATAAATTCTCCGTCATTCGTTTATAAACACTCCATGATCTCATTATGTAGGATAGCGTATATCCAGCCTGTATACGCCATTCACATGAATACATCATGAAACATGTCATCAACTTCTCCACATGGTCTTCATAGACCTCGAGTATTGACAGCGGTGCTACATATCGTAACCACGAACTGAGAAAACCCACTCATTGGTACACCCTGTTATAAACAAGGGCCCATGGTAGATTCAACTGTCTGTCACACGACATCAACTCCTGCGAACGGCCATACTCGCACACTAGCTCACGCTGCTGCAGTCAGCGGCTTTGTGGCGGTGACTCAGTGCAGTGTGTCGAGTATAGTGACATCAAGAGGTTTTCAAAAGATCTTTTTATCGTGGAACAATATCAGTAACACCCTGTCAAACTTATACAGTTTATATCGTATAAATGAGAAATGCAAATAGATAAACACTTCATCAAACCTTAACAGTTTATATCTTGCAAACCAAAGGACACATAACAAGTAGACACTCTTATTCCGTAAGTCTTATGTTCAGGGAGAGTCACCTATAGAGGGAGACTAGTGCCTATCTTACACTTTTCTGAAAACCCGATCACATTTTGCAAACACACTTTCAAAATCACATTTTTCCCACTTTAAAACTCGCTCTAAAAACCTTTTCCTCATTTCCAAATCACACTTTCCAAATCACGTTTTTCTCATTTTAAAACCAGTTCGAGCAAGTTCTCATCATTAGAACCGCTCTGATACCACCTGTCACGCCCCAAAATCTTTCGTTAAAAATATCAGAGGTTTACCCGGGCGTGAAGATAGAAAATCAAGGGACGCATAACATATACAGAAAGAGTTAAGCAAGGGACAACAGAAGAAAGAGATAAGGGACGATAATAAACCATCTCACAACAACCTTCGGCCTCGGCCGATATCATTCGGTCTCTCATCGATAATATACATCATATACAGCGGAAGCTAAACATCAGGATCTCCCATCCTCACCAGAACCCAAAGATATATACAGATCATAAACTGTTTGAAAACGTGTTCGGAAATGTTTTAACTAGACCATTTATCAGAAAAACCAACAGCTAGCACTATCTCCCTCCGTCTAGGGTTCACCAGCTTCCTCATCTCCTGTAGTGTGAGTACAGATTAAGGGGTGAGTGCGTTGAATACACTCAGTGGGGATAACATCCACCTCATAAGACTCCTGACAGAATTTAAATACCGAAAAGCTAACTTACAGTCACGTTGTCACAGCACAGATATATGCAAAGCAGATATTAGAAATTGCAAGGGACGTATAGGTGCGGGATTCCCCCGTCTTACCCTATATAACGGTATCTCACCATTAGTGCATTTAAAGAGGCTCACGACACCTCCACTGAGTAGTAGAAAATAGCAGGGGACGAACAAAATGCATGATCGGAGGACCTCGGCCCTTTCACAGATATAATATGGCACAGCAAGTATAAACACAGCACTTAGATTCCCAATCATATTTCACAAATAGGGAAAGCTGTAAACAGATCCAGAGTTAGAAATTACCCCCACCTCGTATAGTGGTTACCGCGTGAGTAGATATAACAGTACGTCCAACAACCCAAAACTTCCAAGACTAGTCCAACAAGTAGCCTACATAATTACGGTGTTTTTCTTAGATCTTAAATACAGTATAATTAAAGCTGTAAAAGGTTCCGGCGGAAGAACGCTCGTTAAAGATACGATGGATCGAAAGTACGGCGTTACGTGCTCCGGGGCTCGCGGGTACCCGGCGTCGGGCGAAAGCGAACCCGACAGCTCGCGCATCACCCGGCAGCTGCCGAGTTTCCTCAGCCACCCGGTCCCCGTCGCCCGCGCACGCTGGACCCCCGGCGCTCGCACCCGCGCGCACCCGGCACCCGGCGCACACCTGGCACCCGGCGCACACCCGGCACCCGGCGCACACCCCGCACCCGACGCACACCCGGCACCCGGCGCGCACCCGGCACGCACCCGACGCGCACCCGACGACCGACCCGACGCACATCCCGGCGCGCACCCGACGCCCGACCCGACGCACAACCCGGCGCGCACCCGACGCCCGACCCGACGCGCACCCGACGCCCGACCCGACGCACAACCCGGCGCGCACCCGACACCCGGCACACCACCACCAGCACCACTGCTGGCCGGCGGCGGCGGCGACGGCGGTGCTCCGGCGGCACTCCGGCGGCGGCGGAAAATAAAAACGTAAAGGAAAAGAAAAGAAAGAGAACTTATGTGTTCGCGTCGCGAGCGTCGCTCGGGTCGTCGGCTTTGAAAACGTATAAGTTTTGAAAATTATGAGCCCCTATTTATAGATTTTGGAATTTACCTTTTTACCGTTGAAAAGTTACTATTTACCAAAAATATCTCAATTTACCTTTCATTAAAATATTATTTTTATTTTTACCTTTTATCAAAATTTTACCCTTTCCTTCGTTAGTTGAACTACGGGTCTCCGATTAACCGCTAGTTTGTTTCTGTTTTCTCGTATTTCCCATACGAATCTCTTGGTAAAATCATATTCTAGGTTCCATGTCACGAAAAATATACCCATCTAAATCTAAAACCGGCGTTAGCCAAGTATCTGAAACGCACTTACTAAATTAAACAGTTAAAACATACGCACATAATGATTAAGTCGGGGTTCAAATATTTAATTATTCAATTCTGCTCATTTTGATCCGGGGTGCTACAATTATTCTATGATGTTGAATTGCAGAGTAGGTTGATGCAATCTTCTAAAATAATTTCTTCAACTCCAAACTTCCAAATTTTGTCTTGAAGTTGTTGTACATGTATTTTACACAAAATCTATGCTTAGAATTTGTGGCCAACTCATTCACAGCCTCAATTAAATCCTTATGTTCATTTGAAATGAATGCCCAATCTCTATCAGATGGTGTCTCAATATCTTTAAACAACAATTCCAAAAATCATTCCCAACTTTCTTGTTTCTTCCAAAAATCATTCCCAACTTTCTTGTTTCTTCCAAAAATCATTCCCAACTTTCTTGTTTCTCCACCTCCACATATGCGGGAAGCATATTGTTAATACCATCTCTTCCTACTACTGAAAGCAACTGTCCTGCATGTAATCCTTTCAAGAAACATCCATCTAAACTTATAATAGGTCTACAACCACTCAAGAAAGTATTTTTTATAGGAACCAAACATGCATACATCCTTCTAAATTTTGGGGGAGACTTCTTCATTCACCTTTACAACTAAAGAGCGAGCTCCATGGAGTGTGATGTTCAACAGTCAGACAATAATCATATAATTTTGAATATTATAACCCTACATCCACACTTAACAAAGACAATGCATACTTTTTTTTCTCTGAAAACTTATAAATGTGATGTTCAACAGTCAGACAATAATCATATAATTTTGAATATTATAACCCTACATCCACACTTAGCAAAGACAATACATAGTTTTTGCTCTGAAAACTTATAAATGCTGCACTCCACACCACAATCCCTCTTAATTTTGTTTTTTAATCCTTTCAAACTCTTATTCGGATTATCTCTAACTGCATCTAATACTCTTCTTCCAAGATACTTATAATCAGCCTATGTATTCTCTGTTTAGTAAGCACATGTGTGACTTTCTTTCATACTTTTTATCTGAAAAGTGTTGATCTTCTGTATTGTAGATGCTCTCAAAATCCAATCACATTCACATTTGCATTTGGCTATAATCAATGTTTTCTCACATTTAGGATATTTTAAATCAAATCTGTCACACCCAGTTTTCTTTCGTTAAAATATCAGAGTTTTTTTTTCTTTTTGGGTGTGAAGAGAGAAAGGGGAAGAAGATGTACATGATATAAAATAGAAAGAAAAAGGAAAATATAAGAAGTGGTACACTTGAAACATCAGATATAACCGATAAAAGAAAGTTTGAAACCTTACGCAGCGGAAAAACATCAGGATCTATTACAAAGAAGGAGAAAATACAGTTTTCTTTTACAAACGAACCACATAACTTTAAATGACAAAACTAGAAGATGGACACAGCTGATAGGGCATCCCTCTCTCTACGCGTCAAGATTCTCTTCTTCTCCTGTAGTGTGAGTACAGGTGGGGGGTGAGTGCGTTGAATACACTCGTGGGAGAAAATTCCATGTTTTAGATTTTATTAAGCAGATACACAAATCAAACATATATAATATATCAACAATTAGCCACATCATATAAATACACAACACATAAGTCAGTTCATTAACGGACACACAACCCATGACTCACTAAAAGGACTCGCAGCCCAAAGGACACTCCGTCGACTCATTACTGGACATGCAGCCCAATGGACACTAAGCCCAAAGGACACTCCATCGACTCACTATGGACACGCAGCCCAATGGACACTAAGCCCAAAGGACACTCCGTCGACTCACTAATAGACACGCAGCCCAATGGACACTAAGCCCACTGGACACTCCGCCCAAACCTACCACACTATCGTAAAATAAGCACAGAATATAAACACAACATATAGAGTTCAACAATTCATATATCACATAGGGAAAACTGTAAACAGATAAAGGTTTAGAATGTACCCCCACCTTGTTCGGTGGTTACCACGTGAGTAACGAGTACCAAAGATCTTGTATCCTCAAAGCTCAATCCAACAGGTAGCCTACATAAAATACGGTGTTTCATAGATCCTTAATAATTAAAATTAAAGATATAAACGATAACGTAGAAGATTCGATCGTTAGAGATGAGACGGATCGGTAGATCGAAAGATTGAGGTCAAGAAAACGAGAGGGAAAGATCACCTTATAAGGCTGAGATGATAGAGAATGAAATTTGGGTCACAACGGAAAAAGAATAAGCTCAATCGGAGTTAAAACGAGCTCAATAGGACAACACGTCTACGACAATGGTAGGTTAATACCATTGTCTATGAGAGAAGTTTTCGGGCTACGACAACGGTTTAAAAATTTCTACGACAACGGTAGGCTAAAAGCGTTGTGTATAAGAGAATTTTTGGGGCTACGACAACGGTTTCGACAACGGTAGCTAAAAAACCCTTGTCTATGAGAGAAGTTTTTGAGCTACGACAACATAATTTTAGGCTACGACAAGGGTTTTTAGCAAAAACACATGTCGTAAGGGTGTTGTCTATGAGAGAATTTCTTGTAGTGATTGCTTGTTTGGTTATGTGGCCAGTAATTGAGCATGTTTTAGTAATTAGATCAAAATTCAGGAGATGAGATTTAATTATGGAAGAATAAACACATGACACATAAAAAGACTTAGATCGGAAGATTAAGGAATTTATGTGATGGGAAATCAATCCTAGGTACTTTTGGGAGTTGTTATGTTTCAATCCGATTGAGTAATCCACCTCTAGTGGCATAATAATCAACCGGTTAACTGACTCGGGAGAGCTGTTAATTCGACATATGTGATTGCTCATATAGGATGATTGATTAATGAACTTGAATTGGTTAAAGTGATGGTTGGATGAGAATTAGATGAAAGCATGTCCTAGAACCTATCTTAGATACCAGTTATTCTTGATTTGATTTACCTGCGTAGTTACCTTTCCATTAAATTAATCTGCAATTGGTGTGATTTTATTTTCCTAGATAAAGTTGAAAACTGAATTTGAGTACTTAATTAGTGCCTAGATAGTCAGTCTCTGTGGGATCGACCTTGCTCATCACTTCTACACCCTACACCGTACACTTGCGGAAGTAGCTAAAAGAAATTAGTGAACAAAGTGTAAGGCTCGGATTGGTTTGTCTTGACCAAGAGATTACACTAGTACATTTGATGTGTTAAATAGGACCTACAGTGAGATAATTCTTCTAGACTGACTTGGAAAGAAGAATTAGATCTTAGTGGTTGTTGATTTCTTAATTTCTGTCACTTAATTGGGATTATATATAATTAATTGATATTGCTTTGATTTATTATGGGTAAAGGATCAATAGGATTCAATACTTTGTATTTTGGGCAATATTATTAGTTATATGACAGATTGCTAAATTAATAAAGAAATCATGTCTTGATACGTCAAGTTGATAATGTCCCCTTGGTGGGTTCAAAACGTTTATCATATCAAATCTAGCTAGTGGATTAATTTCTGGTATGATAATAAAGTTGAGCTGTCTTTTCCCAATGAATAAAAGATATTAATTAATTAAAGCATTCAGTAGCTTAAATTAATTAATGTACATTGGATCTTAAACACGGGAAATAATAATCGGGAGCCATATTTCATAATATGGGTTAGGATGGATAGTGCAGTATTAATTCTATAGTGGAATGAATTAATATTAATGGGCTAGAATAATATTGTGGCTCAATATTGGTTTCTAGGTCCATTGGGAGGTCCAATCCTAATTCTCCTAAAGGCCCCTTGAGTAACCCAATAAAAGTCCATTTAACTAAGGTGGTTAAAGATAAGAATTAATTATTGTTGCTAGATATGAGAAGATCAAATCTTTCGATATATTGATGCAAGATATGAGGAGATCAAATCTTGATATTTCTTCTCCTCCAAGGCTCAAATCTTCGACCATGTCTATAAATAGGGGCTGATTTTTCAGCCCCATAGAGTGTGCATATACAAGAGTGCTGTTTTTTAGAGCAACAAAAGTGAGAAATTAATTCTTCCTACAAGAGTTAGAAGAGTTCGTTTGATTCCCCACCGGATTTACGAGCTTGGATTTGGGGAATATTCAAGAAGGTGTTTGGGTTGAAGCAACTGACCTTCTCAACGGTGTCTCTCTGATCAAGAGGTATATATATATATCCCTTAGTTCTGCATGTTTAGGGTTATGTATAATTTATCGTTTATTCAAAGTATGAATTAATTTGATTTAATTGCTTTAATTCATAAGGTTAGATTTATGATAATTCTTATTTAAATTACACCCGAATAGATCCATGAAGATCCCCAACAAATTGCATATCTTCAAAGCAGGGAATTAAAAATCTTTATATGATCAACTATGCTAGTTGCCACAAGAATCAGAATAATTAAACAATTACGGATTTAACGTTCCAATTGATGGTATATTATCTTGACAAATTGACAAAGGATCCTTTTTGAACAATTCACCAAACCAATAAATAAACAACATGCATGGAAGATATACAAATAACAAAGAAAGAAAGAATGGGAAAATTAAATTAGATCTCATAACAATATAAGAACCAAGACTTGATTATCTCTTGGATAGAAAATAAAGTTTAACCCTCCATGAAGAATTGAGATCATCTAAATAGAAATCATAAGTTTGAAGCGTGGAATGAAGATTTTAGATGAAAAAAGAGAGTTAGTGTCACGCCCTGTTTTCATACTTAGTTTTATTTTAAATATCAGAGTTGCTCGTGGGCGTGCAGGGAGAAGAAAAGGAAAGAGACATACTTTTTTTAGAATAAAATCACGGACAACAAAAATACATTTTAAAGATGACAACTGTTTCAAAATATAACCCTGTGTCACCAAAACAGGGATAACTGGAAAACATACAAAACCTTTACGTAATTTCAAAACATCGACGCATCGCCGAAAGATAACGTTTAAACTATCAGCGGAAGATTAACAGGATCCTTCTAAATAATTACATCGGTGTTACAAAATATATAAGAACTTATAAAGTGTTGTTCATCATAGTCTTTCCAAAATAATTAAAAGGAGGGACACTGGATACGGCACCCCTCTCGCTGCAAAACTCATCTTTCATTGTTCCCTGTAGGGTGAGTACAGATAGGGGTGAGTGCGTTTGAATACACTCGTGGGAGTAATTTCTGTATTTAGGATTAATTGACATATGAATTACATAAAACAGTTAATTAGCACAGCAAGTAAACACAGCACATAGTAAAATACATTGCACATACTTTTTCCTTAGGTGCGGGTATCACCCGTCTTACCCCGCAACCGGTTTTTAAGACCGGGGGTGCCTTTTACGGAACACCAATCCCTCCGTGAAGTTTTTTACGGACCATGAGTCCCTCCGTGAAGTTTTTTATATGGACCATGAGTCCCTCCGTGATGAACGTGGACTCCTGTCCTCGTATGACATTTAACATTCTATGCATGATCATTTAAATACACAGCACGTAATCCCAAAGCACGTAAAATCAGGCAAATCATAACATGCGATCACAGATGTAACAATATTAATTTTAACGCGTTGACATATTATCAGCATATTAAGATACAGTAAATACGTAAAAATAGAAGTCGTTAAGTTCAGAAGTTACCCCCACCTAAAAAGGTGGTGCTTTTCTTCGCGTGATGCGATCTTTAAAAACACGTGCGCTCCTAAATGCGATTGCCTACACATGCAAACGTGTTCAATTAGTTTCGTTTTATAATTATTACGTAAATTAATTAAAAGAACTCTTTCGAAAAGAAACGATGATGGAAATAAAAACGATTCGAAAGGCTTAGAACTTGATCACATGACGAAGTGGGTTCGATTACGGTTCTATAGGCAAAAGAAAGAGTTAAATCGGATAAGTAACGAGTTAAAACGAAGTATTTTAGGGTTTTGAGGATGTTGAGGGTAAAACTGTAATTACAGAGAAGTTTTGGGGTTAAAACGAGGATTCTGAAATTCTGGGGGTGGAATTATAATTCCCAGAAGAATTTAGGACGAAACTGCACCATCCAAAAGATAGGGGATCAAAAGTGAATAAGCAAAACTTAAGAAATTGCAAGAAGGTCCCTGGAGATAATCAAATTCCCAAAATCCACCCCAACCCCAACCAACCCACTGCCCCTCCACCACCGCCACTGCATGCTACCGCCGGCGACACCGTGTCGCCGGCCACCACCACCGTAACCACCATCATACGCCGGCGCTCCTCGCGCCGGCCACCATAGCACACGGCGGCGCTGGAAGCGCCGCCCAAACATCACCAAACACAGCCTTTCCACACATGCATATACTCACTTCTCCGGCGGCCACTGCCGCCGGCTACTCACGCACACTTCGCCGGCGCTCCTTGCGCCGGCTAGCCACACACACACACAGCGGCGCTGCATGCGCCGCCCCGACATCCGATCAGAGAGAAAGGCGAGAGATAGCAGCAGAGAAAGCGAGAGGTTCGAAGAGAGAGAAGAGGAGAGAGAAAATCCAAAAACGCAGAAACTTTGACCCGCTGCATGCAGGAGATCTAACCGGCTGATCGATGATCCGAGCTCAGATTCGAGACGGGCTCGGCGAGAACTACAATCTAGGTTCAAGAATCGCCTCGATCGGTGGTCGGATGGCCGAGATTCGAAGAGAGAGAAAGAGGTGGGTTTTAGAGAGAGAAAACACGAAAACAGAATTTTCTCCGGCGAATTGCCGGCGAACGCGGCGGCTGATGACAATTCCGAGCCCGGGGTTGGAACGGGCTCGGCGAGAGCTTCAAAGTGGTATAAGGTTCGATATGCTTTGGTCGGAAAGAAATCCGGCGACGGTGGTCGCCGGCGGCGGTGACGGCGGCGCTCCGGCCGGCCGCCGCCGGAAAACTTAGAGAGAAGATGGAGATGATTATCCTGACTTACCTTAGGTTATCACTTAGTGTATGCTTTTACCTTAGTTTATAATTTTGTTATTTATATTATTTCATTAATCTTGTCATTAACCTTAAACTTTATACTAAACATTCTTATGATATTAATTAATTTTAGATATCATCCGAACTCCGATTTGAGTCATTCTTTCGGCGTTTTGCTCGATTTTTCGTTCTCGTTCATCTTGTCCCACTTACGAATTATTTTGTCGTCGCTCCTTTTTATGGCAAAATTTTCAAGAATATGGAACTTTAGATTAAAACGTGTTTACAATTAAATTTTATGAAACGCACATAAAATAAATCAAATAATTAGAGATTTAAATATTTAGTTATCAAATTATGCTTCGTCAAATCCTAGTCGTCACAGTTAGAATCCTTTTATATCTATATCTAATAACTACTCTTAATATAATACTAATTGGAAGTTTAAAATATAACTTCTGCAGCTTTTTATCCACGTCTTCTCCTTTTTGCAATCTCAAGTGTTAAGCTTGCCCATGCCTATTGTTGAGACTTTTGCAGTCTTGGAGAATTGGTCTTTGAGAATGAGACTTGAATGTTTAGGCGTGCCCACGCTTAAAGTTAAAACTATAACAGTATTTACAATCTTTAGGAATTCACCAAATTCTTCCAAATTAATCCAAAATGCCTCCAACTTCAATTAAATAATTGTATTGCCCTATATAACAAAAAACTTAATCAAAATCAAGAATAAATGATTTTGACATCCCAAATGAGGGAAAAACATCATTATCGATATACACAATAAATCTCATCTAATAATATGAAAATTTGACTTATCATTTTACTGACATATATTATTTGTATTACATGAAGGTATCACTAGTGTTATATAAAGGTATCATTAGTATTACATAAATTTATTATTTCATCTGCATAAAGGTATTAGCTCATTTTACTGAAATATTTCGTAAAAGTATTACTTACATCACATAAAGGTATGAACCAGATAATATAAAGATATTACTCTATTTACTAAAACGTACTTAAAATGGTATTTATTATCTTACTCAAATATATTAATTGTATACACATAAATGTATTAGTTGTATAATATAAACGTATTATTTGTATCACACAAAGTGATGGAGAAACAACCATGACAAATAAAACAAACAAGAGGGATCTGTTGATCATCCAAGAAGGTCCAATAACAAGAGCAAGGGCTAGGAAGCTTAAAGAGGCTTTAATGATCCTTGTTGCTGAAATTTACAAGAGAAGTCCAAGGAAGACCCAATGATGAATGTTATTGGGCTGGAGATCACTTAATAAGGTGCACTAATACTGATTTGGGCTTGAAGACACTTTTGTGAGATCTTGGGTCATTAAGTTTGTGGCTTACATCAAGCTCATGGATTAATCATTTAGTTTGATGATTTGATAGTCAAAGAGACTCCATGTATTCCTTGAATGGTCAAAGAGTCATGTAAGATGATTTAATATAGTTTTAAGTTACAAAGGCTTTACGATGAATCCATATGTGTTAGGTATTAATTTAAGTACTTAAGAGTCATTTTTCGCCCTATATGTAGGTCATATGAACACTTGTAAAAGACACCTCTTATTGAATACGAAAATTAAATTTTAAGCTTTGTGTGTTGAATTCTCTCTTTGTGAGGCTTTCAATTGTTCAATAACTTATCAAGATCATTGAGCAAGATCTTGTGGTGTTCAACATACTGAGGTTATTGGTTGAATATATAGCTAATGAGTCGATGTTCTTTTGCTCTAAGTAAGATTAAACCAGATTCTCAATTTTTGGGAGATCCGCAGCTTATCTTTATATGTTGGGTTCTTAGATCAATATATCTAATGCTTCATCCTATCCACATCACAAAGTTCTTGGTTATATCACATAAAGGTATTACTTCATTTACGTAAAGTTATTACCTCATTTTATATAATGTAATGTAAGAGTATTTGGAGTCTAGTTCATCCTATCGTCTTGGTGATTAATGCATTTAATGAATTAAATGTAGAGAGTTTATTCTAGGTTATTCAATTAAATAAGATTAATTAATAATCTTATCCTAATTTAACTAATCTTAAGAGATGATTCGGTTTAACAGAACTTTTTTTTAGTCTAGGGGTGGTGATACATTGATTAAGGGATAATTGATATCGGGGGATAACTGACCTGTTAAATGGAATACTTGCATATATTGAGTTCTCGTTTAATTTGCTTCCTAGTTTTTAGTTAATTTAGTAATAGTTAATCAATTTGAAACCCCCCATCATTGTTGTTTTCATTGAATTGAACATATGTAGCATAATTAGTTCATCACTTCTCGTGGAATCGACTCTAACTTGCCCTAGCTACTAGTTAGTTAGGTTAGAAATAGTGGCGGACGTAGAAATTTTTCAAAGAGGTGTCACAATTAAAGGTAAAATACAAAAAATTTAAATTTTTTCGTACAAAATGTAATTTATAAATTATTTCAAAGATTCATTTTATACATTCCGTTTGAACAAAAAAAAAAGAATGAAATGATCTCATTTACAATTGACCCGACGTTTCACCATATTCAAGATAATTGACATTCATTCATTCATCACTCATTCGGTCAAACTGTGTTTTCATGATACTCATCACAATTGAGAAATCCATCAATGTTATCTAACAACTAATCGAAATTCCAAACTAAAAATGCTCAAATCAACAAAACAATTGAAAATTTTAACTTAGAATTTATTATATAAAAAAATGAACTGAGAATTAAAGAGGAATTATGAAGAAGGTGATATGAAGTTTTGTGATAATATTCTGTATATTGTGTCCGCTCACTATGAAGATACATTGGAGAGAATTTCTCCATATACACTCCATAATACAAGGCACCAATCATGGTGATCTACCTAATGAGGGATTCTATCCATATCATACTAAGTATTTACATTAATGATAAAATACATTTCTTAATATATTATATATCTATTTTTTATTTTTTACCTGGTAACCATCATCCATCGATAACCATTAATACACTTTAATTTTGTTGGTTTTCACTGCAACAACAATAAATATGAAAGGGAAAACTCAATTTGATGGAAAGAGTGAGTGGAAGTTGAAAAAAGTTAAATTAAAAATGAGAAAGAAACATTTTGTATAAAGTTAAGGTATTTTTTTAATTTTAAAATATTTCAGGGGCATTTTAGGTAATTCACAGGAAAAACAAAGGGGTGGCACTTGCCACCCCTTGCCTAAGCGTGTATTTGCCACTGGTTAGAAAGGATTTTAATTAATTTTATTCTGTTGTGATAGCATGGTCAAATTTTGGCATTGCCATGAGTATTGGTAAGGATCTGAGCAAGAGATCATCGTTCTTGTATTAATCCCCTATGTGATTTAATTCTTCCTTGTTGCTTGAGGAAAAACAATGGTTTAAGTGTGGGGGATTTGATATGTGGAAAATATGTGTATTTTGATGTGGATTAATATAGGATTTTATATTCTTCTATGTGATTGAATACACTATTTCTTACATATATGTGTTTTTGGACTCCAAGTGCTTCACATTTTATTTTCTTAATTATTTAGGGATTTATAGAGTATTTTGGAGTAAAGGAAATTGTTCGTGGGCTAAAGAAATGAGATGAGTTGAGTTTAGGCTTTGGAAAAATGTTTGGCTGCGACAATGAAGACAATTGGGCTTGGAAGGAAGGAAGTTAATGGGCTCAACCATAATTAAAAGGGAAAAGGGCCCAATTCCATAAAGTTTGAAGTGGATTGTGCGAATTAAACATAAAAAAAGAAAGTTTGGGCTTGAAGTCCATTTTCCACCTTTAATAAGACACGCCTCAACAGAAGCAAAGCACGCCACATTCACAACATTTATTTTATCTTCTTTCCCAAGTTACGCCTAGAGAGAGAAACAACTTTGGAGAGATTAGTTTAGGATGAATTCTTCAATTGCTTTTGTTGATTCAACCTCAAGGATGCTCGGTTAATTTCTTAATTCCGGTTAGTAGGGATGTTCGAATCCGTATATCTATTTATTTTTTAGTTAATTTTGTATTCCCTTCTCGATGTTTGGTTGGAATTGATTATGTTATCTGTGTATAATGTTTTCGATTATTGATGTTTGATTTAGCCTGATCATGACCTAGGTTAAGTGTTTGATAATTGATTGTTAGAATTTTAAATCATGAATTCTAATTGTTGTGGTTTAATTTTCATAAGTGGTAAATTATAGATCGTGCATCTGAGGTAGTATAATCCTAAATTATCAAATCGAGCTTGTGCATTTGGACTATAGCTTACCCTATCATCTTCGTAATTAATGTCTTTAATGAATTAAATTTATAGATTCAATTAAATATGGTTAATTAGTGATCTTATCCTAATTTAACTTATCTTAAGAGACGATTCGGTTTAGCAGAGCTTGATGTTAGACTAGGGTTTCATGGTAATATGAGAGAGGAGTGTTAGATTGATTAGGGAATAATAGATATCGGGGATAATTGAACTGTTAACTGGAATATTCGCATCTACTGATTTCTTGTTAAATTTGCTCTCTAGTTCATTAGTTAATTTAGTGATAATTAATCAATTTGAAAACCCTCTCATATTTTCTTATTTCATTGAATTGAATATAGGTGGTATAGTTTAATCATCACTCTCCATGGAATCGACTCTGTAGCTACTAGTTAGTAAGGTTAGGAAGAAAAAATAATTAATTTTATCACGTCGCGATGGTGCGTCGCGACGGTCGGTAGGGCATACAATCTTTGTAGCCGATGGTCTTAGCATTAGAGACATACAATCTTTGTAACTGATGGATTATAGTAAGTACCTCATTTGTATTTTCGAGATTCCTTTCATCTGGCTATTTATTGAAAAACTTCCTTAAAAAAAGGCTTCTTCAAAAAATCTGCAAGTTTTCTCAAATTCGTCATCTTTAAAATATAGAAAGTAGAAAGTAGCGACTTGGACAACAATCTATTTTCTTATAGTCATCTCCAAGTTGAGATACGAGTTTTTAGATTGGTAAAAGTTCCAAGTTGAGATACAAGTTTTTTAGATTGGTAAAAGTTATGAATGTAATTCCTAGATGATAATACCTCATATATTCTGACTGCAATTGTTGATTGTATTGGATACCAAAGTCTTTAAAATCTACTCTATTTATACTACTAGGTTTTAGAAAAATACATTATTGTAACATCTAGAATATTTTTTAAGATAACTCTATGTCTCTTTAATTTCTCTAGAACTCTTCAAATAATTTCTCTAGAACTCTTCAAGCCCACAGTAGAAATTTGATTTTTCTAGATATTTAGCTATGTACCAAACAATTATGTGAGTACCAAACACTATATTCACTCAAAAACATAAATACCATCTATTTTAATTTGCCCGAAATAAAGGTTATTGAAGAAAATTTTAAGCAAATTAAGGGGACCTTTTAAAATGTATTTCTTGTCCTTATTTAAATTCAATTATGAAATGTATTTGCATTTCATCGTTCATTTTAAAATATTATGCATCTAATACAAGAAGAGTACATGTGGGTAATTTTGAAAATTAGGTAATTATCTTTTAAGTTAGTAAAACGAGGCAAATACTCTTGTGCACCATTTGCATGGATCTAAATTCATGCAATTGAGTCGACCCGACCCAAATCCAAGCACTTTTGGTTTTTTTATTTATGTGTTACCTTTATATTATATTAGTATGACCTTTATTTATAAATATCATAACATTTATGTAATTTTCTAACTCCAAAATAAATCAATTTTCAGCGTATTTTTTTATCAACATATATTTATGTGATATTTTGTATACCTTTATATCAATATAATTATATCTTTATGTTATTCTTTTTTATATCTTTTCATTATGTTAGTCATACCTTTAGTTATGTATTCATACCCTTTAATTATGTTAGTTGCACCTTTATATATTTCATAAATATATAAGTAATATCACATTGTACTAAAATTCTTCTTATTTTTGAAGTTAAAGTATTACATAAATGTAAGGATATTAGTACATAAAGATCATACTAATATAACATAAAGGTCATACTAATATAACATAACTGTAACACATGAATAAATAAAAAGGTAAAAAGGAATGCACGGATCCGGGTCGACCCGATTGCACATGTGCACCTAGTGCGTGCACAAGAGACTAACTCTTAAAACAAATACTTATTTTAAGATATGCTGAAATTCATCGTTTAAACGTGACTTGGACACCCCCAAGAAGTTGCATGAAGATAGATTGAATACTTATTTTAGGATATATAAAGTTTTTTTATATGGTAAGAGAGTGTGTTAAGTTAAATTATTTTATGTTTGTATATTGTCTAAATCATGTATATTACTTATAATATCATTAACTTGAATTTTTTCTAAAATAAAAATAAAATAAAAACAAAAATCATTATAGTATATTAAAGTTGGTTAAGCTATGTAATTCTTGTATTTACACTTATATAGTGTGTATTATTTCCCCAAAATAGAGTAGGAGCTCACTTCTAGGTGCACGATTGCTTCTTTAAATGTTATTTATCAGATTTTGTAAGGGGTTTGTTAATAGTATTAATGGGACGTTGTTATATTAGATTCACTAAAGCTATTCAAATTGTTATAACAATACTAAACAAATCATCTTTAACTCTATATAAAATTAATCTAAAACAGTTTGAAACTTGAACTCTTTAGAAGAAAAAAGATGAAAATACTCTCTTCTCTCTACTCTATAGCGATATCCTATTTTTCTTTAATCTAAGAATTTGATTTTCCTCTCTTTCAAATATGGCTGATTTCGAATCTAAGGAGTTTATCTGGTCAAAGCTTTGCTATGATATATCATGGTTGGATGATTACCTGGTGAACAAGTTTGAGAATAATAAATCTGGTAGAGAAAAAATAGTTGCTATTGGTCTTTATGAGCTAGCAAAGAACTCAATTGATGGCGTACGCACGAATCCACTTGGACGTCTAGGGCTTTGCATATGGTTACTCATGACATAAACAATCAGTTGCAAAAGACTATGTTGACAACACATCAATCAGGAGCAGTCATGGAAATGAACTTCACTACTAGTGACAGAATTAATTACGAAACTTAAGATCAATCGTAGAAGTGACTTAAAACCAACAAATCAGGGTCGGTCGTGGATTCATCTATGAAGTCTGGTGACTTATCTCATCGTAATAATCTAAAGGATGCTGGTAAGGAGTAGCTGCATAGATTCTATGCTACCATGGTGATTGGTGGCCATGATAAAGTAATCTTATCGACGATCACACCAGTAAAAAAAGGTGAATACTTTTCGATTACTGTTGATGTGGATCTATATAAGCAAATGGTTATAGAATGCTCTAAATCGTTCATAGATCACGTCATCTTGGCAAAGGAAAACCAACCTTACACAGCAATATCTTTGTGTAATAAATTGGAGTTATGGCATCTCGAGGATGGAGCTTATGTTGTGCCACTTGGGAAAGGGTACTATAATATTTTTCTGCATTAGGAGGAACACTACGCTAAGGCAGAAGAACAAGTCAATTGGAATCTCAGGCCATGATTGTTACGTTTAATTCAATGGGTTCCGGACTTTAACCTTTACAAATCGTGTCCTCTACTGCGCAAGTTTGGGTTTGGATTTACAAGTTAATCTATGAGTATTGGCACCCCCAAATCATTGGGTATTGCCAAAATAGTGGGTACTCTAATTAAGATTGATGACAAATCTCTTGACGGATCTGTTGGATACTATGTTAAAGTTCTTTTCAAGATTGACTTAAACCTACCTTTATAAGAGAATTTATTAGTGGAGAGACCAGGATTTTGCTTATTCATTTTCCTATCATATGAACGTCTCCCATCATTCTGTATTGAGTTTGAAGATTGCAGGGCACTCAATTGACACATGCAACAAACCTGGTGTACAGAAAAATGAGGGAAGGCAAGAGGGTACTGATGAGGTGCATTTAGAAAATGATGCACCTCAAATGCGATCTAGATCTAGAAGGGGTAGATCGATTCAGCGCAAATGGAGAGTGAAATCCAAAGAGGCAAGTAGGGATCATTTTATCGAGTAACGTAACGGTAACGGCCACCTCCGCGTCACTGATTCGGTTAAAAACGGTTGGCTACATTATCGAGCATAATATCGGCGTTATAACGCCTGTAACGGCGTTATAACGCCTGTAACGGCGTTACGCGGCATTATAATGCCCGTAACAGCGTTACGCGGCGTTATAACGGACTGTAACTGCGTTATAACGGCCGTAACGGTTTTTAACGGGTATAAAAGCGGATGATTGAATTTCAACACTATATATTCTTTTTTCGATTGAATGTAATATTCTTTATACATGTTTATTATATATGGGTATATTAATATGTATATATACACAATATATTATTAGATATATGTTTAAATAATTACCAAGGATTCTTATACAACTACATTGCCACATCAAATTAGTCACCACTATTACTCTTCTTTTGAATGAACATGAAAACAAGAAACATTGAACAAGAACATTATGATCAATATATTAAAAGAAACGCAAGTGAAAGCTGTACAAAGTTGACAAAAAATAAAGTTATCACATGTGGGTAAAAAAAAGCTGCCAAAATCACATGGCTATTTCATGCTATTTTGTTGATAAAATTGACAGCTATATAGTGCTTTGCCTCATTCATTTAATACTACCACTCTTGAGAATAAAATCAACATATTTTCTTACGAAGTCTGCAAACTAGCTTGAAGTTGGAGGAGAGCTACCAAAAAAAAGGTAAACAATATATTTAGTATTTGACATTAGTATTTGAAAGTTAAAATTCTACTCTAATATTTTTCTTATCTCAGTATTATTTTTCTTTTTTCTTTTTTACAAGTCAATATAGATATGAGTGGTTAAAGAATAAAAATTAACATTATAAGGATGGCAAAAACTTTTGTGCACGAGGTGTACGGATCTAAGATCTGTGCACCACAATTTGGTATCCAACCCAACTGATCCATCATATATATAAATTCAGGCCCAAACTTATATGATGCATCCCACCACAATTTTTTTTTTCTCTCTCTCTCTCACAGGCAGATAGTTTCACGCTTCTTCAGCGTCTTCTTCTCTCTCCTTCTTCAGCGTCATCTCCTTCTTCAACGTCTTCTTCAGCGTCTTCTTCTCTCTTTCTTCAACGTCTTCTTCCCTCTTACATTGCAAATTTCAGTAATCGTCTTCTTCTCTCCACAAATCTAGTTCGAATTTGTAATCGTGTTCTTCTATCTGACATTCAAAATTTCAGTTTACTATTTTCAACGGTAAATTTTCTGATTTTTATTTTATTTTTCGTGATTTATTTTTCAATTTCGTGTTTTCTGTGTTTTTTTTTTCTGATTTTTTACAAATTGTGTGCCTCTGTTGTTGAATGCATAAATTAATATAATAGTTTTATATAATTTATATATAACAGTACTACTAACAGTACCACTCAATAAACATAACCGTATCACTAAAATAACACAACAGTATTACATTAATTAATATAACAGTTTTATATAATTTATACATAATAGTACTACTAACTTATACACAACAGTACCACTCAATAAACACAACCGTATGACTAAAATAACACAACATTATTACATAAATTAATATAACAGTTCTATATAATTTACATGTACCACTCAAAAAACACAACCGTATGACTAAAATAACACAACAGTATTACATAAATTAATATAACAGTTCTATATAATTTATACATAATAGTACTACTAACTTATACATAACAATACCACTCAATAAATACAACCGTATGACTAAAATAACACAACAATATTACATAAATTAATATAACAGTTCTATATAATTTATACATAACAGTACTACTAACTTATACACAACAGTACCACTCAATAAACACAACCGTATGACTAAAATAACACAACATTATTACATAAATTAATATAACAGTTCTATATAATTTACATGTACCACTCAATAAACATAACCGTATCACTAAAATAACACAACAGTATTACATAAATTAATATAACAGTTCTATATAATTTATATACAATAGTACTACTAACTTATACATAACAGTACCACTTAATAAACACAACCGTATGACTAAAATAACACAACAGTACTACATAAATTTATATAACAGTACTATATAATTTATACATAACACTGTATCAATGGCGGAAATTTTTCCTTCGCGATTTTGTTAATCGATGTCGCAGTTCTCCCAGATTTTTTTGAGATTCGTCATTCAATCTTCAATTCAAACACTAAAACCTTCAATCAATGGGTATTTGAACACTGTATCAACTTTAAACCTTCATCAATCACTGTCTCATCTTCAAACCTTCATCAATGGCGAAATTTTATTTTTTCATAAACAATATTTATGTGTTTATGGTCGAAATTTGATCAATATTGGACGTTATGTCAATGGATCGAAATTAAATTAGAGTATTAGTCTGTTTTCATGGTAAAAGAAGAGCTTATAATGAAACAATGTTGTCGCAGTTTTCCCCCAAATCCACGCAAGAAGACGATGAACAGTAAAATGATTTTTTTTTATTAATGGTGCGTGTTAACACGCGCCAACTGTTTGGAGCACGTCCTGTGATGCGTGTGGGGCCAGAACTGATCTGGATTGTTGTGCACGGATCCACTGATCCGTGCACAAGTTGCACAGCAGCACCTCTCTATAAGGATATTTTTGAATTGTATGAAGTATAAATAAAATCAATAAGAGATTAGATTTACATAAAATTGGTTTATAAAAGTATGGTTATTAGATTTTGTTTCTTTTTGGAAAGATTAAAAAATAAGGTAATTATCAATTTGGGGCCTTAAAATTAAAATTATAGATTTGAAACTCAAATGATAAAAAATATTGCTTAAACGCCCACAAAATATTACTCTTATTATTCTTCTTATTTTATTATTATTCCACAATAAGTTCATCAATTTCCCTTCGGATAAGCATTTAAAAAATATATTTACATAATTATATATTACAAGATGTCAAAGAAAGTCATGATCCATGATTGTATGCCTTTTAAGTCTTAAATTAATCTCTCTATCTCTCTCTGTCTATATATATATATTGTATTTGAGGTAATTTTCTACCAAAAATGGATGTTTCTAAGAGTGGCCAATATTGTATGCATTTGAGGTAATTTTCTACTGTTTTTAAGAGTGGTCAATATTGTATGCCTTCGTGTGTTTTGAGGTAATTTTCTACTGTTTTTAAGAGTGGCCAATATTGTATGCCTTCGTGTGTGTGTATATATATATATATATATATATATATATATTGTATACCAAAAATTGTATGCCTTCGTATTTGTATATAGGTGGCCGAAATTCAATTAATATTGCCACAATATCATGTTTCTAAGAGTAACATTGCTTGTGAAGTCCTATTCTCATTGATATAATATTTGTAGGATGACCCCCAAACGTGATATTGGTTGGGATTTTTGTACTCCTATTGGTGATGATAATAGATGCATAAAATGTAACTATTGTGACAAAATTATAACCGGTGGAATTACGAGAGCAAAAGAACCAGTATTCTAAAATTTGCTAGGTGCTAGTCGGGCGCTTGACTGGCGCCTAGCGCCTAGGATGCCTAGGCGGCGTCTAGGCGGCATATCTAAATTAAATAGATTTTTTATTATTTTACCTATTTTTCTTAATTTTTTATCATTACAAAATATTTTTGGAACTCTTATATTATATTGTTTTGGTTTTATATAAGAGGACAAGTAAAACCATCATATCTCATTTATAAAATTATTTTTATTTGTATTTTTCAATTTGTGAAATTTTTATCTATATCTAATTAATTAATAATAATTTGATAGAAGACTATAATACATTAATAATATCATCATTTTGCTAAAAAGTGAAAAAAAAAAGTAAAAAATTAAAAAAAATTAAAGTATTTGGTGCCTGGACCGCCTAGGGCCGAATAGGGTTGCCTAGACTGCCTAGGGCCGAATTGTTCTGCCTAGCGCCTAAGGTGACCGAACAGGCAAAAATCAGTACGACTAGGGGCCGCCTAGGCCGAATTTTAGAACACTGATAATACATTAATAATATCATCATTTTGCTAAAAAGTGAAAAAGAAAAAGTAAAAATGTAAAGAAAAAAATAAAAAAAATGTAAAAATGTAAAAAAAAAAATAAAAAAAAAATTAAAGTATTTGGCGCCAGGACCGCCTAGGGCCGCCTAGACCGCCTAGGGCCGAATTGTTCCGCCTAGCGCCTAAGGTGACCGAACAGACAAAAATCAGTACGGCTAGGGGCCGCCTAACGCCTAGGCGGCCGCCTAGCGCCTAGGCGGCCGCCTAGGCCGAATTTTAGAACACTGAAAATAACATATTGCACATGTTTCCGGAAATGTAGGTAGATGTACTAAGGCTCCAAAAGAAGCAACTGCACTGTTTCGAAAACATATTCAAGAATCCAAAGTTACAAAAGCTTCATTAAAAAAGAAAAAACAAGCAATAATCAGGACAATTCAGGAAGAAACCAGAAAAGAGGGTTTCGTTGACATCGAGGATTGTGATGAAAGTGATGATGAATTTAACAATGAATATATCAATCAAGAGAGATTATCACAGAGGGATGAATTGAAGCAACTGAGGAATGCCATGAGAGAAAGCCGCAGAATGGCTAATTATGAGGAAGAGATACGTAGACGATTTCCAGATGGTATATTACATTTATCATTTTAATATATTTATCCATTTATATTATACATCTAATGTTTATATTTTTTATTATAGGGCAATCTGGTGTCGGAGCATCGCAGTCCACATCAGGTGTAAAATGAGGAACATTTCGCAGTTCTAGTGTTAGATAGCAATGACAATGATGAGGATGATGGTGGTCAGATGCACACTAATAGAAGTGCTCGAACAGGGGATGCTCAACATGATAGTGGCATGTCTTGGGCACAAGGAAAAGAGAACTATTATGCCACTCAAGACACTGATCGTGGATATCGTCCGGGGATACACTACCAGAATTTTTGCTATAGACAACACAGGAAAGACAACGGTTTCTGTTGTCTTTTCATATTTAACAAAAAGCGTTGTCTTTTCACAAAAAAAGCGCTGAAAGACAACGCTTTTTTGTGAAAAGACAACGCTTTTTAAGTGGCGTTATCTTTCAGCGCATTTTTTCGCTGAAAGACAACGCTTTTCTGCAACGTTTTTTCGTGCGTTGTCTTTCAGCGCATTTTTTCGCTGAAAGACAACGCTCTTTTGCAACGGTTTTTTGAGTGTTGTTTTTTAGCATCTAATTTCGGTAATAGACAACTCTTTTTGCAACGCTTTTCGGGCGTTGTCAAATACATAGTGAAAAAAATAAATCAAATAGTTAGGTGAAATCAAGATTCAAACCCTAGACCTTCCAAATTGTGCATAACCACTTTACCATTTAACTTTCATTTGTTTATTTTTACCAATTAGTTATTTTGTAATCAATTTTGAATTAATAAACTACCCCTAAAATATTACTCTCACCCTTGGTAAAAGCATATCTTTTACTTTCCCCCCAATTTCTCTGAACGGCGGTCGGCGGTCGGCGAACGAGTAGAATTCAACGCATTGGAAGCCCGATCGAAAAAGACGCCCAAACACATTATTCGTCACCTCTTTCTCCATTTCTCCTTCATATGAAATAACTGGACCTGAAAGCGAATTAGGGTTTTTTCTGCAAGATAGGTGTGTTTCCTTAATTCCTTCTCTCTGCTGGTGGATTCCTTAATTCCTTAATCTACTAGTTAATTCTATCATTTTCTTTTCTGAAATCTTTTTATGCTTGATGTGAGAGTTCCTTTAATGACCATTGATTCTCCTAGTCTCAGATTTGATCTGTTTCTTTTTTTCGGTAGTGTTTCTTTATCTTGTTGGGTAATTGTTGGGGTTGTGTCCTTACTGTAATTTAATCTGGGTCCGCAAAATTAGGGTTTATTTACCCCTTTTTTCTAAGAATTCTTAATTTTTGGGGATGTAAGAGTTTGCACATTGGAACGGAAGGTTGATTGGGAAAATACATAATTTTGGACGTTATCAAAATTTATTGGATTTATTTGATGGAATATTTGTTTGACTACAGCAAATGGCAATTACAACATTATTTAATGATTTGATAACTGTACATTGATGGGCTATCATTTAGTGGATAAATTTATATACTTTTCTATAAACTATGATAGGGTCTCCTCAATTTTGTTTCCTTATTAGTGGTGATTGCATTTACCTGCCATTTTAAATCTGTCATTCCATTTCAATGTGTGCCTTTGTTTTCTAACATGAAGTTGATGATAATGATTAGATACTTGCCATTTGTTTAAATTAACTCATTATTATACTACAGTGATTAATTTAGACCATATAAAGAACCACTTATGGAATATAAGCATAAGTGGTTGTAGTTTATCTGAGTTTCTTTTGTTTAAAGTACTGAATTATGTGATTGTTAAATGATGATAATGTGCGAATGGTCTAGCTATCAACTAACATTTTCTATGTAAAAAATGAATTTATATCATGTGCAAGTTTGGGTTTGTAGAGCATGAATTTTTTTGCCCCTACCTTCTTTGAAGACGTTTCACTCTTAAATGTTGTGGTTGCTTGTGAGTACCAAATTATGGTAGTAGTTCAAGTTTCAGTCAATTTTCTGCAATAATTGCCCATAATAAGTTAACATAAATGTTGTAACTTGGAAAGTCAAGAAACAATCTCCCAAGCATATGATGGTAGGGAATGATATAAGAATTGATAAGCAATCAAGCTGATGATATTATGGGCATGCAACCTTCGTTGCAATTTGACCTATACTTGTGTGGCTTATGATGAATTTTTTCTTGTCTGATAACTTCTGGAGTTTAATTGAAATTAAAAGCTAACATTGCTTTACTATTTAAGTCCTTCCTTGACCGTTCTGTCCACCTTTGCTTTCGGTTTCGTAGTATTAATGCCCTTATAAGTGCCCTTGTTTTGATTGGTAAAATTCAACAGACAAAATAATGCTCACATCATATTTGGGTAATTATTTTATCTATATGTGGATGATTGTGGTAAAGGTACTTGATATTAAATGCAAATGGGAATTACTTAAAGGAAAGGTAAAATTTACATTTTTTCTTTTTTTGCCTAGTTGGAGCTTTAATGTGTTTTGGTACAGGACTATTTACTGGAGAAGAAATAGCAAACGCCAGTAGTTGCTGAGAAACCTGTGGAAGATACTGAGGTCAAATCCTCAATAGATGATGCAGTAGCGTGTTTCTGAGAAAACTGTTGAGAAAACCGAGGAAGCCCCAAGTGAAGTTGCTCCTACTGCTGAAGAGGATAGTGCCCCCATTGATGAAGCTACTGATAATGCCAACCTAGCTCCCAGCAAAGACAATGCTGAATCTGACAACTCTGTTGACCAAGAATTGGATGAGACTCCAGAGATTAAGGTTTTTACTTTCCTTTTCTTTTTATTTTGGTATGCAAATAAATACCAATATATTATGCAACTACTGCTATAGTTGATGGTGATACTTTTCTTTTTCACAAATTGACCTATTTTTTGTTCTCACAACTTAAAAAAAATTATTGCACGGTTTTTATTGTTGGAAACTGAAAACTGAGATCTTGGCATCGATAGGTATATGATGTTCTGGAGGGAGTTAACAATATAATGGGTACTTCTATGCCTGATTGTCAATATGGCATACGTTGTTCAATTTCAAATTTTTATATGCTCAAAATTGTAACAAACAAAATTGTAAATCATTAGTTTTCTTGTTATGACAAAGGAATTGAAGTTAGTCATCTAGGATTTTGCTGACTGGCATGCCTTTTCTTTTTGTTTTACTCTATGTGATGTTTAATGATACTCAAATTTTCCTACTTTAATATTGAAGTCTTCTACTATCTTTTTTGGCTCTCATGCTCTTTTTGTTTTAGCCATAGATTCATTGTGAAAGGAGTAAGTACTTTTTATGCTTTGTATCAAAATTGTAGCCAGTTTGTATGATTTTAATTCCTCTGTTGTACACTTTGTAGTCGATCTTTAGTTAGGTTTTTTAAGTGTGCTTACTTTCTGCATCAGATTCGGCTGATAGGATTCTAGATCTCTTCTAATAGTTTGTGATTCACTGTCAAAGCAAATATAGTTTGTACTTGGATAGATTATGTTTGAATATGTAAAAAATAATATAGTTTATAAATGTGTGATATATGTGCATACTTGCTAAGGAGTCAGAATTTGAAAAATTAAATGACAAGTACATTCTGGAGCTGAAAGAATTTGAAGAGGAGTGCAATGTATAGTTATTAGTTTCAATTTCCATGTCTTTGATCTATCGAACTTTTTTGCTTGCATCTTTACTTATAGTTCATTGTAATGTATTATTTTCCGCTAACAAATTCCTTATTTTATTTATCCTCTTATAGGGATCATTCTCATACTAACTTCCAGCAGATGATATGTTAAAGGACTGTGATGCTGGTGTTAATAATATTAACTCATCAATAAATTTAGAAGGGAATCGACACTGTGAGGGAGCCTAATAATTTTCATTCTAATCACAAGGTATAATTGTTTGATTCACTCTTTTGTAGTTATTCTTTCAAAATAAAATCTATGAACCAGACATGATGTAGAGAATACCTTTACTTGAAAACTTATGATTATCTCTATGCTCCAGCAATGAGTGTCATAATTAGTGCAGTAATGATAAATATGTGACTAAGTGCATTTTCTTTTTGTTTTTTAATGCTGAGATTTTTAACCTGCCTGTCACTATCTTAGATGTGTTATTGAGTTCACTAACTATGGCTTATCAAGTTGTTTTGTCATCCTTACCTTTTAAGGCATTTTTTTTAGCTTTGGACTTCGTAATTTCAATTGGGTACTTCTGGATAATGATCTTCTCTAATTGAGACAAATGTTTATAATAAATGATAAGGAGTGGTGGATCTCCAAGTTAAACTGCGGAAATAGTAGTTGTAGTTTTTTCACTTTTTGTTGTTGTGATGGTGATTTTTATTACTAAATTGTGTATTTTGGATCTTTGGTTTAAGTTTTACATACCATTGATGTTCTGTTCTAGCAATAATAAAAATGTAGTGACAGCTTTACGATCAATAATGATAGTGAAAGCTTTTGATGGACGAGCAAGTTACAATGCAGTTTGGAATGCTGATTATCAATGCAGTTTGCATCACTTGATTGTTAAGGAATAACACACTGGGATGAGTCTGGCTACATGATTTGATTTAAGTTGTTAGGGGTGTAGTAATGTTAGAAATAAACTTTACACTGATTAAGTGAGAACCAGACTCATTAAATGATATTGGTTTGAAATTCTGAATGCTATTAGGGGTGTAGTAATTATAGATTAGAAAGACAACTCTTGGCTGATTTTGCATTTGAAGTTTGCGGGTGACCTATAAGTGAGAATGATTTTTGGAGAAACCTTATGACTTTAAAATCTGTAGTTACCAAATAAAGGAGAAGGAAAGATCTGTATCATAAGCCCATTGGTTCGGCTGAAGAGAATATTCTTGTATGTTATAAAAGTTTGTAATCTAATTTCATCCAAACTTTGCACAGTAATCAAGATTGGATGTTACGTTTTTGTGAAATTATAGGTATTGTCTTTGCATATTGGAAGCACTTTTTCGTTTATAATGATTGGAGACTGCTTGTTTTCCTCTATGTATATAACATCTGAAAGAGCAATTAAATCAATCATGTGAACCTTTACTTGAAATTGAAAAAGGTGGGTTTTCTCTGCTAATAACACATTATATCAGTCTTCTTTCTTTGATTGTATAACAGTCTCGACATTACGGGCATTGGATATATATGAATTATCTATATAACCTTACCTTATATTGTAGGGTGAACTAGTCGCATTAACCTTGGAATCACAAGCAAATATTGCTGCTTATGGCACTATTATCAAAGTGGCTGGTGCTAATCAATTTCTTCATGGTAATCCTTTACCTGAAAATTACATGAGTGTGTCCATTGATCAAGCAGTAGATCATGATGCCCCTTTGCCTATTCATGGAGAATGTAATAATATTGGCGAGGCGGTAGGAACTCATGTTGCGTGGCCATCGCATTTGATAAAACCCAAAGTGAAGGTAATACTATCATACGTCATCTTATATGAAATTAAGTTTTTAATTAGTTAGGAATCATAGTTAGATGTCTACTTACACGTCATGCTAATACAATGTTTAGAAACCTGGAAAGAAGAAACGTGTGCCCAAAGGCTTGTCTACTGTTGATCTATCTACTGTGCCAAAGCCATTACATATGCTATATTGTTATACGAAGCTTGTTATTCAGAATAAGGGCAATGTAGAGATAGTGTTTGATCATGAAGTATTTGGCCGTGAATTCAAAATCTTTGTTAACATTGAAGATATAGTTCCATTCTGTCAGTTGGAGCCTATCTCATACGTATGTGTGGTTGTTTATATGTGGTAAGTATTTCGGTCCGTTTATAACTGTTATCATGACTATTATTATTATTATTATTTCGATCTTTAACATTGTGGTTTTTTCCATTTTAACCATGATGGTTAGGCATCTCTACAAAAGATTGCATAAAGAAAACAAGCTTCAAAATTTCAGATTTGTGGATCCTTATGAAATAGGACATTTGCCATCAACCAAAGCTGATCAAGATTATAAAGAGAATGAGATGGAACGAAGGGGGCGTGCTCTAGCAAAACGGTTGAGTGGTACATTACCTGGACAATTAGTTTTGGCACCTTGTAATGTAGGGTAAGTTTTCCTGACCTCTCTCACTAATTCTATATTATGATAACTTGACGTTTTGCTCACACAATTTTTTCTTATCTGTTAATTCCGTAGATTCCATTGGATTCTAACTGTCATCAACCCCCACAAGGAAATTGTTCATTTGTTGGACCCTCTTTATCATCGCTTGCATGATCAAACTTGGAAAAAAATTGTTGATTTGTAAGTTTTAATTTAATTTGTATATGTACCTTCTGTTCGTTTATTGTTATGTCAGTTGTTTCACTACTAATAATCGACCTATGTGGTATAAAGGGCCTTGAGGATGTTCAATATTGAAATTGGAAAGAATGGAAAAAAGCAACCTACATGGGAGGTAGTCAAGGTATGTACGGTGAAGATGTGCCTAATACGTTGATAATACTTATATATTAATTTTATCATCACCAAGATCAGTTGATACTTATATATTGTAATGTAGGCCCCCATGCAACCGGATACCAAACAATGCGGTTTTTTTGTGTTGTGGTACATGAAACAACTTGTAAATAAGGGGGCAACAGGGGACATGGCTTCATTGCGTTCAATTGTGAGTAACTAGTTTCTATGTAATGCTGATAACATTTTCTGTTTGAATGCCTCAGTTTTCCGGTTAATGGTCTTACTTTCGTTTCTCATACTTTACTGTTATGCTTATCTATCTGGAATTTGGTGATTACTTCCTGTTTTTCAGATTGTTAAGTCGCCTTATTTTTGTGAATTGAAGTCTGAATTTTGTTCAACGCTCATTGAAGTTGTCTGCTGGTGATTTTAGATTTAAATTATATACTATAGGGTTGTTGTGTTGGTGGATGTAAATGATTACAGGCGGTTTTAGTCATCGCAGAAATGATTACAAATTAACATCTTGCATGTCTTTTTGTGCTTGCATAATTTTGTATAATTAGGTTTTTTCATAAGGAACCTTACTAATTCTATATATTCTTGTTTCAAAGTTTACACATCTTAAGTGTGAGAGGGATGAGATTGATGAAGTTCGTGTTGAATGGGCTGAATGCATTCAAGAACATATCAATGGGTAGAACAAGGTGACTAATGTATTTTAATTTGCAATGCTTTCTTTAGAATTTGTATATACATATTTAATATTATCAGCAAAGTTATAAGAGTTATAAATGTCCTATATCCCATTTGTGCTTGCATTTGGCAGGTTGTGGATAGCGTAGCTAAGGTGTGCAGTGCAAAGTTGGTTGGCGATTTGGTTTTTGTAAAGGTTGTGAAGTCCCTCAAACAAACTAATCCATTTTGTTGAATTTACGATTTGAATTTATATATATAGATAAACTAGATACATTTGAAGTGTTATGATAATTAGATATATATTTGATGTTTGTTTGGTCCATGTTATGAGTTTTGATCTGATATCCCAAGCAAGTTATGTTTGAAGTGTTATGAGTTTGAAGCATTTATGAATCATATGTTTCACATTTTTGGATGTTTATATGTTCAGAAAAATGCAATTTTATATTCAAATTATTATTATGATTATTATATGATTGTAGGGTTCCAAATATATCTAATTTGGGAAAAAATATGTGAAAAAAAAAGACAACACAAAAAAGCGTTGTTAAAAAGAAATGACTATTGTATACAAAAAGACAACGCTTTTTAAGCGTTGCAAACACAGTTGCTAATTGAAAAATACAACACTTAATCGCAACGGTTATATGCATTGTCGTATCTAGAAAAGACAACGCTTTTATAAGCGTTGCAAATATTGTTGCCAAATTGGAAAATACAACGCATTTCTGCAACGGAAAAAGGCGTTGTCGTATCCAGAAAAGACAACGCTTTTTAAGCGTTGCAAATATAGTATAAAAATTGGTAAATACAACGCTTTTCTGCAACGGTAAAAAGCGTTGTCGTATCTAGAAACGACAACGCTTTTAGTGCGTTGTCTATCAGCGCCCACCTACGAGTGGCACCGATCAATTATATTCTGGTGGAACTTCTAGACGATATGAAAATATGGATCACCAAATGCAAAGTCTTGGGTTAGGAGGGTATACTTATGATTATGGTCCTCAGAATACAGGGTATAGTACTGGTTCGGTTGAAGCTCGGCAACCTAGTCACGGATATGGATCATCTAGTTATACTAGTGGGAGACATAGCGTGAGCTCATTTCCTACTAGTGTTGGATACCATAATCATCATTATGGATCTTCTAACAGTACAGGATATCGAGGATTTGGATATTATCATCATGATCAAGAATTATCGTCACAAACAAGTTCAACACGATATGTTGACCGAGATTTAGCCAATGCATATCATGAGTATCCACGTGAACAACCTATGCCTCGTCTAACTCATTATGATTATGTACATTTTCCTATTCATCCTGAAAGGGAAGATAATGATGACTTTGAACCACCTCGACATTCCACGTGGTATTAATCATGTATGTAATTGTATGTTTTATATGTTAATTCAAGTTGTAATATTGTTTTTATGTTAATTTAGTAAAAACATATATATAAGTAATTTTCTTGAAGTTTTAGGCTATTTTTTAGTTTTTCCGATAAATTGTCCGTTACAGCCGCGAAATCTCCGCGAAATTGCAATGTAACCTTAACGATGGTCATCGCGATAATGACCGCGACCGTTATTTTGAACCATGATCATGATCACCATATTAACAAGACAATGGGAAGGGGTGCTAGATGAGAATGTTGTGCCCACTTCAAATGCTTTTAATGCACTTGGTGTATATGATAACGAGATAGAGAAATGACATGGTAATGATCCAGGTAACTCTAACTTGTTTGGAGCTGAAGAACACACACATAAAGAAGGGTAAGGACGACTATAGAAAACCATCAACATGATCATACCCAACAGTCGGATCATTTGATATAAGAGAATCCTTTTAATCAATCCCTAAAGCGATCGAATAAAATAGCAGGAGTCAAAATGGGAAAACCAGTAGCTCTACAATGTGATTTTTTAGTGAAAGCTGATACTTAGTCGGGGCTATAAAAGCCATGTCGTCAGCTTCCTCTAGTTATTGAGCAGACTATATGGACGATGATAAGCAGACTCATAATAAGGTGTCAGGGCACCTTGTTAAATCTAATACATCTATTCAATGATATTCCTAAATTGGAATATCAAGAGAGTAAAAAATGATCGCTCCTGCTGGGCTCTCTCGGGGCTTTGTTCTACTTAAAAGCTGGATTGGCAGTGTATAACAGAACCTATGATGGCTTTTGATTCGGTTCTAGGTTCTTTCTGGCGACGCATGGGTATGAATCTTGTTGCTCAAAACTATTGGAATTCCATTCTGAATATGTGGATTTTAGCATCTAAAAAGGTTAGACAACATTTAGTGGAGTTTACTTCAGACCAGCTAATTGTTTTAAGAACTAGCAAAGACAATTCTCATTTTAATATTATCTTTGTTCATGCTTCAACTTCTTACATAAGGAGAAGTGTTTTATTGTTTGATTTGCAGGCTGTTACGGGACCTCTCTTGGTGATAAGAGATTTTAATACGGTGCTCGGGCACATGAAAAGTGATCACATAATCTTCTTGACCTATGATCCTGCTATAACTTTAAGATGATGATTGAAGACTGCACTTTGGTACAGATCAAGTCGACGGAAGTCTCTTTACATAGCAAAAACACCATGCAGTTCATGGTTTCATGGCATCAAGATTGGATTGGGCTCTAGCAAATTCTGATTTCTTATCTTTCTGGAAGACAAAGTCGGGTCTCCGTCTCATGTTGGATCACTGTCCTATTACTATTTCATGTCTGGATGAGGTAGAAATAGGGCATTTGCTTTTCAGGTTTCAATATATGTGGATAATCACAAGGAGTTCTAAAGGTGGTTTCAGAGTCCTCGTGTACAGTGGTGAATGCTATGTCACCAATGGTGGTGCTCATGATCAAACTACAGCGTCCCAAGTTTACACTCAAATCTTGGAACAAAACTCTTTTGGAGATGTGAATCACCAACTTACCTTAAGTATGCAAAATCTTGAATATGTGCAGATTGAGATCTCAGATTCAGGTTATTAGAAGGAGCTGCTTCTTTGGAAAGTAGATTGCCAAATAATAGTAAATTCGGCTATGGATACAAAGTTATGCATGATGAAGGAGAAATGTCGTAGTAATTGGTTTAAGGACAGGGACACTAACACATCTTTTTTCTATAATTTTTTAAAAGCTTAACGTAAGAAAGTATTGATCTCTAGTGTGATTAAAAATGACATGGAACTCACGGAGTCATTGGCCATTCAAGATGCCTTCATTAGTTATTTTGCTTATATTTTTTCGACAAGAGAGGATAATGTGGATAACCAAGATCTCTTAGACAGGATGATTACCAATACAATTTCAGACGATGATAACATGATGCTTCTACAGATACCAGATATTATAAAGATTAAGGAACAGTCTTCAATCTTTGAGCTGATGGTGCTTTGGGCCTTGACGGTTTCCATGGTTAATTTTTCAGCATTGCTGGAATAATGTGACAAATGACGTGGTGGCGACAATTCACTTTTTCAGTTATTACCACCCAGAGGAGGGTCTTAATTCTAATTTTCTAATACTCATTCCTAAAAAGTTGGATGTTAAGCGTGTCGAGGATTTCAGGCCTATATATCTGTAACTTCATACTCAAAATCAAAGCTGAGATCTTCTATGTTTGTCTTGGTTCTATAACTGGGAAAGTGGTATTTGATTCGTAATTTAGGTTCATCCCTAAGACGCAGATCCATGATTGTATCATCCATCCATCTGAAGCTTTCAATTGTCATGAAAGTCAATAGTATGGACATAATATGGTGCTCAAAATTGATATTACAAACGCTTTCGACACTTTGTGTTGGGACTTATTGTTGGCAGTTTTAAAGACCATTCGAATTCTCTAATTTTTTCGTCTCATAGATTGAGCATATCTTAATGTCAACTAAGATTTTGATTTTTTTCTTAATGGATCACCAAAGGGCTACTTTGGTTGTTCGAGGGATGTGAGGCAGGGTGACCCATTATCGTCTTTCTTTTTGCAATTGGCGATGAAGTCTTTTGCCATTTGTTAAAAGCAGTTGTCGTTGAATAGAAGATTGCTCCTTGCACATTTCTAAAAGGTTTAACTTTTCCAACTGGAATTTTTTATGTTGATGATATCTTAATCTTTTGTAGGGGTAAATTAGGCGATGCACGAGGTATTCGTGATGTTCTTAATCAATAGTCTTCTGTCAGTGCAACTTTTCAGCATGGAAAATTCTAAAGTGTACTTCAACCCCAACATACGACGAAGTTCTGAGAATAGGTCAAAGGTACTCATTGTCTCCAGATCCATGGATACTCTCATGGTTGTGGTTTTGTTATCCCAATCGATAGGTAGTGCCCTAAGTACTTTGAGGTTTTTCTCTTTTTGATTGTAGTGTTTTTCCATAGATTCTAGCTCATTTACAATAGAAGTAAATCTCAAGTCCAGTTCTTGTAGGGATTCTTCGGGCCTCATCTTAAACAACTCGAACAGCTAAGTTGTAGTGGTTATCTTGTTATCCTTTGCCAGTTCAGTTCCTTCACAGGTCTGCTCTGGCTTGTCCCAAATTTCTTTGGTTGTTTTGCATGTCTTTACTTTGTTGAACGTTCTTTTGTCTAACGTGAGAAAAATGCATTCTTGACAACATTGTCTACGTTGGCTCTTTTTCTGTCTTCAGCAATATACTCATGTCTTGATTTTATCAAGTTGGTGCTCTCCTGTAATCAGGTATTCCAGCTCTAGTTGTTACAGGTGGTGCTTGTGCAGGAGGAGGTATGGGGCCGACTCCATCAGCACCTTCATCGATTACTGCTCATTAGCGCTTCCACCTCAGCAAATACTATTGCCGCTACATGTGTTGCAGCTATCTCAACTTCAACTCCTCTTTCTCTTTCTCTTTCTCTTTATTCTCTTCCAAGAGCTGGATTGAGCTTAGTGTTTCTGGTCGTCCTTCAGTGATGACATAACACATCTCGTCATACATAGCAGAGAGATGTGTCTTCATTCTAATTTTCCAATCGTCATATTCCTCTATGGAAAACATGGGTAGCTTATGATGTGAGAGATCCATGTTATGCTAAAGAATGAGTTTTGAAAAGCAGTAAATGAAAACGATTTTCACAACAGAAATGAGTGGATCTGAGTAGGTGACCAGACTAGTAGGCTTAACCAAACTTGCTCTGATACCACTTGTTGGTCCCAAGTGGTTCGGAGGTTCAGAGAGGAGTGAATGAACCTCTGTCGATTTTTAAAAATTTGTTTGAACTTGCGGCGTTGTATTCTATTGCAGAATACAGTACAATGTGTAAGACGAGAGTGCAGCTCAGCTTACTATACCAGAGTTCTTATGCAGCGGAAACTAAAACTTTTTGACAGAGTTTCTTTCGGAAACCTTTTCTAAAATATAATATTTGGAAAGCATTGAGTGCAAAATGATATGATATAGAATGGAGCATAAAATAATCACAAAGATGCTAAGAGCGAAAGATAAACACATAAGGACTCGACCTTACAATCTATCAACCTAACAAGTTTTCACCTACTAAGATTCAACTTCCACACAATGCTTGAATCAAACAAGCTGACCCACACTGGATCCTACTAACTCGCACAGAGTTATTGCCTTAACAACTTAAGACAAAAACAATCAGCAATGATCTAAATCCTATCAACTAAGGTCACCACTAAAACAACCTAAGCACACAGCACAAAGGTTAACAGTATATAGGTTTTTCTTTAACCGGTGCTTGAAATAGCCTTGATGACTCTTGAGCTTGATGATTCGTATGCTTGACTACTTCACTTAGAGGTTGAGTGACTGAAAATTTAGAGGGTAAGAGATTTGAGAACTTGTTCTTGCTGGAGCACATGACTATACGATATCAGATTTTCATTATTGTTTCTGTCAACCCTTCCTCTATTTATAGATGTAAGGAATGTGTCCGTTGAAGAAAGACATATTTCATTTAAATTTGAATTCTCATCAATTGTCCTTGAGCTTGTATTAATTGCCTCTGAAATTCTGCGAATGATTTTCTTGTCTTGTTCTCCAGGCTAATTAATGCGATTGTACTAGATTACAGGTTAGTTGCAGTCTGTCGGCCTACGTGTCAGCAGAACATTGGTCATCGGTACTGCTCGATCATTTTGTCTCTACTGGCTAATTTTGATACGCCGTTTTCTCGGATAGCAATGATCTTCCTCGTATTGCATTGTTGTGCATGAATGTCTATTCTTGCTTCAAGTCTTCTTACTGCTTTAGAATTTTGTGTCAGTTTGCTGCAACCTACTATAGTAATGCAGTTTCCTGTTCTTGCTTTATTCTATCTGTTTTCTGCTTGTTGCATTAAATTGCTTACTATATTAAAGTATTGTATTTTACTGTTGCATCCAATAGCGGCTTTCCTGCTACATCTGACTACCAACAGAAACATTCTTCTAAATTGATTGGTTATTGAATCTTCAAAATTCTCCATTCCTCAACTCTGACTTTAGGACTCAAAGGTATTCTAAGCTTTCACTTAAATAGAGTGAAAAATGGGGGGACTCTAATTTCCTATTACAATGTTTTGTCTCATCAAAATCTAAACATAAATATTTTAACAGTTTCAATAGTATCTATTTAATATTAAGTAATATAGCAATTTTATTGATATATCTTTTTATTGAGTTGGTTTTCAAATTGAGATAAACCGGCAGGATTTAGTTTCGATACATATATAATTTTATTCTATCGTATGTTTCATCTAATATTTCAAAATAATTATCATACATACATCAGATATATTATTAATACATACTATATATTAAAAACAAATTAAAAATAATAAAATATCAAATACAAAAGAAGGTTCTAATCGATTTTTAGAACAATAGAATGATGTCAATTCTTGGTTTTTTGCGTCCTTAGAAAATGAAAAAAAAAATTAATTAAAAAACACCTAATTTGGAATTTCCCTAATTAAAGAAACCCTTTTTTCGTAAGAAAGATGATATATATCAATTTTGGACGATAGTCCAACCACCGTATCACTGCCAGCATATCTAATTAAAGAAAAGAAATAAGACACGGGTCTATTCTTGATCTATTGTTAAATCAGTAATCTTTCAATTTTAATATATTTATTTTGCCTAAATGCCAGCCCATGCCTAGCTCATATACCAATATAGTACTAAAGTTCATAATTCGTCAATATTATTACTCATCTAAAATTAATTAACAAAATAATATTAATAACGCGGCCACAACACGCATCTCACACGCTTAAGTTATCTACATTTCATTTTCACTACTCTTTTTGGGTTTCCCTTTTCGTGCAAACTCTATAGTCTATACCTTTGAGCATATTCTTCCATCCACAAAAACAATCTGTCTCTCTCTCTCTCCACACTTGTTCATCTTAGATCTCCTTGAATTCCACAACAAAAGAGCTCATCCTCAAAAGTGCCATAAATTAAGGTAAGTTCACAACTACTTGTTCTTCTTTAATGTTAACTTATATGAACAAGAATTGAATCCAAGAATCTCCAAGTTCGGGTTTTTAAGTCATGCAAATCTATGTGTGCATGTTGAGACACTAAAATGTAACAAATGATTCTGATCGCTTTAAAACCGCTAATTGGAGGGCTAAATTATATATTATTTGGTATTTCTTACTATCAATTAGGATTAAAAGGAAAATGGGGCACCACCACCAGCACCATCACCACGATAGCCCGTATGATGACCCGTTGATGGCATGCTGTTGTTGCCCTTGTTTACTAGTCGCCTCTATATTCAGAATGGTTGGAAGGTGCATTTTTGTAGCATGTTATCCTATATTGCAGTGCTTCGGTTTGGATGACTGTAGACATCACCATCACCACCAACATTTCTGCTGATTTCTTCATTCAATCCTCAATACTACTAATATCTATCTATCTATCTATCTATCTATCTATCTATGTTATGATCCCACTGGAATTCTTTTTTTTTTTTTTTTTTTTTTCTGTATAAGTTTTTGGTGCAATATTTTGTGTTAAATGTAGGTGCTCTTTGTTTAGTGATTGTGGTGAAATAGTTATTTGTGATGTATTTGAGTTGCAAAGGTCAACAGAAGTAAACAAAAGAGGAATCATTCCATCATTCAAATATTTGCAGCCATAAATCACGAGTGTCTACACTATCTTTTTTATTTTATTTTATTTTTCTAGTATTCTTTGTTGTTTTAGCTTGTCGTATATTCAAAAGGAAATTCGCTTTGAGGTTCTTCTATTACAATACTATTTTTGTCTGACTCATCATCTTGTGTATTTTCACATCTCTTAACAACCAAATTATGGTGACGATCATGCTTTTTGGATTGTTGAAATAAATGTGACATTAATATTTAAACACAATTTTCAAATAAAAATCTGCCTCATGGGGCCATCCTACTTTCATAGACTTGAAAATACACTTGATAACTAGCAAACAAGCTCTATAAGTGAAATGAAAATATAAGGATTAATTACAAGAACACCTGTTGATCATTGTGTGGATCGCATCATATAAATTGGAACTATATTCAATTGATTTCTCTTGATTTTGGCTGTGACTCTCTCATCTGGGTTTTCTGGGTTAATTGTGGCGAGTGGAGATGGATTAAGAGGTGTCGTTTGGCTGGGTTGATGGATGAGTACGAAGAGGAAATAAATGACGTGGATTTTTATTTTATTTCTCTAATTTCTAATTAAAGTCCACCAATCAGAATTTTACACGTGTGGACATGTCATATTTGGGTCAATTGAAAATTTTCAATTTGAGGGTCACGTGCACTTTGCACATGACATTTTTCAGCAAAATTTGAATTTTTCAATAAAAATTGTATTGAAATCGAACAAATTCTTGAATTATGGGACTAAATTAAAAATCCTGATAATTATGAGAACAAAATTGAAAGAGTCCATAGTTATGGAACGAAAAATGACTTTAACCCGTTAAAGTGGTTATCTACATTGGTTTTCTAAATGAAACTTTGCTTTGATCTGTGAGATACTTTCACAAGAATACTCACTTTTTTTTTTTATTGTGTTTAGTATAATAAAGAGAAATACGAAGAAGATTGCAACTTTTTCCAAAACTTTTCTCAAATAAATGAAGAAATAGGAATGAGCAGGTTTCACGTGGAGAATATCAACAATTTGGTTTTTAAATTTGAAAATGCAATAAGATCAAAGTAGGAAATTTGTTTCAATTATGCTATATATATATATTAAAAATAAAAATAAAAAACCTGGACGCAGATCTAGGCCCGACCCGACTTGATCCAACCCGCGTGCTCAGTTGCATGGATCATGATCCATGCACTTGGTGCACACAAACACTACTCATAAACAAATTAATATAATTTGATTATGGATAGAAAATGAATTAATATATTCCTTATCCCTTGAGGAATATTATACTTTTCCTTATCCTGTGAGGAATGTTGCGCACACGTACTCATATACCTATGTTTATAAGTTGATTTAATTTAACTAAACTGTCAATCGAAAACATTAATTAGAATGTAGTAAAAAAAAATTAACAAAAAAACAATAAAAGTCTTGTAGTACTGATGATGATCATATTCTTTTGTTTTATTGACATCACAAAAATTGAAAAATACCATTATTAAACACTTATTAAAATCAAGAATAAAACGTCTTAAAATATAGGCTTCAATTATTACATCACAATTTTAGTTTGGTGATGACTTATTAGAGGCTTCAATTATTAGATCATAATTTTACTTTGGTGATGACTTATTAGATAATTAGTTTATATGTATTAGGTTTTGATTACTTTGGTGAATGCAAGAAGCATCAATTTTTTAGTAAAACAAATGGATATGGATTTGAAGAAAAGAAAGGGTATGACTGCTATGAATAATATTATGCTTTAGTGATGCGAAAACGGCTCTAGGCAATTAAGCTGACATATATTGATTATTTTTTCATTAAATTGATTATTTAGTTGTCAAACCAAAAATATTATTATTAAACATTTATTAAAATTAGTTGAAACTTATTTGTTAATCTATATGACAAATAAAATATAGTTTCTATCTATAAATCAAATAGTATTACATAGTAGATCAATTCAAATTAAGGAAAGACATAATAATACAATTACTTTATATATAACACTTTTATATTAGAGTTCTATAAGATTTTGAATTAGCTAGGATTCTAATATAAAATTATTTAAATATGAAAATTTAAATTACTATTATAACCTTAAATAATAATTTTTGATAGGGATATATTCGACAATCCATATTTTGTAAGAAACATTCATAGTTTTTATATAGGTAATAGATATATATATATATTAAGCAGACAGCTGAAGTGATATTCTCGTCTGAAATACTCTCGTTTTGCATTTATTGTATAAAGACTTAAAAAAATGGATTTAATTAATGAAGGGGGGTTTGGTGGGGTTGGGTGGGGAATTAATATTTTCCATCAAATTTTTAAAGTATGATAATACGGGTGGCAATTTCCCACTCAGAACTATCTTCAGTGGGTACCGATGTTAATAAGATAAGATTCTCGTTCGAATTGGTGAAATCGATCGGGTGGGACAGTAAATCCCCAATTAGAATTATGGGGATGGTATGAGGATGATATTTACGCTCACATTTAATTCTCAAATTTAAAATCGGTCCCGTGGTAAAAAGCATCTGCTACCTAAACATAGGTCCTAGGTTCAAGTCACTATGGGTAGGAATGAAATTTGTTTATTCTCTTTAAATTAAAAAAAAAAAAAGTCGACCAGTTGATATGAAATAGGGATTCTCAGTTCCCTTTTTTAATATTTTATATCAATATATATAACCAATAAGTTTAATAATTTACCCAAAATTTTCCAATAATAACACAACTCAAACACATGTTATCCTCACGGCTCAGATTTAATTAATCATCTAAAATTTTGAAAAATTCTCAAACTGTACTTCTTTCATTCTTGTTAAATTTCCATTTATGAGTTTTTCTTTTCATAGTGTTGACATTTACTTATTGAGAATTGTTCAAAAAAAAAAGATAAATTTTACCTCGTAGAAAAATAAATTTAGGGAGATCCACATTTTAGCTGGGAATTCGTTCTGCAAACGGTGAATCTCAATATATCCCCATACTAGGTTTTTAAAGCGGGAATGAAGATGATATTTAATATGATGATTTTGTATATGGATGGTATTGTAGGTGGATTTGATATGATGATTTTGTATTGTGATGGTATTTTTAAACCGGCAAAAACTTTTGTGCACGAGGTGCACGGATCCTAGATCCGTGCACCACAATTTGATATTCATCTCATATTCAAGCCCAATTGATATACAGCCTATTTTTATTAAATTTTCGGCCCAATAATATTAATTTTCTGGGAGAAAGGAGACGCTGAAGACGCATGAAACTGTCTGCGTCTTCTTCTCTCTCCTTCTTCAGCGTCTTCTTCTCTCGTTTTCTTCAGCGTATTCTTCTCTCTCCTTCTTCAGCGTCTTCTTCTCTATCAGAAGAAAAACTCAAATTCTCAAAAACTAACTTATTTTTCGTGATTTATTTTTCAATTTCGTGTTCTGTGTTTTTTTTTTCTGATTTTTTACAAATTTCGCACCTCTGTTGAATGCATAAATTAATATAACAGTTCTATATAATTTATACATAACAGTACTACTAAGTACCACTCAATAAACATAACCGTATGACTAAAATAACACAACAGTATTACATAAATTAATATAAAAGTTCTATATAATTTATACATAACAGTACCACTCAATAAACACAACCGTATGACTAAAATAACACAACAGTATTACATAAATTAATATAACAGTTCTATATAACTTATACATAATAGTACTACTAACTTATACATAACAGTACTACTCAATAAACACAGCCGTATCACTAAAATAACACAACAGTATTACATAAATTAATATAACAGTTCTATATAATTTATACATGACAGTACTACTAACTTATACATAACAACACTACTCAATAAACACAGCCGTATCACTAAATTAACACAACATTATTACATAAATTAATATAACAGTTCTATATAATTTATACATAACAGTATTACTAACTTATACATAACAGTATCACTTAATAAACACAACTGTATGACTAAAATAACACAACAGTACTACATAAATTTATACATAACACTGTATCAATGGCGGAAATTTTTCCTTCGCGATTTTGTTAATCGATGTCGCAGTTCTCCCAATTTTTTTTAGATTCGTCCTTCAATTCAAACACTAAAACCTTCAATCAATGGGTATTTGAACATTGTATCAACTTTAAACCTTCATCAATCATTGTCTCATCTTCAAACCTTCATCAATGACAGAATTTTATTTTTTCAGAAACAATATTTATGTGTTTATGGTCGAAATTTGATCAATATTGGACGTTATGTCTATGGATTGAATTCAAAGAAGAGCTTACTTCGTGGTTTGATCAATGATTGTTGTAGTTTTTCCCCAAACTGGCGCGAGAAGACGATGAACAGTGAATTTCAATAAAAAAAAAAATTAATTGATGGCGCGTGTTATCACGCGCCATCTATTTAGAGTGCGTCCTTACTGCGAGTGTGGGGCTGTGGTTTGAATTGTTGTACACGGATCCACCGATCCGTGCACAAGGTGTACAGCAGCGTGGCTCTTTTAAACCTCCCATTACCACTCTTATATAATAACTGTGTTATTTTAAATACATTTTTAATATATAAACATATCAAATTAATCTTTTTTTGGTGATCGTTAATTTGACATCCATATTATATATATATATATATATATATATATATATATATATAACAATAAAAAGTTTGAAATGTATATTTTGTTGGTTTGAAAGATTTTTTACTTCCACGACCCAAAAATACTAAACACCTTTCAAAAAAAAAAATTTTATACCTTTAATTTTTTAACTAAAACATAAAAATTAATAGATACAAATTAAAATTATATCATAAAAGATGTACTTAAAATATTACTTATAAAAATTAAATCAAATAATATTTAAAAATATAAAAAAACTAAAGTTAGATTAAAAAAAAAATTATAATTTATAATTAAACAACTTATTCATTTGAAATTCGATTTTGATGCATATCATGTTTATCCTTCTTATTTGAAATTTTGTGTGTTGTCTTTATAATTTTGTCTACACTAGTAATGTGCTCGTGTCATACACGGGATTACATTTGAATATCATATACGACTTTACCAAAACAAAACAAAAAAAAAAAAGAAAAATCTAAACTTTGATTTAAATAACTCGTGTGTAGCAGAGTATAATAAATCATATAATGGTGGTGCATTATAATGGTGGTGTATTATCCAACTAGATGGATTGAACTACATTGAATTGACTCATAATATATACTTGTTTAAACACAACACGTGTCACGTGGTATGGTTACATATTGTATACCAAGAACATGATTTGTTCAAATCACTCATGTGATGCATAGGCGCACTCATGTTAAACAAACTTCAAGCCACGCGTAGGATGTATTCAATCACATTGAAGCTTCATACATGGTCTGATAAAAAAAATTGTTAATGTTTTTTTAATAATAGACGTAACAATCATAAATTTTTCAAAAATTACAATTTTAACCAATCTTTTGGTTACTAACAAATATAATATGACTTTCAATGTCTCATGCATTTGTAACCAAAAACATATTTCAGACATTTTTTCTTTGCAAAAAGAAGGGATTTGAGTTTCTTTTGGGTGATGATGGAGTGTTCAGATGTATGTATGTTGGATATATTGTAATGAGGAAGAGATTGTTGCAAGGAATGTATGCTTGAATCCTGTCCATTGGTTGCGATTATGAATTCACGGACATTGAAAGTCATGTTATATTTGTTAATAATCAAAAGATTCGTTGAAATTGAAATTTTTGAAAAGTTCATGATTTTTACGACAATTAACCAGAAAATTAATGGCTAAATAAATTGAAATTAAAATTTCAAAAATTTGAAAGAACGCATATAATCCAAAAATAATTATTTACAAATTCTGAAAATTCATTTATAAAAAAAGTCTAAGTACTAATCATGTGGACTAGGTGCACATATCTAAATCTGTGCAACTGAGCGTGTGTGGTTTGGGTTGGATCAGGTCCGGTCCGGTCCGGATCCTTGCCCAGATTTTATTTATTTATTTATGGTCTTTATGTTATATAAGTATAACCTTTATATTAGTATAACTTTTATGTATAAATATCACAACCTTTAAGTGATATTATTTAGATTTTTTTCATTATAAAAATTCATGTTGTATAGCTGAATTTTTATATTATAATAATTTAACATTTATGTTATATTAGTATAACTTTTATGTACAAATATCATATTTTTTATGTATTTAAAGAATAACATAAATGTTATATTATTATAACATAAATGTTTAAAAGGTATTATAGGTCTATAATACACTATAAGAGGTTAAACTAGCATAAACATAAAGATTATACGAACATAACTAAAAGGTTAGGCGCACGTGACTAGGGTTTGAGTGTGGACCTTGGGCGCGTGAAGTTCGTGTGGGGTGCGTGAAAAGCATCGTCAGGTCGTGTCGACCTAGTTGCAAGGTTTCCAACCTGTACACCTAGTGCACATAAATAATTGTAAAAAACTTTTGGTTATGTTTGGATAGAGTGATATGAAATACAGGATTTAAAATAAATGAGTTTAAAATCCGTTAAACTTAAAGTGAGTTTAAAATCCACCTAAATGACTTGAAATATTGTTCAAAATGATTTCAAACTACATCTATCCAAAAACCATGAATTTATTACCATCCATTTTAAATCTTTTCTCAATTCACATATCCAAATGCACCCTTAAACAAAAAGACTTGTTCCACGTTTTCAATTATAACCTTTAAAGTACTCATAATATGTTGATTCAAATTACTAATACAACCCCCACCCCCACCTAAAAAAGAATACCATTATTTAATTAAAAAAAACTACCAAATTATTTTTCAAGTCTACGACATTACAAAACACTACAATAGTTATTAACAAATAAGTAAGAATTTTTCTTTCTTTATATAGTTATGAACATATATATATATATATATACACACACACTAATATAAGTTCTGTGTAATACACGGGATTTTAAAAAAATTAAATTGAATTTAATAAAATTGAAATTTGAAATATTATTTATATAGGAAAAATAAATTATATGATCACTTAATTTAGCTAATTTTATGGTTTTCTATTATTTATTTATATTTTTATCAAACATTTGTAAACTAAACAAATTTCAAATGAGTTGGTCTTGTGTGCACTTGGTGCACATGCAATCTGGCTCAATCCATTTTTGATCCGAATCCACGTGTTTTCAATTTTGACCTTTTTTTTTGCTTCAAGTTGTTACCTTTATGTTGTATTAGTGTGACCTTTATGTACAAATATCGTGACCTCTATGTACTGTATACCTTTATGTGATATCAATGTGACATTTATGTTATATTATGTCACATTTATGTATAAATATTTTGACCTTTATGTAATATATAAAAATGCATAAAGGTTAGAATATTTTTACATAAAAGTGACATAACATAACATAAAGGTCACATTGATATCACATAAAGGTATACAGTACAAATTGTGCTGAAAATTTTCATTCTTTTCTAAGTTACAATACATAAAGATTGCACATTTATAACATAAAGTTATCAAAGTCATAACATAAAAGTATACATATTTCCTAGAAAATGCAGAAAAAAGTCTAAGTATTTGGCGCCCAACTCCCTGTCGCGTGGGAGCATGTGCCGGTGCGTGGAGGACCATACCGGGTCGGATCGATCCGAATTGCATGGATTTAAGATCTGTGCACCAGTTTCACAGGAGTTTTTGTCATTTCAAACATATAAACAATTTCCATATTTGAAGATTGAAGTATATCATTTGCTATTTTAATAAATCTAACTAATTTTTTTCTATTATTTAGTAATGATTTTTATAAACATCAATTTGAAGTCATTAATTAGTCATATTAAATGTTATTGTATTTAAAGTTTCATTTATTAAATGTTTTATTGTAACAATTTATTATTATGAAAAAAATTGTGAGCTTGACATATGGCATAAAAGGTTTTACTCTTATATATATATATATATAAAGATATATATTTAACATTATATTAACTGTAAGATGTTATACCTTTATGTTTTATGTGTGAGACCTTTACTATATTTTTGTTTGACCTTTATGTTATTTTTATGAGACATTTTTTGTTTTATGGCATGAACTGTATAGGTGTTTCAATGTTTTTGTTTTGACTTTATGTTATATTCTACATGCATTGGTTTGAATGCTATTATTATATTTTATGTTGTTTGTTTGTTTAATTTTGTTAAACTGTAAGATGTTATACATTTATGTTTTATGTGTGAGATGTTTACTATGTTTTTTTGTTTGACCTTTATGTTATTTTAGGGTAAATTACATAATAAAAGTCAAACTATGATCACTTTTCCACTTTGTTACCCGAACTTTCAAAGTTCACTGTAAAACAGCTCAACTTTACTTTTTTACCAAACGACCGCCAGAAGTCACAGCCGGTGGAATATCCTGGGAATATTCCATCCCGAACTTTCAAAATCCACTGTAAAACATCTCAACTTTGCGTATTTACCAAACAACCGCCAGAATTAAATTAAATTAAATTAAAAATAACTAAAAAAATTCAAATCAAATTAAATTAAATTAAATAAAAAAATTACAAATCAAATTAAATTAAATGAAATAACTAAAACCCCCAAATCAACCCCCAAAGGGGTTTTAGTTATTTAATTTAATTTAATCAAATCAAATTAAATCCGCCGATTTTGGCGGGTCGATTTAGGATTTTTAGTTATTTAATTTAATTTAATCAAATCAAATTAAATCAGTCGATTTTGGGGGACCGATTTGGGGGTTTTAGTTATTTAATTTAATTTAATTTGATTGGTATTTTTTATTTTATTTGTATTTTTTAGTTATTTTTTATATAATTTTATTTAATTCTGGCGGTCGTTTGGTAAATACGTAAAGTTGGGCTGTTTTACAGTGAATTTTGAAAGTTTGGGACGAAATATTTCCAAAATATTCCACCGGCGGTGACTTCTGGTGGTCGTTTGGTAAAAATACAAAGTTCAGCTGTTTTACAGTGAACTTTAAAAGTTCGGATAACAAAGTGGAAAAGTGACCATAGTTTGGCTTTTATTATGTAATTTACCCTTATTTTTATGAGACCTTTACTATATTTTCTTTGAAGTTTGATTAGTACCACTTGCAGACCTGCTGGAATTGTTGATCTTATTGCATTGTTGAATAAGAAGCAAAAAGCTGATGTTATTAGTATAGGTTTTGAGGGTTTGTTGGATATATCCTTAAGAAAATGTCATTCAAGTATGTTATCCTAGCTTGTTAAGAGACTTAATGGTGGGAGCAGAATGTTATCTCTTAATAGATATCGTAGTTTCGTATTAATTGATGACGATGTGCATGATATCTTTATGCTTGCACGTAAATGTTCTCCTGTTGTGAAATTTGGGAAAAAAGAAGAACATGAATTGTTAGTTTGGTTTAAAGAGAGATATAATATTCAAGCGAGATTGCCTGTACATTTCTTGTTTGATGTGATGACTAAACATCTAGTGGATGGTGGGTGTGACTTTAAAAGAGTGTTTTGTATGTTGTCATCTTTCTTTACGTCGTCTGCAAATCGATTATTAAAAATGGGTTTATTGAAGTCGTTGGTTGATGCTGATAACATTTCGAAGTTCAATTGGTATGGATATATCTTATCTTGATTGTGTGAGGTTGTGCAGAAGTCGGGTGAGGTGAAATATGTGAGTGGTTGTGTGATATTGTTGCAAATAGCATATTTTCATAGGGTGAAATGACATGGTGTTGCAGCACCTTGTGAGCTACCTTTGATTAAACATTGGTCAGATGAGAAAGTTGACAAAAGATGCATGGAAAAGGCAGCAGCTGGATGTTATGGCGATGGAGAGTTGGTCGTGAACGCCTATCCTATCTCTACAAAAGAATGCAGTAGAGAGAAGAAGCATGCTAAGGAGAAGTCTGCTAAAGAGAGGCCTACTGAGGTGGAGCCTGATGAGGAGGTGAAACAATTTGGAAGATTTATAAAGTTTCATTTATCTGATGGGGAGCCGATGATTTGGAAATAAAGAAGTTGGACAAAGATGTAAATATCTTTAATCTACTATTAGATTAGTGATATTTTTTATGTTTTTTTTTGTGTCTAATGAAATTGTGAACTATGAAGGTGTTAGTTAATGAGACCTTTAGGTTATACGTTTATGCTATGGATTTCTGACATTTACTATATATATATATATATATATATATGTCTGACCTTTATGATTTTTTTTTTAAACCCTTTATGTTTTTATGTAATGGACTATGAACTGTTAAGTTGTTAATTTGTTATATCTTTATTTGTCTGACTTTTATGATAGTTTTATGAGAACTTTTTATGTTTTATGTTATAAGATGTCATAAATTTATGATATATATCTGAGACCTTTACTCTATATATGTTTCACCTTTATGTTAATTTTAGGAGACCTTTATGTGTTAAGTTATTAAATGTGAACTGATAGTTTTTTGCTTTTTGTAGGACATCCATGAAACTTTTCTCTACTTTAAAAGAGATATTTCTATTGTGCCGAATTATTATATGGACAAGCCGCTTAGTATGAATGAGAAAAATTCTTAAAAAGCATCAAGTTCTCCTCCAAAAGTTTCTGAATCTTAGTTCTTTTCTGATGAAAAGATGCACAACTACATTGACAATGTGGTTGAGAATTTCTTGAGGATTAATAAAATTGTGTCAAATATGCCTTCATTTGAGCTCCTTACGCCAGAGCATTCTCAAGCTAATGTTGGAGATAAAGTTTTTGAAGAAGTTTTTGATGAGGGAGCTGCAACACATGAAGAACTTAATGATGCTATTACATTTATTGGACCAAAGGATAGAAATGCTAGACATAATGATAATGAGGCATTTTGGGGGATAAAAGATGATGTGGGTTATGTTTCTGATTTCATGACATTCTCTAATAAGTTTTTAAGCGATATGGATTTGAGACATAAATAGATTGTGGAATATTGTCTTTTTACTGAAAATTCAGTGAACAATGAATGGTAAGAAATTGGTTACTACCTTTTCTCTTTATTTGTCTGATCTTTATATTAAATTTGTAAAACCTTTATGTTAGATTGTTGAGACCTTTATTTTTCTATGATATGAACTATGTGACATTTACTCTATATGTGTTTGACCTTTTTACTATATAAGTGAGACATTTTTTCTTTATTTGTCTAACCTTTTAAGAAAAACTGTATTATAAGTATTTATTAATTTATGTGTCTGTTATGTGTGATTTTTTTTAAAGAGGGGAAGGAGAGGTTGTTCTAGAAAGAATATTTGAATTTTATCACAAAGCAAGATATGATGTCTTCGTATCCTAAGCATCTGATTATCCAATCTGTTCTGACAACATGATTTTTAATGGTAAATGCTGATGATGAGAGTGCAGAGAGACAAAATCGATTTGTTTTTAACCTAGAACTCAGTGTAAGTTATAAATATACTATTTAGTGTAATATAATATTGAAGTATTTAATTTATTTAATTTTTGTTTCCATATTAGACACCTTTGAGCAACATCATATATTCAAGAGGTGATGTTGAGGAGAATAAAAGGAAAATCATATCAAGTTGGGGTTATGGATGACTTCAAATGATAAGAACACTTTGAATACAGTTGATTTGGTATGGTTAACTTATATTTATGTATTCTGTTAATATGTATTATTTAGAATACTTAAGTGAAACCTTTTATTAGTGATAAAGTTTAAGACCTTTATTATTTTATTGGTGATACCTTTAATATATATTAGTAGTACTTTTATATTTTTGGATGTCAACTGATTATGTTTTGTTTTTTTTATATTATAGATTTTTGTTCCATTTTTTCCGGATTGTCATTATGCTGCCATCGTTGTGAACTTTATCAACAAAAATATCCAGTATTTGGATAACCAAAAATATGAGAATGGAAACAATATCTTCAAATGTGCAGAAATCTTGGTAAGTTTTAATATAGTTTAAATATTTTCAATTTGTGTTTATTTAACAGAATTAAAATACCTTTTTTGTTGATTTTGTAGAAAAATCAAATATCAATGCTTCTTGAGAGTTGGAATGTTAAAAAAGAACAAGATATCATTGTTTATGATTTTGAGAACGTATTGTTCAAGTGACAAACTACAAACAAAGATATGGATTGTGGTGTATATTTGATGCATCATGTTTAAAACTTCAATGGTGTTCCATATGACATTCCAAATATGACAAATGTATTGTATTCAACCCTTTTTTTGTTTAATGTATTAGTTATTATTGAACCTAGATGGGTTGTGTATAATTTTCTTTATCTGTTTTGAGATGTTGGCTGATGACATGTTTATATATATTTTTTGTTTTATAGTACATGTGATAGAATTATTTGATAATTTTGTATTGATTGGATATTAATACAAACTGTAAGTTATATTCTCAGTTCAATATGTCGTCACCTTTTAATTCACCATTTCATATACTTAAAGATAACAAACTAGAGGGAGAAAACTATGTAGATTGGAAAAGACACTTACTCATAGTCTTGACTGCACAATAGCATAAGTTTGTCCTTAACGAACCTAAACCTGCTGAACCTACTGATGAAACTAGTGAGGAAGATAAGGAATATCATAAGCAGTGGTTGAAATCTGATGAAATGGCTAGGTGTACCATATTGGCTTCAATGTCAGATGTGTTGCAACGCCAACACCAATACATGGAAACCGCTGCAGATATTATGTTAAACCTTAAGGAACTCTTCGCTCACCAGAATCGTATAGCAAGGTAGATGGCCATGCGAGATATGGTGTCGCTGAAAATGATTGAAGGGACGCCCGTGAGGGATCACGTTATTAAAATGATGGGTTTTCTTAACAAACTTGAGATTCTTGGTGCCAAATTCGATGGGGAAACCCAGATCGATTTCATACTCCATTCTCTATCGAAAAGTTTTGAGCAGTTCCAACTAAACTATACCATGAACAATCAAGCGTATATGTTGACTCAGCTCATGCAAGCTTTGGTATCGCCTAACATGCTAAAAGGACCAAGAGAGAGTCAAACCCTATTGACAAACGGTTCATCTTCCTCTTCTGGACCTAAAGTTGGGAAGAAGAAGAAGGCACATGGTCAGAAATAGGTTGACAAAATTGGAAAGGAAAAATTGCCCAATGAGGGTGGTGTCAAGAAGAAGATAACCAAAAGAAATTGTTTTAACTACAGTCTGAAAGAACATTGAAGGACGGCCTGTCCTTAGCCTAAGAAGGCTGGAAAACAAGATAATTCTCACACATTAGTAATTGAAACGTGTTTAACGGCGTATTCTTCCCATTCGTGGGTGGTGGATACAGGAGCCACGGATCATGTTTGTTTCAATATGCAGGGGTTCCAACTAACCCGACAATTTAGTGGGAGTGAGATCATCATCACCATGGGCGATGCTACGAAAGTGGCAGCTGTTGCAGTGGGAGATGTGCACCTATCTTTTAGTGATAAAGTTTTAATTTTAAGAGATGTTCTTTTTGTTCCACGTTTTAGAAAGAATTTAATTTCAGTTTCTAAATTGTTCACGGATGGATATTTAGTTTCTTTTAATAAAAATGTAATTATTTCTCGTAATAATGAAGTTATCTGTTCGGGAACATTAATGAACAATCTCTATACTATTAACTATGCACAACCAACACACATGCAAAATGAATCATATAACACATCGTCTATTTCTAAGAAATAAAAGCATTCTTCAAGTATGAACGAAACACTTCTATGGCATCTTAGACTTGGTCATATTAATCTAAAAAGGATTTAAAGGTTGGTGAGTGACGGCTCGTTGGAATCACTCCATGTTGAGTCGTTTCCAACATACGAATCAGTTTAGAGAGTAAAATGACTAAGAGAGCTTTTGGAGCTAAGGGGAACAGAGCCAGTGAAGTGTTAGAACTTTTTCATTCTGATGTATGTGGTCTAATGCCGATTCAGGCAAGAGGTGGTTTTGAGTATTTTGTTACGTTTATCAATGATTACTCGAGATATGGATACATTTTCCTAATGCGGCATAAGTCTAAAGTCTTTGATAAGTTCAAAGAATTTAAGGCCGAAGCAGAAAAATATAGGGGAAAGAGTATCAAGTTTCTACGATCTGATCATGGAGGCGAATACCTCAGCAACGAGTTTTTAGACTACTTTGTCAGGGCAAGGGATTGTATCCCAGTTGACTATACCTGGAACCTCTCAACAAAATGGGGTTGCTGAGCGAAGAAACAGAACTCTTTTGGAAATGGTCAGATTTATGATGAGTTATTTAGATTTACCTAAGCAGTTCTGGGGATGTGCTTTGGAAACAACGGCTTATATTCTTAACTTGGTATCTTCCAAATCAATTCCCAAAACCCCTTCAAAATTGTGGACTGGACGAAAATCCAATTTGAGACACATGAGAATTTGGGGGTATCCCGCATACATGTTGAACAAGGAAGCTGCTAAGTTGGAACCTCATTCGGAATTAAGGCTGTTTATAGGATACCCCAAATGAACGAAAGGGGGATTATTCTATAGCCCTAAGGATCAGCGGATCGTGGTAAGAATACATTCTAGATTCTTAGAAGATGACTATATAAGTAATAGAAAGCCCAAGAGTGGGATTACCTTAGATGAAATGAAGGGGCCAGCTCTTATACCAACTGTACAAATAGATATACCAAGCGATACACAAACACAAATAGAACCTCATCGTAGTGGGAGAGTTGTTCGACAACCTGAGCGATTCATGTTTGTGGGAGAGTCTTTGGACTTGGTCCCCGGAGAGGATGAATCTGATCCTTGGACTTACAACGAGGCAATCCAAAATAAGGATGCAGATTCTTGGCAAACTGCAATGGAAACAGAAATAGGATCTATGGATCACAACAAAGTGTGGGACCTTGTTGAACCACCCAAATGTGTAAAACCTGTTGGGTGCGAGTGGGTCTACAAAAGAAATAGAGGATCTGACTGGAAGGTTGACACCTTCAAGGCTCGGCTTGTGGCAAAAGGATACACTCAGAAAGAGGGGATCGATTATGAGGAAACCTTTTCGTCTGTAGCCATGCTTAAGTCTATCCGTATTTTCTTGTCGATAGTTGCACACCTAGACTTCGAGATATGGCAAATGGATGTCAAGACAACTTTCCTAAATGGAAGTCTTGAAGAAAACATCTGCATGCGTCTGTTAGGATGTATACTGTAAGCCTAGCTTTTGTATAAACATCTTTTATTGAATGAGAATCACTTTGGTCATATTTTTGCATTTTATATATGTTTATGCAATGTCCAATTAATTTATATTATAGATAACTTGGTGTGTGGTGCCACACAGAAGATCATGTTATCAGTTTCTTATAAATTATAAATAGTAGCTCACAACCAAGATGAATTTGGACAAATCATCGGAATGGTTGTAGTGTAGTTTGGTATTAGTCTGTCTTGACTATAAAATTACACTAGTACACTTTGTGTGTATTGAGCAGGACCATTTGAGGTTGTTCGTTTTATACTGACTATATATAATAGAACAAGACCTCTGTTATTATGGATGTGCGTTCTCTTAATCCCTATATAATAACAACCACGTATACACAATATTTGTTTCTTTAATTTGCCAATGAGTGAGATTTATTTATTAAATCAATAAACTCGGTGAATTGGGAAACAGTATTGTCTATATGGTGTACTGTTGATTATAGAAGGAATCTGTGTCCTAATTATTTAGGATGATGATGTCCCCTTGAGGAGCTCATAAGGATTATCATGTAAACCCTGCAGGTGGATTTAATCCGACATGATAATAAAGTTGAGTGGTACTACTCTTGGAATTAGATGTTAATTAATTAAGTTGTCAGTAACTTATTTAATTAACGGACATTCGATATCTTAAACACAGGGAGATAAATGTACACATAATAAGAAGGAGCCCATATTAAATATGGGATTGGGACGGTAGTTCAATAATAATTCTTTAGTGGACTGAATTATTATTGATGGGTTTAAATTATGTGTTCGGGCTGAGCACAGGATACTTAAGCCCATCAGGAGGCCCAACCCAATTCCTCATCTAGGTCCCTGGTGTAGCCTATATATAGCTCTTTTTCTCAGCGCCTCAAAAACACAGATCACAGAAAACACGTGATAGTGAGAGAGAGAGCAGAACTGAGATTTCTCGAAGGATCGTTGGTCACGCAACGTTCGAGAAAGGCTGTAGGAATACATCAGAAGATCAAAGAGGTCTAGGGTTACGAAAGATCGATCTTTGGCTCGTTATTCTTCTAGATCGATCAAAAGGTATTTTTTTTTTCCGCTGCGTTTGTTATATCTAGCATGAAACCGATTAATTAATTGCATAGAGCCGGCGATCCTTCGGTTCCAACAGCGTCAACCCGAAGGTTTCGTTGAAAAAGACCAAGAAAACCTTGTATGCAAGCTTAAGAAGGCAATATATGGCCTTAAGCAAGCATCGCGAGCTTGGAATCAATGTTTTTATCAAGTAATCCAATCATATGAATTTGTTCAAAATGAATTTGAGAGTTGTGTTTATAGGAAGTATGTCGGAACTGCCTTAGTATTCGTAGTACTATACGTAGATGACATTCTGCTTATTGGAAACAATAAAAAGGTATTGTCAAACGTAAGAGTATGGTTTTCAACACAGTTCGATATGAAGGACTTAGGAGAAGCTGGTCATATCCTTGGGATCAAGATTACTCGAGATCGCTAGAAAATGATGGCATGCTTATCTCAAGCCTTATACATCGATACTGTTTTGAAATGGTTCAGCATGTAAGATTCCAAGAAAGATTTTGTACCTTTCAGGCATGGAATTCATCTATCAAAAGACATGTGTCCTAAGACACAAAGAGAAATAGATGAGATGAAGAAGGTTCCATATGCTTCGGCAGTTAAAAGCCTCATGTATGCAATGTTGTGCACAAGACCGGATATATGCTATGCAGTAGGCATGGTAGCGAGATATCAAAATAACCCGGGAAAGAACATTGGACTACAGTTAAAAACATTCTAAGTGTCTGAAAAGAACTAGAGATAGAATGTTAGTTTATCAATCGGATAGTCTATGCCCTGTGGGTTACACGGACTCAGATTTCCAATGTACCTCAGGAAATCTACCTCAGGAAATGTGTTTTGTTTGGGAGGTGGGTTCATAACATGGAGAAGTGTGAAGCAGAAATACATCGCTGACTCAACCATGGAAGTTAAGTATGTCGCTTCTTGTAAAGCAGCGAAAGAAGCGGTTTGGCTCAAAAACTTCTAAGTGGACTTGGAAGTGGTTCTGGATTTACCTGGCAGTATTACAATCTATTGTGATAATGCTAGAGCAGTTGAAAATTCAAGGGAACCATGAGCCCACAAGGCAAGCAAGCACATTGAAAGAAAATACCATCTTATACGAGAAATCGTTAAGATAGGAGATATAGTGGTGGCAAAGATAGCATCAGCAGACAACCTAGCTGATCCTTTCACAAAGAGTCTGCCTCAGATTACATTTGAGAGACATGTGGAAGGAATGGGAGTCAAGTGTGTCACCAAGTTACTTTGAGTATAAGTGGGAGAATTATTAGGACATACCGTAGTATACTTAAAAGCAGACTTTGAGTATAAGTGGGAGATTGTTAGGGATATACTGAAAAGAATGTTTTTAGTGCTACTTTGTATATAAACTGATTCTTGCTTTTATGAGAATAAATCTTTTTATCACTATTTGAATTAAATGTTATGAATGTTATATACTTAAATGCATAAATGTTCAATACACTTTACATTATAGACAATGTGGTGTGTAGAAGATCACATTGTCAGATTCTTGTAAAAATTATAGTAAAATTCACAACTTAGATGGAATTGAACAATCCATTGGTAGAAGTTGAAGTGTAAGGTTCAGATTGGTTTGTCTTGACCAAGAGATTACACTAGTACATTTGATGTGCTGAATAGGACCTACAGTGAGATAATTCTTCTAGACTGACTTGGAAAGAAGAATTAGATTTCAGTGGTTATTGATTTCTTAATTTCGGTCACTTAATTGGGGTTGTATATAATTAATTAATGTTGCTTTGATTTATTATGGGTAAAGGATCAAAAATAATTCAATACTCTGTATTTTGGGCAATATTATTAATGATATGACAGATTGCTAAATTAATATAGAAAATCGTGTCTTGATACGTCAAGTTGATAATGTCCTCTTGGTGGGCTCAGAATGTTTATCATATCAAATCTGGCCAGTGGAATAATTTCCGGTATGATAATAAAGTTGAGCTGTCTTTTCCCAAGGATAAATATAATATGGGTTAGGATGGATAGTGCAATATTAATTCTATAATGAATAATATTGTGGCTCAATATTGGTTTCTAGGCCCATTGGGAGGTCCAATTCTAATTCTCCTAAAGGCTTCTTGAGTAGCCCACTAAAAGCTCATTTAACTAAGGTGGTTAAAGATAAGAATTAATTATTGTTGCTAGATATGAGGAGATCAATCTTTCGATATATTGTTGATAGATATGAGGAGATCAAATCTTTCGATATATTGTTGCTAGATATGAGGAGATCAAATCTTGATATTTCTTCTCCTCCAAGGCTCAAATTTTCGGCCACTATGCCTATAAATATGGGGCTGATTTTTCAGCCCCATAGTGTGTATCCTGATTTTTGAGAGCAACAAAAGTGAGAAATTAATTCTTCCTACAAGAGTTAAAAGAGTTCGTTTAATTCTCCACCGAATCTACGAACTTGGTCTTGGGGAATACTCAAGAAGGTGTTTGGGTTGAAGCTACTAATCTTCTCAACGGTGTCTCTCCGATCAAGAGGTAAATACATATCCCTTAGTTCCACATGTTTAGGGCTATGTATAATTCATCGTTTATTCAAAGCATGAATTTTAATTTTGATTTAATTGCTTAATTCATAAGGTTAGATTTATGATAATTCTTATTTAAATTACACCCGAATAAATCCATGTAGATCCCCAACATCGAAGAATCTCTAATATATGTTTCTTCAAGTATTCTCCTTGCATCTTTGTTGTTTTCACATTTTAAAATCAGATTGTAAAATTTCCTAGCCATTTCATGTCTCCAAAGAAAATAATCATGAGGTATGTTTGTGCCTTGGGGAACAACATGCTTGAAACCATCCCAAATTTATGATTTTTCTTATTTTGTCCACCGTTTCTTTATATAAGCATCATGTATACTTTGTATAGAATTTATATGAAGTATCCTCAAGGAGTGGTAGCATAATATACCATACTCTTCAAATTTCTTGCAAGTAATTAGGTTTATCTAATTGTCAAATATTACCCGACTCACACGTCCATTGTCACTAATATGTGAAACATCATAAATCATTGTGTTATCTTGAACTCTTATGACAACAAAACTAGCTAAAATGAATTGAAGAAACTTGTCTTCAAAATCTCTAAAAATAGGCAGCGTGTATACCTCAAAAGCGTGCTTTAATAAGCCAATCATGGGTAGCACTGATTTAGGAATCAACCTTGAAGATTGAAATTCATCATGTCATTCTTTGCTTCTCCAAACTAGTGTTTTTCTTAACATTAAATCCAATCGCATGGTTTGTGCTCTCACTCCTTTGTGATGATCGTATCCCAGCTGAAAAAAGTCTTTGCTCAATGCAGTGCACTACTTTTCTTTTAAATTATACAACCGTGCAAACCATAGATTATCTATCAAATCATACTTCGATATCATGCTTTGCCACATATCCTCAAACTCATTCTCTTAACACACCCCGACAAACATTTGTTGAATGTATCCTTGAATGAGTTATCACTCTTCAATTGCGCAAACTTGTTCACTGCATTTTGATGTGGGTGCCATAAGCACAAACGATGTCTTGTTTGAGGAAAAATCTACAATTGTGTATAAATAAAGGTATTAAACATACTACATAAAGGTATTAAACATAATACATAAATGTAATATCCTATTTTTGCAGGTCATATCTTGTTTTTGCAGCATAAATGTATGAGAATTTACCACATAAAGACATAAATGTTATTAGATAAAGGTAACATTGAAACAATACCTTCTCTATTGCATTTTCAATTTCCAAATCTTGGTTAGTGAACAATGTTATCGGACACTTTCCTCCCATTGACTTCTTAAAAACTTCAAGAAGCCATTCAAATGATTCTGTTTTCTCATCAGCTAAGAATGCACATCCAAACATGACATTTCTCACATGATTATTTATTCCAACAAATGAAGCACATATTAAATTGTACCTATTTATTCTATATGTTGTGTCAAATACCATTACATCTTCGTAAATCTCATAATATTCATCATCGAATCTCTCCATAAAAGTTTATTCAATCTCCATTCATCATCTAATCTAACTTTATAGTAAAAGTCATCATTCTCTTCATGCTCTTGTTGAATCATATCAATTACCTTTTGTGCATCTCCACCCTCAATGACCTTCATCTTCAAACTATTAACAAAATTCAAGTGATCCTTGATTGTGTGACCTATAATCTCTTCACCTTCCTGCATCTTGAACCATGTAACGAAAAAAATGTGTGGCACTCCTTCCAAAAGAGATCATGTTTTCTATAGCTTTACCTTTTTCAGTAGTGATCTCTCTTTCTGATTGGTGTAGGTAGTTCAATTCAGTTCTAGTCAGTGTATGATTATGCAACAAAATATAGCTAACAACTTCATACAATCCCTCATCATTCATCTCCACCCTCATTAAAGCTTTACAATCTGTTCTTGTAAGTCTAATTTTTTTTCCTCTTATACGTTGTTGTACTCAAGTTTTGTGATCTCTTTATCCAGCATTTGAGCATACAAATTTTTTGGCCAACTCAATAAGGGGTTCATCTCTAGAGAATCTAGTAGTAGGCTTACGAACATTAAATCAAACGAGCATGCTTACGGTAGAAATCATACATTTCAGCAATTGTTTTCCTTGTTATTCCAACAAGAGAACCACTTATATCTGCAAAATAAAAGCACATTTTAGTCAGAGAGATAATAACTTTATGTATAACCAATGTAACTTTTATGTATTAATATTGTTACCTTTATGTATTATTTGTGATACCTTTATGAGACAGAACAAGTGTTAGTTAAACTTTGAAAGCATTTCTTTGTTATGGATAGTTAAATTTGTATGTGAGTTAAAAATAAATTTATTTGATGCTATTATTAGTAGTTGAGCTAAAATTAAAATAATATATTAAGTATAAAAACATACAAAAACCTTTATGTGTGTTCAATAAAACCTTTATATCATTATGGGTTGACTTTTATATTTTTTTAGTGTCACCTTTATGATTCACTCTAACCACTAACACAAAACTTGTAAACCATATAAAATTTTCTTCAGTTACATTTATATTATATAATGTTGACCTTTATGGTACACATATAATACCTTTATGAAAAATAGTATTTACCCTCATCTAATTTAGAAATAGTGTCAGGCGCATCAACAAATTGTTCTTCATCGGTAGATAATTCAACTATTTCATATGTATTTGAACGATCACCTATCATATAACAGTAGAAACGAATTGATATTTGGAACAACATTAGACATAATTTCGAACTAATAAAGGTGGTATTTTTTATAACAAATTTCTAAAATTTTACCTTCATCTTCCATGTTTCTTGTCTACAATTTAGTGATAAATAACATATTTTATAAAGGTTTTCGGATTAGAAGTTGAGGGAAGAAGAAGAATTAAGTTGAAGATGGAGAAGGAGAAGAATTGGGTTGAAGAATTTGAGAAAGGGCGAAGAGGAAGAGAAAGGGCGAAGCCGAGAGAGGAGAGAAGAGAGAAGTTGAGGGTAAAATTAAGAAAAAAAACTATATATATATATATATATATATATATATATATATTACTTGGACCGGATCAGGTCAGGTGACCCAGTTGCACGGATCTTGATCGATGCAACTAGTTCATGGGAGACTCACTCATATATATATATACATATATATATATATATGTATGTATGTATTGTTTTTTTATTAGGGCAAACCATAATTAGTGGAATATTGGTAGACAAATTTGTAGAGGTGGAATGTTTTTCTCAAGAGGCCGCATCTCTCCTTCCTCTTCTTCCTCCTCTCTTCTTTCTTATTCTTCTTCTTCTCAAATCATATGTTTGAAGTCATCTTCTTCATCTCTATCTTTTCATCCTCTTTCTTTTTTTGAATCAAAATTCTATGGTTGTGTTTTTTTTATTCCTTTTCCTCTTTTTTTTCTTTCTCATCTTTATTGATTTAGATGATTAATTTCAAATTATGATTCCGTAGAAGCAAGAGCAATCAAGGTCGAAGTTTGGTACAAGTTTAATTGCAGTAATATGAATTATTTGCAAAATTTTGGGGAAGAATATGATAAAAATCACGCATTTGAAATTTTAAAATACACTGACACCTTTTGAGTATATGATTAATACATTTAAGTTATACAAGTAATATTTTTACATTTAAAAATTAATACATTAAGTCATATATTTCACTAAAACAAACTATTACCCTAAGTAATACCTTATGAGTATGCAACTACCACTTTATGAATAAACAAAGTAATATTTTTAGATACATAATACCTTTAGAACTTTGTGATAAACAAGTAACACATTTACATATAACAAATAATACCTTAGGTAAAATAAACAATATTTTTCACTAAAACAAAGTAATACATTTAGATAAAATTAGTAATACCTTTAAATAAAACAACTGATATCATTCATTGAACAAGTAAAATTAAGTATATTTACCTTATGAATATACAATTAATACTTTCACTTAACAAATAAAATGTAAACATATATTTCAGTTATGCAAGTAATACCAATTGAATATGCAACTAATATCTTATGAATATATAACTAATATTTTATCTGAATGATTTTGTACAGATGCGTACACCAACTATGATGTGGTTGTGCGTGGACAGATGTGCACACCAACTATGATTTGGCTGTGCATGGAGGCAGTCCACATGCATGATTGGGTCGGAGGTACAAATCTTTAGATCCATACTCCTGAGATATAAATTTTTGTCTTATTCTATACATTTGTATATTGTTGTTTATATTCTAAAATTTTAATATCATTAAATTTAATTATTTAGCATGGCATAAATTTAAAGTTAAAAAATCCATATCAATAAAAATATATATATTTTAACTTCAAATTTATGATATAGATATTTTAAACGTTGTGGATTTATGTTCAAAAAATATATCAATACATTATTTACGAAAAACCCTGCAAAGGACTGGTTCACTAATCACTACTAGTTTATTTACGAAACTTAAATAGCAACCCTAGCTGATTTAACAAAGGCTCAAAAACCAAAATAAAGCATAATAAAAGGGGATAAGGGGATAGGAGAAAAAGAGCAAAAGGAAACATTCGGATAGAGTCGATGGGCCAAAATACTAGAGCTTGAAACAACATTGTGAATTTGCATCCATATATCCTCTTAGGAAAGGATATGCTTGAGAATATATTCTTCTCAACATGAATTCAAGATTTTCGATATGTTCTTGAATTTTCATTCATATCCTCATAGGAATATTTCGATATACAGTGTATTGAACATTCTGGAGATTAAAAATGGAAACTCAGATCGATCACTTGATGCTACCGTTGGGAATGGAAGAAGTGCACGGTCCTGAAGAAGTCATAAATGGGATGCCTTTGAATGTCGCAATACCCTTATCATCAGTGAAAAGATTCTGCATCCACAGTGGAATTTATATTCACAATCAAGATTGTGCATTATCAGGAAAAATGTTCGATACAATTAACGCAGTTTAATTGATTGAGCAACTATTTCGTTTCATGAAGCAATGAGGATTATGTACCGGAGTTATCTTATCCAATTGCTTCTTTTTAGGGTTTAAAACCTCTTCTGGCTTGCCATCATGTCTGGAGACAAGAATTTAGATATCAATAATCAGGCTTATAAATGAAAGAAACAATTAAACCAACTTTAACAGAATTAATTATGATAGACATTATTCAGAAAATGTAACATATTCAGAGTTAATAGCAAAAGTGATTACCCGGAGAAAGCTACACATTCCCCAAGTTTAGCACCATCAGGAGCAATTAAAGGCTCTACAACTGTATGATCTTTATTCGAAGCACATAAGACCTGAAGTTTACGTTAAAGAAAACGTCAAATTTTCACGGCAATGCTGAAGTCAACTTTTGCACAACAAAAAATTAATGGCCTAACCATGAATTAAAAATATGCGTAGAATCTAAGCTAATACATTGTCATCAAATTATTTTAGTGCAAACTAAAAAACATTGAAGCAATTTATAAGGTGCTGGCAGTATCATTCTGTGCATCATGACAGTAACTGAGTGGCATAGAGAAAGAAATAACAAGAGAAGACCAAGATTGTCAATAGCACAATGATAGTGGAGAAAGTTACCAGTCCCTCTGACACTACATCTCGTAATTTTCCAGGTTTTACATTTGTTATGAGTACTACCCTGCGATTCTGCAAAGCAGTGGAGCAGATAATGTAGGTTGAGAAGATTTTAGTGATATTGCATACAATAGCAGTTTGTAATACATTACAAAAGGATCCAATATAATTTACAGCTTTCCTACCGTTAACTCTTCAGGAGTGCAAAACTTTGCTAGCCCACTAACTACTTGCCTGCATTTTGCTTCTCCAATATCTATCTCTTCAACCAACAAACTGCATTACAAAAATAAAATACGGAGAATAGTTAAAATATGTGATAAGTATATATCTCAACTTTTTGTACATAATCTAACACTGAATTAAATTATCTTTAAAATAGAAAACCAAAAATACAGGAAAAAGAATTACATTAAAATCCCTGATTAAGGCAAACATTTTAATAAGGCAAGAAATTTTAAGATAACGCATTGGTGTCGACAGACAAATGCCAAAAACAAATATTTAGAACTCATAAAGAACATCCCAACTGCACTCAAGGTCCTAAAGCATTTTCAATGCTTTGGATTAAGCGCCAAGTGGACACATTATATAATCAACCCCACATGTAACATAATGGAAATGAGCAAAATAATTCTTGAAAAATTCATGGTCATTCTTGTTTCTTTAGATTCATGGTTAGTCATCTCACCTGTCAGCCGATGGATGTTTCCATGCTTTTCGAATATTACCAATCTGAATTTTCAGCAAACTAACGCTGAGTTCTTCGTCCTTGCTGTTGGTCTCTTTTTCAGGAAGTTTCTTCTTCTTCTCCTCGCTAGCTTTACTCTCTTCGACCTTCTTTTGCTATATGGTGGAACCATGAAGTAAATATTAATGCATAGTAGGACAACTTGTGATGGATATAAGATGAGTCATCTATAAGACGACTTTTTTAAGAATTTTCAACCAAAATGCCTTCCAGAGGATTAACAACACAAAAGGAATCGTCAAATGCCTTGCCTAGAAAGGAAATAATCAGATAATCATAATATACACTGAACTCATTTTCACCACAAGATAAGGTTTCACCCGACTACTTTGAAGAAAATAAAACATGTCTCTACGTCATCTCTGCCACTAGTTGTAGCTACACATTATGATATACAAAATTGCTAGAAAAGAGATATATAAATAACACTTACAGTGTCAGCACTCTTCTTTCCTTTAGAACCTATATCTGACTTAGTAGCCTCTTTTGGCTCTTCAACAGTTTTCTTTGCAGGGGAATCCTCAACCTTCTTCAGTGGTTTTGATACCTGGGAAATGATGTTCATATATAAATGTATCAAACTCTAACCTAGTACTTGTTCACAGGAGAATTAATCAACACACGGAAGGTAATAAGTTCAAATATATGGTACACAGAACTAATACCAAGGAGGAGAATTTAACATCCCTTTCCCAGCCCCAAACTAGGTTTAGAATTCCACGAAGGGCACACTCTCTATGGATTTTAATAAGGTCCCTCTTTGAATTTTATGTGGTCGCAATCGCAACCCAATTGAAACACAATCAATCTGCTATATCTATGAATGATGCTTCATAGTGACATCAATCAGATCCAGCTGCCCCTCCTTCCCACCATCATTCTATAATCTTACTTTGCGTTTATCATATTACTATAACTAAAGTTTAGAACTTCAGATGCAGTTAAGTTTTTAGTTGACTGTACCAGCATCTCTTTTGGTTCTTCAGTTTTAGATGGCCCTTTTCAGATTCAAAGCTGAATACGCAATTCGCTATATGCTGGGACTGTCTGCTTAATTGTACAAGAGAAAATGCCCTACTTAATGAAGTAAGAGATCCAACAACTCGCTTGATCTTGAAGAATGCAGCAATTACTACTTTTCCATAAAAGAATAAATAAATAAACTAAATGCATCAACTAAGTCTAAATAGAAGGCCCTTTAATCTAATAGTTAGCCTATTAGTCAACTAAAACTTATTTGCATCTATATATATTGGGTACATCATACTTGATATAAAAGGTTAGATGCAACTTGGATAAATGTTATGCTCAATTTCTTATATGATTTAGTACTCTTACCAAAAGCCAGTTTTAAGAATATTCCTTCTTACCAATAACTCATATTTACATCATCAAAACATGTTGATTGGTGTCATCAAATGAATAATCAGATGATTGCAGACAGATTTTCACCAAACAATCATGAAAAGAACAAAAAAGAAAAAAGAAACAATCAACAACAAAGTAAAATACAAATGTACAGAAATCACTTACAGGGGGCACAAATTGAAACTTCTCATGGGGAATCTTTTCAAACAATTGCCCAAACTCCTCCTTGTCCTACAATTGAATAATAAAAAAAGATCATGATTCATGAGTGCATATGCACTGCACTGTAGGAGAAGATATAGCCATTTATTTTAAGGAGCTTTCAAACTTGACTCATTACTCTATTTAAATACCAAACCTCATAATTAAACTATCTACTAAAAGAAGAAAAGGGAAAATGTGATGAAGAAGAAAAAGAATAAAAGAAGTAATCAAAAAAGCAATTGAAGCAGAACCCTTGATCAAGGTAATAATATATTGACAAACACCTTTTATTACCTAGGATATGTGTAAATTAGGACAGGAAACAATGGGAAAATCTATGTCAACAAAATAGAACTCTCTTACCTGAATGTAATCAACCCATCTCAATAAATGTGGCAATTTTGCTTTATCTGAACTTGAAAGACCGATCTGGAGCACAGAATACCAAAAGAGTAGTTAGAAGATTAAGCAAAACGTTTTGCAACAATGCCATAGAGTATCCTGAATTAGCACATTTACTCCATGAGGCCTAATCTGTACACTATTCTCAAAAGATTTTTTGGCTGCTCTTAGTTACTTGGGCATTAAGTCGCATATTATAATAATACTGCTAATACAGGTCCCATTCTCAAACAAAACGAATCATACATTATTCAATATACAACATTGCAATGCTATCATTTGACAAGCACATACCACAGATGAATGCAATGCTGAGAAGGCAATAACATCGGCTGCAGATGGTGTCAGTCCATTGCCCAATAGAACAGATTTCGTAATCAACTCTGCATTCAAGTCATTGAGAGCCTTAAACTGCGTATTGGGATCCTCGAAAAAACCCTCAGCAAACCCTATCCATTTCAGGAGCTGACACAATATTTTACATCACTCAATATTGAATTTCTTGATTTTAACATAATCTCAACCCCAAATCAAGCACACAAAAAAAATATAAATAACACATTTACATGAATTACCTCGTTATTGTCGAGTTTTGCATCCCCATTTTGTGATGACTTGATAATGCTTGTGCATAGGCTCTTTAAATCGCTGCCTAAATCACTTGCAAATGAATTCTGCATAAATCAGTTTACGAAAGTAAATATCACTACAGCGAAACCTCTTTTGCAGACTTCGATCAAATTCATCGTTCTCTGAAATAATCGAACTATATACACTAAAAAATAAAAGAAAATATATAGGAGGCTTACAGGATCAACATAGAGATGTTTACAGAGAGCAGAAACAATATTTTGCCTAATAGAAGCCATTGCCAACAATTCTAATTTCTATTTTCCAGCAATTTTTTGAAATTTCGAAGGTTTCAAGTTTCAGCTTTCAGGTTTACGTATCAAGCACGAGAAAAGTAGTAGGGTTTTTAGAATTTGTTCTTTTTCGTATTTCTTCTACGGGCTTAGCATATTTGGGCCACTTTAGTCGGTCTACTAGTCTATAGCTTAACCCAAGTCTATTTATCAGAATCTGCTCACCAAACCCATTTTGATCGAGCTGCTTAATTTAGAGCCAGGGGGTGATCATGGTGCGGTTTTAGCGGTTTTTTCCTTTATTTCAAACCACATTGTTATGTGCGGTTTGATTTATAAGTAAATTTAAAATTGCAGTTTTCATACAAAAATTGAATATGCGGTTTGGTTCGGTTTGGTGTGGTTTTTGCGGTTTTTAACTTAATTTGTTTCATATCAAAAATAACTTTAATGTCCTATGATAGTTTAAATGTTTTAAAATTATATTATTATGTTATATATATATATATATATATAGTTTTATCAAAATTTAAAATAGATACCTTCAAAATTATATTATATGATAAATTAATTAATTAAAAAATTTAGAAGTAAACTACTAATTGAATAATAATTGTTAACTTCATAAAATATGATTTCAAATGCTCATATGAGGCTATTTAATTATGAATTGATTGTTTGGTTTTTAATAATTAGAATCAAACACTTCTAAATCATATGTATTAAAATGATATAACCTAAAAGTAAGAATATATATTTTTTAGTTTAATATTAATAAAAGACAAAAAAAAAATTGTGAAATAGTTGATGACCATTGCAGATATTAAAATATAGACACAAACAAATTAATATAAGCTTAAAAAACAAATTAAATATACTATACAATAACAATATAATTAAAATATAAAATTTATTATTGCAAGTCTATAATATACATATATATATATATATATATTTATATACATAATTAAAGGCGGTTTGGTGCGGTCCGATATCAATCAAAAACTATAACCAAACCATATATGCGGTGCAATTTTAAATAATTTTTTAAATTGCGGGTTTTTAAAATTTTTAGCTAAAACGGTTTGGTGTGGTGTGGTGCGGCCGGTTGGTGTGGTTTATCGGTTTGTATGATCACCCCTATTTAGAGCAACTCCAACGGGGGTATCAAACTCATTTTGATGTCCTAAAACACTAAAGTTCTCCTTCAACCCACATATCAAATGGTGATTTTTTTTTTGATTCTTCATTCATGAATAATCAAATTTGATTCTTCTCAAATGAAACATCAAAATTAAATTGAAGTCAACTACCAACCAACCAACTGAAAATTAATTCCAAACGGTAATAAAATTTTGATAGCAACGGTCATATTGGGGGAAAAACCTTCTATATAAACCAAACACCATGGGAAGACCTTGCAATTAGTTTTAGAAATCTTTTCCCCCACTTTACATAATTGCAATTTTGAAATTGTTCAAACTCCTCACCTCCGGCAATATCTCCGACGATTGCATTCTGACGATGGTAAGAATGATCAGATTTGGTGGTGGGTGAGTGAGCTTCATTGGGGAAACAGAGAGAACAAGAGGGACAAAGAGAGAACGAGCAGAGGGACAGAGAGAGAGAAAGAGCAGAGTGAGGGGGAGAAGATATAAGTTTGAGGTATGTCAAGGCTTTATGTTAGGATTGGGTTTGATGGGCTAGTTTTTAATTTTTTCATAATTGGGTTTGCGTATGTTTTATATGAATGTGGTTAAAATTATTAGTCCAAAACCACCACATTTTGAATACTGCATAAATGATTAAGTTATCAATTAACGGTTTAAATGTGTTTAATTATTTAATTATCAATCAACGGTAGGCTACTGCATTTAATTAAGTTATCAAAATGTATGCAGAATGAGTTTTTAATAATTCATTTATTTATGAATAAATGATTTAGATAGAAATATTTATTTGATTGATAATACAAAAAACAATTAATAATTAATAGTAATTATATCAAATATATATAAATATATATATATATATATATATTTAATATACTAAACGAATAGTGTATTTTGCCCTTTTTTGTAGATGGATGATAATTACTATGGTAGTTACACTAATTTACTTAATGACGACTCACCGACTAATGAAGAAAGCTATGATGTGAACCCGACTATATCTCTTGAAGACATAATTGAGGTTGATGTTCAACGTAAAACACAAAGGTCGGCGAATTTCTCTCACGAGGAAGATATTTGTATTGTCTCGGCTTGACTTAATACGAGTAAAGATCTCATTCATGGAGCCGATCAAAAATCAAAAGGATTTTAAAAGAGGATTTATGATCAATTCATGGAGAATTACGGTAAAGGAGGGCGAACGAAAGATAGTGTGGAACATCATTGGAGGGATATTAATACCCAATGTTCAAGATTCATTGGCATTATTAGACAAATCGACAATAGACATCAATCCGGTCAAACACAACAAGGAAGGGTAATTATTTATTTGATTGGCATTATTCATATCTATATTATTTATTTACTTTTGAACCTTTTACTTGATAGTTGGAAGAAGCGAGAATTTTGTATCATTCCACGGACAAGAAAAAGAGACGATACAGATATGAGCACTGTCTTGAAATTCTGAAGCATGACAGGAAATGGCTTGATAATTTTGAAACAACTGTGGAACCAACTTCTGTTGAAGGTCATAGTGAGCCTTCCACTAATAATGACTGACCTATGGGTAGGAAAGCGGCAAAAGCACAACAAAAGAGAAAACAAGGAAGTTGAGACGACGAAAATTCATCTAAAGTGGATGAGCGTTTGGAAGAAAAGCTAAGATTAGAGCGTGAAAGATTTGGTCAACGAGAAAGGCTCATTGCGGCACATGAAAATGCTATACGTGTAGATGAAGATCGTAGAGATATGGAGATTATGAATAAAGACACTACCGGAATGGATGAGAGTCATGTTGCTTATTGGAATATGAAGAAAAATGAAGTCTTGAGGAAGAATGGTCTAATATAGTTAGATTTGAGTATAAGTACTAATATTAAGTATGAATTTAATTTGTTCCTTATTAGATTTAACTTGTACTAAATTATGTAACAAGTGAAGTTTTCAACTATGAACTAATTACTAAATCTATGAATTAATTCAACTATAAAACCAGTGGATCTATAAAATCTATAGTTACATTATGAAACTATTTTCAATTAAATTGGTACTAATTAATAACTCAAATTTGTTGACAATAAATTCAAAACAAAGTAAACGACATTACATTCAAAGCAAAGTAAACATTAATGACTCAAACTTAAAGACACTACATTCAAAGCAAAGTAAACGACATTACAATCATTGTTCCAACTTGATACTAATTGTCTTCGCCATGAAAATTCCGTAAGTGCTCAACAAGATCGTGTTGTAGTTGTGAATGAGTGGCACGATCTCAAATCCGGTGATGAACTTGAATAAACTCTGTAAACTCATTTGTTTGCTCACGCGATAGTGTGACATTTGGAGTTGCATCATCAAACTCAAGGGTACCTGGACCATTTTCATTCTCAATAGTCATATTATGCATTATAATGCATGCTTTCATTATATTAGCTAAAGTCTCCTCATCCCAAAATCTTGCTGGCCCACGTACTATATTATAACGTGCTTGTAATACCCCAAATGCTCATTCCACATCTTTCCTCGCAGCTTCTTGGGCACGTGCAAAATGTTTGGCATTTAAGCTTATTGGAGCAGGTATTGTCTTTACAAAAGTAGCCCACGCGGGGTAAATTCCATCTGCTAGATAATAACCCATCAAGTAGTTATTCCTGTTAACGGTAAATTAACAGGAGGAGCAGGACCATTAACTAATGTTGTGAATATGGTTGATCTATCGAGAACATTAATATCATTGAGTGAGTCTGGCATTCCAAAAACGGCATGCCATATCCAGAGATCCTGTGAAGCAACTGCTTCTAATATAATAGTCGGTTCACGACAATAACCAGTGTACATACCATGCCATGCAGTTGGACAATTTTTCCACCTCCAGTGCATGCAATTGATGCTTCCGAGCATTCCTGGAAATCCATATTACTTGTTAACTTGGAGCAATCGTGACAAGTCATTTTGGTTTGGAGCCCTTAAATATTCTTCACCGAAAATAGTAGCAACTGCTTTCACAAAATGATGTAAGCTTTCAATAGCAGTGCTTTCACCTATGCGTATGTGGTCATCCAAAAAATCAGCAGGAACTCCATAAGCAAGTATTCTATATGCAACTATTACTTTTTGAAGAGATGATAAGCCAGGGACTCCTAGAGCATCATTTCTTTGCACAAAATATGGATCATATGCTTTGACACCAGAAAGAATTCGACAGAAAAGAGATCTACACATTCAAAATCTCCTCCTGAAATAACCATCATGATATACAGGATTATCAAAAAAATAATCATTATAAAATCGTAGATGACCTTCTGTTCTATTACGATTAATGACCCTTCGACCAGGAACCGAACCACGACGACGGATGCGTTGTTTCTCTCTATCCACTTCCTCCTCTTCTATTGCTAGTATAAGCATTTCAAGATCATCGTCAGAATCAGAGTCGGTTAAGAAAGCCTTCAAAACGTTGGGATCACGATGCATGGTGAAATAAAAGAAACACAAGATGATAGGAATTGTGGACTATTTTTTGATTAAGTAATGTATGAAGTAGTGAAGAGTTCCTTCACAAACATATCTTTTATAGACATTCAAAACTACTTCAAGGGGTCCCATGTGGATAAAAAATCTTGATATCCTATAATTAGATGACACATAGCAATTGAATTCCTATCACAAATCTGAAAAAAATCTGACAACGGATTCTATATGGATAAAAATTCCTATCACACATCTCGATATCCTCTAATTAGATAACACATAGCGGTTGGAAATCTCAGAGATAATGACAAAGGGTCTGATGTCGATAAAAAATCCTTTTAAAATTAACTAAATTTTCAAAATAAATATTTATATAAAATGTATTTATTTTACTTATTTTTATCTACATATAGTTGTATTTTAATTAACTTCAATTTTAATATAATTATATATTAAAATAAATGAGTTAATTGATTATTTTAAATTTGATGCCTCATTTTGATGTTTGGGGTTGGAGCATAAAATTCATATTATAGAGGCATCAAAATACTGTAGCAAGAATCAAATGAGTGTTTGATGCCCCATGTTGATGTTTTTGGGTTGGAGATGCTCTTAGTAAACCATGTGTGCATGGATTTGATTAATCGCTCGAATCAAATTGAAAATGATTTTTATTTTCAAACTGAAAAATAAATGAAAATTTTGGTTTTCAATTTTGGGGATTTTTAGTTTGGTTTTAGTTTTTTTTAGATTCAATTAATCGAAGCAATAACCCAAAATAAAAAAATATATATTTTCTTCAAATATTTCTTCTGTTCAAATATTGAATCAATTGATTTCTCAACACTCGTTGGTCACGAGTCACTCCCATTTATATACAGGTCCGGACAAACTTGATACATTAAAGTTTTAATTTTAGCTTGTTTTACTAACTTGAAATGAAAATTAAATTTGAATGTAAAACTTGTTTTATAATTTCAAATTTTGTATGAATTTTGTTGATATGTCATAGTTTCGTGTTTAGCTAAGTAATAACTTTCTTAATTATTTGAGTTTTAGGGCAAAAAAAATCAAAAAAATAATTTAAAACTGAAATTGACTAAAAAATTTCAATTAAAACCATTTCGTACCGACACAATTCGGTTAGGTTTTTTTGTTTTAGGTTTTGGTTAATTGAAAATTAGGTTCGGTTGGTTTTAACCGAATAAACAACTTAATGTCTAACTATGTATGTGTGAAGAGAGATTTTTTATTAATTTAAAGATGAAAATAAAAGATATCATTCAAGATTTAAAAGATTTAATTATTAATTGAAAGCTTAACAAATTAAGATTTTGTTGCGTACCTTGCAATATCTAATTATTGACAAAAACTTTTGTATACCAGTTGCACATAAGTGAAATTTTGTACAATCCATATCTTTATGTTATAAATATAGTACATTTATGTACAAATATCCGTACCTTTTAAAATGAATATGCATAAATGTATTACATTTATAACATAAATGTACTACATTTATAACATAAATGTATGGATTACATGGTGCAACTGGTACACAGAAGTGTTACTCTTAATTATTTAGAAACAACTTCAAAACGACAATCCAAAAATATGACCGATAAACTTCATCTATATGAAAAAAAAATCTAAAAAATAAAATAATTGTATACATAAATAATAATGCTAAAAATTTAAAATGTCAAACAATATATGACCTTTTTCTTTTTCATTTTTTTAAAAAATAAGTCCATCTTTCAAATTCTAACATCAATAGTTTTTATCACTTAAATCACAACTTTATCTTTCAAATAAGTTCATCTTTCTTTTTGGTTGGTATATTTTAAAAAATCACAACTTTATCGACAAATATATTTGTCGGTAATATTGCTTATTTTTTAGTAATTTAATTAATAATTTGCCCTATTTTTATATTACAACAATTTATCAAATATATAATACTTAATTCTCATAATTGAAATTATAATAGAAATTAAATAGAAAAATATTAATAAAAATATGATATATGAATGTTAATATGAGCTCATCTAATAATATTTTTATTATTACTATAATCAAGCTTAAAGATATGTTAATTGCATAAATTAAAATAATATAATGAATGAGTTTCAAGAATTCTAAATCATCAAAGCAAAAAAGATTATCAAAAGTTATCTCTAATGTTGTATCACACATATATATCACCTCAATAAATATATAATAATTAACGTAAATTAACTATTTTTATTTACTATGTTCGGAATATGTATTGAAAAATTATAATAAATATCACATAATTTTATTTGACAAGAATGTCATATACAATACTCCAGTTTAATATATCTTCCGTGTAACAATACTAATAATATAACATATATTTACATAATTTAATTATATTAAGTAGAAATTTATCGTGTAATCTTGTAAAAATAATATAACTTATATTTAAAAAAATCTTAATAAAACACACTTTTTATTTCATAATATTGGATTATATAAATAAATCTTCATTATTAATCTTGAAGAGTAGAACGGCGTTGCTTTTTATAAGAGTGATAATATATTGTTAGAAAATATAGCACCCGATAGTGGGCAATAAGAATGTCGAACAGAAAATAGAAACGAACTAAACAAAATAATATGTCGAGTCGAGGAAGGTTATCTCTCCTTAAGACGAGATACGCCCAGGGTAATGCTTACTGGAACCATGCATATCGTCTCCCAAAGATAAAATGACTTCATCTCTAGAGTAGTAGCACCACAAACTCGAGAGCTCCAGCGAACTTTAGTGCCTTGAGAATTGAGTTGATACAAAGATGGAAAACAATGTAAGAGTTTGAATTTTTTATCTATAAAAATGATGCATGATAACCCCTATATATAGGTCTCCAACATGGGGGTTATACCTGATATTGATGAGAATTTACTGCACAATGCAAGTTAACACCCCATTTAAAAATAAAAAATGGAAAAAGAAAACGCTCACGGTGCTGCATTCTGCAACACGACGTTTGTATTCTTGACACGTTACTGTATTTTGTAGCATGTTATTGAACCCGACGCTGCATGCTGGATATGTTACTACTCCCGGTGCTGCATTCAGGACACGAACAGCAAGCGCAAACAGCACCCGCTGTTCAGAATCAACAGGTAGCAATAGTATCCGTTGTTCAGAATCAGCAAGCAGCAACAACACCAGCTATTCAACAACAACATTTTGCTACTACTACATCCTGGCGCGGGCGCACAATTATTTGGTGTCGTCAACGACGTCACAACTTTTGCCTAAAAAGATAAACTCGGATAGGGTAAAACCCGAGCCCGATCCGCCCAAGTCCAGTCCAACGTCCAATTACCAAGGACTAAGGCCCACGACCAAGGTTGGGTCGGGTCCGATCTGGGCCGAGCCCCGCGCGTGCGTGTGTTGCACAAGCATACTACTACAATAGTATACTAATTACTAAGCCTCTTCTCATGGCTTAACTTATACTTTCATTTTTAAGATCCATTTTCCTATGTGGGATAGTGGGATAGTTAAGCACTCATCCCACATTCAAGATCATTTCATTCCCATTTCAAGTGGCCAACTTTGATGCTTAATTTCTCACTCACCAAAAATTGGTTTTAAGTGATTCAAAATGCCTCGATTATCTACTCCAAACGTAGATTATGCTTTTGGCATCCAATCCTTAAAATGATTAACTCTTAGCCATTTAACTATTGGTCAAAGTGGTGCCACCCACCACTTTCAACAACCAATTTTCCAACAATCCCCCACATGAGTGTAAATTAATGCATGAATGTAGACTCAAAGCTCAATCTTCAAGAGACCTCGTTGCATAAGGATAGGTGGCTTTTGGCCTTGAACCTTCTCCATCTTCGTGTATACCGAGTCAACAACACTTGCACAACAAAGCCTCAAGAAACTTTGTTCTCACGTTTTTGTCCTTTTCAACCATGGACACGACTTTGGTTCATAAGTGTTCATTAGAAGTGACCACCACTTCTCACTTAAATAGGTGATATACATACGAGTATTGTTGAGTGTGTAAAATACACTCAATACACATGGTCGTAAGCACGATTATCATGTTGTCTTGGTCAAAAAATGAATTGTAACTGCAAATTATTGGTTGTTATAGGTACAAGAGGATAAAATGGGATGATGGAGACAAAGAGTGTGAAAAAGGAAGAAAACGGAAGAAAAAAGGTCAGTACCGCGGTACCCAAAGTGGAAAGCCAAAAGATTGAGTTCTGCATCTCAGTACCGCAGTATCCAAATCTCAGTACCACGGTATTGACCTCCAGAAGATTCAAGCACGTTGTCTCATTACCGTGGTATCGGTTTGGATACCGCGGTACTCGTATCGTAGGTTGTTAAAAAAGTGTGATTTTTGTGCTTCCAACGAATTTAGGACTCCTCTTCCTCTTGGTATCTGTAAAAACCATGTCAAGACCTAGAAAAAGACAAATTTTACCCCACAAGAGAAAGCAAGACGATCAAGCGAAGAAGAGAAGATCGACAACAATTCAAGCAGAGTTTATTTTCCTTCGTTTCTTTATGAACTTTTGTGTTTTTATGACAATGAGTAGCTAGAGTTTTTCTTTCTAGGGTTTTATTCAAACCCTATGTGTTGAATTACGAACCCCTTATTTTGATTCTAATGCAAGTTTAATTTACGATTCTTTCTTCTACTTGTTGTTGATTAAGTGCATGAATCTAGCCAATTTGTGTATCTTTATATTATTGTCAAATTTATATCGGAAGATTGGTTTGATGATTAGAATTGTGGTAGAAAATTCTTCGAGTTAATTGAACATGATAATGTTTAATTGCATGTGAAATTGTAGGAATATAGATTTCACCTTAGGAAGCCATATTTGGGATTTATGTTTAATGTTTTGTTATGAATTTAATTGCGTAGGAATACAGTAAATTGTTCATAGTATTAGATGCATGCATCACGTGGAAACGGGGTATGATTATATTAGCAACTTAGGTTAGGAATCGGGAATTGAATCTTGCATGAGAAAAGAGGAAGGGAGAGTTAAAACACATAGGGGAGATAAAATCCTAGGTTTGCATATCTTGATAAATCTTCGTTTAATTCTTCTTTACGTAATTGTGTTCACTATTTTCTTACTTTTCATAATTTAAACAAACAACTTTCAAAATTGAATTCGCTGGATAGGATCATAAGTTATAGGAATCTAGTACTTAAGAATAGATAGTTATTATTTTCCTTGTGGGTTCAATATCCAAACTTTTCAGTCCACTATATTACTTGTCACGATACGTGCACTTGCATGGTGTTAGTTTTCGCTCAACAAGTATCTTACCATACTCAACCTCCTCAAGGTGTTTTGGAATCATTAAAAGTTATAAGACTTAACCTCACCACATTGGTAGGCTTAACGCTTGATTTACTTTCTAGGGAAGGATTTTATATTTTTCAAGTGTTCTTAACTAACTTTCTTAATTTAGTTTTCCCATTGAACCATGTTATTGGGATCTCCAATCCACATTATTGGGTGTCCACTTAGAAAGTTTTCAAGTCGTGGATTTTAATCTCATTCGTTCATTTGATCTCGATTTAATCCTTTCATCAAATGATCGACCAAATTATCTTTAGACTTCACGTAGTCGATCGACATCATGCCAGTCGAGATCAATTGTCACACGGTATTATGTCGACAATGTATATGTCTCGACTTACCATTGTACATGTTATTCATTGCCCTACCTATGGTAGCTTGGCAATCACAATGTACCATCACAGTCGGAACCGGCTTACTCCAACATGGAATGTCCTCGAGAAAGTTACGAAACCACTCGACCTCTTCTCCCACCTTATCCAAGGCTATAAACTCGAATTTCATGGTGGAACATGCTATGTACATTTATTTTATGAATTTCCATGACACGGCTCCACCACCTATGGTGAAAACGTATCCACTCGTGGAAAATGAGTCATTTGTGTCTGAAATCCAATTTTCATCACTATACCCTTCAAGCACGATAGGGTATCTCGAGTAATGCAAACTATAGTCGAGAGTATACTTTAAGTATCTCAAGACTCTCATGAGGGCTTTCCAATGCTCGTTACTAGGACTACTCATGAATCTACTCAACTTGTTCACCGAGCATGCAAGGTCGAGTCTCGTACAATTTGTTATGTACATTAGGCTTCTAATAACCCTTGCGTATTCAACTTGAGTTACAGGCTCACCTCGGTTTTTACTCAAGTGTATGTTGAGCTCTAAAGGTGTTTTGGCGATTGGATTGTCATAAGCATTGAATTTCTTTAGCACTTTCTCAACGTAGTGAGATTACGTTAGTGATATTCCTTCTGACGTCCTTAGAATTTTGATTCCAAGAATCACGTCCACCACACCCATATCTTTCATGTCGATGTTTCGTTTCAACATGCGCTTCGTTTCAACTATGACTTCATGGTTACTACCCATAATCAACATGTCATCTACGTAAAGATACATGATGACATAAGTCTCGGGTGTGTCCTTAATGTAGACACATTTCTCACACTCGTTGATCTTGAACCCATTTGACAATATAATGTTGTCAAATTTAACGTGCCATTACTTCGGCGTTTGCTTAAGTCCATATAAGGACCGAACAAGTTTAAACACCTTCTTTTCTTATCCAGGTGCTATAAACCCTTCAAGTGGATCTATACAGATCTCTTCTTCTAGCTCACCATTTAAGAATACCGTTTTCACATCCATTTGGTGAATTTCAAGATTGTGTAAAGTAACAATCGTTAGAAATACACGCATCGACGTAATTCTCATCACAGGTGAATATGTATCGAAGAAGTAATCTCTTTCTCTTTGTCTAAAGCCTTTGACTACTAGACTAGTTTTATACATGTCTATGCTTCCATCAGCCTTATATTTTCTTTTTAAAATCCATTTGCATCCTTAGGGCTTACAACCGGGAGGAAGATCAACTAACTCCCATGTGTTGTTTTTGCATGATGGAATTAATCTCACTATTGATTGCTTCTTTCCAAAGTGGAGCATCAGAGCTCGATAGAGCTTCCTTGATCGACCTCGATTCATCATCCAACATATAAGTGATGAAATCGGGATCGAAGTTTTTAGAGACTTTTGCTCTTTTGCTACATCTAGGTTCCTCTTCTAGAGGACTAAAGCTACTTATAGTTTGATCTACCGCTCTTTTATTAGAGCTTGTTTCTATCATTTCTTTACAAGGATACACGTTTTCAAAGAATACAACATTCCTTGATTCTATCGTCGTTCCCTCCGTCATGTTGAGTATTTCCGATTTATGGATTAGGAAGCAATAAACACTACTATTTAGTGCATAACCCACAAATATGCAATCGATCATCTTAGGACCAATTTTTATTTGCTTAAGAGATGGTACCTCCACTTTAGCCAAACACCCCCACACTTTGAGGTAGTTATACGATGGTTTACATCATTTCCACACTTCGTAGGGGGTTTCGTTCTTTTCTTTCAAAATGTGTAAATTTGCCATTAAATCGGCTTCCCCCCATAGGTTAAGTATTTAATTTGCCATTAAAACGGCTTCCCTCCACAGGTTCTGTGGTAACCCCGAGTTAATAAGCATGGCATTCATCATTTCTTTTAGAGTATGATTTTTATGTTCGACCATGCCATTTGATTGAGACGAGTAGAGAGTCGTCGTTTGATGAATTGTGCCACTTTATGAACACAACTCCTCAAACGGTGTCACGTACTCTCCACCTCTATCGCTTCTTATAGCTTTGATCTTGCTATTTAATTGATTCCCTACCTTATTCTTGTAATTCTTGAAAACTTCTATAACTTCGTCTTTACTTTTCAAGAGATAGACATGACAATACTTTGTGCAATCATATATAAAAGTAATAATATACTTTTTCCCATCTCTAGTTTGCACAAACTTCAAATCACACACATCAGTGTGAATTAGTTCTAGAGGTTTTGTGCTTCTTTCAACATTATGAAAAGGTAACTTAGTCATTTTGGCTTCAACACACACTTCACATTTCTTTTGTGTGTTAATTTCATCGACTTTTAGCAAGTCCAAGGTTACTAACCTTTTTATAGCATTTAGATTTACATGTCCTAATCTATTATGTCATAAAGCACAACACTCAACAATATAAGAAGAAGTTGTTGCATTCTCATTAATCATTTTGGGTACAACTTAGTGCTTGACCATTACACTGATTTTAAATAGCCCATTGGTCAAATAACCTCTACCAAAAAATACACCATAATTCATGAGATCAAATTTTTCAGCCTCGAAGACGAGCTTGAAGTCATGGTTAACAAGTAGTGATCTACTAACTAGGTTCTTGTGGAAGTCCGGGACATACAACACATCCTTGAACGTGAGCTTTTTGCTCGAAATGAGCTTTAGAACCATGTTTCCCACTCCAACCACCTCGGATGAAGCTTGGTTGCCCATGTGGAGCTTTCTTCCACTCACGGCTTTATAAGAGGAAAAGACCTCCCTATCCGAGCACACATGACAAGTGGCTCCCGTGTCCACAAACCATTCTCTTGGGTTATCCACCATGTTGGCTTCAAACACCACAACACAAAGATCATTGTCATCCAAGTCTTTATTGTGCTCGACCAAATTTGCTTACTTAACTTCGTTCTTCTTAGGCAGCCTACAATCTTTAGCCATGTGGTTAGACTTACCACAATTGTAACAATTACCATTGAATCTCTTCTTTTTTATCTTTTATTTTTGCCTAAATTCAATCTTTATTTTGTTTGCAATATGTATTTAACTATTATTTTTCTTAAGTTGTAGGAACAAATTACATCTAGTGATAATTATCTAAAGGTTTTATTGCATTTTCATTTTCATTCTCCATCTCTATATTATTATTGTTGTTATTTTAAAGTTTGTCTTTAAAACCGATTTACTTTGTTTTGTTATATACAACAAGCTTTGGACAACATCTTCGGGCATGTCATATATTGGTGATGCATGTTTGTCTATTGTTGTCTCGACTCCTTGATCATATATTCAAGTTCTTTCTTTCTATGGATTAACTTAGATTGACTTTTAGGTTATTGTTTTGGGTGTTGCGTTATCTTTGCATTGTTTTTAAAACAGTTGTGATGCTAGTTTGCTTAAAGTTACAATCATTTGTAGATGAAAATAAAGAATTATGCATTTGGAGTTAAATTACACTATGTTTCTGTAACTTATCTACTTATGGTCATTGCGAGTATTTTTATTGAAAAATATCATGGTATCTCTGAATATATATAAGATCACTTTTGTTGCTGATATAGTTTTATATTGGTATTATTTAATGACGTCAAACATTGAGCAACAACCTAACACACATGTTATGTGTTATTATTATATACAATGTCTTGCTATTAATTTGCTAGCTTTTCCTTCTGGTTTTTTTTCCATATTGTATTGAATTACCTATTTGTATATGTATTTATTCATTCTTTCTTTTCTTTGGGAGAAGAGGGGTGGAGTTGGTTAATCACAGTTTAGTGGGAATTTAAAAAGGTATGGTTCCCTTTATTTTGCTGGTATGTTGTACCGTTGTTTACTTATTTTTGTATCATGACATGTTTTTTGCAGAGTGAATCGGTGTAAACGTAGCTTGGTAGAGGTTGCAACCAATGCGGTGCTTATTGTAGTTGATTTAGATCAAAAGTATATTTTAGTCTGGATTTAATTAATGTAGAGGGAAAAGTAGGTGGAAAGTTGGAGGATATAGAGCTAATATATGGTATAGTTGCAGACAAAGATATGAGTCATCCACAAATGCCAAAACAGATTGAGGATGCAAATATTGCCATTTTAACTTGCCCATTTGAGCCTCCGAAGTCAAAGACACTAACACATACACAATGCCAAACTATGAGAACAAATACGTCAAAGCTATATATGCTTTCATATATCAATGTCAATTTCAGTTCCTTTAATATTTTCATGAACCCAACTAAATTGATGATCACTCTCAATGTTAGCTGGAGGATTGCAAATGTTGCTTTGCAAGTACGTTTCAACATCAGCAATGATACCATATTATAATGTGCTCTTGTAGCAATAAGAACAACTACATGTCAATCTGGCTCAATTGGATCTTGAACATAAAACACTTGTTTAGCTTGTGATATTAGAATGAATGGCTCATTGTGACGTTTCACATTTACAAAATTAGCAAATGTAAACCCATCATTTTGTTTCAATCGTTTTCCTATGGACACCCAATCACATTCAAACAATACAACTCTACGACCACCACCACAATCTAGGTCGATGATATTATTCAAAACTTCATAATAATCTAGCTCGCTCAATATAGAATTTTGGTCCCCTGTACTTGAAAAACTTGATATTGTGGCTATTAAGAAATTTTATGTTTAGATTTTGATGAGACAAAACGGTATTGTAATAGTAAATTAGAGTACCTCATTTTTCACACTATTTAAGTGAAAGCTTAGAATAGTTTTGAGTCATAAAGTTGAAGCTAAAGATTGGATAATTTCGAATATTCAGTAGCCATACAATCTAGAAAAAAGTTTCTATTAACAGTCGGATGCAACAGGAAAGCCGTTACTCGATGCAACAGTACATTACAGTATTTGCACACTATAAGTAGTCTAATACAACAGGCAACAAATAGAATGGATACAATACGGTGAACATAAAATTACATTGCTGCGGTAGGTGCAGTAAGCTGGCATAGAACTCTAACGGCCCATTTGGTTTGAATGATGAGTTTGTTCACTAAAGATAAAAATGATGTTTTTTAGGTGTTTGATATGTAGATTTTGTGGTAAGTTTGAGTTAAATTGTATGTTTGGTTTGAATTATTATAGGTTTGCTAATATTGGTTAATTTACATTTTATGTTTGCTTTGTTGGTTAAGATTGATAAAAATGATGAAAAGACTAAATTACTTTTCATTTAAAAAATCATAAATAATGAATTAAATTAAAAAAAATGTTGGTCCCAAGTGGTCAGAGGTTCAGAAGGGGGTGAATGAACCTCTATCGATTTTTGAACTTTTTAAAGCTTTCGTGAATATGTTATTGATTCAAGGAGGAATGCAGTAACCTGACTCGATTCAGAAACCTGGCAGAATGCTGATTCAGGTTCCTAACTTGGTATCACAGTATGCAGCGGAAAATACTCGATATAGTTTCTGTTTTGGAAAACATTTTCTTTCACAAGTATTTTGTTTGATAAATGATTTTAGCAGAATGCTCGTGATGTATGCAACAAGAATATCAAAGTAAAGCACAAAGATAAAAACAAGTAAACACTTATGGCTTATAGTGGTTCGAAGGTGGTGTAATCCTTCTACGCTCACTCTACTCCTTCTCAGAGGAGGAACTTCATTAGGTCAGTTCGATTTACAAGTCTCAACTTTACAAATTTCTTCCTAACAAATTATACCTACAGAATTCCAGATTCCTAGGCCACAACCCACACAGGGTACACAATCCCACACAGGGCAAATAGCCTACACAAGACTATATACTTAGCAATGATCTCAATCCTATCAACTAAGTTACATTAAACTAAAACAACCTAGCGCACACAACACAAATGGTTAAAGGATAACATGTTCTTCAACTGTTGCGGTGAAGTTAGTCTTGAACTTGAGAGCTCGAACACTTGAAAGATAGACTGCTGAACTTTGAAAGCTTGAGAAATATGAGAGCTTGAAAAATCTTGAGAATAGTTGGTAGCTCAGTTGTCCAGTAGTCTTCACAGTCACTCCACACTTCTATTTATATCAGTTGGAAAAATGTCCGTTGAAGAAAGACATTGTCCATATCATATCAAAAAGTGATCTTCAAATCTTTGTAATTTATGCGTCTGAAAAATACAGCTACTGATCCTTATCCTTTTTCTGACCCGTATTAATTGTGCCATACTTCCACTACAGTGCTTGTAGAGCCGCGGATTTAGGTGGCATCTCCTTATTGGCTTGGCACAAACCTCTGTCTAACGGATCATTGACAAGAGCCATTCCTCGTGTGATATCAATGTATTCCTCGTACTGCATTGAATATGTTTGGTATATTTACAGCTTCCTACAAAGGCTGTAGTGGCTGTTTACTGCTTCCTACAAAGGCTGTAGTGGCTGTTTACTGCTTTGTGTCAGCTTTTCTGATCTGCGTGAGCTTTCTGTTCCAGAACAACTTTCTGTTCTCGAAACTTGCAGTCAGCTTCTTGTCTTCTGTATTATCTGCTTAATGGTCCAAATTCCCTCTTAAGCTTTCTGTCCTCCCTTCACAAGGGCAATCTTCAAGTCTCTTTAAGAACCCCGAAAACTGCTAAGGATCAGCTGTCTCTATCTTTTCCAATCTATATAACTTAGAAGTTATATCTAAGGATATTAAGCTCACCAGACCTTAGTCCACTTATAAAATGTGGAAAATGGGTACTCAAAAGTTTCATTTAATATTACATTGTCTCATCAAAACTTAGTCAGAAATATCCCAACAAAAAAACCAAAATATCCCACAATATTTTTCTTGCTTCACTGGACAAGAACTATTTTCCCAAAATTGGCAGTTTCAGTATTGAAATAGGGTTAAAAATTAAAGAATGAAGTGAAGAATTCCAAGTAATTTATGACATATTCTTTCATCATATTCACATCATCCACATTCCTTTCCACTGTGAAACCATACAAATCTTGGAATTTAACCATCATCTTTGCCCTTCTTGTGTGGATGGTTGGCCTCAATTGGTACTCCATTCCCATCTCTCTATTCCCCTCTACTTCACTTCCTCCATACATCTTTATCTTCTTGATGAGCTCACAAAATCAATAATACTTAGAATTATTACTATTCAATGTCTCTCAATCAAAACCCCCTAAATTAAACATGAATCAAAGGATATGCTAAGATGAGTGAAATAAAAGAAAGAAAGCCAAAAAGAGCTTCTAAATCACAGAATGATCAGAAAAATCGAGTCTTTACAGAAACACCACAAGTAAAATAAATTAATTCAAAAAACAAAAAATCAAGAAAAGGAAGGTGGGGTCTCTCTCTTACTCTCTCTCCTATTTTTTTAGAATAAGTTCATTTTTCGTATTTTTTTGCAGGCCCTCAAGAAATCAAAAGAGAAAACTTTGTAAGAAGATTGGATCTTTCTTCAGATGAGCAAACAAAAAACCAATACCAAATTGATCTGCAAACAAAAAAGACCTATTTTTTAGGCATAATATGCAGAGAGCCTAGAAAGGAAATATTTTATTAAACATGAACAAATCAAGAATGAATGCCGCCGACGATGAGCTTTTGCAAGGACTCTGCTCTATTCGAGATTTAGCCAAAGATGTTGAAGTATAATCGAGAGGAGTAGGTTTGGAGCATCAATGTCGATGGGTGGTCTCCTGGATGTGAAGTGGGGTTTGCGAATCGCCGGGTTCTTTCACAAATTTCTGATCGGCTAGGGTTTGTTAGATTGGGAGGAGAGGTCGATGGTGGAGCATTATGATAAATGTCATTTTTCACATATTTTTGCGTATGTTTATATATTCATTTGAATATGTTTAGATATGTTTTTATGGTAATTTATGATATTATATTGTATAAGTTGCATTTGACGGGTTTGTGCTTAGTTTCATGATTTTGATGAGAAATGTGCAAGTTTCAAGTGTAATTGATGACCAAGAAAGAAAGAATGGAAATACGAGATCGCGTGAAAGAGTTGGTGGTGCACGATCTGGTCATGCCATGCAGTACGACCATGCGCCATTATACAGAGAAGTGCACGATGACGGGGCACGACCGTACCCCACAACACGGTCAACGCTGTGCAAACGCCAGTGACCCCTTAGCAGGGCACGGTCAACCGTGCTTGTTGGGATATTTCTAGAGTTATCTTAATAAGACAGAACAGGTTGGATAATAAGAAAACATAAGTTTGCTGAAGTAAGTTTCCACGTATTACATGATCAGGATGCTAAGATGAGATCATGTAATGGTTTTCCAAATGTTAAGAAAAACCAACCATAGAAGAATTAAGAAGACATTCTCAAATGGTCAGCAAGCTGTAGGAAACAGCAAAGCTGATAAAAGGAAGAACATGCTGCAAGGAGCAACAACAAGCTGAAGGAAACAACAAGCTGAAAGAGCGATAAAGAAAATAAAGTCTCCAATCAGAAAGCTGTCAACAAAGGAAACAGAAAGCTGATCAGCAGTCTACAAAGACAGAGAAGTTACAAACAGAAAGTTGACAGCATATCAAAGAAACCAGCAAGCTAGAAGAGAAGCAGCAAGCTGAGGACAACATGAAGCAGCATCAGGAAGAACATGCAGCAAGGAAAAGAAGAAAATCAACTGACATCAAGCAGCAACTGCATGGACTTCAGCTTTGGACCCATACCGACTTGACAGGTCAGCAGGAATGTTAGAAGAGGTCCAGAAGCAAATTGTAGGCACATTAAATACACTTGTCAGGAACTACTCAGAAGCATTTAATGCGACCACAGAGAAGATCTTAGGAGATCTAAGCTTTACATTTAAAATGGGGAAGTATCTTCCTTCAACGGATACTTTCCTCCAACGGATATATTCTCAAGATCTATAAATAGAAGACATGGCTGATTGAAGAAAAGTGCTGAATAGAGTCGAGAGGAAAATCAGATATATTCCAAAGCTTCTCAAGCTTATCCATGTTCAGTCACTCAACCTTCTAGGAGCAGCATACATCAGTTCGAGGACTACAAAGATCAAGACTGCTCCGCACCAGTTGAAGAACCGTTTATTTTCCTTTAACCATTGTGTTGTGTGTGCTAGGTTGTTTTAATGGTGTACCTTAGTTGAGAGGATTAGATCATTGTTAAGTGTGTAATCTATAGAGATAGGTTACTTGTCCTTTGTGGGTTGTGGCCTTCGACTGGAGTCAGGGACTCTAGTAGGCATAACTTGTTAGGAAGATGTTTGTAAAGCGAGGCTTGTAAATCGAACTGACCTAACGAAGTTCCTCCTTGAGTAGGAGTAGAGTGGATATAGAAGGCTTACACTACCTTCAAACCACTATAAACAAATGTGTTTATACGCTTTGATTGTATGCTAATTACTTACTGTTTATCTATATTGTTGTATACAAACATGAGCATCCTGAGAAAAGACTTCCTAAGATCATGATTAAAAAGAAACGGTTTTCCAAAAAGAACTCTATCAAGTTTATTCCACTACGTAACATTCTACTACCGGGTCAGGAACCTGATTAAGCCTCAGGCCAGGTTGCTAATTCGAGACAGGTTGCTGTCCCTAGGTCAGGAACCTGTTATAACAGAAAAGTTTAGAAGAAAGAATTTGCAAAATCTTCCAATATCGATAGAGGTTCATTCACCCCCTCTGAACCTCTAAACACTTGGGACCAACAAGTGGTATCAGAGCAAGTTGGGTTAAAAACCAACTTGACTGGTAACCAATCCAGATCTACCTTTTGCATTTGGATTAAACCGATTTTATTTTAACGAGACCAAAATTCATGATTTTAGTATAAGCATGGAAAACTCATCACTCAAGTAACTCACAATCTCTATAAGATCTTATTTTATAGGATCAACTACTGATGACCAAGAGTTTCCATAGCAGTACTGAAGGACACACTGACTCAGACGAACATACACATCCAGAAATCAAGTTGCTGAGGAACCAATCAGTGGATCTTCAAAGATATCAATCAGATAAAGACCAGACAGGAACCTATGACAAGCAAAAGCAGAGGAATCCAAAGGAGTACACGCTAATTCCACTTTTCACATGCTTAGAATTCAGACAGTCCAGAGATCTTGGCGAATGAGTAAAGAATACTTGGAGGAAGCAAAGAGAAAACTGTCTAGGCAATACTGCAAATAAATGACGAAGACAAAAGGAGTAACCTTCATCAACAGAAAGGATAAACAAGTGGTGTCGACCTGAGAGAAGTACCCATCCAAGAAGAAAGATGCACAATCTAAGGAGGAAATGGGGAATATTGTATCTCACAGTATACAAATTCGTAGTCGTGTAAACATAAACTAATAGGGTCAATCTATGAGTGGTGTCGACAAAAGTACATTAATGATCAAGCTGTTGATAAGGAAATCGAACAGGTTGCTAAGGTGACTAAAGTTGCGACTATTAGAGTAAGCTGAAGGACACTAAGGAAGCAACACAAGCTAAAGTCATTTCCATTTCCAAAGAAAAGACAAGATGACAGTCTCCTAAAAAGAATCCAAGAAAGTAAAACGCCAAAAACACTGAGAAGAACAATCTCAGGAACAAGAGCTTAATAGAGCTCTTATGAGTAAGAAAGTATGAGTTCCTTAAGTAAGGGGGAGCTTATACAGAGCTTAAAAGTTTTCTTAAGGATACTAGATCTTTCATAGAACAAGATTTCTCTAATAGTATCTAATTTCAGGACTCATTAAGAACCACACAAGTTGCCTCCAGTAGATAATCGAGAGAAGGTTCCATAATTATCAAAAGAAAGCTCAACTCATGAAGAAAAGGAAAATTCTCTACTAAGCCTTGAATAGGAAAAATGAGCAACCTGATGACAGAAACCAGGAGAAAAATCAAAAGAAAGTAATCAAGAAGAAAGTCCTACATGATTAATCAGTATCAATCTCTGAAGAATATGGAAGAGAAGAGCCCTTAAAGCAAAGAGGGAACCTACGAACATCAAGCATACTCTACAACTCTTCCTGACACTTTGACAGGTTACTGACTCTCAAAGGAAACTGATTCCTATGAACAGTATCCTACCTCAGAAACCCATTGTTGAAGAAGAGGTTGCTGAGAACAACATGTAAGGTCCAACAAATGGTATAAACGAGCAGAAGATAACAACATCGACCAACAAGTATATCATGTAAGGATGCTGACCGATCAACAAGGAATAGACAAGGGAGCTGATGATCGAAGCCTACAAATAATACCAACCAACAAGACGAGTGGTATTATCCAACAAGTGATATGGGAAATGAAGAAAGGATCTATCTATCGAAGACCTCGGGCAAGAATGTTGTTGAGATAGCTTCTGCGGAGGATATAGAAGGGAATATCAAGTGGAGCAGCATCATAGGAGAAAGCTAACAAAGATATCAGCATTCTCTTAGCAAATGACATTGATTTAAGCGATATCAGCAAGCTCTCAACAAGACAATGTTCATAAAATAGCATGCTCTCCACAGAAGAAGTGATGGGCCTCTACAGTCTCGATCTAAGAAGATACAATCATGATGAGTATCTTTGATCTCAATATGTGCAAGAGATCTAAAGAGGCGACTTACCATCACATCAACAAAAAAGAAGATCTACCTTTTCAGAAGGTAAAAAGGCGGTTGTGGAACTTTATCCAAGTTAAACCGATAAGTGGCGGTACCAAATTATAAAAAGGCCCTTCCACCTTTTTAGAATCAACCATCGTGCGTTTCATCTTCCAACCGTAGATTCAAAAGAACCGATCACATTCTTCAACCTATAAATAACCGATTCTTCACCATTCTTCTACACATTCACCACTCACTTAAATCTTCAACAAGCAACAGTTTCTCATGTGAGTCAATTTGTCCAACAAAAAGAAGAAGATGGAGACTCAAGAAGGTGAAGAAGGAGATGGAGATGAAGACGATGATGAAGACTATTCTCTATTAATCTAGAAGCAGATAAGGTCTTCAGAAGAATGGAGTGTAGAGGCTCTGCTTGCTAAGAAGCAGAGAAGGTCTTCAGACAAGAAGACGGGCCTCTACAGAATGGACGCTATCAGAAAGGAGTCAGCGTCCATCCTCCATTCAACCATGACACAAGGCTGACCTCATCTCAATAGGAGAGATGAGGTACTGAGGATCATGAGAGAACTTCCAATCAAGATGGAAGTTATTGTTTCATGCGGCCCCTCTTCGGACATTAGAAACCAAAACCCAAACAAGCTAAAGGGTGGAGGCTACCTGTCCGAGGAAACTGTGTCAGAACAAGTATCTGATCATCCACCGATCAGGTACTTGACCTCCAGACACCTCTCCTTCGAGATCTTATTCCCTTGGGTAGGAATAAGAAGGAGGAACCTTGAGGAGAGAGAAGAAAGTGTTAGACAAGAGGAACCGGACGACCAACGTTGTACCTCCACCCCTGAACAGCAGCTGGAGAATGATGACAGAAAGGGGGGAAGAGTACATAAAGTTAAGAGTCACTGCTGAAACCTTATTGAAAGGGGGAAGTAGTTGCTAATGGCGATCATGAGTCACCTACCATCTGGAGCAATGAACAGAGCAGCAAGCTGACCATTCAAGAAAAAGGAGATTTGATTGAAAGATGCAACTTTCTGATACAGAGACCAGATATGGTAGAGAGGGAGAAGAAGATCTCCCTGGTGGAAAAGCGTGGAAACAGTAAACTGAAAAAAACTGAAGAAATAAGTGAAGCTAGGAGAAGTACAGTAGCTTACTTACTTTTGTACTCAAACATAATTGTAATTGTACAATTATTTAAGTTTCTTATTAAAGAGCATTTCCTTTTAATGACTCTTGATTCTTATTATGTTCTGTCATCATTAAGATAAAAGGGAAAATTGTTGGGATATTTCTAGAGTTATCTTAATAAGACAGAACAAGTTGGATAATAAAAAAACATAAGTTTGCTGAAGTAAGTTTCCACGTATTACATGATCAGGATGCTAAGATGAGATCATGTAATGGTTTTCCAAAATGTTAAGGAAAACCAACATTAGAAGAATTAAGAAGACATTCTCAAAGGGTCAGCAAGCTGTAGGAAACAGCAAAGCTGATAAAAGGAAGAACATGCTACAAGGAGCGGACAACAAGCTGAAAGAAACAAACTGAAAGAGCGACAAAGAAAATAAAGTCTCCAAACAGAAAGCTGATCAGCAACTGCATGGACTTCAGCTTTGGACCCATACCGACTTGACAGGTCAGCAGGAATGTCAGAAGAGGTCCATAAGCAAATTGTAGGCGCATTAAATGCACTTGTCAGAAACTATTCAAAAACATTTAATGCGACCACATAGAAGATCTTGGGAGATCTAAGCTTTACGTTCAAAACGAGAAAGTATCTTCCTTCAACGAATACTTTCCTCCAACAGATATATTCTCAAGATCTATAAATAGAAGGCATGGCTAATTGAAGAAAAGTGTTGAACAGAGTCGAGAGGAAAATCAGATATATTCCAAAGCTTCTCAAGCTTATCCATGTTCAGCCACTCAACCTTCTAGGAGTAGCATATATCAGTTCGAGGACTCTAAAGATCAAGACTGCTCTACACCAGTTGAAGAACCGTTTATTTTCCTTTAACCATTGTGTTGTGTGCGCTAGGTTGTTTTAATGGTGTACCTTAGTTGAGAGGATTAGATCCTTGCTAAGTGTGTAATCTATAGAGATAGATTACTTGCCCTTTGTGGGCTGTGACCTTCGACTGGAGTCAGGGACTCTAGTAGGCGTAGCTTGTTAGGAAGAGGTTTGTAAAGTGAGGCTTGTAAATCGAACTGACCTAACGAAGTTCCTCCTTGAGTATGAGTAGAGTGTATGTAGAAGGCTTACACCACCTTCGAACCACTATAAACAAATGTGTTTATACGCTTTGATTGTATGCTGCATTTTACTTACTGTTTATCTATACTGTTGCATACAAACATGAGCATCCTGAGAAAATACTTCCTAAGATCATGATTAAAAAAAACAATTTTCCAAAAAGAACTTTATCAAGTTTATTCAACTGCGTAACATTCTGCTACCGGGTCAGGAACCTGATTAAGCCTCAGACCAGGTTGCTGAGTCGAGACAGGTTGCTGTCTCTAGGTCAGGAACATGTTATAACAAAAAAGTTTAGAAGAAAGAGTTTGCAAAATCTTCCAATATCGACATAGGTTTATTCACCCCCCTCTGAACCTCTGAACACTTGGGACCAACAGTGTCGTATAGCACGACCGTGCCCGGGTGAAAAGGAATTCACCAAGATTTGGTTTTCTTGGATGATCTTCATCTATTACTTCACTTGGAAGACTCCCAAAGCTATATAAATACTCAACATGAGAAGAGAAATTAAGAAGGAAGAGAGATTCATAAGAGAAAAAACACGATAGTTTGAGAAGCATTGAGAGGATTTGAAGAAGAATTCAAGAGATCGAGGAATCGCGAGATCGTCGTTAATAGAGTTTTTAATATTTTCTTCCCTTGTTGAATATTAGTAGATATAATATTTTCAATCTTGTCTATGAGTTTGTTTATAATCATGTCTAGCTAATTTTCTAGGGTTTCTAGGGCTTGTTAATAATTTAATTCGAATCAAGATGGATATTTAATTTCAATTCAAAGTTCATGATCATTTATCCTATCTGTGTGTTTATGAGTTGATTACTTGTTTGGTTATGTGGCCAGTAATTGAGCATGTTTTAGTAATTAGATCAAAATTCGGGAGATGAGATTTAATTATGGAAGAATAAACACATGACACATAAAAAGACTTAGATTGAGAGATTAAGGAATTTATGTGATGGGAAATCAATCCTAGGTATTTTTGGGAGTTGTTATGTTTCAATCAGATTGAGTAGGGATACCTCTGGTGGCATAATAATCAACCGGTTAACTGACTCGGGAGAGCTGTTAATTCGACATATGTGATTGCTCATATAAGATGATTGATTAATGAACTTGAATTGGTTAGAGTGAAATTTTGATGAGAATTAGATGAAAGCATGTCCTAGAACCTATCTTAGATATTTGTTATTCTTGATTTGATTTACCTGCGTAGTTATTTTTCCATTAAAGTAATTTGCAATCTGTGTGATTTGATTTTCCTAGATAAAGTTAAAAACTGAATTTGAGTAGTTAGTTAGTTCCTTGATAGCCATTCTCTGTGGGATCGACCTTGTTCACCACTTCTACACCCTACACCGTACACTTGCGGGAGTAACTAAAAGAAATTAGTGAACATGTTTTAGCGTCGTTATCGGGGACTGGAGTTTAGGAATAATTAATATTCGAATTCTGTTTTTATCTTTAGTCTAAGATTTGTTTTTTCTTTCTGATTTTTAGAGAATATCTGATACTTATCTTTTAGGTGTTTTTAGATTGTGCATGAACACTCGCTCTAAAAAGGCGAACTTGATTGTACTAGATTTGGAGATTGACGCAACTTACAGACTTAGTAAAACACGAAGACAACTGTTTGCTCCTACTCAAATGGCTGAAGATAATCCAGTAGAGCAAGTATTAAATAATCAAGAATGAGTGAACCAAGCACCACCAGTCGGTGCTTAGAGAGCTACCAGAGACTATTTTCAACCAAAACAAATGGAAGAGAGGTTGTGCGACCATCTATTTAAGTGAAATTTTGAGTTGAAGTCGGGTCTGATTAGTATGGTTCAGCAGAATCAGTTTGGGGATAGCCAATTAGATGACCCCAATGCGCATCTGGCGCAATTTCTTGTAGTGTGTGATACGATCAAATTGAATGGTGTCTCTGATGATGCCATAAGACTTAGATTGTTTTCTTTCTCTTTAAGAGATAAAGTGAAGCTGTGGTTCAACTCACTCCCTCCAGGCTCAATTACTACGTGGGATGGATTAAGTAGTAAGTTTCTTTTTAAGTATTTCCCACCAAGTAAGACGCTGAAGCTGAAAAGTGAGATTACACAGTTCAAACAATTTGATGGGGAGTCGTTGGACGAAGCTTGGGAAAGATTCAGAGATATGTTAAGGAGATGTCCTCAGCATGGATTCCTTGAAGATCAACAAGTCTGTTTCTTCTATAATGGACTGTTTAGATCAACAAGACCTATGATAGATGCAGTGGCAAGAGGAGCTTTGTTAGCAAAGAGTCCGGAGGATGCGATATATATTTTGGAAGAAATGGCAACAAACAGCTACCAATGGCCATCTGAAAGAAACACATATAGGAAAGTGGCGGAGATTCAAAGTCAAGATCAATTGTCCATTTTATCCTCACAAATAGCAGCTCTCACAAATCAAGTATCTGTATTGGCAAAGGTTCAAACTCAAAACGTAGGAAGTATAGGAAGTCGAGGATGTGATTTCATCCAACAAGAGGAAGTAGAAGATGTCAACTATATGAATGGGCAAAATTACAACAACCAAAACTTCCGAAATAGGGGTATGTATTAGTATAAACATAGAGGGGAGAATCATGAAAATTTTTCTAATGCAAATAATAAGAATGTTCTGCAACCCCCTCCGGGTTATTCTGTTACGAATGGAGTTATCGTTGAACCAAAAAAGTTGGCACTAGAAGATTTGGTGGGTGCATTTATGAACGAATCACGAGATAGATTCGCAAGGATTAAAGAAATATTTGATGCACGGATGAAGGCCTTGGAGTTACAAGTCGGGCAGATTTCCGAGTACATTAAGAATCAACATAAAAAGGGACAATATCCAAGCACCATTAAAGTGAATCCAAGGGAGCAATGTTTGGTAATTCAATTGAGAAGTGGAACGAAATACGAGGGGTCAAGCATGCTAGTGGTAGAGGAAGATGAAAAAGGAGATGAAAGAGAAAGAAGAAGTGGTGGAGAAAAAAGGAAGATGAAGTCGAACAAAAAGGGGCTGAGAAGCCAAAATCAAATTCTAAACCTTCATTTCCGTTTTCAATTTCTTCTATTTCTTTTCCTCAACGGTTTCAAAAGAAAAGGCTCGATGTTCAATTCACTAAATTTCTGGAACTTTTTAAGAAAATTCACATTAACATTCATTTTGCAGATGCTTTGGAACTAATGCCGAACTATGCTAAATTCTTGAAGGATGTAATGTCAAAGAAGAAGAAAATAGCGGATTTTGAAAGAGTGAATCTTACAGAGGAGTGCAACACAATCTTGCAACAAAAGTTACCACAAAAGCTTAAGGACCCGGGGATCAGCTTCACAATTCCTTGCGAAATTGGAGGATCAATTTTTGATAAGGCTTTGTGTGACCTTGGAGCAAGTATAAATTTGATGTCGATGTCCATCTTCAAGAAGCTTGGTCTTGGTGATGTGGAGCCATCCATCATCTCATTGTAATTAGCGGATAAGACAATAACTTATCCAAATGGAATCATCGAGGACGTGCTAGTCAAAATCGATCAATTTATCTTCCCAGTTGATTTCGTGGTTCTCGACATGGAGGAAGATCATGAGGTGCCCCTGATTTTAGGACGACCATTCTTGGCCACAGGACGAGCGTTGATTGATGTATAAAAAGGAGAGCTCACCTTGCGAGTAAATGACGAACACATCGTGTTCAATATTTACAAGGACATGAGATTCCATGATGAGAAGGATAACTACAGTTTTGTTGATGTAGTAGGTGTCTGTGGAGAGGATCGAGAAATACCGATGAAGTTGTACCATAGAAAGATGAGGAAACGACATGACAAAAGATGAATCGAAGAGGAGAAAACTGAGCACGACCGTGCTGTGGCGCATGGTCAGACCATGCCCAGTAGAAAATAGGTTCTGGACAATAGGGCACGACCGTGCAGTACAGCACGGTCGACCATGGCCAACCGTTTAATAGGATGCGATGTGGAGATTGAGGAAAAATTGCCTCCATAAAAGGTACGTTTTCATCTTGTCTGGCTAAAGACGTTAAACTTAGCGCTGCTTGGGAGGCAACCCAATTAGCCATTTCTTTCCAAGTTTTGAGTCTTCTTTGGAATTGTCGACTATAAGTTTGGGGGTTAGTTTGCATCACATGAGTAGTTGTATTATAGGTTTATTGCTTTAGCATTTTTTTAGGGTGATAGATGATCTTGTAATTAGGAGATATGAAGTGAATTCCTGAGTTGCAAGAAACATGAATTGAGTAAAATGAATGTAGGGATATATTGCTTGATTGAAGTTGAAAGTTTATTCTGAATTTTTTGGTGAATATATTTGAGCATGCAATGATTGTGTAGTTTTGAGGAGTATGAAAATAAGCTTGTGAGATTTGAGTCTTGACTTGATATTATACCAAGTCTTATTTTCTTGATTGTGTGGTTATCAATTGTCTTGTATATACATCTAGAACTTGCTTTGGTATCTCCTTCGAGACTATAAGTACGTGTGAATTTTGAAAATGATATAAGGTCATCTTTGTTCTGATTAGTCACTTAGCCAATTAATTTCTCACCAAATTTGATATATTTCCTTAGTTAGCTTTGTTGAGCCTTTAAGCCTTATTTCTTTGATTAGCCAAATAATTGGGTAAATTACCAGCTTTTATTTTGAGCCTACCTATGATTTTGAAGCTCAATTGGGAAATATATGTGGAGTCGGAGAAAGAATTTGATGGAGGATATCAAGGAAAAATTATGAAAGAAGAAAAAAAAGACCAAGTGTGAAATGAAAGAAAAGAAAATATATACTTGGGTTGAAGAGGTGATTGTAGGAAGAATTTTTTTTGCATGAGTTGTGCCTATTTTGATATGTTCTAGATTTTTAGTTGAGTTATGCCTTTTCTGGAACTCAATTGAATAATTATTATTTTTGACACATCGCTGGAACTCACGTTTTGGAAGAAGTGGTCATTTGAAGAGACCTCATGAAGATAGAAAGTTCATGATTTGAGTTGAAATTTATGGAGGAGCTTCAAATATATATTTGAATAGTCACTTTTATCCCAAATTTTTTCTACCCTGTCCAAAGAGCCTCATTGCGTCTAAATAAAGTCCTTTTTGATTTTTAATATTCACATGTACAAACATGGTGGAGAAGTGAGACGATTTGCAAGCTTATGGTAGGTTTTACTTGATTTGAGCATATACACGTCCTATCTTTAAACACTTTTGAGCGTGAGTGATACACTGTTACCTTATGAGGTTCATTGCTCTTTGAAAGTACATGGTTATGAATTGTTTGAAGTATTCATTAGAAGTTTTGATGAATTTTTTATATCAATTAGGTATATATGATCTATAGTTTGATTTGCTTAAATTCATGGTTCGTGTTTCTCTAGTTGCTTGCTTAGTTATCTTTAGGAGTGTCAGTTGAGTAGTTGATGTTACTCGAGGACGAACAACAGTTCAAGTTTAGGGGATTTGATAAGTGTCGTTTTTCACATATTTTTACGTATGTTTATATATTCATTTGAATATGTTTAGATACGTTTTTATGGTGATTTATGATATTATATTGTATAAGTTGCATTTGATGGGTTTGTGCTTAGTTTCATGATTTTGATGAGAAAAGTGCAAGTTTCAAGTGTAATTGATGACCAAGAAAGGAAGAATGGAAATACGAGATCGCGTCGAAGAGTTGGTGGCGCACGGTCTGGTCGTGCCTTGTAGCACGACCGTGCGCCATTATGCAGAGAAGTACACGATGACGGGGCACGACCGTGCCCCACAGCACGGTCAACGCTGTGCAAACGCCAGTGACCCCTTAGCAGGGCACGGTCAACCGTGCCGTATAGCACGACCGTGCCCGGGTGAAAAGGAATTCGCCAAGATTTGGTTTTCTTGGATGATTTTCATCTATTACTTCACTTGGAAGACTCCCAAAACTATATAAATACTCAACATGAGGAGAGAAATTAAGAAGGAAGAGAGATTCATAAGAGAAAAACACGATAGTTTGAGAAGCATTGAGAGGATTTGAAAAAGAATTCAAGAGATCGAGGAATCGCGAGATCGTCGTTAATAGAGTTTTTAATATTTTCTTCCCTTGTTGAATATTAGTAGATATGATATTTTCAATCTTGTCTATGAGTTTGTTTATAATCATGTCTAGCTAATTTTCTAGGGTTTCTAGGGCTTGTTAATAATTTCATTCGAATCAAGATGAATCTTTAATTTCAATTTAAAGTTCATGATCATTTATCCTATCTGTGTGTTTATGAGTTGATTACTTGTTTGGTTATGTGGCCAGTAATTGAGCATGTTTTAGTAATTAGATCAAAATTCGGGAGATGAGATTTAATTATGGAAGAATAAACGCATGACACATAAAAAGACTTAGATTGGGAGATTAAGGAATTTATGTGATGGGAAATCAATCCTAGGTACGTTTGGGAGTTGTTATGTTTCAATCAGATTGAGTAGGGATACCTCTGGTAGCATAATAATCAACCGGTTAACTGACTCGGGAGAGCTGTTAATTCGACATATGTGATTGCTCATATAGGATGATTGATTAATGAACTTGAATTGGTTAGAGTGATATTTTGATGAGAATTAGATGAAAACATGTCCTAGAACCTATCTTAGTGGTGTGCTGTCGCTGGTACCCAAAAATAAAATATTCATCTTAACTAACCTGTAGAAGGATAAGTAAGGAGTCGAACCCATAGAGAATAGCGTAATTCTATTAAATAAATTCGTGTATGAAAGCAATAAAATGGGGGGTGGTTTGGTTTATAGAATGATCATGCAACAAAGAGATTGCGGAAAAACAATAGATTGAATAATCAGATTGATAAAATGATCTAGCCCTTGGATAGCCTTCCCTAGAATGATTCTTCCCAATTAATTAGCAATCCCGATTAACTCGTCCCAATGAATCTTGCCCCTAAACCAGTGGTACGACCAAACTAGTTCGAATTATTTCTTAAGTTTAATTAATCAGCAGGTACGACCCCCAATTAATCTACCCTATGAATAACCCCAAAACATGTATTCAAGATTCAATTCATATGATACATTAACGATCCAAAATAATAGGGCAAACTAGACCATGAAAGCGGAACGTCCGAATCATGCAACCTAGACCTTGTTATCCCAAGCTACTATGATCACACAATATAACAATTACGGATTATACGTGCAATCTAGCGATGAATAATAAATCAATCAAGTAAGGTGATCAGGCTTACAGAATTAATAAATATCCCATGCATAGCAGAAACCAAATAATAAGGAAATCGAGATAGAGTGAGAAATCGTTACTACTTAATCAATGGTTGAAACATTCAAGGTTCTGGCGTCTCCTTGGACTAGAACAAAAGTTTAGTCAAACATGGCTATGAACATCACAAAAGTAAACAAAGAACTCTCTCCAAAAAGTATTCTGTCTTCTCCTCCCTTCTGAAGTCGGCGTCCCCCCTTATAAACATAAGCCCTAAGATACATTAAGAAACTAATGGGCCTAGTCTAATGGGCCTTTAACACGTAATTGACAATTCAGCACCCATATTCCCAACACTGATCCCCTCAGTGTTGGGCTTCTTCTTCACTTTCGGCCCGTTCGACTTGCAACATTTATATCCTCTCACTTGGCTTGTCTCACCAATCATCATATAGTTTGCAAAACAACCTGAAATCCATGAAAAATGCGAAATCAAAGCCAACGAGACGAATATGATAATGATCGGGTAAATGCAATAGAATAGCGAACAATTATCTATAATAACTGTCGCATAACACATGTAAAACATGTACAAATCCCAACTTATCAAATCCCCCCACACTAGAACTTTTGCTTGTCCTCAAGCGAACTCTACACAACGGTTCAAGCAAGGATAGTTAAAACACTTTTTTATATTCATTTGTTACTAAATTCCTGAGCCGAATTCATAAGCCATATGTCCCTTCAAAGTAATTCACAACTCTTATCCACAGTCAATCACAAAGTTTTATCAATCGCTAGTCACTCATGCCATATCCATAACTCCCAAACAACTTGTTCTCAATTCATTTGATTCGATCTTTCCTTTATAACACTAATTTGAGTGGTGCCCCTCTTCAACATTCATTTCTTTTTTTTTTCTCAGCCTTATTTCTTCACCAATTTTTTTTTCAAGTGAGGTCTCGCAGCTCCACACTACATTTCGGGTTTTAGCTCTTTTGTGTTGATTTGTAGATGGTTGGCAATTCGAAAACACTTGAGCCCCCGAAAGTAGGCAGCCGTATCGGCCCCTCACTATTTTTTTACATTCTTTTCGACTAAACTCCTTTTCTTTCTCCTCCAATCCACAAAAATTCAATTGTTTTCAACTTGGGCACCAACTAAAATTTTTCTTTCCCAAACAAACCACCAAGAACAAGTAATCAAGTTGCCACTTCAAGGCTGAGTAAACCAACAATCAACTCAACTCCATTACCAACACATGGATTCAAGTTCAATCACCAATCAAGGCATACAATTCATGTTTTCAGCATTTTTAACAAAAAATCAACAACTAGAAATATAGCTAAATGTCCAACTATCATGTTTGAACTTCACAAAAGGTATGCTAACATATCAAATAATATCAGATCATCACAACACAGCATAGATAAAATCATAGATCAACCCCCCCACACTAGAACAAATGCTAGTCCTTAGCACACAATGCAATATATATACGGTTCAAGCACCAAAATGAAATACAAAGTAAGGGGAACGGGATTACCGGGTGTTAATCAATGGGAGTCGTGACTGAGTACACCGATACTGAGGGGGTCAGTGTCTGCTTGGAATGGCTGAGTGGGTGCCGCGAGTGGTGTCGCGACGCTGAGAGTTGGGATGGTTGATGGGACGAAAGATGAGCAAAATAAAATAAAATATTGGGTTGCCTCCCAACAAGCGCCTTTGTTTATTGTCGTTGGCTCGACTTAGGAAATTTTGTCTCAAATAGTTGGATCCTCCAAATCCAAATATTCAACGTGCTCAGACACTAACACTGAGGGGGTCAGTGTTGGTGAATTTGGGGAATTTTTCAAAATTGCAAGCAGTTGCATGTCTGAAGAAATTTCTAGCAGTGGCTCTGCTTCTTTGGCCCTCTCCAAGTGACTAAGATGGTCAGCCACCAAGTTCTCGATCCCCTTCTTGTCTCTAATTCCGGGATCGAACACTGGATATCGATTTTCCATCCCAATGGTTTTAGTGCCCTTATTCTCTCTTTCCAGATTTTGCATGAATTGTTCCTCTAATTTATTCCTGCATTCAAGCTCAAAAAATTCCTGCACAATTGGCTCAATAACACTCACAACATAAAGAGAGTCAGAATCATTAGGGTATTTCATAGCATCAAATATATTAAATTGAATGATCTCTCCATCAAACTCCATCGTAAGAGTTCCCTCACGTACATCTATTTTTATTTGGGAGGTATTCAAGAATGTCCTCTCTAGCAAAATAGGTGTGGAATTTCCAGAGTTCCCATCCATATTTAACACATAAAAGTCAGCTGGAAAAATTAATTGATTTACCCGTACAAGAACATCCTCGACAACTCCAGCTGGGTGTGTGAGGCTTTTGTCTGCTAACTGAATAACTACTCCAGTCGTTTTCAATGGCCCAATACCTAGTTGCTCATAGACGGACCACGACATGACATTAATAGCGGCCCCAAGATCTAGCATGGCCTGCTCGATCTTTTGATCACCTATCATGCAAGGAATTACAAACATGCCAGGATCCTTCGTTTTAAGAGGTAGCTTCTTCTGAAAGACAGTAGAGACAATCTCTCCTATGATAACCTTCTCATCATTAGCCAACTTCCGCTTGTTAGTACACAATTCCTTCAAAAACTTGGCATATCTTGGAATTTGCTTGATTGCCTCTATTAGTGGTATTTTAAGCTCCACCTTCCGAAACACTTCGAGTGCTTATTGATCCTTGATACCTTTTTCAGTTTTCTTCATCCTAGAAGGAAAAGACAATGCATTAGCATCAATAGGAATCGAATTTTTAAATTTTACCTCACTTTCCTGTTCTGGTACACTGACACTGATGGGGTCAGTGTCCACTTCAACGTCCAGATTTTTCTTCTCAGATTCAATCTGCTCATTCTCAACCTCCATCTGACCTTCAAATACCTTAGATTTTCCATCTTCTGTTACCGCAATCTGCTCTGCATCCTTCTTGGGTTGCGAAACCTCTTGCAATTTCTTTCTACTTCGTAAGGTAACCGCACTCACATTTCTAGGATTGGTTTCGGGTTGAGAAGGTAACTTGCCACTATCCCGTGCTTGTAGCTGATTAAATGCAATAGCCATTTGGCTCATTTGTGTTTCCAAGCTCTTTTGTCCTGCTTGTAATGTTTGCACTACTGTTTGGGTGTCTTGTTGAAACTTCATTGAACTGGATGCCAAAGTCTTCACCATATCCTCTAAACATGGTCCAGATTCCTTATCACCGCCATTTTGTCTTGAGTTACCAGCACTTCGATCATTCTCTCTGAACAACTGGAATTTCCGATCTTGATATTGAGGCCTTTGATTCTCTCCATACTGAGTGTTTTGCTGGTTCCCATATCGAAGATTAGGATGATCTCTCCATCCCGGATTATAGGTGCTAGAGTATGGATCATACTTTCGATCTTGAGAATTTCCAAAACCAACTGCATTAGCATGTTGCTCTATCTCATCATTCAAAATCCGACAATCATCAGTAACATGCTTTGTAGTATTACAAAGTCAGCATGGGCGGGCTTCTGGATTCTTGACCTTCATCATCTTCTCCATCATACTTGCAATCTTTTCTAAGACATCATTTTTTGAATTCTCCATGGGTCTCACCACAGCATCACGTACACCAAACTGTTGAGTATTCGCTGCTATATTGGAAATCAGTTCTCGTGCAGCTGTTGGTGTTTTTCCCATCAAAGCTCCTCCACTTGCCGCATCGAGCATGCTCCTATCCATGAGGGTGAGCCCCTCGTAAAAATATTGGATGAGCAACTGATCACTAATTTGATGTTGTGGACATGAAGCTATAAGACGTTTGAAACGTTCCCAATACTCATACAGTGTCTCTCCTGAACCTTGTTTAGCACCTGAAATTTCCTTCCTCAGCACTGCCACTCGAGTGGCTGGAAAATAATATTGGAGAAATAACTTTTCCATCTCATTCCATGTCGTAACAGTCCTAGGTGGCAGAAAATACAACCAATCTTTTGCAGTGTTCTTTAGTGCAAATGGAAATGCACTTAACTTCACATGTTCCTCTGAAACCCCGGTTGGTTTCATACTAGAGCAAACGACATGAAACTCCTTGAGGAAAGTATGTGGATTTTCACCTACAAGACCATGAAAAAAAGGTAATAAGTGAATAAGTCTAGATTTGAGTTCAAAATTGACATTGGCATCAAGAGTAGGTATGTAATGCAAAGAGGTTGACGATTTATGGTTGGATTTGCAAATTCATTCATCGTCCTTTCTTGATTTTCTGCAGCCATTGGTTCAGGCTCTGATTTTTCACTAGTGTCACTCCCTTTCTCACTGCTCGTTCCTCTTGTTGATACATAATCAATTCTCCGACGTAAACGAGCTTCTTTCCTAAGTCGTCTGGCTGTTCTCTCTACCTCTGGATTGAACTCAAGTTGTGAATTGCAATCCGAACGAGTGATCATTCACTAAAAACAAAAATCTTGACAGACACTAAGGAGGTTAGTGTTAAGATGGGAACACTAGAGTTGAAAATTCCAGAACAGTACAACGCAGACAATTTTCCAGATTTTTTTTTTGAAAACACGAAAAAAAATTCAATCAAATTAACAACTATTCCCCGGCAATGGCGCCAAAATTTGGTGTGCTGTCACCGGCACCCAAAAATAAAATATTCACCTTAACTAACCTGTAGAAGGATAAGGGGTCGAACCTATAGAGAATAGTGTAATTCAATTAAATAAATTCATGTATGAAAGCAATAAAATGTGGGGTGGTTTGGTTTGTAGAATGATCATGCAACAAAGAGATTGCGGAAAAACAATAGATTGAATAATCAGATTGATAAAATGATCTAGCCCTTGGATAGCCTTCCCTAGAATGATTCTTCCCAATTAATTAGCAATCCCGATTAACTCGTCCCAATGAATCTTGCCCCTAAACCAGTGGTACGACCAAACTAGTTCGAATTATTTCTTAAGTTTAATTAATCAGCAGGTACGACCCCCAATTAATCTACCCTATGAATAACCCCAAAACATGTATTCAAGATTCAATTCATATGATGCATTAACGATCCAAAATAATAGGGCAAACTAGACCATGAAAGCGGAACGTCCGAATCATGCAACCTAGACCTTGTTATCCCAAGCTACTATGATCACACAATATAACAATTACGGATTATACGTGCAATCTAGCGATGAATAATAAATCAATCAAGTAAGGTGATCAGGCTTACAGAATTAATAAATATCCCATGCATAGCAGAAAACAAATAACAAGGAAATCGAGATAGAGTGAGAAATCGTTACTACTTAATCAATGTGATAAGATGGGTTTTATGCATATTTTCATGTGTTATGCGACAGTTATTATAGTTAATTGTTCGCTATTCTACTGCATTTACCCGATTATTATCATATCTGTCTAGTTGGCTTTGATTTTGCATTTTCCATGGATTTTAGGTTGTTTACATACTATATGATGATTGGTGAGACAAGCCAAGTGAGAGGATACACAAGCTGCAAGTCGTGTGGGCTGAAAGGGAAAAAGGAAGCCCAACACTGAGAGCTTCAGTGTTGGGAATGTCAATACTGAGAGCTTCAGTGTTGGGATTGTGAATGATAGTTGCTTCTGGCATGCAGCGGCCGAATTCATCAAGCCCAACTCTTCCTCAAATCAATCTAGAGAGCAAAGAAGGGAAGGTGACACCATTTTGCAAGATAATAATAACTTCCATAATTTTTATCAATCTTGGAGAGATTGATGCCACTCAATTTTAGAAAGGAATTGAAGAGGAATTGGGGGTTATATTTTGGAGCAGAGGGATCAGACGTGGAGTGAACAGAACTGGAGAGAAGAGAAGAAGAAAAACTTATCTTTTGTATTTTCTGATAATGATGTCTAGAGGCCAAATCATCTTTTCTAGTCCAAGGAGACACCAAACCTTGAATGATTCATCCGTTTTTAATTGAGTAGTAACGTTTCTCTTACTCTATCTCGATTTCTTCGTTATCTGATCTTATGCTTTACATGTTTGATTAATGGATTTATTAGGATTGGCCACCTTAATCTATTTGTTAATCAATTCTAGCTAACTCGCATGATATAATCCGTAATTGTTATATTTGTGGGAGTATCGTAGCAACTGGAATTTGATTCTTAGGATAACGAAGTCTAGGTTGCATGATTCGGACGTTCCGCTTTCATGGTCTAGTTTGCCCTATTATTTTGGATCGTTAATGCATTCTATGAATTGAATCTTGAATACATGTTTTGGGGTTATTCATAGGGTAAATTAATTGGGGGTCGTACCTGCTGATTAATTAAACTTAAGAAATAATTCGAACTAGTTCGGTCGTACCGCTGGTTTAGGGGCAAGATTCGAGATAGGGAGTGGATAAACGAGGCTACCTGTTAAATTGGAAGAATTATTCGAGGGGAGGTTATCCGAGGGCTAGATTGTTTAATTCATTGTTTATTCCATCCTTGTTTGCTTATGTTTGCAATCTTTTTGTGATGCATGATTTTAATATTTGCTCAACAAACCAATCACCCCTATTTTTATCGCTTTCTTTACATGAATCTATTCAATTAAATTACACTATTCTCCGTGGATTCGACCCCTTACTTATCCTACTACATAAGTGGATTAGTCGAGGTGAATATTTATTTTTGGGTGCCGGCAACAGCACACCACAATGGTTGAAACATTCAAGGTTCTAGCGTCTCCTTGGACTAGAACAAAAGTTTAGCCAAACATGGTTATGAACATCACAAAAGTAAACAAAGAACTCTCTCCAAAAAGTATTCTGTCTTCTCCTCCCTTCTGAAGTCGGCGTCCCCCCTTATAAACATAAGCCCTAAGATACATTAAGAAACTAATGGGCCTAGTCTAATGGGCCTTTAACACGTAATTGACAATTCAGCACCCACATTCCCAACACTGATCCCCTCAGTGTTGGGCTTCTTCTTCACTTTCGGCCCGTTCGACTTGCAACATTTATATCCTCTCACTTGGCTTGTCTCACCAATCATCATATAGTTTGTAAAACAACCTGAAATCCATGAAAATTGTGAAATCAAAGCCAACGAGACGAATATGATAAAGATCGGGTAAATGCAATAGAATAGCGAACAATTATCTATAATAACTGTCGCATAACACATGTAAAACATGCACAAATCCCAACTTATCACTTAGATATTTGTTATTCTTGATTTGATTTACATGCGTAGTTATTTTTCCATTAAAGTAATTTGCAATCTGTGTGATTTGATTTTCCTAGATAAAGTTAAAAACTGAATTTGAGTAGTTAGTTAGTTCCTAGATAGCCAGTTTCTGTGGGATCGACCTTACTCACCACTTCTACACCCTACATCGTACACTTACGGGAGTAGCTAAAAGAAATTAGTGAACACATTATATATAATGGCATTTTCGTTGTTTTTTTGTAAACCTAAGGGCATAACTGTCATTTGCTTCCAAAAAGCGATGGCACTATGGTCATTTTGCCTTGTGCACTGTTGGGCCAGAAAGAAACCCACAAAAATGGTGGGTTTATAGACCTGCCCATTATCCACCCTAAACCCACATTTTAACCCCGGGCCCATTTAAAAAATCGGCACCAAACATGGGTTTAGATTGGTTAATAATCCCAAACCAACCTAAACCCATGAACCAAACACAACCTAAAATTGTAAAAAGACTAGAAAATATAAATATCAAATAAAGATCATTACAAATAATTAATTTAATATATTATATATTAAAAGCAAACCTAAAATGAAGTAGGCATGACTTTTGATGTTATATATATACTCCCTCCGCCCTAGCTGAACTTGTCTACTTGTCATTTTGGTTTGTCCCAACTGAACTTGTCAGCCCATAAATGACAATTTTTTTTTACATTAATATCCCTATATTTCAACATTATTACAAAAATGTCATCTAAAAGTGCATAGGATTTGATTTGATGTGTATATTATTACAAAAATGTTATCCAAAAGTGTATATCCACTTGAGTCAACTATATTTTCTTAACCTCCGTGCTCGGTCAACGTATGCAAGTTGAGCCGGGACGGAGGGAATATATATATATATATATAAATATATATATATTCAATTCTTACTCCCCCATCTTACTGATTTTTCCTCAAAAGAAATAAATCCTTGGAATTTGATCCTTGCAGATGTACTCACACTTATCATAATTGTTATTGTAACAACAGATGAAATGTGAAATGTAATAATACAATATTCTATATGATGATGATGCTATACATTATATATGTATACGTTTAAAAAGATTAACTATTAGATGATTCTATACATCATATATATATACGTTTAAAAAGATTAACTATCAGATGATTCTATACATCATATATATATACGTTTAAAAAGATTAACTATCAGATGATTCTATACATCATATATGTACACGTTTAAATAGATTAACCATCATTTTAACATCCATTTGATTTTTTATATTAAGATTTTTTTTTTTTTTTTGCAGTTTTTTAACTTAATTTTATCAATCTTTTCTCATATACCCATATCAGATCTTCTCAACATGAAAATGCCAAATAAAGATTAAGAGTAACATTTGACAGATTTTGCAATTTTGGTAAATTTCTTTAAATTTTGTCAAGTTATCAATTATTTTAAATTGAATGTAATATTGACTTAGTTTTGAGTGCAACGATGTGGAATATGTATTATTACGAATTTACGATCTTTAAAGTTACATATATTTTTAGTAGCAATTCAAATGTAATCAATAAAATAATGATAAATTGATCGGAAATACAAAATTTCACAAATGCTTAGATATTTTTAAGATTATGTTTACTGATTTGTCCGCAATCAAATCAACTTCTTCTCCGATGAAATAACCTGCAAAAACGTAAAACACCGGGGGGTTTTTCCCGGCGAAGGGACTCCGACGCTCAAGTCAGTAAATTGAATGTTGCAAGTATATTTGAATATAAAGTGTGCTTGAGAAAATAGAGAAAAGAACATAATGAATATATATACTTCCTGAAATTAGCAGTTGGTGTTATCCGAAAAAGGTGGGAACGTGGGAAGTGGCTTAGTGGTCCACATAATGGGCAGTGATATGCATTTAAATCAGTTCGCTTCATTCAACCGAGACCAGTTCGCTATCTTAGTTCGAAATCAAATAATCTGGTACTTCAGTAAGATACTAGCTGCGAGCTCTTACCGAGGAGAGAACAGTTCGTCTTAAACCATGTCACAATATAGTTCGCTTATTGTAACACGCTTTCTGTTCGCTTCTACTTACGCTGTTCGCACTAACGGTTCAGTCTTGACCTGAGCTCTGAGAAAATCCGGTTCGTCACAGTTCGACCACATCAGGTACTCCCCCCCTTTGGAAGTGCATGTTTACAGGCGCTAGTTGGCATCACTTACGCCGAACATCAAATGATCCTTCTAGAAGCAAGATGTCTTCTCAATCGTCTGTCACGTGTCCATCGGCACATTTCCCTAAGCGCCTTTTCACATCCACCGTTAGATCACTTCATATCCGAAAGCCGAGAATTCGGGACTTTTCAATTTTTCCCCCCCAAATTCAAGGGTCGTCTTCTTCCTATATATATTACCTTCTCTTCTCCAAAAAACCCTTCTGCAAAATTACTGTACAATCACATACTAGAAAGGGCTTTTCTTCTTCAATCTCTAAGACTCCTCGAACAAACCAGGTACCATCTTCCTTTCTTCTTCTTTTCATTTTCAATGGCATCCTCTACCTCTTTAACCCATTTGAGGGACGAAAGTGAATCAGAAGAGGAATTCACTCAACTTCCTATACGCCCTTTTTCGAAACCCTCAAACCCTAGATCTTCCTCCTCTGGCCGCCAAAATCCTTCCGATCCTCCAAAAATATCTCGCAAAAAAACCGTAGATACCGTTTTTTCGGCGACCAAAGCTACTCAAACCCATGTCATTTTATTGAGTTCGTTTTTAGTAGATGGGTATTCAGTAATTATTCCCAACTCGGAAGAGCGACCTCATCGGGCCCCAAATGATTGCCAAACCTGGTTTCTAAAGCACATATCTCTGGGGCTAGTCCCTTCTGTTCATCCTTTTTTCCACACTATTAGCTCGGCCTTCGGGATCTGTCCGAACCAACTCCATCCCAACTCAATTAGCTACATAGTCTCTTTCTATATGGTGTGTAAATGGATGGGTGTCGAACCCACTGCTGACAGATTTCAGTCTTGTTTTATGTTAAAACGAACTAATCCTTATCGATTTTATCTAAGTCCTCGTAGCGGGGATAGACGAGCTCAATTTTTGTCCTCTGGAGATGAGAAAATCCCTCATTGGGAAAAATTTTATCTTTTTATTCATGCTCCAGCGAGCCGGCCTTTTAACTTACCTCCCTGGGTTGATCATCCCATTCACACAAGTTCCGCTTCTCCGGGAGATTCCCAAATTAGGCTCTTGAATTCTATATTCCTGAAGGGGTGGTTCGACATTGTACAGTTGAGCTCGTGTGAATCTCTACTTGCTTTCTGGGGGTTTTATCCAAACAGCCAGATTCCTTCCCGATTCAATCTAGGTTAAAGAGAGATCTGCAAAAATTTCTTCTTTTCCTATTTATTTTATATATATATATATATATACTGGAGTAGTACCTTGATTGATCTCTTTTTCCTACAGATAGCACCATGGCCATGTTTTTCAATTTCGCCAGTGAGGTTGCTGAAGGGGATCGAACCCCTATCATCCCCGCCGAACATGCTGTGGACAAGGAGCGAGCTTTAGAGTTCCGAACTGCTGAAGAAAAACGACTCGTTGAGTTGTCCAAGCGAACTCCAAAACCCACTGAGGAGATCGTTCAACAAGGAGGGAGCGACCTTCTTCAGAGTTCCGCTTTTCCTACTCCCCCTGTCAACATCTCTGCAACCCTTCCTTTGACAAAAACCAAACCCACTCCTCAAGCGACCAAACCCATCGAGCTATCTGAAGGGGTAGATGAGGGAACTCCAGGGGCCGCAGTTCTCTCTCTGAAGAAGAAAAGAGGTTCTTCCAGTTCGAATAGGGCTCCCAGCAAAAAACGCCACATTACAGAGGAGCGCCCAACTGAAGCAGAAAACCTCCCGGAAGCTTCCGCGGGGAAAGCTATACAGGAACTGGATGCCGAAGAGAGGGATTTAACCCTAAATATAACTCGAGGTGAGAAGTTGGTGAATTATCTGAAGAACTTTGGCAAGACAGCGTTACACCGCTGAAGCCAAATTCGGAAGCAGCGCGATCAGCTGAAGGAAATGGAGGAGGAGAAGACAACTTTAATTGCAGATGTGCATGCTAATGCCGGCAAAGCCGAGACTTTATCTGCCATGTTGGACGAGAGCGAACTTCAACTGGGGTATACACGATCTGAATTGGCGAGGAAAGATGAGTTATTGCTCACTAAGGAAAGGGAAGCAGTGGAGAGACAAAAAGCTTTGAAAGCAGCGGAGGCAGATGCGATATTCTGGAAGGCGGAATTTGAGCGAGAAAATAATTCCCGAGCCGAATTTGGTGAGGCCAAAAGGAATAAGGGCTTTCATCAATTTCTTCGAAGTCCAGAACTGGGACTTATAGTGGAGGGGTTTCGCGAGAGATTCGTCCATCACTTGTGGAACTCGGTCCTCTTTCTTTCCAAAGCCGCCCCCATGGCCGAAGCATATTTCAAAGATGGGGTTCGCTTGTGTCAAGAAGAATTGAAAGAGACTTCGCCTGACTCTGAAGTCCATTTCAACCTTCTCGCTCTGGGCCAGAAAGTCTTAAAATCCTTCCCCTTCCCTCCAGGCTGGAAAGGGAATCTGAGTGAAGGGGTGGATGATGAATGGTGGTCTGGATATTTGGAAGAGGCCATACATGAAGTGATGAACCCAAAATTTCTTCCAAGTACCAGTTCGACACCACCTCCTCCTATTCTTTCAGCTGCACCTGGTTCCGCTATGGATCTACCTGAAGAAATGTTCGCTCCTCCCCTATCTCTTTCAGTCATTGAGCCAAACTCCGAACCAGCACCCTCTGTTAATCCCTTAGATCTTTGATAATGTAGTTAGAACATATGTAATTGGTATTTGACATAGTTTTGACTCATCCTTGTAAGAAAAATCTCATAATTCTATGCTACATATTTCAATGTCGCTTCTTTATATTTACTTGATGATGTTCGATTTTTGAAAGTTCCAAGGGAACTCTTCAATTCGCCTGATCATAAGTTCTGAGGGAACTTCGATTTATTTAATTATAAGTTCCGAGGGAACTCTTCAATTTGCTTGATCATAAGTTCTGAGGGAACTCTTCAATTCGCTTAATCATAAGTTCCGAGGGAACTCTTCAATTCGCTTAATCATTAGTTCCGAGGGAACTCTTCAATTCGCTTAATCATTAGTTCCGAGGGAACTCTTCAATTTGCTTAGTCATAAGTTCCGAGTGAACTCTTCAATTCGCTTAATCATTAGTTCCGAGGGAACTCTTCAATTTGCTTAATCATAAGTTCCGAGGGAACTCTTCAATTCGTTTAATCATTAGTTCCGAGGGAACTCTTCAATTTGCTTAATCATAAGTTCCGAGGGAACTCTTCAATTCGCTTAATCATATGAAATCAACAAAACGTAGACACCGGATTTTAACGTGGTTCGGTCAATTCGACCTACATCCACGGTGAGGACAAATACTTATTATGGAATAATAACAAGAATAAAAAAGAAAAAATCACATACAAGAACAATTTCATGTGTAAAATTTCTTCAAATGGGCTATATGCCATGGCCTTGGTAGCACCTTGCCATTCCGATCTGTTAATTCATATGATCCACCAGGCAAAACGTTCGAAATTGTGTAAGGTCCTTCCCAAATGGCATCCAATTTCCCAATCTCTACTAAGGCATCAGATTGCCTTAATACCATATCGCCAACTTGAAATTCCCTCTTCCGGATCTTTTTATTAAAAGCGGCCTGGACCCGTCTCTTATAAAGCTCATGACGAACTCTAGCTTCGTCTCTGATTTCGTCCAAAAACAATAGATCGGTTCGAATCAACTCATCGTTCTCCTGGGGTTCGAAATTAGTAATTCTCAAGGCTTCTCCTTGAATTTCCGCAGGAACTACTGCCTCCATTTCGAACGCCAGACTGAAAGGTGTCTCTCCAGTAGTCGTTCTAGAAGTAGTTCGATACGCCCATAACACAGATGGAAGTTCGTCAACCCAATTGGATTTTTCAAACTCAAGCCGTTTCTTTATTCCGTCCACAAGGATACGATTAACAACCTCCACTTGACCATTCGCCTGGGGGTGAGCTACAGGCGTGAAAATTTGTAATATCTTCATTTCTTCACACCATTCTGTGATCTTTTTTTCCCGAAATTGAGCTCCGTTATCCGACACTAAAATCCTTGGTAAGCCGAACCGACAACAAATGTTTTTCCATATGAAATGAATCATATCATTTTCCGTAATTTTAACCAAGGGTTCCGCTTCTACCCACTTAGTGAAATAATCAACGGCTACCACCAGGAACTGCTTACTTCCCCTTGTTTTGACAAATGGCCCAACTATATCGATTCCCCATCTAGCAAACGGGCAAGGCGAACATACAGTAAGCATATCTGTGGCTGGCACATGAATTCGACATCCATGTTTTTGGCATGCCTCACATTTCCGAACTAATTCTTCAGCATCTTTTTTCATTGTGGGCCAATAGAACCCAGCTCGTCCAACTTTCCGAGCTAATGCCCTTGCTCCTGTGTGTTCGGCACATCCCCCTTCGTGTGCCTCTTTTAGAACTTTTATCCCTTCGTCTTGAGATAGACATCTCGCATCTGTTGGTAAAAAAGTTTTTCTATATAAAATTCCTTCAATAACATAATAGAATCGCATTTGTTTCTCCAATTTCTCCAGTTCTTTCACTGTTCCTTCCTTTTTTCCTTCAAGAAACTTTAGTAAAGGAGTTCGCCAGTCGGACTCTACCTCGTCAATACTCATTACCTCCTTCTCCTTTCCTACTCCCATAACGGTAATACTCCTTCTCGAACAATCTTTTAACGAGCTTCCTATCTTCGCCAGAAAATCTGCTTTCTGATTTTCACTTCGAGGAATCTGCTCAATCTGGAGCTTTTCAAAATTTTTCTCCATATCTTTCACCTTTTGAACATAAGAAATCATGCGCTTCTCTTTAACTTCACACTGATTCTGAAGTTGCTGCGTTACCAGCTGCGAATCAGATTTAACGATTACGCTACGAGCTCCAACTTGCTCAGCTATTCTCAATCCCTGTAAAAAAGCTTCGTATTCAGCCTCATTGTTAGATGCTCGAAATTGAAATTTTAAAGCGAACTCCAACTCATCCTTCTGGGGGCTGATCAACAATATTCCAGCTCCCGCTCCTTGACGAGATGATGATCCATCAACATACAGCTCCCATTCTGCCTTTTCTTGTATTCTAGTTGTTTCTTGAATAAAGTCCGCTAGGGCTTGCCCTTTAATAGCTGTACGAGGTTCGTACCTGATATCAAACTGCCCCAACTCCACAGCCCACTTGATCAATCTTCCAGACGCCTCAGGTTTTCCCAGAACTACACTCAAAGGATGATCTGTTCGCACTATTACCTCATATCCCAAGAAGTATGGCCTCAATCTCCTCGCCATAGTAACCAAAGCATAGGCTACTTTTTCTACTTCGGTATACCGAACTTCTGCTCCATGTAAAACTCTACTAACAAAATATACTGGGAACTGATCTCTTCCTTCTTCTCGAACCAATACTGAACTAACTGATTCCTTTCCGACCGCCAAATATGCTATCAATTTACTTCCCTTAACTGGCTGTTTCAACAAAGGAAGCGATGATAGAAATTCCTTCAAATCTTCAAAGGCACTTTGGCATTTCGCATCCCATCCGAACTGCCCATTTTTCCTCAATATCTTGAAGAAAGGTAATCCTTTATCTGCCAACTTGGATATGAACCTGCTCAAGGCCACGATGCGACCAGTCAGCATTTGTACTTCTTTTATTGTTCGAGGAGGTGACATCTCCTGTATAGCTCGTATCTTGTTGGGATTAACTTCTATTCCTCGTTCAGTGACCATATAACCTAAAAATTTTCCGGCCTTGACACCAAATGAACATTTTGCTGGATTCAAACGCATCCCATGTTTCCGAATAATCATCATGGTTTCCTTTAGATCTTCGGCGTGTGTGCTTGCTTGTTTGCTCTTTACCAGCATATCATCCACATAAGCTTCCATATTTCGCCCCAATTGGCTTTTGAATGCTTCATCTACCATTCTCTGATAAGTAGCTCCTGCGTTTTTCAATCCAAATGGCATTACTATATAGCAATATGTACCTGAAGAGGTGATGAAGGCCAATTGGGCTTGTCCTCTGGATGCAACAAGATTTGATGATATCCCTGAGCTGCATCCATCATACTGAGTAGTTCGCATCCAGCAGTGAAGTCCACCAACTTATCAATTCGAGGTAAAGGATAATGATCTTTGGGGCAGGCTTTATTCAAATCCCTGAAGTCAATACACATTCGCCATTTATCTCCGGGCTTCGGCACTAGCACCACGTTAGCCAACCAGCGAGGATACTGAATCCTCTCAATATGCCCTATCTCCAGCAGCTTCTTTACTTCCCCTTCAATGACCTCGTTCTGTTGATCACCGAAGTGCCTCAGTTTTTGCTTAATTGGTCGAACATCAGGCTTGATGTTCAACCTATGAACTGCCAATTCTGGATCTATACCTTTCATGTCCTCTGACTTCCATGCAAATAGATCCACATTCTCCTTCAGCACCTTCACCATCTCCCCTCTAATCTGCCCCTGTAACCGACTTCCGAGACGAACTACATGTCCAGGTTGTTCGGGTATCAATTCGATACTCATCAGTTCTCCTTCCTCGAACTCAGCTGTATTTGGCTCGTCTCATGTCTTTTGACTTTTATCTCGACCTCGATCCATATCATTTCTTTGTTCGCCACTACGTTTCCGACCTTCGGAATGGCGAACTGCAACAACATAACATCGTCGGGCAATCTGTTGATCGCCATGAGCCACTCCAACTCCAACTGCACGTCCCTCTTCATCCTCCACGGGGAACTTCATCATCAGATGTGCAGGAGAAATGACAGCTGCATAAGTGCTTAATGAGGGACGACCCAAAATTACGTTATATTGTGAGGGGGCATCCACCAGTAAGAAGGTTATGGTCTTATTCTGCCTCCATTCTTCATCTCCCAAGACCATAGGCAGTTGAACTTTCCCATAGACCGTAACTGCTTCACCTGCAAAACCATAAAGTGAGGTTTCCACAGATTTTACCTCGACTGTCGACCTCATCTTCTTAAAACAATCCATGAACATGATGTCAACCGAACTTCCAGTATCCACGAACACCCGCTCAACATTGAAACCTCCTATCTCAGCGACAATCACCATCGCATCAAATTGGGGACTCTGAATAGCCACCCGATCTCGAGCTCCGAACTCAATCGCTACATTATCAAAAATTGAGTGAACCGTATTCTGTTGTTGGCGAACAGAATTGAGTCTCGCTTTCCGAGCTCTGTTGGAGTCTCCATCTGTTGGCCCCCCCATGATCATGTGAATGGTAGGCCTTTCTTCTCGTTCAGGTCGATTTCGAGGAGGAAGAGACGGTGGTGGAGGTAACTCTTGCCGTTCTGGCCTTCTCTCTCTTCTAAATTCCTCTCTGTGGTTCCTCTGTTCCTGGTCGGTTGAGCTCGTCGAACAAATCGAGCTAACCTATTCTCCCTTATCAATCTCTCCAACTCATCACGTAAATGTAGGCATTCATCAGTTCCATGCCCATATTCATTGTGAAACCTGCAAAGTTTTCCATTACCAAAAGTGGGCGGCTTCTTCGGATTGGTACTCCAAGTAGCAGGCCATTTTAATTGGGGCAAATCCCATATTTCCATCAATACTTGACCTGGAGCCATGGTCAAGGGAGTATACTGATCATATCTCCTCCCTGTCCTACTTTCTCGCAACGGCGGAGGTGCAAATCTTGTTCGAGGATCTACAACTTCTCTCTTCCTCGCAACCTCATAGTCTTGCGATCTAACCATCCGACTGGAACCCTCGCCCTTCTTGATCCGAACTGCTTCTTCCAAATTAGTATACTTTGTAGATCGCTGCAACAAATCATCAAAATTCACAGGGGTTTTCTTCACCAAAGAGGTATGAAGATCTCCCTCCTTCAAACCTTGGATAAAGGCACTAACAATCAGGTCGTCTGAAGCATTAGGGGCTTCTAATGTGGCGGCCGTAAATCGCTTAACGTAACTTCTTATCATCTCGTCTCCTCTCTGCTTCACCCCAAACAAGGTCTGATTGGACCGTCTCTGCCTTCTCGAACTAGCGAACTGATGCAAGAAAAGTTCAGATAATTGCCCAAAGTCATGTATCATTCCATCACGCAATTGACTAAACCAAGTTTGAGCCGCCTTGGTAAGAGTAGTAGCGAACACCCTACACTTGATACCCTCAGAATATCGATGCAAAAGGGCGGTATTCTCAAATCTGCACAAGTGATCCCAGGGATCTGTAGTGCCATCATAGTCAAAGTTAACTGGCCGAAATGAAGCTGGCAAATCGTCCTCCATAACTTCTTCAGAGAAAGGATTTCCCCTTGTCCTTTTCGGAACTCGTCGAACAGTTTTTTGAACTTCTCGCAACTCCTTTCTTAAATCATCCATCTGCTCAGACAATTGTACATGCTCTCGCTTCTGGCCACGAGGATGATTGAACTGACTTTCCTGCTCATCCGTACGAGATTTGTCATCATCCAATTCCTTTCTGACATGCATATCAGTGTTACCTTGCTGTGATTCGACCTTCTGTCTATTTAAAGCTTTCTGAACAACAACCTCCATCATATTCTCCAATTGCTCATGTGTCAAAATCACAGTACCAGGAGGGTTTTTTGGTGCAGAATTCTGACCACTTTCCTCGTCGTCATGTCTCTTTGATGTTTCTCCCACTTCTAGTCTTCTTCGTGATCCTCTGGTATTCACCATCTTTGGTTATTCTCAACGTCTTGCTCAAGTTCTCTCCTTCCCACAGACGGCGCCAATTGATTTGTCCGCAAACAAATCAACTTCTTCTCCGATGAAATAACCTGCAAAAACGTAAAATACCGGGGGGTTTTTCCCGGCGAAGGGACTCCGACGCTCAAGTCAGTAAATTGAATGTTGCAAGTATATTTGAATATAAAGTGTGCTTGAGAAAATAGAGAAAGGAACATAATGAATATATATACTTCCTGAAATTAGCAGTTGGTGTTATCCGAAAAAGGTGGGAACGTGGGAAGTGGCTTAGTGGTCCACATAATGGGCAGTGATATGCATTTAAATCAGTTCGCTTCATTCAACCGAGACCAGTTCGCTATCTTAGTTCGAAATCAAATAATCTGGTACTTCAGTAAGATACTAGCTGCGAGCTCTTACCGAGGAGAGAACAGTTCGTCTTAAACCATGTCACAATATAGTTCGCTTATTGTAACACGCTTTCTGTTCGCTTCTACTTACGCTGTTCGCACTAACGGTTCAGTCTTGACCTGAGCTCTGAGAAAATCCGGTTCGCCACAGTTCGACCACATCATTTACAATATATCAAACTTTAACTAAATAAGTCCATCCAACTCATTATGTTCCAAAACTTTTAGTCCTAAAATGCAATAAAATGGACAAATACATTAAATTAAAAAAAAAAAGGAAATTTATACTGTATACTGTAAGAATTCTCAAGACTTAAATTTCCTTGACTCATACAATAATGAGGAAAATATTAAATTAGTAATCAAATTAAGTTTATAAAATTCTACCACATACGCTACCCTACTTATTAGAAAATGGGGAGGACCAAACTGCAAATTCGCGGCAAAGTTGTGTTTGATTTGGTCATCAACTCCCTTCCATTTGAATTTGAAAATTAAGAATCTGCAAAACGGCAAAACGTGAATAAAAAAAAAAAAAAAAAAGACAATAATTAAAGAGAGGCGCTACTCTTTGTCACCGCGCTCCTTGTGCAATTCAAATCTACAGAATTCAAATCCAAGAAATGCTCTTCTAACCCTCCTCCCGACTTTCATTTGCCATTGACAAACTTTAGCCAAGAATCTCCACTCTCTTTTGCTTTTCTCCCTCGAGCCCAACCCCTTTTCTTGTTTCACTCATTAAAGCTGCAATTTTTCAGTTTGAATTTGTGGGTTTTGCTCAGAAAGGGTTAGGAGTCACAATCTTGAAATCAAATTCACAAATCTTTCTCAACTTTTTGAGCGTTCATGGATGGTGAGAGTTCGGGTCAGAGTCAGCCTCTAAGTGGGCACAGATCTGAATCAAAGGTTGGAGCTTTCGATTTATATGTCCGATTATTCATTTTCTGTATATTAATTGTTTTGATTTGGTAGGTTTTGGTGGGACAAAAAAGGGGCAGCATGGAAATCGAAGAAACATCTGAAACATCTCAAAAAAGAGTGAAAATGCGTGACCTTGAATCGGTTTTTCTCTCTGAAGGTATGTTTATAGCCATCTTTTTGAAGTTTCACTGTTTTATCTGGAATTCGAAATTTGTCCCTTTTTTATGAAATTTGTAGTTTTAAGCTTTACATTTCACATTAGAGACCAAAATGGGGTTTGATTAGTTTGTGCACAGGGTACTGAATGTTCTACCCGTAAAAATGGTGAAAGAAAGTGTTTTTTTTTTTAATATTTAACTTAATAATTAGGATGAAATATTTGAGTCTTTATTGATACTTCTTTTTACTCCTTTGCTTTGATTTGGGAATGCAGTTTATTTCATCCCTTTGGGTTGTATTGTCTCACATATGCTTAAACTCTTTGAAAATTTAGATTCTGGCTAATTATCTAATTAGATGAAGAGAACACTGAAAAAATGAACTAATTGTAGCTCAAGCAGGAGGAGAAGGGAGTAACACAGCTCATCAAGTAGGTCTCTCTGATTCAAGAACACTTGATCTTAATGTTGATGTCGGTGATGATGATGATCCAGCATGTGTTGATGAGTCTAACAATCTTCCCATCTCTGGGAAGAAAGACGTGCATTGTAATGAAGGACCATCTAAGACCAAAGGGTTCGATTTGGACCTAAATGCTGCGGATATTTCCAGTTCAATCAACGATCCCTTCTATCCCTATAAGATGAATGAGCATTTGAGGTCAAGGGATGATTCAGATTGTGTGAGTTCTGTAGGCCCATTGGAGGGGAAAGATCCGATGAGAGTTTGGAAAGGGTTGAAACAGAATAATTATATGTCATCTACGCCTTATGGAGCTGTGCCAATGGCAATACCGAAGGCACGTGGAAGGAAGAAATCTAATCATGATGTGATGAGGAAGAAGATGGAACTAGCAAAGAAAGAACAGGTTGATAGATTTGCAAGAGTTGCTGCTCCTAGTGGCTTGCTTAATGGGCTCAATCCCGGGATTATTAACCATGTGAGAAACAGTAAACAGGTTCACTCGATCATTGAGGCCTTAGTGAAATCGGAAAGAACTGAAAACCTACTTTCTGAAAGCAAGAAATGTAATCAAATCAAAGAACATACTATAAGGAAGGAAAATGTAGATGTGAATGGTTATTCCTTGTTTCCCAAATCAGTTTATCCAAATACTGAGGTTTCAAGAAGAGATGGTAATTCGTGTATGGAATATACAATGACCTTTTCGAGGATGCCTTCTCAGTGTGGAAAAGAGAGCGAGGATGATAAACTTCCATTAAAGCTTGCTTCGTCTATAACAGTTGCTTCAGAGAATGCTAGCTGCCTTTCAAATGATGAATCAGCGAATCTTAGCAGTGTTAATTCACTTTCTTTGAAAGGTTATTCAGTTAGTTTTCATCTTTTGATTTTATTGAAAAGTATTGTCAAGATATCAATCAGTATAATAGCTGACACGGATTTTGTATAATTTTCAGCTGCAAATGTAGCTTCTCAATGGTTGGATCTTCTGAATCAAGATGTGAGAGGACGTCTAGCAGGCACGTTTTATCTTCTCAATAAATGAAAGGTTTATATATGTGCTTAAAGTGTTGGATACTTCCTAATAGAGATTTATGTCTGTACTTGCAGTATTAAGACGAAGTAGGAAAAGAGTTCGTGCAGTTATTACGTCAGAATTGCCCCACTTAATGTCGAGGGAATTCTCATCTAACCCAAATAAAGATGCAGAGACGACAAACGTATGCCAATTTGATCAAGCAAGTGCTGATGCACATGCTGTAAAATGGAGCACTCTCTTTGCACAAATGGATAAAGCACTTTCTGAAGAAGAGAGCCGTCTGGTGAGATTTCATTCGTTTTAAATACAAGAATTACGCATAGACATAGTTGCTTGGCTATACAATACTTCAAAGTTTATACCATTATTTGAAATTGATTGATAATCTATACAAGCACCAATGAACAACACCTGTTGTTGATTTCCATATATCCGAATCATCACTTTAGAAAAATATGCTTTCTCTGAAATATTGTGCCTAAAGTTTCATCATTCGAATTTCAATCCTAATATTCATTTATTTTCTCTTGATCAAATGTCAGGAAAATTGGCTAAAACAAGTGAAGGAAATGCAGTTGCACTGTGATATGGGACTTGGTAACAATAGTCTGTATCATGCTTCACACCAGATGATGGCTCCTTTAGGAAACCATAGCAGGTAAATCTTATTAATCTAATCTGACACATAAATATTGTTATGATATTATGATGAAATAGTTTTTGTATAAAATTGGTCTAAACCATGCAAAACATCAAAAATGGTAAATTCTTGGTAGATTAAAGTGATAGTAATGGATGCAGATTAGGAGTTGCAGAGGGCTCAGAGAAGGATTTAGCAGTTCAAGCAGCAGCTGCTTCCATATACTCAACCTGCAACTTCTTGTTGTCAAGGGAGAATCTACCATGTTGCTAGAACTTCTAATTCTAATCCATTGTTCATGCAATCTTTGATCTATTATTATTACCATATACTAATTTGTTATCTCTAGGATATATGGCTAAGGAATCTCTCAACTTTTTTTTTTTTTTACTTGAATTGTTGAATTGTTATCTTGAGCCAACATAGGCATTTCTGTCAGCGTGACATCTGAGAAGTTACTATGGATTACTCTATCAGAATCAATAATGTATTTCCTTAGTTTAGTTTTTTCTTGCACCAAGTTGCCTAAATGGTAGTATCTTAAATTTTGGGAATTTTTTTATTTTATGACTTAGATACTGATTTTGATAAATAAAAGAATGGAACAATCTTGTTTCCATTTTAATTTTTGCAGGAATTGAGGAAAAATTTGGTTAAATTTCTGTATTTTATTTTGGGAACTTATGAGGTCTTCTTTTTGCGCACGAAAATATCATACAAGTTTGCAAATATTTTGTTTAGGTGTAGTGAGTGGATTATCATGTTGTTTTCATGTCATGTTATCCATTTTAGTTTATTGTGAAAATAAGAATGATTTTAACTAAATTTGAAATTCAAATTTTCAAGTTTTTATGTGTTCATTCTCATCAAGTTGTGGTTCATCATGTCATTTTTTTTCTATATAATTCATGTTATACCACTAGCCTTGCAGTTCAAGTGATATCTCATTTTTATAAAAATACATATTGTGATGATAAGAATTCAAACTCGAATCACATAAGTTTTCTAGTTTTTATTATCCTTCCTTCTCTCCCCAAAATTCATTAAAATAATATAATTCATGATATAAGTTGGAAGACATTCTATGTTGTATATCATATGAATGATTTTAAATTTAATCCTCAAACGTTTGATTAAACAACTGCATCTTAGCCATCTAATTCAACAAAAATATTGTGGGGAGGAATTTCAATATTATTATCAAGAGGGAAGAGTGGGTGTGTATCAGTCAGTTCAGTAACCGTAATTGATAAATTGAAAATCAAAAATATTGTTTTTTTGTTTTTAAATTGAACTGAATCGAATAGGTATAAAATTAAATATCAATCAAACGTAATTATTCAGTTTGGTTCAGTTTGTAACTTGGTTTATCATTTATGGACGAATTTTTTGGGTTGTCCTGAATAGTGTTTGTGGAATCGAACCGGTGATTAAATTGATCTGACCATCGGTTCAAGGTTCAACCAGTCGGATTGGTTCAATCGGAAGGTCCGACTGCTTAGAAGAAATTTTGATAATATTTTTTCTTTTAAAGCTTGTCATGTTATGTAATTTTCTATAACATTGTAGATGATGTTGATGATAATAATAGCAAAATCTTTTTTAGTAGTAATGATAATAACAATTTAAGATCTTTGTTAATAAAATTTACAACATCATTCAAAATAGTATATAACATTTAAAAATGTATATATAGATATAATAGAATATCAAAATTATACCTCCTCAATTTTTAAGAATCTAAGAAAACTCATTAAGTTTATTTATCAATTTTCTCTTAAAAATATGTTTTTTTTTTAATATCTTATAACTTACTCACAATATAGTATTAGGATTGAGGAAGTTGTCTCACATTGAGAAAATAAACAAAGAGTGTATGAGGGTATTGTTGCACCCTTAATCCGAGCAAAATAAAATTGGGCACTGTAGACCAGAAGTGGCCGATCAGAAATCGAATCGGCCACAACTCCAAGCAAGGTGCCGACCTGAGCTCAAATAGGGCCGAGCCCAGGGTGGCCGACCCGAGCCCAGATGTGGCCGAGTCTAGATGGGGCCGAGTCTAGGTGGCCGACTCGAGCCCAAGCTGACCGGTGCCTAGGTGTCTGACTCAAATCGAGGTCTGACCCGAGCTCAAGATGAGCCAAGGGTGGAAGACCTCAGATGAGCCGAGGTGAATTAAGGTTGGAAGACCTCAAATTAGCCAAAGTTGGAAGACCTTAGATGAGTCGAGGTCAGAAGAGCCGAGAGTGAGCTCAACTTAGGTGAGGACGAAGAGCACTAGTCTAGTACTTGAGCTAATCAGAGATAAGTAGGCCAAGATTAGATTACAAACCTACCAGAAATTCGTCGGCCTTAGTGGGCCGACCAGAGATAGGATCAATCCCGACCCAAGCTTAGCTCGACTAGACTCCTAGCCAATCAAGAAAGTCGATCAAAGAAGGCCGACCAGAGATGACCAAGCTTACCAGAGATTCATTGGCCGGCCCTAGTAGGCCGACCAAGATAGAGCTAAAGACATGAAAAGCTCATATGTCCATATCATTCAAGATCAACTTCATCTAGGAAGAGTTCAACGATCAGAGATCACTTAGGTCATCGTCCCAGAAAAGCTCAAAAGCCTTAGAGTTTATTTCAAAAAGAGATCTTCAAAGAAAGAAATAAATCAAGATAAAATCATATCCGATCTAGATAGGATCAAATCCGTATTTTTCTTATCTAGACCCTAAACTCAAGGGATTTATTACTTATTTTTCAAGTAATGTATCTTAGGCCAAATATATAAATAGGGCCTCAATTATCATTTTAAAGGATCGAATTCTAGATTCGAAAATCACCATATTCGAGAAATTAGAGAGCTTTTTACTCTTAATCTGATATAAAAAAACGTTCTAGCCGGCCAAAACTGACCGACTAGAATAAGCCTAACTAATTTGCCCGAGTAGGCACCGGGCACCGTCTTTTCTTCAGTTTATTCGATTTTATTATTATTTATTCGGTTCAATCAATCTAAGTTGGATCGAGTTTTTTGGTGTTTGACTAGAATTTTTCCTTAGACAAAATCTCACGTCAACAGGTATAAAATATATAGATTTTTATTAGAATTTAGAAGTTGTGTCACATTAAAAAAATATTGTCGAAAGAAAGTGTGAAAGGTTGTAGTATAAAGTATAGGAATTTGTCCTACAATGGTTAGTCAACTAAAAGGGAATTGAAGTCATGCACTATAAATGTTGGAAATGTATGACTTTTGATAAGTAGAAAAAGTGTATTTTATAATTGATTAAGTTGAGATTTTATGCTATTTGATGTGATTAAATGCACTATTTTTGTACCTATATATGTTTTCGATCTCCAAAGACTTAACATATTATCTTTTTAAATATTTATGAATTTTTGAAATTATTTTCGAGCTAAAAAATGAAGCCAAAACAAATTGGAGTTCAAAAGATAATTTGAGATTTGAGACAATTGGACAAGAAGAATTAAAAATCATCATGGGCAGTCCATGAGCTTAAAGAAAGTAAAGAATAGTTGGGCTTGTTAAGTTGAAATAGCCCATCTCACAATTTAAAAAGAAAGACCCAATTCCCTGAATTGTTAGGGGGCAATAGACGTTTAAAGGGAAGAGAACATGACATATTCAAAGAAAATTAAATAAAGAATTAAGGCCCATTTCACAGGGGTGACCAGGGCATTGCTAATTCATGCCTATTCACAAGAATAATTCTTTTTCTTTCTTCCCAAGTCACTAGGCTATGGAGAGAGAATGTAAGATCAAAAGAATTGTTAGACTAGTTTTTCATATTAGTTTCTTCACAATTTTCATTATTTCAATTTCAATACTGTAAGGTTACTGATAAGTGTCGTTTTTCATGTATTTTTGAGTATGTTTATGTATTCATTTGAATATGTTTAGATACGTTTTTATGATGATTTCTGATGTTATATTGTATAAGTTGCATTTGACGGGTTTGTGATTAGTTTCATGATTTTGATGAGAAAAATACAAGTTTCAAGTATAATTGATGACTAATGAAGGAAGAATGGAAATACGAGATCGCATGGAAGATTTGGTGGCGCACGGTCTGGTTGTGCCATGTAGCACGACCGTGTGCCATTGTGTAGAGAGTGCTGGATGGTGGGGTACGACCGTGCCGTGTAGCACGACCATGCCCGGGTGAACAGGAATTCGAAGAGTTTTGGTTTTCTTAGAGTGTTTTCAACTCTTACTTCACTTGGAAGATTCCCAACACAATATAAATACTCAACATGAAGAGAAGTAAAGAAGACGGAGAGAAATTGAGGAGAGAGATTCATAGAGAAAAACACGATAGTTTGAGAAGCATTGAGAGGATTTAAAGAAGAATTCAAGAGATCGAGGAATCGCGAGATCATCGTCTAATAGAGTTTTTAATATTTTCTTCCTTTGTTGAATCTTAGTAGATATGATATTTCCAATCTTGTCTATGAGTTTGTTTATCATCATGTCTAGCTAATTTTCTAGGGTTTCTAGGGCTAGCTTGTTAGTAATTTGATTTGAATCTAGATGAATCTTTAATTTCAATTCAAAGTTCATGATTGATTATCCTATTTGTGTGTTTATAAGTTGATTGGTTGTTTGGTTATGTGGCCAGTAATTGAACATGTTTTAGTAATTAGATCAAAATTCGGAAGATGAGATTTAATTATGGAAGAATAAACACATGACACATAAAAAGACTTAGATCGGGAGATTAAGGAATTTATGTGATGAGATATCAATCCTAAGTACTTTTAGGAGTTGTTATGTTTCAATCAGATTGAGTAGGGATACCTCTGGTGGCATAATAATCTACCGATTAACTGAATCGGGAGAGCTGTTAATTCGACATATGTGATTGCTCATATAGGATGATTGATTAATAAACTTGAATTGGTTAAGGTGATGTTTTGATGAGAATTAGATGAAAGCATGTCCTAGAACCTATCTTAGATATCTGTTGTTCTTGAGTGAATTTATCTGCGTAGTTACTTCTCTATTGAATTAATCTGCAATCAGTGTGATTTGATTTTCCTAAATAAAGTTGAAAACTGAATTTGAGTAATTAGTTAGTGCCTATATAACCAGTCTCTGTGGGATCGATCTTGTTCACCACTTCTACACCCTACATCGTACACTTGTGAGAGTAGCTAATAGAAATTAGTGATCACGTTTTTGGCGCCGTTGCCGGGGACTGGAGTTTAGGAAAATTAATATTCGAATTCTGTTTTTATTTTTAGTCTAGGATTTATTATTATTTATTGTTTTTTTTTTCTGATTTTTAGAGAATATCTGATACTTGTCTTTTAGGTGTTTTCAGATTGTGCATGAACACTCGCTCTAAAAAGGTGAACTTGATTGCACTTGATTTGGAGATTGAAGCAACTTGCAGACGTAGTAAAACACGAAGGCAACTATTCGCTCAAATTCAGATGACTGCAGATAATCCAATAGAGCAAGTACTAAACAATCAAGAAGGAATGAACCAAGCACCACCAGTTGGTGCTCAGAGAGCCATCAGAGACTATTTTCAATCAAAACAAAATGGAAGGGGGGTTGTGCGACCACCTATTCAAGCAAATAATTCTGAGTTGAAGACATTATTTTCAACCAAATCAAAATGGAAGAGGGGTTGTGCGACCACCTATTCAAGTAAATAATTTTGAGTTGAAGCCGAGTCTGATCAATATGGTTCAGCTAAATCAGTTTGGGGGCAGCCACTTAGATGACCCCAATGCACATCTGGTGCAGTTTCTTGAAGTATGTGATACGATCAAGTTGAATGGTGTTTCTGATGACGCCATAAGACTTCGATTGTTTTCTTTCTCTTTACGAGATAAAATGAAGTTGTGGTTCAACTCACTTCCTCCAGACTTAATTAATACGTGTTAGGATATTTCTGAATAGGTTTTGATGAGACAAATGTAATAATAGATGATCTTTGAGACTACCCATATTCCACGTTTTATAAGTGGAATCTAACTTATCTATCTTATCTTCTTCTGAGATGTTTTCAAGATGTAATACATGACATAAAGATAGGAAATTCAGGAAAAGTAGGTTTATGGACTTGAAGATTCGAAAACAGATATTCTTAGTAAAAAGTCAGTTATTCAGAGTTGAGATCAGAATCAGAAACCTGAATCAGCAAATGACAACCAAGAGAATTTCCAGGAACAGTAAGCTAAAGCAGAACAGAAAGGAGATGCAGGACAGGAAGCTGACTGTAAGATTCAGGAACAGGAAGCTGTTCCGAATCAGAATCTTAGCATAAAACAGGAAGAGTCTATTATTTTCATAAATGCAAGAAGCGACTCTCCAGCCCATTCAATGCAGTACGAGGTCTATACTGATAACCATACGAGGTTTAAAACCTGTCGAAGTTACCAGTAGAAAGAAAAGAGTGAAGAGCCAATAAGGTGTCGCCACCTGGAAAGCGGCTCTGGAAAATACTGCAACAAAGAGCATGCCACCATTAATGCAAATCAGAGTAGACCATGCCCCTAAACTCTGATCTCCGACGATGCATTAATTACGAAGATTTGAAGATCTATTTGAATTGCAACAAAACTATGCCTTCTCTTCAACGGGCATCTTTCCACAGATATAAATAGAAGGTTGAACTGATCTTAGAGACTACTGAACAACTGAGATCACATTCCTTCTAAAAGCTATCACACTTAAGCTATCAAGCCTTCTTGTTCAGTCACTCAACCTTCGAAGCCAGTCTACCAGTCAAGCATTCGAGCTAACACGTTCAAGACTGACTTCAACAACACAGTTGAAGAAATCTATATACTTTTAACCATTTGTGTTGTGTGCGCTAGGTTGTGTTTGGTGTAACTTAGTTGATAGGATTATATCCTTGCTAAGTGTATAGTCTTGTGTAGGCTATTTGCCCTGTGTGGGATTTATACCCTGTGTAGGTTGTAACCTAAGAATCTGGGATTCTGTAGGTATAGCTTGTTAGGAAGAGGTTTGTGGAGTGGAGACTTGTAAATCAAACTGACATAATGAAGTTCCTCCCTAGTGAAGGAGTAGAGTGGACGTAGAAGGATTACACCACATTCGAACCACTATAAGCCATAAGTGTTTACTTGTTTTGACTGCATGCTTTACTTTGTTTATCGCATATCTATCCTATTGCATTAGTCATAAGCATTCTGGTCAAAACTACTTTGCTAAAATCATATTGTGAAAAGAAAACGTGTTTGCAAAACAGGAAACTCTATCTTAGTTTAATCCGCTGCGTACTGTGATTCGAGACAAGAACCTGATCAGCATTGTGCTAGGTTACTGACTCGAGTCGGGTTGCTGTTTCCCTTTGGAATTAGGAACCTGTTCGTAAAAAGAGTTTTGAAATGATTTTGAGAAAATCGATAGAGGTTCATTCACCCCCCTGAACCTCTGACCACCACTTGGGACCCGATAAGTGGTATCAGAGCAAGTTGGGTTAACAACCAACTTTTCTGTCTACCTACCTAGATCCACCCATTTTGCATGTGGATAAACCATTTTTCTTTTCCTTAAGACCAAAATCATAAATTTAGCATAAGCATGGATTTCTTATACCACAAGCTACCTATGTTTTCCATAGATGAGTATGATGACCGGAAGATACGCATGGAAGCTCATTTGTCGGCCATGCACAATGAGATGTGGTATGTCATAACGGAAGGACCACCGGTGATCTACAAAGCTAATCCTAGTTATGTAGCATAATTTCGGGAACAAAGACGAACCGAAGAAGCTGCAACAACAACAAGTGGAGAGGTGGAAGGTGCAACGATCATTGACGATGGTACTGAAGCACCACCAAGAGTCGGACCACGAGAGTTTGGACCTGCTCACAGAAGAGTCCTTCCACCTTAGGAATACATAGTCAAGGAAAAATATGAATACACTCCGGAAGAAAGAAAAAGAGCCAACCTTGACAATGTTGCCAAAAATACCCTATTTCTTACAATGGATAAAGGCACTTTCAGTAAGGTAAGAAGTTGCAAGACATCAAAAGAAATTTGGGAAAAGCTAGCGGTAATCTGTGAAGGCAACGAACTAGCCAAGGATAACAGAATTTCAAAGGCTACACAGCTATACAAGCAATTTACCATGAAGCCTGGAGAAACTCTTGAAGAACTCGATCTAAGATTCACAGCTATCATTAGTGAGTTAGAATCATTAGGAAAAAGCTACAAGCAAAATGAGAAAAACCTGAAGGTTTTGAGAGCCTTACTATTGGAATGGCACAACAAGGAAACTACAATGAGAATCTCTCTTGATCTCAATGCGATGAGTACTTTTGATCTGTTCTCAGATCTCAAAGCTTTCGAGTTTGATATCGAAAGGAGAAAGAAAGAGGCTGAAGGATCAAATCTAAGGTAACAACACTCACTGCCAGACAACAAGATCCTGCCACCTCAAGTAGTAGCAAGCTGAAGAGCAAGCAGAAAGAAACGTCTGCTGAAGATACTGAGGAAGAAATGACACTTTTATTGAAGAAGTTCAAGAGGTTTCTGAAAACCAACAAGGAAAATGACTTCAGAAAGAAAGATCAAAACTCAGAAAGGAGCTCCCAGATAAGGCAACAACAACAAGCAAACTCAGATTCGTCTGATTTATGCTACAACTGTAGGAAACCTGACCACTTTGCTAGAAACTGTCCACATCTTCAAGTATACAAGTACCCAAAAAATGAAAGACTACAGATGAGAGAGAGGAGGAGAGATGATAAGCAGAAAATCAGAGCCCTCCTTAGTGAATCAGAAGCCTTGAAAGCAGCAAGCAGCTCCAAGGAAGAAAACAAAGATGACTACTCATCTGAGAGTGATTCTGACAGCTCTACCTCCGATGAAGAAGCACTACTTTGCTTAATGGTCAACGATTGTGAAGACAATGAAGAAGACGAGGTAACTTCACAATCCTTTGATATTTCAAATTTTGAAAAGCTGAACATGATCCAGTCATTTAGACAGATCATGAGTGACTTTGAGCAGATAAATTCAGCTCATGAAGAACTAAAAGAGGAAAACCATCAGCTCAAAAGTGAGCAAACTGTGCTGAAGGAACAGATTACTGACCTGGATTACTACAGCACAAAATGCAATAATCTTAGAGCTGAGGTCTCTAAGTTCAAACTGTTGGTCACCAAGCTAGAAGCTGAGAAAGCTGGATTGCAAAACACAATTGATGTGTATAACAAGTCAGCAAGCAAAGCACAACAATGTATCCAAGAGACCCAAAATGTCTTTACAGGAAATGGTCTAGGATACTATGCCAGTACTTCTCAGAAATCTACCAACACTTCCAATGATGGAAAGTTTATTCAATCGAGAGTGTCTTATAATCAGGAAATCCTTCCAAACAATGGAAGTATGAATGAAACTAGTACTCTGGATAAGGGTAAGAAACCCTTGCTGCTGGAAGATAACAGTAAGACTGCTCAAATAGTAAAGAAACAACAAAATTAACATGCCGTTAATAGAAGAAGAAAACAGCAAACTTCCAGAAAACAGCAAAAACTCTATCCCTTATATACCAAGGCCTACATGCCTATATCTCAGAGAGTCTATACTCAGGACAGGTATAAGGGAGTACACTTCTCGAACAGGATATACAAAACTTGGAAATATCCAATGTACACACATCACGAACAATATCCTGCTAAAGGTACTAACAGAAAAGGAACCATCAATGCTTATGGTAAACCAATATCATCAAGCAAGTGTGGATCCCAAAGAAGACTAATCCCCCAGGACCCATACTTGTATGAGTACCTAAATCTGCCTGATTCGCTTACAGAAACAGTTGCCAGAGAGCAGCAGTGATGTATGGTATATAGATAGTAGCTGCTCCAGACAGATGACTGGCAATAAAGCTGGATTAAGAGATTTCCAACCATGTAAAGGTCCTAAGGTAGTCTTCGGAGATAATTCCAAAGGAAGCACTAAAGGCATAGGAAACTTAATCAAAGGCAATGCAAGTATCAATGACGTATCATATGTCAAATGACTAAAATATAACCTCCTAAGTATCAGTCAGTTTTGTGACAAAGGATTTTCAGTTGAATTCAACCTCAACAGGTGTTTGATCAGAGACAACAAAACAAATGAGGTTAAACTTACTACCACCAGGAGTGGCAACATCTATCTTGCCGACTGGACTTCAACACGGCAGCCAACATGTTTCATCGCAAAAAGTTCTCCAGAGCTGAGTTGGCTATGGCATAAAAAGATGAGCCATTTGAATTTCAAAATGATCAACAAGCTGGCAAGCAAGAATCTGGTAAGAGGTTTACCTGATGTTACTTATAAAAAGGAAAGCGTATGTTGAGCTTGTCAAAAGGGAAAACAAGTAAAAAACTCATTCAAGGATAAGGTCCAAAGATCATTACATAGGATATTGGATCTCCTGCATTTGGATCTATTTGGACCAGTGGAACCTATTAGTGTAAGTTGGAAGAAGTATTCCCTAGTTATTGTGGATGATTACTCCAAATTCACTTGGACCATCTTTCTGTCCAAGAAATCAGAAACTCAATACAGGCTTCCAGAATTTATGAAGAGAATACAGAATGAGAAGAATTTGAGCATTGTTAAGATAAGATCAAACAGAGGAACTGAGTTCACCAAAAAATTCATAGAAAAGTATTGCTCAGAGAATGAGATCAATCATGAATATTCTGCAGCAATAACTCCTCAACAGAATGGAGTTGCAAAAAGAAGAAACAGAACCCCGAAGGAAGCTGCAAGGACTATGATTGTTGATACTGGGGTCCCTAAGAGATTTTGGGCAGAAACAACCAGCACAACATGCTTGTTGGGATTTCAATGTTTAGATTTTGATGAGACAAACCAAACATATAATAGGAAGTTTTGAGTACCCCATTTTTCACATTGTGTAAGTGATAACACAAGACTAGATTTGAGTCTTGTGATAGAAGCTGAAAAGTGAAGGTACACATGCATACAAATGCTGCATCGAAGATTTAGAACGAAGCTACTGCAAAGAAGCAGATACAACATACTGCAAGAATGCAGTCATTGCAATGCAGCATAGTGAGAAAAAACGGCATGCAGAGTTGCTGCAAGAAAAAGATTACAAGGATACTACTGTAAGATACAGCAGCGCTGTAAGAAGATACTGCAAAAATGTCTATGTTACAGCAGCACTGCAAAGAACAAACAGCTGCAAGCAGACCTAGGATACAGCGCGAAGCTCACTACTCAGACAGCCAACAACGCCAACGACAAACAACATAAGTATCCTGCTATCCGAAGAAAGGATAGATGCAGTACGAGGAACGAAGACTCAAGCAAGAATAAATAGAGCCGTTCCAGAGGAGAGTCAAAGTTGCAGACACAGAGCCAATACCAAGACGCCACGTGGACTGACGTGTCATAGAAAACTACGAGCTCCAACCACCGCATTTATACTAGTCAAATCATATTAAATGCGGTTCATGCCATTAATCAACGCTCAAATTCAAAATGGAAGATGTCTCCTTCAACGAATATCTTCTCTACAAGTATAAATAGAAGGTGTGACTGATTGAAGAAATTGCTGAACAACGTTGAGAGGAAATTCACAGACCATCCAAAAGCTTCTTAAGCTTTCACATGTTCAACCACTCAACCTTCTAGGAGCAGTCTACAACAACAATAGAGCTACCCAAGATCAAGACTACTTCTCACTAGTTGAAGATTTTATTTTTCTTTTAACCTCTGTCTTGTGTGGTTAGGTTGTTTTAGGTGTCGAACAGTTGACAGGAGAAATCCTTGCTGTTTGTATAGTTGTCTAAGTTTTAGGCAGCTTCCCTGTGTGGGAGTGTGGAACCCTGTGTGGGTTAGCTTTTAGAGTTTGCAGTGCTGTGTGATCTCTGGACTCTAGTAGGTGGTCACTTTGTAAGTTGATAGATTGTTAGGAGGGTCCTGTATATCAATGTTGTTTAACAAAGTTCCTGCTCGAGGTAGCAGTAGAGTGGATGTAGAAGGCTTACACCACATTCAAACCACTATAAGCCATAAGTGTTTTATTGCTTTCTTATCTGCGCTTTACATTTCATATCTTCATATATCATAAGCTTAAAACGGTTTTGAAAAGATCATCTTTGAGAAAACCAGCCAGCCTTGTGTCACAAAGATATAATTTCCGCTGCGTATAAAACTCTAAGTTACAGCGTGCAGCACTGCATCCTAGTGCTGTAAGCAGTAACTGGCTGGCGCTGTAAGTTCAAGTAACTTACAGAACAGTAAGTTTTAACAAGTTTTCAAAATCGACCAAGGTTCATTCACCCCCCTCTGAACCTCGGACACCAGTTGGGACCAACAATGCTACACTCAGAACAAATGCCTGATCAACAAAGACCATAACAAGACCCCATATGAAGTATGGTATGGAGTAACACCTAGTATTTCACATTTACATATCTTTGGATGCAGATGTTACATACTAATCAATGAAAATGAGCACTTGAAGACCTTTGATGAAAAATCGGATGAAGGAGTATTCTTAGGATACTCTTCAGTAAGCAAGGCCTTTAGGATCTTCAACAAGAAAAGTCTCATTGTGGAGGAATCAATGCATGTGGTATTTGATGAACCACACTGTGATACTGCTGAGCTGGAAAAAATAAGAGAGGATGTATCCAAAATCAAGATGAAGGATCAAACAGTAAGATACATTGATAGAGTACTAGTCCCAACGGAAATAGGCACGACAAGCTGCTCACAGAATACTGGTCATAAGAAAATAACAATACAAGATGCTGAACAACAAGAAGATAGAACTCCGCATAACAACAACAACCACACACAAGAAGACGATAATCAACAGAATACTGTCCAACAATCTACTCAATCTCTTGACTTCGACAGAACATGGTTAAGAGATCATCCAAGAGATCTTGTAATTGGAAATATCAATGAAGGAGTAAGGACAAGAAGATCAAGACCTTAAGAATCACTGTTTAATGCTTTATATCAAAAGATGAACCCACAAGTATAGAGGAAGCTCTTAAAGACAGTAACTGGGTTCAGGCCATGTAGGAAGAGATGAATGGATTTGAAAGAAATCAAGTATGGAGACTGGTTCCTAGGCCTTACCACCAAGGAGTTATTGGAACAAAGTGGGTATTCAAAAACAAGCTTGATGAATCCGGTGCAGTGGTCAGAAACAAGGCAAGAATGGTAGCAAAAGGATACTGCCAGGAAGAAGACATAGATTTTGATGAGACTTTTGCCCTAGTTGCTAGACTTGAAGCAATAAGGGTATTTCTGGCCTACGCTGCTCACAATGATTTCAAAGTTTATCAAATGGATGTAAAGAGTGCATTCCTGAACGGACTTCTATCTGAAGAAGTATATGTGGAACAACCACCAGGCTTTGAAGAATAGACAGAAGAAAAAGTATTCAGACTAGATAAAGCTCTATATGGATTAAAGCAAGCTCCTAGAGCTTGGTATGATACACTGTCCCTATATCTATTACAGAATGGATTCCAAAAAGGGACAGTAGACAAGACTCTCTTCAGAATACTGGAAGGAGACAATATATTGCTTGTTCAAATCTATGTGGATGACATAATTTTTGGATCCACTAACAAGAATTTGTGTGACAAGTTTTCATCCCTCATGCAAAGTAAGTTTGAGATGAGCATGATGGGAGAACTAAGCTTCATCCTTGGTCAACAAGTCAAACAACTAGAACATGGGACTTTCATAAGTCAAGTCAAGTACACCAAGGAGTTAATTAAAAGGTTTGGAATGGAAAAATGATCAGCAATAAGCATACCGATGGCCACATCTATTAGCTTGGATAAGGATGAAACTGGGAAGGATGTGGAAACCACTAAATATAGAAGACTTATTGGATCCTTGCTATATCTAACAGAAAGCAGACCAGATATAGCATTTGCAGTTGGAGTATGCGCAAGATTTCAAACAACACCAAAGGAGTCACACCTTTCAGTAGTAAAAAGGATTATCAAGTATTTAAAAGGCACTAAAGATGTTGGACTTTGGTATCCGAAAGAAGATGGATTCAACCTTAAAGGCTATTCAGATTCTGATTTTGCAGGATGCAAAATTGACAGAAAAAGTACCAGCGGTACTTGTCAATTCTTGGGACACAGGTTAGTCTCTTGGTATTGCAGAAAACAGACATCCATTGCAACATCAACCGCGGAAGCTGAATATGTAGCTGCAGGAAGCTACTGTGCTTAGATTTTATAGATACAACAACAGCTAAAAGATTATGGGATAACGGAGAGAGAGACTCCCATTCTGTTTGACAATACGAGTGCTATTGCCATTACCTATAATCCTGTCTTTCATTCAAGAACGAAGCACATTGATGTCAGACATCACTTTATAAGAGATCATGTGGAAAAGAAGAATATAGTACTTGAAAAAGTACACACTGACATGCAGCTTGCTGATATTTTCACAAAGCTACTGTGTGAATCAAGGTTCTCAATGTTGAGAAGTGAGCTTGGGATCATCAAGCTCATATGAGGTTGTTCAGATATTTTAACAGGTTGCTAAACCAGTAATCTGTAACAGGTTACGACAACAGGTTTCTGATACAGTCTGACGAAACAGGATGCTGGAAACTTTCAAAGAAATATTGAATGCAGCATTCGTTGAGCCTTACAACCTCGTATTAAGAATAGTAACCTGATTAGCAATGATTACAAGAGACAGTTTTGCAGCCGCATTTAATGCGAAAAACCACCTTTTTGGTAAAGACGGAAAATGCGCCCTTTCAAAATTGACACATGTACATAAAAAATCGGAGATGCCCCTTTATAGTTAATCTCAACCATCTCTTTAGCCACGGGTTTTCAGAAGATTTATCGAGACCGTTGATATTTTAGACTTGGATTCAAAATCAAAAACCAATCATATTCTCTTCTCCTCACCCTATGTGATCAGTTTAATTTCTCGACATTCTGAAAAGATTTTTCTAACTCTCTGCAAAAAAGTTTCACTCTCTCTCAAGCAACCCCAAACAACTGAAACTATAATGGCTAAAACAAGAACAACTAAGGTCGTGAAATGAAGACTTGTTGACACAAAGGTACTTCTTGGCGACAAATCACCCTATAATGATAAGAATCTCATTTCCGAGATTTGGAGCCACATCTGCAAGAGCCAACTAGATGGGTTATTCACTAAAACCTATGAAGGATTTTCTGCCACTTCGGTAGAAAAATTCTATGCCTTTGCGGAACTCTCTGAAGACGAAGAAACCATTCTCTTCAAGATGGAGGAAGATGATGAAGAAACTCACATTGTTACAATAATAGACATTGCCAGGACATTTGGCATATCTGATCAAGGAATGACATATACAGATTTGATGGAGTATGGGTCCGAGTATCTTGAAGAAAGCTGGAACCAATTCTGCCTTGAATCTGTGATGAATGAAGTTGTTTCAAGCAATTTTCCTAAAAAGAATTTTAAACCAGAGTATGAATTCCTCCATGATATTCTCGTCTACACTGTAGAAGGGAGGTGTGGAAGTTTTGATAAGTGCATAAGCTTAAGGTTACAGATGATGATCGCTATCATCAGGGAAGAAGTAGTTAATTGGGCACAAATCCTTTTTCAGAGGATTTTGGGAGGAAATAATCAAACCCAAAGAAATAAGAGGGTTTGGAATTATCATTTCCTCCATTCTGAGTTATAAGAAGATCTCTTTGGAGAGAAAAGTATCATTCGCCCCTGGATAGTATCTCGGAGTGAAATAGGGATACTCCAAAGGAAAGAATGAGGAAAAACAACCCAAGAAGAAGCCAGCAATCAAACCACAAGTTGCTGATAGTTTCGATGATTCTGGTGCAGATAATGACAAGCCAGCAAGGAGGAAGTGTGTGAAGAAGACTTCCTTGAAGAAAAAGACAATCGGGATGAAAAGAAGAGATGCCTCCACTACATCCCTAACAACTAGTCCTACTAACGACGAAGATGAGTCTGGCATATGTGATCAACTGACAGAGCGGCTTACTGAGTTGGATCAAGATATCAATGAAAGTTTGAAAGGAGACACGGAGTAAGCAGCGGGTCAGGTTGCTGCTCTAGAGCCACAAGAGCATCCTAAAGATATCCACGGCAAGCAAGCTTCAGCCCCTGTAACCCAGGTTCCTGAGGAATTTGATAAGGAGGATGCTGACACACAACAGGTTTCTAGTCACACTGCCACTATTGAAGAACCTAATAAACCTAAGAAAATGAAAAGAAGATTGGTGAAATTAGCCGACAAGTCGGCCGAACAAAAGAAATGGCTGGTTGAAAAAAGTAGAACTAAGGGAGATTAACACCCTTAATAGAGTCTTACACTCCATTGAATCCATCAATGCTGAAGATGCTGAAAGAGCCCTGATGAAAACTGCAAACTCTATATGGAAAATATTCTCTCATGCTTATGAGACCTGGAGATGGATGAGGTTAGGACCTGGTACTAAGCTAATCGAATGGATAGATTGGCTTGAGGTAAAAGAAATCATTATTCGGTGGATAGAGAACTTCATAGAAGAGGAAGATGATTTATCCAACGGACTTCTACCTTTTCTCCATGAAGATTACCTTGATCAGAAGGCTACAGAGATGATATCACTCATTCAAGAAAGGTAAGCCACCTTGAATAAATATTGGCTGGCCAGAGCAGAGATTGAAGAAGACAAGAGAGAGCAGTCAATGAAGCTTGAGAGGACAACACACTGATAAACCCCACTACCAAGACTGTTAGGACCCCTACTGAGCTGGAACTGGCAGAAGCTCAACTAACTAACCTCACTACTGAGGAAGCTAATGAGAGAATGCTGCAACTAGGGATGGAGGCTAATAGAGAAGAATCAAGAAGACCTCCCAGAATATTGCAGGCAGGAGAACAAAGTTCAAGAGCCGCTGAGATTCATGAATCACCTACCTTCACAGGTATTGCAACTCTCTCCCAATAACTCATCTAGATACCATAACCATGGAAATTTTGGAACATAGTGAAGAGAACCGAGCATGAGGAAGTGGCACTTAACTATACCTAAACTCTTTACAATTGCAATTATCCATCCAACTTTTACTCGAATTGCAAATAACCATTAATAACCTTTAGAACACCATTTGAGCCCCTTCATCTGTCGCCATTGGAGACCAAGTTCAGCCAAATCCATAGCTTTGTTTATATGGTGGTGATCGCTATCTTGGGTTCTATATCTTCACCGGTTAGTTCTTTATTTTCTATGTTTTTTTTCTGGTTTTTTTGCTTGGCTCTTGTTCGTTGTCTCTGTTTTTTTGTTTTTTTCTTTTTCTTCGCTCTCTAGGCGTTAGTTTTCTTGCTTGTTGTGTTATGGAAAATGATGTTACCTTGTCGGATTCTATTGATGATGCGATCATGGATGATGAGCAGATTTTTTCTCTTTTAAAAACCCATGTTTCGAACCCAAATTTTTCTGCAAAACTTCGATTCTTCATGGTGTCGAACCTGGACAAGTCAAAGGTTGATAATGGTGATGAGCAGTTTCTTTCTCTTCTTAACTCTTATGCTGCAAATCCCTCATTCTCTGTAAAAATTCGAACCATCCTGGACAAGAACTTGGAAATGTCGAAGGTTGATGATGGTGAAATTCGAAGCCTCTCTCTCCAATCATTCACGCCACCTTGTTTCTCTCATCCAACACGTCAACCTTCCTCCAACACATTTCCCATGCACTTTGAACCTCCTTTGAAAGCCTCTTTTGTTGACTTGGACCCACATGTTGACTTGGATCATTTGGACTCTTCTTCTCTCTTCTTAGGCCATAACTCTCTCTCGCCTTTTTGCTCTTCATCTCAAGCCTCTATTTTTGACTTTCAAAGTATGGTTCCTATGCCTCAATCACCACCAACTTTAAATGCATCCACTATTCCTCTTTCGCATGCAACACACCCAACTGCCCCACCTTATCTCTCTCATCATGCCCACTCTTCATCAAACCTAACCCAATCTCTTGGCCTTTCCACGGCCCATATACATGGTTCCCCCCATAATGGGCCCAACCATTATAACATGATCCCTTCGGCCTACATCCAAACACAACCGAGCACTTCCTCTTTTCCAGTGGACAATCGCGGCACCTCGGCACACCCAGCTGATTCATCGACTAATCTTCATTCCCCTTCGGCCCAAACCCCCGTAGCCAAGTCCTTTGCTGAGGCCGTGCATGGAAATGCTCGTGCCAACTCTGATCGACCCCCACCTTCGCGTCAGAGGTTCATTTCTGAAGCTGAGCTCCAGACTCGGTTTGGGACTCTGAGTGAGCACGAGGGAGACCCCGTGATCTCCATCTCCCGTTCGGAGGTGGATCGCATGGTGGCTCCCTTCCAGTTTACTCTCGTGGGGAAGTTCTCGAGAGAGATTCCCCATGCTCAGGTTGTTTCCAGGTTTCTCATGGATCTCAAGCTTGCTGGAGGGTTCAAGCTGCATAAGCTGAACCGTCGGCACATCCTGATTCGATTTGAGCAGGAGGTTGATTTCTCTATGCTCTGGACGAGGTCGACCTGCCAGATGGAGACACATGTCATGAGGGTTTTCAAGTGGACCCCTGATTTCGATCTGACGAAGGAGTCCTCGATTGTTCCGGTTTGGATGAGTATCTCCACTCCTCCAGCGCACTTTGTTTGCAGAGAGATGCTGGTTTCGATAGGCCAGGCTATTGGTCGTCCGATACAGTTTGATAATTTGACGGCTAACCAGTCGAAGTTTACAGAGGTTCGAATGTGTGTCGAGATTGACCTGCTGCAGCCTCGGGTTCAGCGTGTGTTTGTTCAGGATGGACAGGTTAGGCACGAGCTGAAGGTGCACTATGAGTTCATTCCTTATTTCTGCACGGGTTGCTCTTTGGTAGGTGTTTTCGGAATGGGAATGCTCCTCGACCTCTGCCTCGGAAGAGGCCAGCTCCTGCCCCCAAAGAGCCTAAGGTGCCTGCTCAGCCGGACGTGTGGGTTCGGAAGGAGGGGAAGAGAGTGGTTCGTGAGGTAGGAGAGACCTCTGGGGCCCGTCAGGAGGATGTCTCCAGGACCGATGAGCTCTCTCTTATTGTTTTTTCTGATGGAGTGGACCGTTTTGACGAGGGGGAGGATGACCTGCTGGATGAGCCTATCCTGGGTTTGAACCGGTTCAGCGTTTTGGTTGATGAGGGGGACCCCCTTGATGTGCAGGTGGCCATGCAGGCTGTGGAGTCTGATCAGCCGAGCGAGCATGGATTGCGGGACCCTGAGGCTTCTGATGTTGTCCCCTACGTTCAGTTGCCCCCTGCGCTTGTGAGTTCCGCCCCCACTTCTGTCACGAAGGTGAAGATAGGGGATGAGTCTGAAGAGGAGGTTGGTGAGCCTTTGGATGCTATTGTTGAGGTCTGTGAGGAGACGGCGACCCAGAGACGTCGTAGGAGTGCCCGGATTGCTGCCGCTGGCAGGCCTCTTAGTAGGTATGTGGCTCAGGGGCCGGATCTATGATTTCTCATTTTTTGGTTTGGAATGCAAGGGGTGTCGGGAACCCGCCCACTCAAACACACTTGCATTTTCTTTGCCAGCAACATCGGGTTCAGCTGTTTGTGATTTTGGAGCTGATGGTGGATTTGGACGGATCCTTCTTTTGTCGTCGGTTGGGTTTCTCTTCTGTTTTGGCGAACCGGAGTAACAAGATTTGGATTCTGTTTTCGGATGCTTTTCAGATTGCTATGGTTCAGGATTTGGATCAGCTGCTTCAGGTTCAGGTTTCTCCTGGTTTGTTTCCTCGGCCCTTTGCTTTGACTGCTGTTTATGCGAAGTGTTCGAGGGTGGAGAGGAGGGAGCTTTGGGAAGCTCTTCGAGGAATTGCGGAGACGGTTGGGGACATTCCTTGGCTTGTGGGGGTGACTTCAACTGTATTCTGCATGACCATGAAAGGATTGGTGGTTTGTCGGATCGCCGGTTGGATATAGAGGAGTTTGGAGATATGATTTCGGATTGTGGGTTGGCGGATGCTGGTTTTTGTAGTTCGCAGTTTACTTGGCAGAGGGGGGAGTTGCAGGAGCGTTTGGATAGGATGATGTACTCTGATCGGTGGTTGGACCTGTTTTCTATGACGAAGGTGCTGCACCTTTCGAGGACCTGGTCGGACCATGCTCCTATGTTGATTTCTATCTCTACTCAGTTGGAGCGTGTGCCGTCTTCGTTTCGGTTTCAGAGTATGTGGGTTCGTCATGCTGATTTTCGTCGGACTGTGGCTCAAGTTTGGGATTTTTCGTGTCGTGAGACTGGGATGCTCAGACTTCAGACTAAGTTACGGCGGGTTAAGCAGCGGCTCAAGTGGTGGAATTGGAACGTCTTTGGGGACGTTTTCCAGAAGAAGGGTCAGGCTGAGCAGGCTGTTTTGGATGCTGAGAAGGCTCATGATGAGGATCCGACGGAGTTGTCTCGGATGGCCTTGAGAAAGGCCACTGCTGAGTTGACTTTGTTGCTTCATATTGAGGAGGATTTCTAGAGACAAAAGTCGGCTTGTCGTTGGGCTTCTGAAGGGGACTGGAACACTCGTTTTTTCCACTCTTTGGTGAAGAGGAGGAGGTGTGCTAACCGTATTCATTCTATCTCCCAGGATGGTATGGTTCTTACATCTCCTCAGGAGATTCGGGATTCCGCTTCTGGGTTTTTTCAGCAGTTGTTTATGGATGAGGGCTTTGAGTTGAGACATGTGGATCCTGTTTTTTGTCCTCCGTCTAAGTTGGATTTTTCGTCGGCTTATGAGAAGCCCAGTCGTGAGGAGATCAGGGCGTCTGTTTTTAGCATCTCCAGAGATAGTGTCTCGGGTCCGGATGGGTTCTCGGCTCTATTTTTTCAGCACTGTTGGGAGATTGTGGGATCTGATGTGTGTGAGGCGGTTTGGGACTTCTTCGAGGGTCGTCAGATGCCTGCTTCGTTCACTGCCACTACGATTGTTCTTATTCCGAAGGTTGCATCACCGTTGGCTTGGAGTCAGTTTCGGCCGATTAGTCTGTGTAACGTGACGAATAAGATTATTTCCAAGATGATCACCAGCAGGTTGTCTTCTTTTGTGCCAGAGTTGCTTGCTCCTTCTCAGAGTGGGTTTGTCAGAGGTTGGCTGATCAGTGATAATATTCTGCTTGCTCAGGAGATGGTCCACGAGATTGGGACTCAGAGGAGACATCCGAATCTGATTCTGAAGCTGGATATGACGAAGGCTTATGATCGGGTTCAGTGGGGTTTTCTCTTTTGGGTGTTGGAGCTGAGGGGATTTCCGCCAGCTTTGGTAGATTTGATACGCAGGTGTGTCAGTTTCTGTCGGTTTTCTATTTTGGTGAATGGACAGCTTTCTGGCTTCTTCCAAGCTTCTCGTGGTCTCCGGCAGGGGGATCCGCTCTCTCCTACTCTGTTTGTTCTGGCGGCTGATTATCTTTCACGGGGTCTGGATGCTCTTTTCGATAGATATCCGACGATGCAGTACGGTTCTAGGGGTGGTTTCTCGGTTTCTCATCTGGCTTATGCGGATGACATCATGATATTCACCACTGCTTATACACAGGGTCTCCAGCATCTGAGGGATTTTTTGGAGGAGTACTGTCAGACTTCGGGTCAGATGGTAAGTGCTTCCAAGAGTACCTTTGTGGTGGGATCGAGATGCTCGGATGTGGTGGTGGGCCGTGTTGGGCGGATTTTGGGGTATGCGAGGCAGTTCCTTCCGATTGACTTTCTTGGAGCACCCTTGTATAAGGGGAATATGAGGGGGGCTTTGTTTCATTCGTTGGTGGTTCGGATCACTGATAGGATTGCAGGCTGGGCTTGGACTTCGCTTTCTTTTGGGGGTCGTCTAGCGCTGATTCGGAGCACTCTCACTTCGATGGCTCTCCATTTGGTCTAGGTGGTTCAGCCTCCGCAGTATATGATTCAGAGGATTGAGCAGTGTTTGGCCAGATTCTTCTGGGGCTCGTATGGCAGTCAGAGGCATACTCATTAGATCTCGTGGGAGACGGTGTGTCGACCGATAGCTGAGGGTGGTTTGGGCTTGCGACGTCTTTCTGATGTGGTTGAGTCTTTTTCTCATAAGCTGTGGTTCAGGTTTCGGGAGCAGGGCTCTCTTTGGGCTAGGTTTCTGTTGCAGAAGTATTGTCGGCATCAGTTTCCTGGTAGTGTGGGAGTGTCTCCTCATTCCAGCTCTGTTTGGAAGAGGATGTGCTCGGTTCGCCTTGGGGTTCAGTCTCAGATTTTCTGGAGGTTGGGGTCTGGGGAGATCAGTTTTTGGTATGACCAGTGGATGGGGGATGGTCCCCTGGCTGCTTCTGTGGATGTTTCCAGACACTCTGGTGCCTTGGTCCAGTGGTTTTGGAGTGATGGTGATTGGGACAGGGAGAAGCTCCTTCGTGTTGTCCCTCCCGAGGTGGTGGATCAGATCTGCTTGGCTCCTATTCGTACTTCCTCTTCTGATCTTATTCGGTGGAAGAGCTCTTCCGATGGGAAGTTCTCTTTTGCGTCGGTTTGGGCGTCGATCAGACCTCGGCACCCTTCTTGTCCTACCCTTTGTATGGTTTGGTCTCCTTGCCTTACCCCCACCATTTCTATCTTCCTTTGGCGGCTTGTCCTGGATCGTCTCCCGGTTGATCGTAAGCTTCAGTCTCGTGGCATTTCCTTAGCTTCGAAGTGTCTTTGTTGTCCGGATCTTTCTCTTCCGAGTCAGTCCTCGTTTGAGTCTTCTGATATCGAGTCCATCGAGCATATTTTCTACTCGAGTCGTACTGCGAGGAGAGTTTGGGAGCATTTCTATGGGATGTTTGGTTTGACACCTCCACACACTGTGCACACACCACATATTTTGCTTTTCTGGAGGCAATCTTCCTCTGGTTTGCATACACGTTGCACACACATCACGACAGTGATCCCTTGTTTGATCTTGTGGTTCCTTTGGACTGCTAGAAATGATGGCAAGCACCGGCGGGTTCCAGTTCGTGCAGACTCGATCATCTTTTGGGTCATGAGACAGGTTCGTATTCTCCATCACAACAGGCTTCTCAGCAGGGAAAGCTGGGGAGGTGTTCTTCATGTGGCTACTTCTCTGGGCCTTTATTATCGTTCCAGGCCCCCTCGGCCTCCTATTCCTCCGATTGTTTGGCGCCCGCCTGACTTGGGTTGGGTGAAGCTGAACACTGATGGGGCCTATAGAGTGACGTCTTTGGTGTCGGGGATTGGCGGTGTGATTCGGGATCATGCAGGTGAGGTGATCTTTGCTTTTCATGAGCGAGGGTCGGTTTTTGATTGTTTGGCAGCAGAGCTTCTGGCACTTCATAGGGGTCTCTATCACATCAGGAGACTTGGGTTTCATCGAGTGTGGATAGAGCTGGATGCGGTCTTGGTGGTTCAGATACTTTCACATTCGGATGCAGGACATTGGAGAGTGCAGGGTTCTCTCACTTCCATCCAGAACCTCCTCGCTTCTTTGGAGTTTCAGATGACTCATATTCATAGGGAAGGGAACTCTGTTGCAGATTTTCTGGCTAACTTAGGGTGTCAGACTGAGTTAGTTGGATCCTTTCCTCCAGATGTCTTACCTCGGCGAGTCCAGGTGTTGGCTAGATTTGATCAGTTGGGATGGCCATCTTTTCGTGTGGATCGAGGGGGTGTTCGCTCTTGATGCTCCTGCTTGTTCTTTTTCGGTTCTTTCCTTTTTTGGATATAGATCTTGTTTTCTTGTTGCTTTATCCTGCCCCTTGTCGGCAGCTGTTCTAGGCCAACTGTTTCGGTCATTTTTTATCTGCTTTCTTCACTCTTTTTTCTTTCTTGTGAACTTTTTTGTTGGGTTTATATACACAGGTTGGGGGTCTGCCTAAATCCCTCACCCCCGTAGGGTGATTTTTGGTTAAAAAAAAAAACTCATCTAGATACCATGGAGGATGATGTTCAATTACTTTACTACTCTGACTCCCCTATTCTCAATGATCAACCTGCTGAGGAGGAAGCATCACCGATCATTCATGGTGTTCTGAAGAAAATCAATGAGGAGCATGCCGATGAAGCATCTGTGGAGGAGGATGTAGAGGCAGGACTCCCTATACTAGCCTCTGTTGCTGTACAGAATGCAGATGAAATTGAAGCAGACCAGGTTGTTGTCCAGAAACCTGATCATACTCTTGCACTTCTGCATGATGCTGCTTGAAAATTGACGGAGATAAGTCAGGGCACTGATGCAACTGGAGAGGAAGTTGCTGAAGTTCCAACTGTTGAGGTAATAACTGGCATTGATAAGTCATATGAAACCTGTTAGGTTGCTAATGATACAGTTGAGGAGGTTGCTGAGGTAATTGAAGTTCCCGTTTTACAAGAAACTGAGATTACTTTGGATGCAACAATTGGCGCTACTAAGGCTACTGAAGCAGATCAAGCTACTAACAGTCAAGTGGAGGAATCTTCTATTCCTCAAGACACAATGGAAACTGCTAATCCTATAAACAACCTAGAAGCAAATGATGATCAGACAACTTCTGAGGCCATTGGTGTTCCTACACCAGATAATGCAGATGACTCATCAAGTTCCAGTGATGACGACTCAGATAACTCCTCCCCTTACAAAGAAATTGGAAAGATAAAAATGACTAAGGAGGAAAGGATGAGGTATGAAGCTGAAAAGGAAGCAAGAGAAAGAGCAGAAGCTGAGGAAGAAGCAAAGAGGAAAACTGATCAAAATCTGGTCTTATATACTCAAGAGGAATCAAGACCAACAGATAGGGTTGAGACTCTTACTAATGAGCAAGAAATGTCTCTCCAAGGAGTATTGAAGGCTTCATGGATTGATGAAGGCTATGGAGACACATCAAATGAATCTGGCCACCAGCTCCAATATGCGAGAAAAAGCACACTCAGAAACCTTGAGTGCATTAAGGAAGGAACTTGATGCACTTCCTGGAAAAATTTAGACTAGGATGAATGATGAACTAAACTCTCATCTTACTTCCAGAAGAAGATTTGAGAATAAACAAAAAGCTGTCTCACAAGCCCAAAGCAAAGTGCTGAACGAACTAACTACATCAGTTGACGAGGTTAAGAGCATCCAGACAGTACATAATCTAATAAATGAAGAAGTGAGAGCCACAACTAGAAGCATCAATGATAGGATTCTAAATCTAGAGCTGCTGGTGGGAGAAATGAGAGCCATCATGGAAAGAGTCTATCCTAGTGAGACTGCTGCGGTTGCTAACCCCAATGTTGTTTTTTATGATAATAAAAAGGGGGAAGGGAAGCAAAGTGCTACTACCCAAGGAAAACAACTTGCCCTTACTAATGAACCAAATGATGAGATTGTGGAAACTACCACAAAAGAGATAGATGATGATATAGATGATGATGATGATGATGATGATGAACTGCCCTTGACCAAGATTAAGCGAAAGAGATTAGATGTTTATGAACATGGTCAAGATGGTGAGCCGAAGAGGAGAAAAAAGGACGACGATGATAATGCGGGTGCTGGAGGTACTGCATCTCAAACAGTAAGCAACACTGCATTACAGCAAGGAAAATGGGTTACTACTGCACCTTTAAGAACCTATAGGCAGCAACCTGGTCAAGGTAGAGGAAAAGGCAGACAGCAAACTGCGAAGCAAGCTAATCTCAATGCCAAACCGTACATGTCTATTCCTACAGGTACTCTTTTGAGTGAGGAAAGATGGAGGCAGTTGAAAGCTGCAGATGAAGAAAGAAGAAGGAAGAAGAAGGCATAATGAATCTCAAGATTGAGAATTGTTGGTCATAGAACCAAGGTTGCTGAGAAGGTTGATGCAGCCTTACAATCATTCCCAGATCAAGAAGCTCCTTGTTGGGTCCTAAGTGGTGTCCGAGGTTCAGAGGGGGGTGAATGAACCTCGGTCGATTTTGAAAATCTGTTAAAACTTAACTGTTCTGTAAGTTACTTGAACTTACAGCTCTAGTAAGTTACTGCTTATAGCACTAGGATGCAGTGCTGCACGTTGTAACTTTAGAGTTTTATGCACAGCGGAAAATACGATTTTGTGACACAAGGCTGGTTTTCTCAAATGTGCTCCTTTGCAAAACGTTTTATGCTTATGATAGAGATAGATATGAAATGTAAAGCGTAGATAAGAAAGCGATTAAACACTTATGGTTTATAGTGGTTCGAAGGTGGTGTAAGCCTTCTACGTCCACTCTACTGTTACCTCGAGCAGGAACTTCGTTAAACAAGATTGATTTACAGGACCCTCCTAACAATCTATCAACTTACAAAGTTAACCACCTATTAGAGTCTAGTGTTCACACAGCTCCTGCGAACTCTAAAGGCTAACCCACACAGGGTTCACACTCACACACATGGAAGTTGCCTAACGCTTAGACAACTCTACAAACAACAAGGATTTCTCCTATCAACTGTTCGACACCTAAAACAACGTAACCACACAGGACAGAGGTTAAAAGTAAAACAAATCTTCAACTTGGTGAGAAACAGTCTTGATCTTGGGTAGCTCCATTGTTATTGTAGATTGCTCCTAGTGTTAGGATGTATACTATAAGCCTAGCTTTTGTATGAACATCTTTATGATATGAGATTTATTATGATCAAATGTTTGCATTTTATATTTGTTATATATATTAATGCTATTGTCCAGATTAGTCTATATTGTAGATAGCATGGTGTGTGGTGTCACACAGAAGATCATGCTATCAGTTTCTTATAGATTATAAATAGTAGCTCACAACCAAGATGGATTTGGACAAACCATTGGAATGGTTGTAGTGTAATTTGGTATTAGTCTGTCTTGACTATAAAGTTACACTAGTACATTTTGTATGTGTTGAGCAGGACTATATGAGGTTGTTCGATTTGTACTGATTATATAAAAGAACAAGACCTCTGTTATTATGGATGTACGTCTTCTTAATCCTTATATAATAACGGGCACGTGTACTCACTGTTTGTTTCTTTAATTTGCCAATGGGTGAGATTTATTAATAAATCAATAGGCTCGGTGAATTGGGAGATAACACTGCTTATATGGTGTGCTGTTGATTATAGAATGAATCCATATCCTAATTATTTAGGATGATGATGTCCCCTTGAGGAGCTCATAATGATTATCATGTAAACCCTGCAGGTGGATTTAATCTGACATGTTAATAAAGTTGAGTGGTACTACTCTTGGAATTGGATGTAAATTAATTAAGTTGTCAGTAACTTATTTAATTTACGGACATTCGATATCTTAAACGTGGGGAAATAAACATACACATAATAAAGGAGCTCATATTGTAATATGGGATTAGGACGGTAGTTCAATTATAACTCTTTAGTGGATCGAGTTATAATTGATGGACTTAAGTGGGGTGTTCGGGCTGAACACGGGACGCCTAAGCCCATCAGGAGGCCCAACCTAATTCCTCCTCAAGGTCCCTGTTGTAGCCTATAAATAACCCTAACATCAGCACCTCCTAGATCACGTTTTCTCTCAATCTCACGCAAAAAACAGATTCACCAGAGAGAACTGAGGAGGCGAGATTTCTGAACCTCTGGAAGATCGTCGCCCATATGACGTCCAAGGGAAATGGATAGGAATACGGCAGAAGATCGTGAGGTTCAAGCTCTATCGATTGTTCGGCAGTTCTGACCTTAGAACTGGTTCGTCTTCACCTATTACGGTGAAATGTATGATTCGTTTTCCGCTGTGCATTTATCATATCATATCTTGCCTGGATCCCGAATTAGATAATTGCATAGAGTCGGCGATCCGGTGGTTCCAACAATTGGTATCAGAGCCGTGGTTTTCTGACTCTATGCGATTGATTTGGTTAATCATATTGTGATGCGTTCTTAGATTAGATAATAGTAGTATGTGCGAGATGTTGTGATGTTTCTGCAGGAACCCTAAATCCAACTATTATGGTTTGAATGTATGTTCATGTATGTTATAAACCCTCGGACTTGTCGAGGTTGTTTTATTTTGGGTTGATGCATGATTGTAATAGTTTAAACACGGTGGTTTGTCGTGTAGGTTATGTTTTCTGTTCGATCTCATATGATGTAATCTGATCGAACTAGATTCTGTATAGGATTGGTAGATGTTCGAACTATAGGATTGGTAGATGTTCGAACTAGATTCTGTATAGGATTGTAGATGTTCAAACTAGATCTGTATAGGATTGGTAGATGTTTGAACTAGATTCTGTATAGGATTCTTGTTCGATCGAGACTCCTATTCGAACTAGGATTGGCATTTGGAGGCGCTGCCAATCCCCGTATGACGGCAAACATTCAAGAACACGGCAATATAACGAGGCCATAATAGTTGGAATTTATGTTTTCATATTTATTGCTTTTATATATAAAGCATATTTTTATGTGTTTCATATGTTATGCATGTTAAAATCCCTCATGATAAATAACTAAGTGGGAGAGGGATTAATTTCAATGAGTCCCATAGCCTCCATTACTGGTTTGTAAGTGATGCATTCAAACTTATACGTTGGCTTTAAGTGCCTTCTTCTATATCGGATGAGTTTGCTTGCGGATCACTAGATCAAACTTCCTTATGGATAATTATAGGAAGTTATTTAGGAACGTGTAATCTTCTCCATCTGAAGAGGCACAAACCTAGATAATTGACTTGGTATTAAGTAAATACACTTAGGTGCATATGATAGTATCCTCCCCATCGGAGTAAGTGCTGTTATTTGCATGGCTAAAGACAACCAACTATTAATTTTATTTTGTTTGACACGATAATGAAATTAATGGGTAAAACCTCCTCTTACAAATGTTTGAATTAGTATACGCCCACACTATCGTGGCATGTAAAATTCACGATGTTTTGAGGAGTTGGTGAATTTAATTATATTGTTTGAGGGAAACAATATTGTTTTAAATTGTTATGTTTTGATCTATGTATTTATTTACGTGTTTCTCAGGATTTATCTATGGCTTTCAATCCTCTTGCTGTTATACTTAAAGAAAACAGACTTACTGGTCCTAATTATATTGATTGGAAACGGAACCTGAACATTATCTTGACTGCTGAAGAGTACAAGTTTGTACTCTCTGAGGTCTGTCCTGAAAGGCCCGATGAAAATTCTAGTGAAGAGGAGAAAAAGGCTTATAGGAAGTGGATCAAGGCAGATGAGATGACGCGGTGTTACATTTTGGCTTCTATGTCAAATGTGTTGCAACATCAGCATTAGGCCATGACCATTGCCTATGACATGATGATCAATCTCAAAGAACTCTTCGGACACCAAAGTCGGGCTGCCAGGCAATAGGCCATGAGAAACTTAATGACGACCACCATGCCTGAGGGGACACCCGTAAGGGATCATGTCCTTGAGATGATGGCTCACTTAAATGAGATGGAAGTCCTAGGAGCTGAAATCGATGGGGAAACCCAGGTCGATATCGTTCTCCAGTCGCTACCTAAGAGTTTTGAGCAGTTCCGCCAGAACTACAACATGAACAAGAGGTTGTATTCGATGGCGGAACTTCTGATAGAACTCCAAGCGGCAGAAGGGATACTTCGTCAAACTTCTCAAGCTTATATTGCTGAAAATGTTTCTGCTTCTAAGCCGAAAGACGAAGTGAAGAAGAAAAAGAAACAAGCTAGTTCGGCAAAGAAAGCGGTGGACCTAAACAAAATGGTCCACAAGGTGGCGTGAAGAAGCCAAAGGGCAAGTGCTTTTCATGCAAGCAACCAGGACATTGGAAGGTAGATTGTCCCCGTAAAAAGGAGAACAAAGAAGGTACATCTTATTCAATAATTATTGAAACATGTTTAGCGGTGTTATCTACCGGCACCTGGTGTGTAGATACGGGAGCCACTGATCATGTCTGCAATTCTTTGCAGGGGTTCCAGGAAACCAGACGACTTAGTGAGAGCGAGATTACCATCTACATGGGCAATGCTGCGAAAGTGGCGGCTGTTGTAGTGGGAGATGTTTATTTATCTTTTGATAGGAACAAGACTTTGGTTTTGAGGAATTGTCTTTACGTACCTTGTTTTAGAAAGAATTTGATTTCAATTTCTAAGTTATTTATGGATGGATATTCTATTTCTTTTGATGGCAAAGTGGTTGTCAAGAAAAATAGGGTTATTATCTGTTCTGGTACGTTGGTTGGCAATTTATATACTCTTAATCCAATAACTCCTACGATGCAACAAATGGAAATTAACAATACATCATCTTCTAACTCAAATAAGAGAAAAGAACCTTCAAAAATGAACCAAACATATCTTTGGCATCTAAGATTAGGTCACATTAAATTGAGTAGGATTCAAAGGTTGATTGCCGATGGACCTTTGAGTTCATTGGAAGTGGAATACTATCCGACCTGCGAGTCCTGCTTGGAAGGAAAAATGACCAAGAGGCCTTTTAAAGCCAAGGGGTATAGAGCCAAAGAAGTGTTGGAGTTGGTTCATTCTAATTTGTGTGGTCCTATGTCTATCCAAACAAGAGGTGGTTTCGAATATTTTATCTCTTTTATAGATGATTGTTCGAGATATGGATACATTTATTTGATGCGCCGCAAGTCTGAGTGCTTTGATAAATTCAAAGGGTACAAGGCTGATGTGGAAAAGCGTCATGGTAAATGTATCAAAACACTACGATCTGATCATGGTGGCGAGTACCTCTTAGAAGAGTTTAGGAATTACTTATGAGAGACTGGGATTCAATCCCAATTGTCTGCACCTGGTACATCCCAACAGAATGGTGTGGTGGAATGAAGGAATATGACTCTCATGGAAATGGTTAGATTGATGATGAGTTATTCGGAATTACCGAATTCGTTTTGGGGGTATGCCCTGGAAACGGCAGCGTACATTCTGAACTTGGTACCTTCTAAGACAGTACCCTCTACTCCCACAGAATTGTGGAATGGGCGTAAGCCTAGTCTGAAACACATTCGGATTTGGGGTAGTCTAGCACATGTGCTGAAAGGAGATGCTGATAAGTTGGAATCTCGTACGGAAGTTCGGCTATTTGTGGGCTATCCTAGAGGAACGAAAGGTGGTTTGTTTTATAGTCCTAAAGATCAGAGTGTAATTGTTAGCACAAATGCCCGATTCTTAGAAGAGGACTATGTAATGAACCACAAGCCCATGAGTAAAATTGTTCTAGAAGAAATAAGAGGGGAAACTCCTACCTTAGTACCAACGGTACAAGATGAGATACCACAGGGGTCCGCACCATCTGTCACTAATGATACACTATTACCACAAGTGCCTCGTCGTAGTGGGAGGGTTGTTAGACAACCTGATAGATTCATGTTTTTGGGAGAGTCTTCGGACTTAGTACTTGGTGAACACGAATCTGATCCTTGGACTTATGACGAAGCACTCCAAGATAAAAATGTAGAATCTTGGCAAAAAGCTATGAATTCTGAATTAGAATCTATGGATTCTAATCAAATCTGGGAGCTAGTAGAGCCACCAAATGGTGTAAAAGCCATTGGATGTAAGTGGGTCTACAAAAGAAAAAGAGGATCAGACGGGAAAGTAGAAACTTTTAAAACAAGGCTTGTTGCGAAGAGGTATACTCAAAAAGAAGGAATCGATTATGAGGAAACCTTTTCGCCGGTAGCCATGCTTAAGTCTATCCGGATTCTTTTGTCTATTGCAGCTCATATGAATTATGAAGTTTGGCAAATGGATGTCAAGACAGCTTTCCTTAACGGTAGTCTTGAAGAAAACATCTATATGAAGCAACCAGAAGGATTCATTGCAAAAGGCAAAGATCATCTTGTGTGTAAGCTTAATCGGTCCATTTATGGACTGAAACAAGCTTCGAGATCTTGGAACATCCGTTTTGATGAGGTAATCCAGTCTTATGGATTCATTCAATGTCCGGATGAGTCTTGTGTATACAAGAAGAGTGACGAAAATGTGGTGGTATTTCTTGTACTATACGTAGATGACATCTTGCTCATTGGCAACAATGTTAAGGTGTTGTCAGACATAAAGGTATGGCTGTCCAAGCAGTTTGATATGAAGGACTTGGGAGAAGTTGGACATATTCTTGGGATCAAAGTTATAAGGGATCGCAAGAAAAGAATGTTATGCTTATCTCAAGCTTCGTACATTGATACTATCCTAGCTCGTTTTAGCATGCAAAACTCTAAGAAAGGTTTTCTACCTTTTCGACATGGAGTACCTTTATCTAAGGAGATGTGTCCTAAGACACCAAAGTAGATAGAGGATATGAAGGCAGTTCTTTATGCTTCGGCTGTAGGAAGCCTAATATATGCAATGCTATGTACGAGGCCAGATATCTGCTTTGCCGTGGGCATGGTTAGCAGATATCAAAGTAACCCAGGACAAGGACATTGGACTGCGGTAAAGCATATTTTAAAGTACCTGAAAATGACTAGAAATTATATACTGGTTTACCGAGCAGATGTTTTGCTTCATGTGGGTTACACGGATTCTGATTTCCAGTCGGATAGGGACAACAGTAAATCTACCTCGGGTTATGTGTTTACCTTGGGAGGTGGAGCCATAGTATGGAGGAGTGTTAAACAGAAATGCGTTTCGGACTCAACCATGGAAGCGGAGTATGTGGCAGCCTCTGAGGCAACCAAAGAAGCTGTATGGCTCAGAAACTTCATGATGGACTAAGAAGTGATTCCTAGTTTGCCTAAAGCTATCACAATTTATTGTGATAACAGTAGTGCAGTAGCAAACTCGAAGGAACCACGAGCCCATAAAGCAAGCAAACACATTGTGCGCAAGTACCACCTGATAAGACATCATAAAACGAGGAGAAATTGTTGTCGCCAAAATTACATCAGCGGATAACCTAGCAGATCCTTTCACAAAGGCTCTTCTAGCGAAAGCTTTTGATGGGCATGTTGAAGGGATGAGAATCAGATGTATGACAGTACTTATGACAGCATAGTCTTTTAGTATAAGTGGGAGATTGTTAGGATGTATACTATAAGCCTAGCTTTTGTATGAACATCTTTATGATATGAGATTCATTATGATCAAATGTTTGCATTTTATATTTGTTATATATATTAATGCTATTGTTCAGATTAGTCTATATTGTAGATAACATGGTATGTGGTGTCACACAGAAGATCATGCTATCAGTTCCTTATAGATTATAAATAGTAGCTCACAACCAAGATGGATTTGGACAAACCATTGGAACGGTTGTAGTGTAATTTGGTATTAGTCTGTCTTGACTATAAAGTTACACTAGTACATTTTGTATGTGTTGAACAGGACCATATAAGGTTGTTTGATTTGTACTAACTATATAAAAGAACAAGTCCTCTGTTATTATGAATGTACGTCTTCTTAATCCTTATATAATAACGGGCACATGTACTCAGTGTTTTGAATGTGAACTACAATCTCTCAAGAATAAAAGTGTACTTGATCAATGGTATGGCTTGCATTAAATACGACTAGACTTTCCCTTTTTGGGGCATTTAATGCGATGGTTGCGTCTTGCAGCTTTCTGCGGTGCGTCAGTCCACGTGGCATCTTGTCATTGGCTCCGTGTCTGCCACTTGATCTTCTCTGGAACGACTCTATTTGTTCTTGCTTGGATCTTCGTTCCTCGTACTGCATTTATCCTTTTCTGGATTGCAGGATACTTCTTCAGCTGTCTTGCTTGGGTGGAAAGCTTAGCACTGTATCCTAGGTCTGCTTGCAGCTGTATGTTCTTTGCAGCGCTGCTGTAACTTAGACCTTCTTGCAGTAGCTTCGTACACTTCTGCTGTATCTTTACTTACAACATACTCAGCTTCTTCAATAACCTTTGCTGCTGTAACCTGGATAGGTTCTTTTGAGCTTGCAGCAGCAGCAGCATCAACCTCCTCATGAGGTGTCTCTAGCTGCTTAGTGGTTACCTCAGCTTTCTCAGCTTCTCCTCGAGCATCCTCTAAGGGTACTATCCCACCAGCCGCCCCTTCAGAGGTCTTCTAATCCTCAGATAGTGTTGTCTGAACAACAGTCTCACCTGAGGTCTTCAGTAAGGACACCGTCTCCTCGGCTAGTCCTGTAACCTTGACAGTCTCTGCAAGAATGGATTCTTGCAGCTACTGTTGGTTTCTTGCAGCAGTTACTTGCTTACTGAATTCTTCTTTCAGAACATCTTTTGCTGCTGTAACCTGCCGTCTTCTCCCTTAAGTATCCTTTCTCCCTTTAAGGATACTTTTTCTAGCTTGCTCTTCCCTACAGCATGCTGATCCTTAGAAGTATACTACTTCTTCTAAGGTTGGTTTTCCTTGGCCTTTGGAAAACCACTACATGATCTTTTCCTTTAGAAACAATAAGCTTGTGATCATGTAATGTGGAAAGTAGGTATCAATACCTTAAGCAAACTGTTCTTATCTTGCTCTGTTGTTGTGTTTTGTCTTATCAAGATAACTACTGAAATATCCCAACACTCCTGATTTCAATAAAGAAGATGCTCCAGGAGAAATACTAGCTCTGTTGGATCAAAGACCTGAGAACATTCAACATTTCTGGGACTTAAGTATTTTCGAAGAAGTTCATCTGCCCAGAAACAGAAATCCAACATTTGAAGAACTCACAAGATATAAGCGATCAGCATACTGGAGATATTTTCGGAAACTTCTGAAAGACGGATTCTTTAGAAATTTTCCCTCTTGTGAAACTGCTTTGAGGAAATATGAAGAATTGGTAAGAGAAGGAAAATTATAACGACATAAGCTTCTGATCGAGAAAGTCAAGAAAGGAGAATAAGTTCCTTACTGCCAGGACTTCTGGTTGAGATGGATACAGATTCCTGAAATTACCGAGCAATTGGAGAAATCTTATCTGGATTCTATCATAAACTGGTAGAAGGGGACTCAGTATGGAAAGCAAAAACTTCAGGACACGATGAAGTCAAAAGGAAGTTGTTCGCTGACAGGAAATCCAATGAAGAATAGCTTACCATAGACACTCTGAGTAAGCACTTCTTATTGAACATACTGTATTTCTTCTTAATCTTTCATTTCTCTGAAAAAGAGTACTTATTCATGAGTTGTAAAAACATTTTCTGTTCTATACTTGTAATTACCACTTATGTAAAAGTACATCTATTTTCTTCTTTATATGGATTTTTTCATCATAAAAAAGGGGGAAATTGTTAGGATATTTCTGAATAGGTTTTGATGAGACAAATGTAATAATAGATGATCTTTGAGACTACCCATATTCCACGTTTTATAAATGGAATCTAGCTTATCTATCTTATCTTCTTCTGAGATGTTTTCAAGATATAATACACGACAGAAAGATAGGAAATTCAGGAAAAGCAGGTTTATGGACTTGAAGACTCGAAAACTGACATTCTTAGTAAAAAGTCAATTATTCAGAGTTCAGATCAGAATCAGAACCTGAATCAGCAAATGACAACTAAGAGAATTTCCAGGAACAGTAAGCTAAAGCAGAACAGAAAGGAGATACAGGATAGGAAGCTGATTGCAAGATTCAGGAACAGGAAGCTGTTCTGAATCAGAATCTTGGCACAAAGCAGGAAGAGTCTACTATTTTCATAAATGCAAGAAGTGACTCTCCAGCCCATTCAATGCAGTACGAGGTCTATACTGATAACCATACGAGGTTTAAAACCTGTCGAAGTTACCAGTAGAGAGAAGCAAGTGAAGAGCCAATAAGGTGTCGCCACTTGGAAAACGGCTCTGTAAAATACTGCAACAAAGAGCATGTCGCCATTAATGCAAATCAGAGTAGACTATGCCCCCAAACTCTGATCTCCGACAATGCATTAATTACGAAGCCTTCTTGTTGCAGTCACTCAACCTTCGAAGCCAGTCTACCAGTCAAGCATTCGAGCTAACACGTTCAAGACTGACTTCAACAACACAGTTGAAGAATTCTATATACTTTTAACCATTTGTGCTGTGTGCGCTAGGTTGTGTTTGGTGTAACTTAGTTGAAGGATTATATCCTTGCTAAGTGTATAGTCTTGTGTAGGCTATTTGTCCTGTGTGGGATTTTTATCTTGTGTGGGTTGTAACCTAAGAATCTGGGATTCTGTAGGTATAGCTTGTTAGGAAGAGGTTTGTGGAGTGGAGACTTGTAAATCAAACTGACCTAATGAAGTTCCTCCCCAGTGAATGAGTAGAGTTGACGTAGAAGGATTACACCACCTTCGAACCACTATAAGCGATAAGTGTTTACTTGCTTTGACTGCATGCTTTACTTTGTTTATCGCATATCTATCCTATTGCATCAGTCATAAGCATTCTGGTCAAAACTACTTTGCTAAAATCATATTGCGAAAAGAAAACGTGTTTGCAAAATAGGAAACTCTATCTTAGTTTAATCCGCTACGTACTGTGATTCGAGACAGGAACTTGATCAGTATTGTGCCAGGTTACTGACTTGAGTCGGGTTGTTGTTTTCCTTTGGAATCAGGAACCTGTTCGTAAAAAGAGTTTTGAAATGATTTTGAGAAAATCGATAGAGGTTCATTCACCCCCCCTTCTGAACCTCTGACCACCACTTGGGACCCAACACTACGTGGGATGGATGAAGTAGTAAGTTTCTATTTATGTACTTTCCACCAAGTAAGACGTTGAAGTTGAAGAGTGAGATTACACGGTTCAAGCAATTTGATGGGAAGTCCTTGAGCGAAGCTTGGGAAAGATTCAGAGATATGTTAAGGAGATGTCCTCAGCATGGATTCCTTGAAGATCAACTGGACTGATTCTTCTATAATTGACTGTTTGGATCAACGAGAGCTATGGTAGATGCAACGGCAGGAGGAGCTTTGTTAACAAAAAGTCCGGAGGATGCGATATATATTTTGGAGGAAATGGCAACAAATAGTTAGCAATGGCCATCTGAAAGAAACACATATAGGAAAGTGGCGGAGATTCAAACTCAAGACCAATTGTCCGCTTTATCCTCACAAATAGCAGCTCTCACAAATCAAGTATCTGTGTTGGCAAAGGTTCAAACTCAAAACGTAGGAAGTGTAGGGAGTCGAGGATATGATTTCACCCAACAAGAGGAAGTAAAAGACGTCAATTATATGAATGGGTAAAATTACAACAACTAAAACTTCCGAAATAGGGGTATGTATCAGTATAAACACAGAGGGACAAATCATTAAAAATTTTCTTATGCAAATAATAAGAATGTTCCGCAACCCCCTCTAGGCTTTTCTGTTACGAATGGAGTCATTGATGAACCAAAGAAGCCGGCACTAGAAGATCTAGTAGGTACATTTGTGAATGAATCACGAGATAGATTCACAAGGATTGGAGAAAAATTTGATGCATAGATGAAAGCTTTAGAGTTACAAAGTAGGGCAGATGGCCAAATATATAGGGAATCAACATAAAAAGGGTCAATATCCAAGCACCACAGAAATAAATCCAAGGGAGCAGTGTTTGGTAATTCAATTGAGAAGTGGAACGGAATACGAGGGGCCAAGCATGCCGGTGGCGGAGGAAGATGAAAAGGAGTTGAATGAGGAAGATGAAGTGAAAAATGAAGATGAAGTCGAACAAAAATAGGCTGAGAAGTCAAAATAAAATTCTAAACCTTCACTTCCATTTTCAATTTCTTCTTTTCTTCTTCCTCAACGGTTTCAAAAGAAAAAGTTAGATGCCCAATTCGCTAAATTTCTGGAAATTTTTAAGAAAATTCACATTAACATTCATTTTGCAGATGCTTTGGAGCAAATGCCGAACTATGCTAGATTCTTGAAGGATGTAATGTCAAAGAAAAGGAAAATAGTGGAGTTTGAAAGAGTAAATCTTATGGAGAAGTGCAGTGCAATCCTACAACAAAATTTACCACAAAAGCTTAAGGACCCAGGGAGTTTCACAATTCCTTGCGAAATTGGAGGATCAATTTTTGACAAGGCTTTGTGTGACCTTGGGGCAAGTATAAATTTGATGTTGTTATCCATCTTCGAGAAGCTTGGTATTGGTCACATGAAGCCTTCCACCATCACATTGCAATTATCGGATAGATCAATAACTTACCCCAAGGGAATCATTGATGATGTGCTAGTCAAAGTTAATCGATTCATCTTCCTAGTGGATTTTGTGCTTCTCGACATAGAGGAAGATCATGATGTGTTCCTGATTTTAGGACGACCATTCTTAGCCACGGGACGGGCATTGATTGACGTACAAAATGAGAGCTTACTTTGAGAGTAAATGATGAATATATTTCATTCAGCATTTACAAGGACGTGCGATTCCATGATGAGAAAGAGAACTGTAGTTTTATTAATGTAGTGGGTGCTTGTGTAGAGGACCAAGAAATACTAATGAAGATGTATCACAGAAAGGCAAGGAAACAACAAGATAAAAGTCAAATCGAAGAGAAGAAGATCGGGCACGGCCGTGCTATGACGCATGGTCTGACCGTGCCCGATAGACCATTTGTTCTAGACAATGGGGCACGACCATGCTGTATAGCATGGTTAACCGTGCCCAACTGTCTGTTGGAATTTGATGTGGAGATCGAGGAAAATTTTCCACCATAAAAGGTACGTTTTCATCTCGTCTGGCTGAAGACATTAAACTTAGCACTGCTAGAGAGGCAACCCAATTAGCCATTCTTTCCAAGTTTTGAGTCTTCTTTGGAATTGTCGACTTTAAGTTTAGGGGGATGATTTACATCACATGAGTAGTTGCATTATAGGTTTATTGCTTTAGCATATTTATTGTTTTGTTTTCAAGATGATAGATGATCTTGTGATTAGGAGATATGAAGTGAATTCTTAAGTTATAAGAAACACGAATTGAGTAAAATGAACGTAGAGATATATTTCTTGATTGAAGTTTGAAGTTTGTTCTGAATTTTTTTGGTGAATATATTTGAGCATGCAATGATTGTGTAGTTTTGAGGAGTATGAACATAAGCTTGTGAGATTTGAGCCTTGACTTGATATTACACCAAGTCTTATTTTCTTGATTATGTGGTTAGCGATTGTCTTGTGTATACCTCTAGAACTTGCTTTGGTATCTCATTCGAGACTACAAGTACGTGTGAATATTTTGAAAATGATATAAGGTCATCTTTGCTCTGATTAGTCACTTAGCCAAATAATTTCTCACCAAATGTGATATATTTACTTAGTTAACCCTGTTGAGCCTTTAAGCCTTATTTTTTTGATTAGCCAAATAATTGGGTAAATTACCAGAGCTTTTATTTTGAGCCTACTTGCCAATGATTTTGAAGCTCAATTGAGAAGTGATGGTTGAAAGGAGTATAAATGTAATGGGAAGTATATATGGAATTGGAGAAAGAATTTGGTGGAGGATATCAAGAAAAAAGAAGAGAAAAAAAAAGAAAAAAAGAGAGAGATCAAGTGTGAAAATGAAAGAAGAGAAAATATATACTTGGGTTGAAGAGGTGATTGTTGGAATGAAATTTCTGCATGAGTTGTGTCTAATTTTGATATGTTTTAGATTTTTAGTTGAGTTGTGCCTTTTTTGGAACTCAATTTAATAATTATTTTTTAATTGAGTTGTGCCTTTTCTGGAACTCGATTGAATAATTATTTTTGACATATCTCTGGAACTCATGTTTTGGGAGAAGTGGTCATTTAAAGAGACCTCATGAAGATAGGAAAATTCATGATTTGAGTTGGAATTTATGGAGGAGCTTCAAATATCTATTTGAGGAGTCACTTTTATCTCAAATTTTTCCTACCCTGTCCAAAGAGCCTCATTGTGTCCAAATAAAGTTCTTTTTGATTCTTCACATGCACATGTACAAACGTAGTGGAGAAATGAGACAATTTGCAAGCTTATGGTAGGTTTTACTTGATTTATTGATTTGAGCGTATACATTCCTACTTTTAAACACTTTTGAGCGTGAGTGATACACTGCTACCGTGTGAGGTTCATTACTCCTTGGAAGTACATGATTATGAATTGTTTGAAGTATTTATTAGAAGTTTGGATGCATTTTTTATATCAATTAGGTATATATGATCTATAGTTTGATTTACTTAAATTCATGGTTTGTGTTTCTTCTAGTTGCTTGCTTAGTTTTCCTTAGGAGTGTCAGTTGAGTAGTTGATGTTGCTCGAGGATGAACAACAGTTCAAGTTTGGGGGATTTGATAAGTGTTGTTTTCACGTATTTTTGCATATATTTATGTATTCATTTGAATATGTTTAGATACGTTTTTATGGTGATTTCTGATGTTATATTGTATAAGTTGCATTTGACAGGTTTGTGCTTAGTTTCATAATTTTGATGAGAAAAGTGCAAGTTTAAAGTGTAATTGATGACCAAGGAAGGAAGAATGGAAATACGAGATCACATGGAAGATGTGGTGGTACACGGTCTAGTCGTGCCATGTAGCACGACCATGCGCCATTATGCAGAGAGTGTTGGATGGTGGGGCACGATCGTGCTGTGTAGCACGACCGTGGATACGACCGTGCCTGGGTGAACAAGAATTCGAAGAGTTTTGGTTTTCTTGAAGTATTTTCACCTCTTTCTGCACTTGGAAGATTCCCAACACAATATAAATACTCAACATGAAGAGAAGTAAAGAAGAATGAGAGAAATTGAAGAGAGAGATTCATAGAGAAAAAACACGATAGTTTGAGAAGCATTGAGAGGATTTGAAGAAGAATTCAAGAGATCAAGGAATCGTGAGATCATCGTCTAATAGAGGTTTAAATATTTTCTTCCTTTGTTGAATCTTAGTAGTATGATATTTCTAATCTTGTCTATGAGTTTTTTTATCATCATATCTAGCTAATTTTCTAGGGTCTAGGGCTTGTTAGAAATTTGATTCGAATCTAATTGTATCTTTAATTTCAATTCAAAGTTCATGATCGTTTATCATATTTGTGTGTTTATGAGTTGATTGCTTGTTTGGTTATATGGCCAGTAATTGAGCATGTTTTAGTAATTAGATCAAAATTCGGAAGATGATATTTAATTATGGAAGAATAAACACATGACATATAAAAAGACTTAGATCGAGAGATTAAAGAATTTATGTGATGGGAAATCAATCCTAGGTACTTTTGGGAGTTGTTATGTTTCAATCACATTGAGTAGGGATACCTCTGGTGGCATAATAATCAACCGGTTAACTGACTTGGGAGAGCTATTAATTCGACATATGTGATTGCTCATATATGATGATTGATTAATGAACTTGAATTGGTTAAGGTGATGTTTTGATGAGAATTAGATGAAAGCATGTCCTAGAACCTATCTTAGATATCTATTATTCTTGATTGCATTTATCTGCGTAGTAACTTTTCTATTGAATTAATATGCAATCGGTGTGATTTGATTTTCATAGATAAAGTTGAAAACTGAACTTGAGTAATTAGTTAGTGCCTAAATAGCCAATCTCTGTGGGATCGACTTTGCTCACCACTTCTACACCCTACACCGTACACTTGCGGGAGTAGGTAAAAGAAATTAGTGAATAGTTACACTTTATATTTCAGTTACAAATGATATTTGAACCTGTGTATTTATTTATACTTTAATTAATTTCATTATTTCCCTTAATGTTTTTATTGATATTGTTTATGCTATTGTATTGATATGATTTCAATTATTATTGTTTGATTTGGATTTTCCACCTACATTGAGTATTTGATAATTGATTGTTAGAATTTTAAATCATGAATCCTAATTGTGGTGGTTTAATTTTTATTAGTAGTAAACTAGAGATCATACATCTCTAGGCTATCATAATCCTAAATTATCGAATCAAACTTATGTATTCGGAGTCTACAAGGACAGAGAAGCTACAAACAGAAAGCTGACAGCATATCAAAGAAACAGCAAACAAGAAGAGAAGCAGAAAGCTGAGGACATCAGGAAGCAGCATCAGGAAGAACATGCAGCAAGGAGAAGAAGAAAATCAACTGACATCAAGCAACAATTGTATGAACTTCAGCTTTGGACCCATACCGACTTGAAAGGTCAGCAGGAATGACAGAAGAGGTCCAGAAGCAAATTGTAGGTCCATTAAATGCACTTGTCAAGAACTACTCAAAAGCATTTAATGCGACTACAGAGAAGATCTTAGGAGATCTAAGCTTTACGTTCAAAATAGGGAAGGATCTTCCTTCAACGGATACTTTCCTCCAACAGATATATTCTCAAGGTCTATAAATAAAAGGCATGGCTGATTGAAGAAAAGTGCTGAACAGAGTCAAGAGGAAAATCAGATATATTCCAAAGCTTCTCAAACTTATCCATGTTCAGCCACTCAACCTTCTAGGAGCAGCATACATCAGTTCGAGGACTACAAAGATCAAGACTGCTCCGCACCAATTGAAGAACCGTTTATTTTCCTTTAACCATTGTGCTGTGTGCGCTAGGTTGTTTTAATGTTGTACCTTAGATGAGAGGATTAGATCCTTGCTAAGTGTATAATCTATAGAGATAGATTACTTGCTCTTTGTGGGCTGTGGTCTTCGACTGGAGTCAAGGACTCTAGTAGGCGTAGCTTGTTAGGAAGAGGTTTGTAAAGCGAGGCTTGTAAATTGAACTAACCTAACGAAGTTCCTCCTTGAGTAGGAGTAGAGTGGATGTAGAAGGCTTACACCACCTTCGAACCACTATAAACAAATGTGTTTTTACGCTTTGATTGTATGTTGCATTTTACTTACTGTTTATCTGTACTGTTGCATACAAACATAAGCATCCTGAGAAAAGACTTCCTAAGATCATGATTCAAAAGAAACGTTTTTCCAAAAAGAACTCTATCAAGTTTATTCCGCTGCATAACATTCTGATACTGGGTCAGGAACCGGATTAAGCCTCAGGCCAGGTTGCTGATTCGAGACAGGTTGCTGTCCCTAGGTCAGGAACCTGTTACAACAAAAAAGTTTATAAAAAGAGTTTGCAAAATCGATAAAATCGATAGAGGTTGATTTACCCCCCTCTGAACCTCTGAACACTTGGGACCAACAAGTGGCATCAGAGCAAGTTGGGTTAAAAACCAACTTGACTGGTAACCAACCTAGATCCACCTTTTGCATTTGGATTAAACCGATTTTATTTTAAAAAGTCCAAAATTCATGATTTTAGTATAAGCATGGAAAACTCATCACTCAAGTAACTCACAATCTCTATAAGATTTTATTTTGTAGGATCAACTACTGATGACCAAGAGTTTTCATAGCAGAAGTCTTTCTAACGATCTGCTATGATCAACAAAGCATAAACATAGGGGGAATCTTGTCTAAAAACTCAGACGAACATACACATCCAGAAATCAAGTTGCTAAGGAACCAATCAGTGGATCTTCAAAGATATCAATCAGATAAAGACCAGACAGGAACCTATGACAAGCAAAAGTAGAGGAATCCAAAGGAGTACACGCTAATTCCACTTTTCACATGCTCAGGATTCAGACAGTCCAGAGATCTTGGTGAATGAGTAAAGAATACTTGGAGGAAGCAAGAAGAAAACTGTCTAGGCAATACTGCAAATAAATGACGAAGATAAAAAGAATAACCTTCATCAGCAGAAAGGATAAACAAGTGGTGTCGACCTGAGAGAAGTACCCACCCAAGAAGAAAGATGTACAATCTAAGGAGGAAATGGGGAATACTGTATATCGTAGTATACAAATTCGTAGTCGTGCAAACATAAACTAATAGGGTCAATCTATGAGTGGTGTCGATAAAAGTACATTAATGATTAAGCTACTGATAAGGAAATCGAACAGGTTGCTGAGGTGACTAAAGCTGCGACTATTAGAGTAAGCTGAAGGACACTAAGGAAGCAACACAAGCTAAAGTCACTTCCATTTCCAAAGAAAAGACAAGATGACAGTCTCCTAAAAAGAATCCAAGAAAGTAAAACACCAAAAACTCTGAGAAGAACAATCTCAGGAACAAGAGCTTAAGATAGCTCTTATGAGTAAGAAAGTATGAGTTTCTTAAGTAAGGGGGAACTTATACAGAGCTTGAAAGTTTTCTTAAGGATACTAGATCTTTCATAGAACAATATTTCTCTAACAGTATCCAATTTTAGGACTCATTAAGAACCACACAAGTTGCCTCCAGTAGATAATTGAGAGAAGGTTCCACAATTATCAAAAGAAAGCTCAACTCATGAAGAAAAGGAAAATTCTCTACTAAGCCATGAACAGGAAAAAGGAGCAACCTGATGACAGAAATCAGGAGAAAGATCAAAAGAAAGTCATCAAGAAGAAAGTCCTACATGATTAATCAGTATCAATCTCTACAGAATAAGGGAGAGAAGAGCCCTTAAAGCAAAGGGGGAACCTACGAACATCAAGCATACTCTAGAGCTCTCCCTGACACTGTGACAGGTTACTGACTCTCAAAGGAAACTGATTCCTACGAACAGTATCCTACCTAAAAAACCTATTGTTGAAGAAGAGGTTGCTGAGAACAGCATGTAAGGACCAACAAATGGTATCATCAACGAGCAGAAGATAACAACATCGACCAACAAGTATATCATGCAAGGATGCTGACCAATCAACAAGGAACAGATAAAGGGAGCTGATGATCGAAGCCTACAAATAATACCAACCGACAAGTGGTATAATACCAACCAACAAGACGAGTGGTATCATCCAACAAGTGATATGGGAAATGAAGAAAAAATCTATCAATCGAAGACCTCGGGCAAGAATGCTGTTGAGACAGCTTCTGCGGATGAATAGAAGGGAATATCAAGTGGAGCAGCATCACAGGAGAAAGCTAATAAAGATATCAGTATGCTCTTAGCAAATGACATTGATTTAAGTGATATCAGCAAGCTCTCAATAAGACAATGTTCATAAAATAGCATGCTTTCCACAGAAGAAGTGATGGGCCTCTACAGTCTCGATCCAAGAAGATACAGTCATGATGAGTATCTTTGATCTTGATATGTGTAAGAGATCTAGAGAGGCGGCTTACCATCACATCAACAAAAAGGAAGATCTACCTTTTCAGAATGACACGGGTTAGACTTCCTCAACTCAGATGAAGATATGGGACCGAAGCCCATGAGAAAGTCTTCCACATCGGAGGATGATGTGGGAGTTAAGACCCAGTCTTTGGACAGAGAAGTCACATGAAGCCATCCATGGAGATAAAACAAAAACATGTGTTTCTCAGAAGATGTCGGTCCAAAGACATCGTGTCAATAGCTTCCGCTGGATATCTGGACGATGATGAATCCTCACCCGCATGAAATGTTGTGGTGAAGGCGAAGCCAGACCAACAATCAAGGATCCAAGGTGAACGTGTCTGGACATTGATGAAGCTGAACAGGTAACTGATCATCCACCGATCAGTTTCCTGATCCCTTATCATGTGCTGAGGCTGAGCAGCTTATTCCCTTGGGTAGGAATAAAAAGGAAGATGCTCAGAGTGCAGTACGAACAATTAGTTGTTTTGGTTTTGAGCAGCAATTGTCAGACAAAAGGAACCTGACGGCCAATCTTGACTTTGTACCTCCATCCTGAGCAGCAAGCTGGAGAATGATGACAGAAAGGGAGAAGAGTGCATAAAGTCAAGGGTCATTGCTAAAGCCTTATTGAAAGGGGGAAACAGTTGCTAATGGCAATTAGGAGTCACCTACCATCTGGAGCAACGAACAGACCAGCAAGCTGACCATTCAAGAAGAAGGAGATTTAATTGAAAGATGCAGCTTGTTGATGCAGAGACCAGATACGGTAGAGAGGGAGAAGAAGATCTCCCAGGTGGAAAAGCGTGGAAACAGCAAACTGAAGAAAGAAGTGAAGCTAGGAGAAATAGAGTAGCTTACTTTTATACTCAAACAGAATTGTAATTGTACAATTATTTAAGTTTCTTATTAAAGAGCATTTCCTTTTAATGACTCTTGATTCTTATTATGTTCTGTTATCATTAAGATAAAAGGGAAAATTGTTGGGATATTTCTAAAGTTATCTTAATAAGACAAAACAGGTTGAATAATAAGAAAACATAAGTTTGCTGAAATAAGTTTCCACGTATTACATGATCAGGATGCTAAGATGAGATCATATAATGGTTTTTCAAATGTTAAGGAAAACCAACCTTACAAGAATTAAGAAGACATTCTCTAAGGGTCAGCAAGCTGTAGGAAACAACAAAGCTGATAAAAGACAGATAGGATACTGCAAGAAGCGGACAACAAGCTGAAGGAAACAACAAGCTAAAAGAGCGACAAAGAAAATAAAGTCTCCAAACAGAAAGCTGTCAACAAAGGAAACAGAAAGCTGGTCAGCAGTCTACAAGGACAGAGAAGCTACAAACAGAAAGCTGGTCAGCAGTCTACAAGGACAGTGTAACGCCCCGTTCCCAATTTAATTGGAAAAAGGTCATCACCTTTTACATATATAAGAATTAAAGAAATTATGATTATTTTATAAAATACAGCGGAAGACTTAAAAGCGAAGACACAAGAGTTATTAAATTTTATATTTTTAAAACGTAACAAATATACATATATATCTATCTATAAACCAAGTCTAGTCGTGTCTTACCCAAATTTCTAGAAAAAATGTTTGAACTAAAGACTTACATGAATTTACACAACAAGACGTATATATATAGAAGATAAGTCTAGGCCCATCGTTTTTCATATAATACATGTTTAAACAACATATCGTTTTTAAAGTAAAAGTAACATGATTTTTACATAACAATTTTAAAGTAGTAGGGAGGAATCGACCCAGCCGCTACACGTCCTCGTCATCACCAGCCGAGCCTGAAAATATAAATAAAGTAACATCATGAGACACCTCCGGAGAGGGATCCCAGTGGGATAACTTTACAATCTAATATATTGCAGCAATTAAATCGTTAAGCAAGTACTACATGTGGTTCTTAGCCACCCTGAAAACATAGACCAGGCACTCACCCTTATGGTCGCTTTCATAGACCAGATCAAGCACTTTACGCCCTTATGGTCGCTTTCATAGACCAGGCACTTTACGCCCTTATGGTCGTCGCCGGGTATGGAAGTTACATACCGGTTATAGCTACGGACTTCAGTCGTAGATTTTCATACATAACTTATCAATTCAATTAACATCATATAGTAGAGAGTAGAAGTTACCCACTTGTACGTTGAAAATGCAAGGATTGCCTCCGGATTCACAGATCGTCTCGACAGCGCTCGACACACTTAATTGATTAGCTTCCTTATATCGTATAACATAATATTTTTCGTTTATATTAGGTTACATTAACCTAAAACACATTCATACTTATAACTTAATTGTTTAAGCATTTAAACTAGCAATTTTAGACCTAAAGGACATATAAAGGTGTAACAATTTTAATAATTCCCATATAATTCATAAAATCACAACATTATTTGCATGATCACATATTAGTTTCAATTATCATATTCTGAAAATTCATAATTTTTCGCAGTGTATATAAATAAATAAAAATAGAATCCTAAACAAGACTTTCACTTGAATTTCAGCTCAAAAATCAGTCTATATAGCAAACCCTATCAAATATTATAGGATTAAGGAAATACTCTCATTTTTTTACAGAAGTCAGAAAACATATCCAAGTATAACATATACAAATATCAATAGAAAATAACATTCACACAATTAATTATGAATTTTAGAATTTGGTAGAAAACAGGGTATCATCTAGACCGAAAACAGACCATATTGTAAAATTAATTATAATTTTTACAAGACTCCAAAAATGTCATAGTAAATTTCTACATACTCATAAGAACACGTACTACAATATAGTAAAACATGGCTTATAAATACGATTTCAGTAAATAGTTATGGCTTTTAGAACAAGACTAAAAACAGGACATCATATACGCAGAAAACAGGTTATATTGTAAAACTCGGCATAAATCGTACAGGACTCGAAAAACTACATACTAAAATCCTACACGTACCTAAGAACAGGTTCTTGAACATAGTAAAATATTATGCACAAATTCGAAGTATATTATTCCAGAAAAGTATACGAACCAGACCCAAAAACAGGGTGAAAACTGTCTCCGAACAGTTTATCTTAGAAAAATCATATAAAATTGAATTTAACGCCAAACCTCATGAAATTTTACAGGAATATTCTTGACTTCATATATTTAAATCTAGAAAAAGGATTCATCTTAATTTAATTTGTAAAAGTTTCGAACACAACTAAAACAGTAACAAAACAAAGCATATCCTTAAGCCTATTCTAGAATCAACTTATTCCTCCATGCAAACAACATATAATCCCAACAAATATGCCAAAGAACATCTTTGGACTTCTTATCCTAAAGTATTAAGCATAAATCATGAGTTTTAATGAAGGATTCATAAGGGTTTAGCCAAAAATACCTTTAGGTTTGAGAAGAAGAACTTGAAGGATATATGATCTTTGCTTTCCTTTATCTCTTGTATTAACTTATCTTTGACCTTGGCTCTTTTATAAGAAGTGATCAAGAGAGGGAGAGAGAGAGAGAGTGATCGAGAGAGAGGGAGGGAGAGAGAAGAAATATCCTCAAGCTACGATGTGTTGTATGTTGCAAGTTGATGGTTATTTGCATGATGCTATTAGATTAGTGAGGTGGCTAGGCTTAGGTTACCTAGTCATAGGTTAGCAAACTTATCTTGGAAGATTTGGATTAAAAATAAAGGTTAATCTAATTATTTATCTTGATATTTCATGTTTCATATTACACACATATATATAAGTATATGTATACATTATTAAATGGACTAGTAATCATAATGTGATGTATATTTCACATAAATGTGGAAATTGTTAAGCATAAAATTAAGTATTAATTAAATTAATAATAAATATAATAATAAGCATTTCGGTTATTTCAATATTTACCATAATGCATGCTCGTTTGAGTAAAATATGAACATTAAGTTATGATTAAAAAAACCTTAAGTAATAATAACTTAAATCATTCTTAAATGAACATTAAAAGATATTTTATAAAATATGCATATGTAGGGTTTTTTTTTTGAAAACGGGGTGTTACAGACAGAGAAGCTACAAATAGAAAGCTGACAGCATATCAAAGAAACCAGCAAGTTAGAAGAGAAGCAGCAAGCTGAGGACAGCAAGAAGCAGCATCAGGAAGAACATGCAGCAAGGAGAAAAATAAAATCAACTGACATCAAGCAACAACTGCATGGATTTCAGCTTTGGACCCATACCGACTTGACAAGTCAGCAGGAACCAGGAATGACAGAAGAGGTCCTGAAGCAAATTGTAGGCACATTAAATGCACTTGTTAGGAACTACTCAGAAGCATTTAATGCGACCACATAGAAGATCTTAGGAGATCTAAGCTTTACGTTCAAAATGGGGAATTATCTTCCTTCAACGGATACTTTCCTCCAACGGATATATTCTCAAGGTCTATAAATAAAAGGCATGGCTGATTGAAGAAAAGTGCTGAACAGAGTCGAGAGAAAAATCAGATATATTCCAAAGCTTCTCAAACTTATCCATATGCAGCCACTCAACCTTCTAGGAGCAGCATACATCAGTTCGAGGACTACAAAGATCAAAACTGTTCCGCACCAGTTGAAGAACCGTTTATTTTCCTTTAACCATTGTGCTGTGTGCGCTAGGTTGTTTTAATGGTGTACCTTAGTTGAGAGGATTAGATCCTTGCTAAGTGTATAATCTATAGAGATAGATTACTTGCCCTTTGTGGGTTGTGGCCTTCGACTAGAGTCAGGGACTCTAGTAGGCGTAGCTTGTTAGGAAGAGGTTTGTAAAGCGAGGCTTGTAAATCGAACTGACCTAACGAAGTTCCTCCTTGAGTAGAAGTAGAGTGGATGTAGAAGGCTTACACCACCTTCAAACCACTATAAACAAATGTGTTTTTACGCTTTGATTGTATGCTGCATTTTACTTACTGTTTATCTATACTATTGCATACAAACATAAGCATCCTGAGAAAAGACTTCCTAAGATCATGATTCAAAAGAAACAGTTTTTCAAAAAGAACTCTATCAAGTTTATTCCACTGCGTAACATTCTGATACCGGGTCAGGAACCTGATTAAGCCTCAGGCCAGGTTGCTGATTCGAGACAGGTTGCTGTCCCTAGGTCAGGAACCTATTACAACAGAAAAGTTTACAAAAAGAGTTTGCAAAATCGACAAAATCGATAGAGGTTCATTAACCCCCCTCTGAACCTCTGAACACTTGGGACCAACAAGATATCTAAGATAGGTTCTAGGACATCAAAACATTACTTTAACCAATTCAAGTTCATTAATCAATCATCCTATATGAGCAATCACATATGTCGAATTAACAGCTCTCCCGAGTCAGTTAACCGGTTGATTATTATGCCACTAGAGGTATCCCTGCTCACTCTGATTGAAACATAACAACTCCCAAAAGTATCTACTATTGATTTCTCATCACATAAATTCCTTAATCCCCCGATCTAAGTCTTTTTATGTATCATATGTTTATTCTTCCATAATTAAATCTCATCTCCCGAATTTTGGTCTAATTAATAAAACATGCTTAATTACCGGCCGAACAACCAAACAAGCAATCAACTCATAAACACACAAATAGGATAAACGATCATGACCTTTGAACTGAAATTAAAGATCCATCTAAATTCGAATCAAATTACTAACAAGCCCTAGAAACACTAGAAAATTAGCTAGATATGATGATAAACAAACTCATAGACAAGATTGGAAATATCATATCTACTAATATTCAGTAAAAGAAGAAAATATTAAAAACTCTAGTAGATGATGATCTCACGATTCCTTGATCTCTTGAATTCTTCTTCAAATCCTCTCGATGCTTCTCAGGCTATCGTGTTTTTCTCTATGAATCTCTCTTTCTCTAATTTCTCTCATTCCTCTTTACTTCTCTTCATGTTGAGTATTTATATTGTGTTGGGAATCTTCCAAGTGAAGTAAGAGGTGGAAACACTCCAAGAAAACAAAAAATCTTCAAATTCCTGTTCACCCGGGCACGGTCGTGTTGTACGGCACAGTCGTGCCCCATCATCAAGCACTTCTCTTTACATTGGCACACGGTCGTGCTACATGGTACGATCGTGCCCCACCAGCTCTTCCATGCGATCTCGTATTTGAACTTTTATTCTTCCTCGTTTTTCAATGATTCCTTCCTTGATCATCAATTACACTTAAAACTTGCACTTTTCTCATCAAAATCATGAAACTAAGCACAAACTCGTCAAATGCAACTTATACAATATAATATTAGAAATCACCATAACAACGTATCTAAACATATTCAAATGAATACACAAACATATGCAAAAATACGTGAAAAACGACACTTATCATATATTTACCTTTAAGGTTTTAATGCTCACAGTATAAGGTATTATATATGCACCTTTAAGGTATTGCATGTTTACTTTAAGATATTAATACTTATAGTATAATGTATTACATATGCACTTTTAAGGTATTACATATTTACCTTTAAGGTATTAATACTTATAGTATAAGGTATTACATATTTACTCTAAATGTATTAGTTACATACTTTTAAGGTATCACTTGTATACTTTTTAGGTATCACTTATGTATTCTTAAGCTATCAATGTACTGTAGAGTGAGTTTAAAATTTTAAAATTTCAAATACACAATTTTTATCTTCTTACCCAAAATTTCTGCAAATAATTCATATTACTCAATCAAGAACCAACTATGGTATTGTTGCATCATTTTGTCGTATATTGTTATGATTTCAAGTTATAGGAAAATAAAAATCTCAAATTTGTAGTAATCATATGAAGAAATTGAGAAGAAAGAGAGAAAAAAAGAAAAACGAAGAAGAAGAAGGATTAGCATGCAGAAAGGGAGGAAGAAAGACAAAGAAGAAAAAAAAGGAAACGCGTATAAAAGGAAAAAACAAAGAATAAAAAGGAAATATATATGGGCAAGTGGGTTTGAAGCAGGTTGGAGGCGGGCACATATACATATCCTCCTCTAAAATTAATAATGCACACCCATGGTCGTCTCGAATAAATTTATGATAATTTAATTTCACAAACATATTACTTTTATATTGGGTGGTTTGGAAAGCTATCAACAACAAATTTTAGTATTTATTGATTATAAAAAAACACACATATACATATATATTAAATGCCACCTGCATTTTCTAAAAGTAAGAAAACAAACTATGATGTTTACATTCATATTTATAATATACAATACTCACTAAATTGCAAACAATTTGAGTAAATATTGTTGGTAAATATATATGGTTTGGTAATATAACAACTAGAATCATGGGACCATTCCGGATGTATGAAATCAATCATTTGTATTAGTTTGGTGCCATTTTTACATTAAAATTAAAATAGTACTTTCTACACTTCAAATATATATATATAATCATTTTCTATACTAAATAATATTTATTGAAGTCATTTATTATCATAACATATCCCATTCAATTTAATATTTTCTATCTAAATTTAAAAATATAAAAAACATTAAGTATTAAATATTATATTAGAAAATATAGTATCTATTGTGATGTGGATATTCCCAAGATGAATTTGGGCTCAACAAACCTGGTCTCAATGGGCATACATGTCTTTTATAATTAGAGTTTTTATATTAGAGAGTAATTACTTTGTTAACCCTTATAAAATAAATATAAATAGTTGAAATGGAAAACTTTTCCTCCAAGTTATTCACACTTCAGGTAATAAATATCTCTCCATTGAACACTTTTTTCTCTCTCAATTCCCTATCCAATTCTCTTCAATTCATTAATTTTTTTGTGATGGAAATTTCCAAACATCATTGCTAACACCGTCCGATGGAAATTCGAGGTTATGACTTAAGTTTCATTCTGTACATAGCAGATGACATCTTAGTATCCATTCAAAAAATATTTGAAAAACATAAGTTTGTTGGAGGTGAAATCCCTTTCAATTACTTCGTCTGGTGTAGTTCAAACAGATTTGGTGGCAAAGCTGGTTGATTACAACATAAGTCTGTTGGAGTTGAAATCCCCTTCAGCTACTCCCCCTGATGTGGTCAAGTAACTTTGGTAATAGTGGTTCATCACATCATAAATGTGTGGGGCTTACAGTCCACACTTTAACAGGCTCAAAGCGTCTCATTTCTTGGGCATACCTTATATCTTAGGTAGACCTAGTTTCTTGGATAGACCTTATTTTTTTGTCAGACCTCATTTCTTAGACGGTTGTTTTCTTTTCCAGATAAAGTTGCATTTAGCTTGGCTATGTTCTTTAAGGTTATGCATACCTTGATTGCAGACGAGTTAGGATTTGACCCATGCCGACGGGGGAAATCCTTGATTTATGTTCAAATTTGGATCTGGTGACAGTTAATTTAAGTAGACCTTAAAATGGGATCTGACCCCTACCGATGGGAAAATCCCATTTGGGATAGTTATTTCCTCCATTCTAAGCTTCAAGAAGATTTCCCTGGAGAGAAGGGTACCTTATGCTCCTGGCTAGTTTCTAAGAGTGAAAAAGGGCTTCTCCAAGGGAGGTGAGAAGAATGAGAAAAAGCCCAAGAAGAAACCTGCTGCCAAGCAACAGGGTACTAACACTGATTCCAATGACTGGCGATGTTGATGATAAGCCAGCAAGAAAACCGGTGGTCAAGAGAGCTCTATTGAAAAAGAAGCTGGGAGTGAAAAGGGTTACTATAACAGAATCTTCTCCAATCTTTGGGTTGCAGGATTCTGATTCTGCTGAAGACCAGGATAGTGCCCCTATTGAACATTTGGCCACTTGAGCTGACCCAATTGTGGGATATCTTCCTAGTGAAGACCCACTTCTGGCAACTTCTTCTCCAGCTAATACCGCTGAAGCCGTTGAGAAAACCAACGCGGCTGCTGAGAAGGCTATAGAAGTTGTTGAGAAGGCTTTAGAAGCCGAGCAGGCCACGGATCCTGCTGAGGATGATTTGCTCTTGGAGTATACTACTCCTGAGCAGGCTGCTGAACAGGTTGCTGATCAACTTGATGAAGAGGTTCCTAAGTAGGTTACTGCTCCGAAGAAAAAGATGAGGCTGGCAAAGAAAGCTGAAGGGTCCTACAAGAGAAGATGGTTAGGACATAAGAAGGAGTTGAAAGAGATTGATACTCTTAACAAAGTAGAAAGCTCCATAGAGTTTGTCGATGGAGAGGCTACTAAGAGAGCTCTGTTAGAATCTGTCAGGTCCATTTGGAGGAGATTCACCACCATCTACGAGAACTAGAGGTGGAAGAGGCTGAGTGCTGGGAGAGACTTGGTCCAGTGGAAGGATTGGCTGAAGGTGGAGGACATTATCCTAACTTGGATAGTCAACTTTTTGGAGGATCCTGATAATCTCCCCAATGGTCTCCTACCTCTCTTTATCGAAGATTTCATTGATCTTCATGCTGACGCGATGACTTTTAAAATTAATGAGAGACAGGAGAAGCTCTGTGACCATTGGATGGCTAAGTTCAAGGAGACAATGGGCGAGCAGTCAATGAAGAATGGGGAAGATCCCCGTTATTGAGACTGTTGGGACCCCTACTGAGCTGGAGATGGTTGAAGCTCAATTAGCTACCCTTACCCTTGAGGAAGCTAATGAAACAATGATGAAGTTGGGGATGGAGGCAAGCAGAGCTCAATTCTTTCAACCCCCAAGAATGTTGCAACCAGGAGAAGAAAGTTCTAAAGCTGCAGAGACACATGACTCTCCAACGTTTACAGGTATCGCAGCTCTTTCTCCTATCACTAATCTCGATGTCATGGATTCTGATGTACAAATGCTTGACTATTATGCTTCCTCTATTCTTAATGATGAACCTGCTAAGGGGGAACCATTACCTATAATCCATGGAGTTTGCAAGAACATCGAGAAAGAGTATGCCAATGAAGCATTCGAGAAGGAGGTTGCAGGGTGGGACTCCATGTACTGGCAGAAGTTGCAGTACAGAAAGCTGATGAAGTAAGTTCGGCATAGGTTGCTACTGAGAAACCTAATGGGACTATTGAGCTTATGCATGTTGTTGCTATGAAACTTGCAGAAGAACTTGTTGTTGCTGTTGAACAGGTTACTAGAGTACCTGATGAAGCAACTATTGAGCCTGTACAGGTTGCTAAGGGTAGTCAGGTTCCTAATGAGGCAAATGTGGAGGTTGCTGACCTTGAGAAAGCTCTTGAGACAGCTTCTCCACAGAAGACCTCGGGCACGGATGCTAGTGAGACAGCTCTGGCGGAGGATATAGAAAGGAAAGATGTTGAGGATGTAGTGCCTACTAGAGGTAAGGAGACTATTGTCGCTGCCTCTACTCCAAATCCAGATGATGGTGATGACTCATCAAGTTCAAATGATGATGAACCAAAGGATTCTCCTCCATTCAAAGAGCCTGGCAAGATTAAGATGATGGCAGAGGAGAGGGATAGATATGAGGCAGAAATTGAGGCCAGAGAAAAGCAGCAAGCTGAAGAGGAAGCGAGTTAGGCCCTGGTCCTTTATACTCATCAAGGAAACAGGACCAGCGGTTAGAGTTGAGACTCTTTCTGACTCACGAGAACTTTCTCTTCAAGGGATAATGGATGTTGTGAGAGGGCTGATGAGAGCCATTGAAGTGCATGAGATGAACATGGCCTCCAACATCCAACTCAGTGAAAAAGCACACTCTTCATCCATGCAGGAACTGAGGAATGAGTTATCTGAACTTCCTTCCAAGATACAAAGAAGGATGAATGAGGAATTTAATGCCCAATACCAGGCCAGACAAAGGTTTGAGTGTGAACAGAAAGTTGCGTCTGATACTCGTGATGTAACTCTCCAAGATGTCAAAAGCTTAGTCGATGAGGTGAAGAACAATCAGACGGCACAGAATATGGTACTGGACAATATGGAGGAAATCATCTACACCCAAGACTAGGATGTTCGAAGTGTCGAGGACAGGATTCTGAACCTTGAAATATTTGTGGGTGAGATGAGGGCCATCATGATGAAAGCATTCCCTGTTGAGGCCGCTGAAGTTACTACCCCCTGTCCTACTAAATTTGATAATGCCAAAAGGGAGTAAGGACAACAGCAAAAAGGCCAAGTTGATGATGCAATGGTGGAGGCCACTACAAGGAAGATAGAAGATGAAGATGATGATGAAGTACCTCTAACCAGGATTAAGCGCAAAAGATCAGATTCAGGACATGGTCATAGTGCTGAACCGAAGAGGAGAATAAATGATGATGAAGGAGAAGGTGGTGCGGGTACTGGGGTTGCTGGGTCCCAAACAGCAAGCAGTACTGCATTGCAAAAAGCCAAGGTTGCTGCTGCACCTACTCATTAGAGAACTCAAAGGCAGCAAGCTGGCCGAAGAAGAGGAAGATCACAGCAATCAGGTCCGTCTCTAAAAACCAAACCTTACATGGCTGATGTTGTTGATCCAAGCAGAAGGTTGAGCGAAGAAAGATGAAAGGAGTTGAAAGAAACTGATGAGGAGATGAGAAGGAAGCAAGCTGATTGGATTTCTAGGCTTGGAGTTGTTGGAACTAGAAAATCCAAAGCTGCTGAGAAGATAGATTCTGCATTACATTCCTTCCTAGATCAAGAAGCTCCTGACCTCAATAGAGAAGATGCTCCTGCGGAAATTGATGTGTTGTTGGATCAGAGACCTGAGAATATACCTTCTTACTGGGAAATGAAGATCTTCGATCAAGTATATCTACCCAAGAACAGGAACCCAACATTTAAAGAGATCACACTCTTCAAAAGGTCAGAATACTTAAGATATTTTAGAAATCTCTGCAGGTTTAACTATTTCCAAGGTTATCCATCTTGTGAAGAAGCACTGAAGAAGTATGAAGAACTAGCAAAAGAAGGGAAGCTAGATCGACAGGTGGCTCTAATTGAAAGGGTTAAGAAAGGAGAGCAGATTCCTTACTACCAGGACTTTTGGCTGAGATTGATACAGATTCTTGAGATTGCCGAGCAGATGGAGAAATCTTATCAGGATTCTATTTTAAACTGGTGGAAGGGGACGAAGTATGAAGAGGTTGTCAAACAGACTCAAGTTGATGCTTCTGGACATGACCTTGTTAAGAGGAAGTTGTTAGGTGGCAAAGAAACCTGAAGAAGTTTTGTTTACTATAAGTCTATCAGTATGGTTTGTAGAGAAAGCTCTTCTTGTAAAGTATTCTTGTATTCTTTTATTTCTTCTTTTTTGTAGAAGATTTTGAGCTAGTTTATTCAAGTGTAAATAGCTCACTGTATACTATACTTGTATATATTACATGTATAAAAGTACATTTGTTTATGATGCTTATTTTATGGGTTTTGTCATCATCAAAAAGGGAAAAATTGTTGGGATATTTTTGTATAGGTTTTGATGAGACAATGTAACTTTACATAGAAAGTTAGAGTACCCATTTTCCACATTTTATTAGTGGATGATTATAGCTTGACAAGTTTACCTTTCTAAGTTATGTTTTGAAAAGATGTAAAAATCAAAAAGATCTGATGATAGCAGGATTTTGGAGATGAAGAAGTCTTGAAAACTGATTTTCAGCAAGAAAGTCAATAACCTGAAGGAGAAACCAGGATCAGGAAGTTGGATCAGTAAACAGCAAAACAGAAAGTTGTATGGAAAATTGGAAGCTGACAGTAGGATTCTGGAACAGGAAGCTGTTCAGAATCAGAAAGCTAATGCACACAGAAAACTTATGCAGAAGAGTAAGCAGCTACTGCAACCTGAGCAGCAAGCTGTAAGTTCTCTCTATCTTATTCATTGTAGTACGAGGAATATACTGATGCAGTACGAGGATTAGTTCCTGTCCAAGTTACCAGCAGATAGAAGTTAGCACCGAGCCAATGAGGTGATGTCACCTGGACCTGCGGCTCTACAAAAGCACTGTAGCCGAGGAGTGGCGGCATTAATGCGGATCAGAGTAGGACATACCTACAATCCAGTTTTTCCAGATGCATTTATTGTAAAGATTTCGAAGATCAATTTGAAATTCAACAAAGGATAATGCCTCTCTTCAACGAGCATTTTCCATACAGTATAAATAGAAGGAAGAGGTGACTGAGGAGACTACTGAACAATCTACATCTCTCTAAGCTCTCAAACTCTCAAGCTATTCTCAAGCTTTCTAAGTTCAGTCACTCAACCTTCAGAAGCAGTCATTCAAGCATTCGAGCTTTCAAGTTCAAGGCTGACTTCTAGTTGCACTAGTTGAAGAAACTTGTATATTTTTAACCATTTGTTGTATGCTAAGTTATTTTAGTTTGGTGTCCTTAGTTGGAAGGATTAGATCCTCGCTAAGTGTTTAGTCTTGTGTAGGCTATTTTCTGTGTATGAGATATTGTAACCTGTGTGGGATTTGGCCTAGAAATCTTTGATTCTAGTAGGTAAACTTGATAGGAAGAGGTTTATAAAGTTGAGTCTTGTAAATCAAATTGACCTAACAAAGTTCCTCCTTGAGAAAGAGTAGAGTGGACGTAGAAGGATTACACCACCTTCGAACCACTATAAACCCTAAGTGTTTACTGTTTTTTATTATTTGTTGCATTGCATTGTTGCATATCTATCTTGTTGCATTGCATTGTTACATATCTATCTTGCTGCATACATCATAAGCATACTGCTAAAAAGACTTTGATAAAATCATATTTGTGAAAAGAACTGTTTTTCAAAAGAAAACTCTATCTTAGTTTATTCTGCTGCATACTGTAATATCGAGATAGGAACCTGATACAGCATACTATCAAGTTTCTGAATCGAGAGGTTACTACATTCTCTGTAGAATCAGTAATCTATTTACACAAAAAAATTTAAAAATACAAAATCGATAAAGGTTCATTCACCTCCTCTGAACCTCTGACCACTTGGGACCAACACCATCAAATACTTAAATGTCTTGATATCTAATTAAATAACGTAGGCAACTCAATATTCAATCCACTTGTACTAGCAAATAGACCAAAAAATTATATCAAAAAAAATTCATTGTTACCAATTTCTAAAAAATCTAAACCTTTTATTTTAAAAATATTATTTTTTAAAAAAAATTAATCTATAGTTCTATTTAGTGGTTTTTTTTATTTGTAATTTTGTTAAGTATAATTATGCACCAAAATTTAAATATCAAATTTATATTTTATTTTTTCTACAATGCAATATAAATAACAAATTAAAATTCATAAAAATGATAAATTTGATATATCATGCATAAACGAATAATTTTAGATGAAGATGATTTGTTATTTAATTTGCTTAAGAAATACACTCATTCACTCCGACCCCACTTCTTATCAAGATTATAAATACAAAATAAAAATAACAATTAAATTTTATAAAAAAATGATAAATTTGATATATCATAGATTAAAACAAAACTTATAATGAAAAAAAACTATTTAATATAAAGATTATGATTTATATAAAATAGAGAAGAAAGAGGGGAAAAAAACCTACAAAACCCTACCCACCTCCCTTTCATAGACCATAGCCCAACCTAGAGTACCCTACAATCTTTGAAATATAAATCTTTGTTGGTCCCAAGTGGTCAGAGCTTCAGAGGGGGTGAATGAACCTCTATCAAATTTTGTGTTATCAATTTTTTCCTTTTAAAACTATTCTGTGAGCAAGTTGCTGATTCTACAGAGAATACAACAACTCTTTCGATTCAGTAAGCTGGCAGTATGCTGATTCAGCTTACTGTCTCGGTATATCACAGTATGTAGTGGAAATCAAAAATAGAGTTTCTTTTGAAAAACAGTTTTCTTTTCACAAATATGATTTTAACAGAAATCTTTTAACAGTATGAGCAAGATATATATATATATATATTAGAGATATCTGCAGTATGCAGCAAGTAAGTAAAGCGATAAACACACTGAGGTTTATAGTGGTTCGAAGGTGGTGTAATCTTTCTATGTCCACTCTTCTCCTTCACACAAGAGGAACTCCACTAGGTCAGATCGATTTACAATTCTCAACTTTACAATCATCTTCCTAACGAGTTAACCTACTATAATCAACTTGATTCCTAGGCAGCTTCCCACATAGGGTACAAAACTCACACAGAGTAAACAACCTTACACAAAGTCAAAATACTTAGTGAGGATCTAAATCCTTCCAACTAAGGACACCAACTTAAAACAACCTAGCACACAGCAAATGGTTAAAATTATATAGTCTTCAATTGGTGCAACTCGAAGTCAGCCTTAAGACCTTGATGGCTCGAAAACTTTAGTTTGACTGCTTCTGAAGGTTGAGTGACTGAACTATTAGCAAACTTGAGATTTTCTTGAGAGTTTGATAACTTAGAGAAATATGAGTTGTTCAGTAGTTTTCTCAGTCGACTTCACCTTCTATTTATACTGTAAGGATATGCCCGTTGAAGAGAGGCATTGTCCTTGTAGAAATTCAAATTGATCTTCAAAATCTTCACATTTACTGTGCTTGGAAAAATTGGAAAGTAGGGCATGTCCTACTCTGATCTGCATTAATGGCGCTACTCATCGGCAACAGTGCTTTTGCAGAACCGCGGTCCAGATGTCATCACCTCATTGGTCAAGTTCTAACTTCCATCTACCGGTTACTTTGATAATACAGATACCTCGTACTATATTTAATATATCCTCGTACTGCAATAAATAGAATAACTTACAGCTTTCTGCAAAGATAGCAGTAACTGCTTACTATCCTGCGCCAACTTTCTGATCTGCATCTGCTTACTGATTCTGAACAGCTTCCTATTACTGAATCCTATTTGCTGATTACTTAATAGCTTCCTATTTCTGAATCCTCCAGACCGCTTCCAGTTCTCCTTACTATTTGCTATATGCTGCTTCATGTTCCAACTTGCTAATTTTGCTTACTGATTCAGTTTACTGTGAATCAGCACTCGATACATCCATACATGTAGAATCCTGCTGAAATCAGAATCCTCCATCTTTCTGATTTTTACAACTTTTACAAAACACAACTCAGAAAGATAACTTTACAAAACTTAAGTTCCACTTAAACAATATGGAAAAGTGGGGTACTCTAACTTTTATACAAGAATACTTGTTGTTGGTCCCAAGTGGTCAGAGGTTTAAAGGGGGTGAATGAACCTCTGTCGATTTGACAAACTTTTAAAAACTTTTCTATGAACAGGTTCCTGATTCTATAGAGAAACAGTAACCTGACTCGAGTCAGTAACCTGGCACAATGCTGATCAGGTTCTTGTCTCGTAATCACAGTATGTAGCGGAATAAACAAAGATAGAGTTTCTGTTTGCAAACAAGTTTTCTTTTCAAATATGATTTTATCACAATCTTTTAACCTGTATGCTTATGACAAATGCAATAAGATAGATATGCAACTATGCAATGTAGATAGACAAAAGCAAATAAACACTTATGGCTTATAGTGGTTCGAAGGTGGTGTAATCCTTCTATGTCCACTCTACTACTTCATGGAGAAGGAACTTCGTTAGATCAGTTTGATTTACAAGTCTCAACTTTACAAACCTCTTCCTGACAAGTTATCACCTACAAAAGTCACCAAATCCCACACAGGGTACAAATCCTACACAGGGCAAATAGCCTACACAAGACTACAAAACTTAGCAAGGATCAAATCCTATCAACTAAGTACACCGAATTTAAAACAACCTAGCACACAGCAAATGATTAAAAGTATATTGGCTTCTTCAACTGTGTTGTTGAAATTAGTCTTGAACTTTGATAGCTCGAACGCTTGATTAGTAGACTGGCTTCAAAGGTTGAATGACTGAACGAGAAGGCTTGATAGTTTGAGTAAGATAGCTTTAGAGTGATGAGAGAGCTCAGTTGTTCAGTAGTCTTCAAGGTCAGTCCAACCTTCTATTTATAGATGTGGAATAATGCCCGTTGAAGATAAGACATAGTCCCGTTGTAATTCAAAAAGATCTTCAAATCTTCGTAATTAATGCGTCACCGGAGATCAGAGTTTAGAGGCATGGTCTACTCTGATTCACATTAATGGCGTCATACTTTTCACTACAGTACTTTGCAGAGCCGCTTTCCAGGTGACAACACCTCATTGGCTCGTCATCAACTTTTATCTACTGGTAATATCATCAAGAACCAATCCTCGTACTTTGAATAGTATATTCCTCATACTGCATTGAATAGTCTTGAGAGACTTACTTCTTGCTTCTTTGAAAGTAGCAGCCTCCTGTTTTTGTGCCAGGATTCTGTTTTAGAACAGCTTCTTGTTCCTGAAACCTGCAGTCAGCTTCCTGACCTGCGTCTTCTTTCTGTTCTGTTTTAGCTTACTGATACTGATCAGCTTCCTATTCTTCGCTTGCTGATCTAGCTTCTTGATTCCGACTTCAACTCAAGCTTACTGACTTTTTACTAAGATAGTCAATCTTCAAGTCCAGAATCATGCTATTATCAATATTCTCTATCTTTCTGCTATGTGTTACATCTTAGAAATATCTCATAAAATGATAAGATAAGTAAACTAAATTTCACTTATAAAACGTGGAATATGGGTAGTCTAAAAGATCATCTATTATTACATTGTCTCACCAAAACCTAGTTAGAAATATCCCAACACTTGTCTCATCAAAACCTAACAAAAATATCCCAACAATCTTTTTAGTTTTGATATTTTTAAATTCTTATAAATACTTTCTTTCCACTCATAGTATGTCAATTTGAGAGGGAAAATTAGTTATTGTTATTTTTATTGTGATCTTGTTCTTATATATATAGATGTTTTAAGTTATACATTTATTTCATTCTTATATCTTTTTCACAAAAACTCATGTGCACCAGGTGCACGGATCTAAGATCTGTGCAATCCGGGTCAATCCGACCCGAATCTGTGAGTTTTTATTTTTTTTCCATAATTTTGTCTTGACTTTTATGTTATAAATGTGACTTTTACATTATACATGTGTGACCTTTATGTACAACTATCCCTACCTTTATGCACTATAACTTAGGAAAAAAATGAAGATTTTCAACACAATTTGTACTATGTACCTTTATGTGATATTAATGTGACTTTTATGTTATATTATGTCACCTTTATGTATAAATATTCTGACATTTATGCATCTTTATATATTATATAAAGGTCAGAATATTTTGTACATAAAGGTGACATAATATAACATAAAAGTCGCATTGATATCACATAAAGGTGTACATTTCAAATTATATTGAAAATCTTCATTTTTTTCTAAGTTAGAGTACATAAAGGTCATGATAGTTGTACATAAAGGTCACACATTTATAACATAAAAGTCACACATTTACAACATAAAGGTCACAACCTGAAGCAAAAAAAAAAGCAAAATTTAAAAACACGTGGATTCGGGTCAAAAACTGGGTCGACCCGGATTGCATGTACACCGAGTGCACACAAGACCAACTCTATCATTTTTTATTGAATTCTTCTGAGAGTGGAATTTTTGTTTGACTCACTAAATATTAATATGTCGTGTATATTTTTGACGTGCGAAATCAAATGTGTCAACAAAAAAATTGTTATGAGCTAACAACTGTAAAAAAGATGAGTTGTATAAATTAACTAAGTGTGGTAAGAATATTTATTACCTATTTAACTATCGTAGGTCATAATTGTTGAGGCAATTCGAGTAGTACAATATTTATTAAAGTATTCGTGATTAGTTATGAAAGTCGATGTTGTGTTAACCCGCTATTTCTAATAACGGTCATGTCCAGAAAAACAAGAAGTTCAATTGAAGGGTAAAATAGGTTGACCATAGGTATCTAAACATGCTTTTGATGTTGATGTATGGAAAAATGATTATTACCATGAGTCTCGTAGTTTAAGTGATAATCACATCTTTATTAAAAAAATAGATTGTGGAGATTAAGTTCGAATCTGCATCACGCAAGTTTTCTAGTTTTATTATCCTCTCTAATCCTTCCAAACTATTTTAAAATGTCTATTTCATGCTACTTTGAGATATGGACGATCCCTCTTAAATTCGTGTAGATTTGGTATTTCCAAATTGGAAGATTCTTTGTGACCTCCCTCATATGATCTCATATGGATCTTTGGAATTAGAGATTTGCATCATTCTAGGTCACATTTGGTGGTTGGTAGCAAGTCCAATCACCAGTTGCTCGATAAGCACTCTAACGATCTGATAATGAATTTTAGTTGGACATATTTTTTCCAAGTATATGGGTATACGACTAGGCTAGAACGCCACAAATGATAGATACATGAAACACCTATTCACATCTTCTCCAAAACGTCCTTTGCCATGTAAAAATTCGACAAGGCTAGATCTCTTCTACTAGGCAGATACTAAACAAGATCATATCTTCTGTTGGATATCTCATCTGAACTATATCTTCTTCTAGCGCATACTTGATTAGGGTAACATATATCTAACCTTCTTGTGTTTTGAAAATTTTGCACCAGCCCCCCTTCTGTTATCAAAATGACAACATTTACACATGTGATTTAATAAATGTTGCACACTCTCCTTTTACGTCAAATGAGTGTTAATGGTTTTAACTTTTGTACTAAAATTCCAAGTATACCCTCATACATTAAATAATTCATATATTTTAACTCAATTCCTTTCATTCTAAATATTTTCTTTATACTTTTTATCTTTTCACAAATATGAACAATAATAATCATCATTTTGACATTACCAAATTAATAATTGTAAACGTTCAAACATAATTGTATATTTTCCTGACTAAATTCTGAAATTTTGATTATAATAAATCCAAACAATTTTAAAGAATCTAAGAATTGATTTTAATAAACATAAAAATTTACAAAATATATGAAAATTAACTTTAAAAATAATTTTCCAAAAAAGATTTTTAAAGTTTTCAGATTTAGTTAGTTTTTTTTTAAATATATTAACAATATTCATATTTTAATTTTAATTTTTGAATTTTTAGATTAATTTTAAAAAATAAAAACATTTAAAGAAATATTAAAATTAAAATTTTAAATAATATTTTAATTAAATTGAAATTAAATTATACTTTATTTATAAGATTTTAAAATTAATTAGAATTAGCTAGATTTTTTTTTAATTATATTAACAATATTCATACTTTTATTTTTATTTTGAATTTTTAGAATAATATTTAAATACCATGCAATTTCTTGTATTTGTTTATTTTCAATATATGTCTTGTAACTTTGTATTTAAATTATAATCTTTAGATTTTTCTTTAATTTTTAGATTTAATTTGTATTTTTATTATTTTTAACAATCTTAATTTTATTTGAATTTTTCAGAATTATTTTTAATATTCTAGATTTTTTTTAAACACTTGTATTTTTGTATTTTATTTATTAATCATGAGAAGTTTTATATAATTTTTCAAATCTTAGTTGGATTTGTTGGAACCGACAAATCGCCAGCCCTATGCAATCGAATCGAGATCCAAAAGATATGCGCAGCGGAAAGAAAACATACCTTTCTCGAAGACAAACTGATCGAAGTTTAGACCTCTCGATCTTCTGCCGTATTCATATCCCTTTCCCTTGGATGTCGTGTGGGCGACGATCTTCCAAAGTCTAAACTATCTCGCCTCCTATCACTCTCTCTCGTGATTCTGTGTATTTGATGTACACGTGAGTTTCTAGTGATCATAGAAGGCGTGAGTTAGGGTTATTTATAGGCTACAACAGGGACCTAGAGGAGGAATTATGGTTGGGCCTCCTGATGGGCTGTCATGTGTTCAGCCCGAACACCCAACTTAAACCCATCAATTATAGCTCGGTCCACTAAGGAGTTATAATTGAACTACCGTCCTAATCCCATATTACAATATGGGCTCTTTTATTATGTGCACGTTTATTTCCCCGTGTTTAAGATATCGAATGTCCGTAAATTAAATAAGCTACTGACAACTTAATTAATTTACATCTAATTCCAAGAGTAGTACCACTCATCTTTATTATCATGTCGGATTAAATCCACCTGTAGGGTTTACATGATAATCCTTATGAGCTCCTCAAGGGGACATCATCATCCTAAATAATTAGGATATTGATTCATTCTATAATCAACAGCACACCATATAAACAGTGTTATCTCCCAATTCACCGAGCCTATTGATTTATATATAAATCTCACCTATTGGCAAATTAAAGAAACAAACACTGAGTACACACGCCCGTTATTATATAGGGATTAAGAAGACGCACATCCATAATAACAGAGGTCTTGTTCTTTTATATAGTCAATACAAATCGAACAACCTCAAATGGTCCTGCTCAATACATAAAAAATGTACTAGTGTAACTTTATAGTCAAGATAAACTAATACCAAATTACACTACAACCATTCCAATGGTTTGTCCAAATCCATCTTGGTTGTGAGCTACTATTTATAATCTATAAGGAACTAATAGCATGATCTTCTGTATGGCACCACACACCATGTTATCTACAATATAGATTAATATGGGCAATTGCATTAACATATATATAACAAATATAAAATGCAAACATTTGATCATAATGAATCTCATATCATAAAGATGTTCATACAAAAGCTAGGATTATAGTATACATCCTAACAATCTCCCACTTATACTAAAAGACTATGCTGCCATAAGCACTGTCATACATCTGATTCTCATCCCTTCAACATGCCCATCAAAAACTTTTGCTGGAAAAGCCTTTGTGAAAGGATCTGCTAGGTTATCCGCTGATGCAATTTTGGCGACAACAACTTCTCCTCGTTTTATGATGTCTCGTATCAAGTGGTACCTGCGCTCAATGTGTTTACTTGTTTTATAGGCTTGTGGTTCCTTCGAGTTTGCTACTGCACTACTGTTATCACAATAAATTGTGATAGCTTTGGGTAAACTAGAAATCACTTTTAAGTCCATCATGAAGTTTTTGAGCCATATAGCTTCTTTGGCTGCCTCAGAAACTGTCATATACTCAGCTTCCATGGTGGAGTCTGAAACGCATTTCTGCTTAACACTCCTCCACACTATGGCTCCACCTCCCAAGGTAAACACATAACCCGAGGTAGATTTACTGTTGTCCCTATCCGACTGGAAATCAGAATCTGTGTAACCCACATGAAGTAAATCATTTGCTCGGTAAACCAGCATATAATTTCTAGTCCTTTTCAGGTACTTTAAAATATGCTTTACCACAGTCCAATGTCCTTGTCCTGGGTTGCTTTGATATCTACTAACCATGCCCACGACAAAGCAGATATCTGGCCTCGTACATAGCATTGCATACATTAGGCTTTATATGGCCGCATAAGGAACTGTCTTCATATCCTCTATCTCATTTGGTGTCTTAGGACACATCTCCTTAGATAATGGTACTCCATGTCGAAAAGGTAGAAAACCTTTCTTGGAGTTTTACATGCTAAAACGAGCTAGGATAGTATCAATGTATGAAGCTTGAGATAAACATAACATCCTTTTTCTTGCAATCCCTTATAACTTTGATCCCAAGAATATGTCCAACTTCCCAAGTCCTTCATATCAAATGTTAGGATGTATACTATAAGCCTAGCTTTTGTATGAACATCTTTATGATATGAGATTCATTATGATCAAATGTTTGCATTTTATATTTCTTATATATGTTAATGCTATTGTCCAGATTAATCTATATTGTAGATAACATGGTGTGTGGTGTCACACAGAAGATCATGCTATCAGTTCCTTATAGATTATAAATAGTAGCTCACAACCAAGATGAATTTAGACAAACCATTGGAACGGTTGTAGTCTAATTTTGTATTAGTCTGTCTTGACTATAAAGTTACACTAGTACATTTTGTATGTGTTGAGCAGGACCATATGAGGTTGTTCGATTTGTACTGACTATATAAAAGAACAAGACCTCTGTTATTATGGATGTATGTCTTCTTAATCCCTATATAATAACAGGCACGTGTACTTAGTATTTGTTTCTTTAATTTGCCAATGGGTGAGATTTATTAATAAATCAATAGGCTTGGTGAATTGGGAGATAGTGCTATTTATATGGTGTGCTGTTGATTATAAAAGGAATCTGTGTCCTAATTATTTAGGATGATGATGTCCCCTTGAGGAGCTCATAAGGATTATCATGTAAACCCTGTAGGTGGATTTAATCCAACATGATAATAAAGATGAGTGGTACTACTCTTGGAATTAGATGTAAATTAATTAAGTTTTCAGTAACTTATTTAATTTACGGACATTCGATATCTTAAACGCGGGGAAATAAACGTACACATAATAAAGGAGCCCATATTGTAATATGGGATTAGGACGGTAGTTCAATTATAAATCTTTAGTGGACCGAGTTATAATTGATGGACTTAAGCGGGGTGTTCGGGCTGAACACGGGACGCCTGAGCCCATCAGAAGGCCCAACCTAATTCCTCCTCAAGGTCCCTATTGTAGCCTATATATAACCCTAACATCAGCGCCTCCTAGATAATGTTTTCTCTCAATCTCACGCAAAAAAAAACAGATTCGCTAGAGAGAACTGAGGAGGCGGAATTTTCTGAACCTTTGAAAGATCGTCGCCCACACGACGTCCAATGGAAGGGATAGGAATACGGCAGAAGATCGTGAGGTTCAAGCTCTATCGATCGTTCGGCAATTCTGACCTTAGAACTGGTTCATCTTCACCTATTACGGTGAAAGGTATGATTCATTTTCCACTACGTGTTAATCATATCTTGCTTGGATCCCGAATTAGATAATTGCATAGAGTCGGCGATCATGTGGTTCCAACATCAAACTGCTTGGACAACCATACTTTAACATCTGACAACACCTTGACATTGTTGCCAATGAGCAAGATGTCATCTACGTATAGTACAAGAAATACCACCACATTTCCATCACTCTTCTTGTATACACAAGACTCATCCGGTCATTGAATGAATCCATAAGACTGGATTACCTCAACAAAACAGATGTTCCAAGATCTCGAAGCTTGTTTCAGTCCATAAATGGACCAATTAAGCTTACACACAAGATGTTATTTGCCCTTTATAATAAATCCTTCTGGTTGCTTCATATAGATATTTTCTTCAAGACTACCGTTAAGGAAAGCTGTCTTGACATCCACTTGCCAAACCTCATAATACATATGAGCAGCAATAGACAAAAGAATCCGGATAGACTTAAGCATGGCTACCGGTGAAAAGGTTTCTTCATAATCGATTCTTTCTTTTTGATTATACCCCTTCGCAACAAACCTTGCTTTAAAAGTTTCTACTTTCCCATCTGATCCTCGTTTTCTTTTATAGACCCACTTACATCCAATGGCTTTTACACAATTTGATGGTTCTACTAGCTCCCAAACTTGATTAGAATCCATAGATTCTAATTCAGAATTCATAGCTTTTTGCCAAGATTCTACATCTTTATCTTGGAGTGCTTCGTCATAGGTCCAAGGATCAGATTCATGTTCACCAGGTACTAAGTCCGAAGACTCTCCCAAAAACATGAATCTATCAGGTTGTCTAACAACCCTCTCACTACGACGAGGCACTTGTGGTAATAGTGTATCATTAGTAACACATGGTGCGGACCCCTGTGGTATCTCATCTTATACCGTTGGTACTAAAGTAGGAGTTTCCCCTCTGATTTCCTCCAGAACAATTTTACTCATGGGTTTGTGGTTCATTACATAGTCCTCTTCTAAGAATCGGTCATTCATGATAACAATTACCCTCTGATCTTTAGGACTTTAAAATAAACCACCTTTCGTTCCTCTAGGATAGCCCACAAACAGCCGAACTTCCATACGAGATTCCAACTTATCAGCATCTCCCTTCAGCACATGTGCTGGACTACCCCAAATCCGAATGTGTTTCAGACTAGGCTTACGCCCATTCCACAATTATGTGGGAGTACAGGGTACTGTCTTAGAAGGTACCAAGTTCAGAATGTATGTCGTCGTTTCCAAGGCATATCCCCAAAACGAATTTGGTAATAACGAATAACTCATCATCGATCTAACCATTTCCATAAGAGTCAAATTCCTTCATTCCACCACACCATTCTGTTGGGATGTACCAGGTGCAGACAATTGGGATTGAATCCCAGCATCTGATAAGTAATTCCTAAACTCTCCTAAGAGGTAGTCGTCACCACGATCAGATCGTAGTGTTTTGATACATTTAGCATGACATTTTTCCACATCAGCCTTGTACTTTTTGAATTTATCAAAGCACTCAAACTTGTGGTGCATCAAATAAATGTATCCATATCTCGAATAATCATCTATAAAAGAGACAAAATATTCGAAACCACCTCTTTCTTGGATAGACATAGGACCACACAAATTAGAATGAACCAATTCCAACACTTCTTTAGCTCTATACCCCTTGGCTTTAAAAGGCCTCTTGGTCATCTTTCCTTCCAAGCAAGACTCGCAGGTCAGATAGTTTTCCACTTCCAATGAACTCAGAGGTCCATCGGCTATCAACCTTTGAATCCTACTCAAGTTAATGTGACCTAACCTTAGATGCCAAAGATATGTTTGGTTCATTTTTAAAGGTTTTTTTCTCTTATTTAAGTTAGAAGATGTATTATTAATTTCCATTTATTGCATCGTAGGAGTTATTGGATTAAGAGTATATAAATTGCCAACCAACGTACCAGAACAGATAATAACCCTATTTTTCTTGACAATCAATTTGCCATCAAAAGAAACAGAATATCCATCCAAAAATAACTTAGAAACTGAAATCAAGTTCTTTCTAAAACTAGGTACGTAAAGACAATTCCTCAAAACCAATCTTGTTCCTATCAAAAGATAAATAAACATCTCCTACTGCAACAGCCGCCACTTTCGCAGCGTTGCCCATGTAGATGGTAATCTCGCCCTCACTAAGTCACCTGGTTTCCTGAAACCCCTACAAAGAATTGCAGACATGATCAGTGGCTCTCGTATCTACACACCAGGTACCGGTAGATAACATCGTTAAACATGTTTCAATAATTAGTGAATAAGATGTACCTTCTTTGTTCTCCTTTTTACAGGGACAATCTACCTTCCAATGTCCAGGCTACTTGCATGAAAAGCACTTGCCCTTTGGTTTCTTCACACCACCTTGTGGACCATTTTGCTTAGGTCCACCCGCTTTCTTTGCTGAACCAGCGTGTTTCTTTTTCTTCTTCACTTCACCTTTCGGCTTAGAAGTAGAAACTTTTTCAGCAATATAAGCTTGAGAAGTTTGACGAAGTATCCCTTCTGCCGCTTGGAGTTCTGTCAGAAGTTCCGCCATTGAATACAACCTCTTGTTCATGTTGTAGTTCAGGCGGAACTGCTCAAAACTCTTGGGCAGTGTTTGGAGAACGATATCGACCTAGGTTTCCCCATCGATTTCAGCTCCAAGGACTTCCATCTCATTTAAGTGAGCCATCATCTTAAGGACATGATCCCTTACGGGTGTCCCCTCAGGCATGGTGGTCGTCATTAAGTTTCTCATGGCCTCTTGCCTGGTAGCCCGACTCTGGTGTCCGAAGAGTTCCTTGAGATTGAGCATCATATCATAGGCAGTGGTCATGGCCTGATGCTGATGTTGCAGCACATTTGACATAGAAGCCCAAATGTAACACCGTGTCATCTCATCTGTCTTGATCCACTTCATATAAGCCTCTTTCTCCTCTTCACTAGAGTTTTCATCGGGCCTTTCAGGACAGACCTCAGAGAGTACAAACTTGTACTCTTCAGCAATCAAGACAATATCCAGGTTCCGTTTCCAATCAATATAATTAGGACCAGTAAGTCTGTTTTCTTTAAGTATAACAGCAAGAAGATTGAAAGCCATAGATAAATCATGAGAAACACGTAAATAAATACATAGATCAAAACATAAGAATTTAAAACAATATTGTCTCCCTCAAACAATATAATTAAATTCACCAACACCTCAAAACACCGTGAATTTTTCATGCCACGATAGTGTGGACGTATACTAATTCAAACATTTGTAAGAGGAGGTTTTACCCATTAATTTCATTATCTTGTCAAATAAAATAAAATCAATAGTTTGTTTATCTTTAGCCATGCAAACAACAGCACTTACTCCGATGGGGAGGATACTATTATATGCATCTAAGTATATACCATTACTTAATACCATGTCCATTATCTAGGATTGTGCCTCTTCAGATGGAGAAGATTGCACGCTCTTAAATAATTTTCTATAATTATCCATAAAGAAATTTGATCCGGTGATCCACAAACAAAGTCATCCGATATGGAAGAAGGCACTTAAAGCCAACATATGAGTTTAAATGCATCACTTACAAATCAGTAATGGAGGCTATGGGACTTATTCAAAATAATCCCTCTCCCACTTTGTTATTTAACATGAGGGATATAAACATGCAAATCATATAGAACACATAAAGCATGCATATCATAACAACATATAAACAAGACAAAAATATGGAAAACAATAAATTCCAACTACTATTTATAATCTATAAGGAACTGATAGCATGATCTTTTGTGTGGCACTACAAACCATGTTATCTACAATATAGATTAATATGGGCAATTGCATTAACATATATATAACAAATATAAAATGCAAACATTTGATCATAATGAATCTCATATCATAAAGATATTCATACAAAAGTTAGGCTTATAGTATACATCCTAACAGGATTATTTTCAATGCATTAACAATCTTCATATTTCAATTTAATTTTGAATTTTTCAGGTTTATAAAAACTATTTTGATTTCATGAAATATATATCTTGTAAATTTTCATTTTTTTTTTAATTTTATGATTTTTTTATTTGATAATTTTCACAAATATTAGATTTACTTGAATTTTTTAAGATTTGAACAATCTTTGAATTTTAATTTTTTAAATAATTTAAATTCTAAATTTTTGTATTATTTTTTCTAATTTATTTTATTCTTTTTGAAATTTATTGAGAAATAGATTATATGTATATAATTCTTTGAAGAAATTAAATTAAAGTCAAAGTATTTTCAACATAAATAATTTTTAAATTAAGGTTGCAAAATGTTGGTCCCGAGTGGTCAGAGGTTCAGAAGGGGGTGAGTGAACCTCTATCAAATTTTTGCATTTTAAAACTTTTTGTAAGAAGGTTACTTTCTACCAGAATATAGCAACACACGTTATCCAATAAGCTGGCAGTATGCTTGATCAGCTTACTGTCTCAGAATTTACAGTATGCAGCGGAAACTTAAGATAGAGTTTCTTTTGAGAAAAACGTTTTCTTTTCAAGTATGATTTTAACAGAATCATTTTTAAGCAGAATGAGCAGGATGTATAAGATATGCAGCAAGTAAGATAAAGCGATAAACACACAAATGGTTTATATTGGTTCGAAGGTGGTGTAATCCTTCTATGTTCACTCTTCTCCTTCACACAGGAGGAACTCCACTAGGTCAGTTTGGTTTACAAGTCTCGACTTTACAATCGTCTTCCTAATGAGTCAATACCTACTAGAATCAGTGAGATTCCTAGGCCAATCCCCCACAGGGTACAACTACTCACATAGAGGAAAAAGTCTTAACAATATAAAGCTAACACTTAGTGAGTATCTAAACCCTTCCCACTAAGTACACCAACTAAAACAACATAGCACACAACAAATAGGTTAAAAAGTACATGTTCTTCAATTGGTGCGTGAAGACAGCCTTAAGATCTTGAAAGCTTGTAATCTTGGGCTTGACTGCTTTAAAAGATTGAGTGACTGAACTGAGAAAACTTGCATTTTACTTGAGAATTTTGAGAGCTAAAAATATCTTGGTAGTTCAATAGTCTTCCCGAGTCACCTTCACCTTCTATTTATACTTGTAGGAAATATGTCTGTTGAAGAGAGACATACTCCTTGTCGAAATTCAAATCTTGATCTTGTTTGATCTTCTCATTAAATGCTCCTAGAGAAACTGGGAAATAGGGCATGTCCTACTCTACAACGCATTAATGGCATCACTCCTCGGCAACAGTGCTTTTGCAGGTCCGCGGTCCAGAAGGCATCACCTCATTGGTCAAGTGATAACTTACATCTACCGGATACTTAGACAAGGCTTATTCCTCGTACTGCATTCACTCCTTCCTCGTACTGCAATAAATAAGAGTGATAAACTTACTGCTTCCTACTTAAGTTGTAGTGAGTACTTTCTGTTCTGCGCTTTCTTTCTGATTTGCATCTGCTTACTGATTCTGTAACAGCTTTCTATTTCTAAATCCTGCTTGCTGGTTCTGAACCCTTCTGCTAACTGATTCTGAATACTGCTTGCTAATTTTGAACCCTTCTACTTACTGATTCTGAATACTGCTTGCTAATTCTGAATACTGCAGAAAGCTTCCAGTTCTCCTTATTGAATATTGTATACTGCTTAGTGATCCTACTTGTTGATTATGCTTACTGATTTTCCTTACCGAAAAATAGTATCCGATACTTTTTCCTTTCCAGAATCTTGTTACGTTCAACAACTTCTATCTTTCTGATTTTTACATCTTCAAAATACATTTCAAAAAATAAACTTAACCAACTAAATTCCACTTAAACAATGTGGAAAATGGGGTATTCCAACTTCCTATACAAAGTTATTTTGTCTCATCAAAACCTAACAGAAATATCCTAACACAAAATATTGAAAACAGTATAAAGAATAATTTTAAAATATGAAATAAATAATACTCATAAACAAAATACCAAAATTCACAATGTGAAGTAAATAAACTAAAAATTTCCAAAATTTACAATGTAAAATATTACACATAAAGAGTAATAAGAAATGAAATAAAAAAAAAAGTAGAAAACTTGGAGTGTAAAAGGGGATTCTATGTTATATATTGAAAAAATCAATAAATAACATTTTATATACAATGTAAAGAGTATTATAATTTATATATAAGTCAAAAAATGTGCAAATTCCAGCATAAATTGCACATTGGGCGAGTGATTAGGAGAGAGTTCATCATCTCTTCCTAATCAAAAGTAAATACTTTAAGTTGACATGAATCATTAAGTGATACTTTTTCCCACTTACTATAATTAATATTTGTCTTGAGTATAAAATATTATCATACATATTTGATCATATATCAATCTGTTAAAAAACATGTAACACAATTTGAAATTAAGCTAGATAGCGGTTATAGCCTCGATGTCTTTACTGGTTGAATGTCAAAGTGAAGTGGACTTTTTCTTGAAAGTATAAATTGTATATTATGATAGCTCATATTAATGCAGTGCAGTTGATGAGTATATTTTGAAAGAGATGCTTTGTCAACACTAACATTATGGGCTCTCAATTATCAATAGGACCCCCACTCCAAGAAAGTGCTTCTTCTCCTTTTCTTAATTGCCTTTTATTTCTTCTGTACAATATATCTTTTATATATATGTTTATGCATGCATAAACATGATTGCACATCTCAATAAAGCAAAAGGCCTCATACAAAAAAAAGTTGTGAAAAGTGATATTCCGAATCTCCTTTCATAATCCTAAGATTATTTTCTCTGCCTCTCAAATGTGATTAATATTCTTCCTGTTTTACTTTTTCTTTCCAAGTGATTCTTGATTCAGCTTTTATAATCTTAATTTCTTTTTGGATTTAAAATTTATTTTCCATTTTTCAAAACTTATCATCGTATACTTCAAGCGTGGCATGACCTTGCACGGCTCAAAATATTCCAAAACGTTAAATTTCAGGTATTAGTATTATTTAATAAAATTATTATTATTTCTATCTTATCATCACTGAAGTATAGTATAATTTAACTATTAAAGTTACAATTATTTGTTCTAATCATACAGCATGATAATTAGTTTAAAAAAAATATTGTTCTCGTGTTAAAAAAAAATTGTTATTACAAAAATAAATTATAAATTAGTTTCTTGTGAAATATTGCTAATTTCTAACTGATGAGGTGGAGAAAAATCCTCATCACAAATTATGTAAAAGAACTCAACAGTAGAAGATTAGGAGTTGTATTTTGAGTTGATGAAGTATGTGACCTTAGTGTTTTAAATTTTAAATTTTGGCAATTATAATATATAATGATATATAAAGCAAATGTTAAGATACTAATTTGTGATAAAACTCAAAGGTTAGTAATTAAAATGATAAAAATTAAAGTTGGATGCCAATTGAGAGTTTAAATAGGTATAAATAGAGATATTGTTACGGAAATATGGATTGATGTGCTTATGACAAAAAAGTTGTGTGCTTATGGTAAAATAAAGATTATAAACTATATATCATTCCTAATATTATAGTTAGAGTTCAAAACTATATATTATTATATATAAGCTACAATAAGAGTTTTATCTGTTGAATGTAAAAAATATATTATACTTTTACATAATTATTCTCATTGTAGATGATCATCATCATATCAAATTATAAAGTAAGGTTATCAAAATTTATTGGAATCTCTCAATATAATTCTATACTGACTGATCTTTTTTCTGATATGTCATATATTTTCATCATATTAGATTGTAAACTAATCAATACCAAAAACCGATATTTATTAATTGTCCATTGAAACTTCATTGGAAAAAACGTGTTTCTCATCTATCGATTTCAAAGACAACATATATTGCAAATATTGGAAAATATTGATGTATAAGTAAACCTTGTCAATTTGTTATAAAATGCAAATGTTGATGATAATGGTGTCAAATTATAAACTAACCCTAGTTTTTGCATTGTGTGCCAACTTTCTTTAATTGTTTCTTCATTTTCCTCCAATTAAATTTGTATATTACTGGTCATTTAAGTGATACCAGTGAATACAACCTCAAAAATCGAATTATCATATTTCATGATTTATGTTATAACAATTTGTAAGGATCAGATTGATTGTATTTATGACAAGGGATTCCAACAGGGTGATATGATTGTTGTAATGACCCAAATGAAATCGAGCATGCTTCATAAATCATGATGCTTGGTGTTTCCAATTGGTTAGGTTGTCTTGGGCCCAACACAATATTTATTTATTGTACATAATTAATTAATTAGTTGTTTTAGGGTTAGAGGGACAACTCATTTTGGTTAGCGATTCACATGCTGCTAATGCTTTCACTTAAATTTTATACAACCCACAAACCCCATGACGCCTTGTCATTGTGGCTATCAATTCAGCATAAATGCAACAATATTATATTTGTTGTGAATTTTATCAAGAAAAAGGAAAAGGAAAACCCATGCTTTTCTATGCATCGTGTGGATTTTTCAATTTTATTTTTTGACATTGACAGAGCTATCAATGACATCTATTTTGACATTGGATACCAACTCAAAATTGTATTTAATTGATGAATTTAAAGAGTAATTCAAAATCCTCTCTTCAATCCAAAGTCGAAAGAAAATGATAGAACAGAAAATATAGCAGTGAATGTTAATAGAATATTCAGAGATGAATATAAGACTTGGAAGAAAGAACAAAAGAGTAGCATAGAAATAATAAGACAAGAAAGAGTCAAAAACAGCAGAAAGATATGGAAGAAAGAAAAGGACATGAAGAAGAAGGAAAAATCATGTGAAATTTCAGCTGCTCGATACCTAACAAAAGTCTCTTCATGTGACTTCTATGCTATATCTCTAATTAGGCCAACAACTAAGGAACAAAATATGCATTTAACAACTCTATCAGACAAATATTAAACGACTACATTTTTATAACATTAATCTTAATAATTCCGACACCATATCAATCTGCTGCCTTTAAACTATTTCACTTTTCTCATTTTTCTATTCACAACTTAGATTATTTGGTTGGGAGTGGCAATAAAGAATCTTGTAAACCATGAGACAGACCATCAAATTACTTTCGACTTAAACAAATGATATATAGTAATATGTGTCTCTTTCAATGGATTACTGTCCGTTTCAAAATAAATGTCAAGTTATAAAAAAACTAATCTACCCCTTAGTTACATGCAATTATTATAAATAAATATTTAATAATCACTTCGTATATATCTCATTTAATTTGAGATAACTAAATAAGAATATATTTGACGACAAATATTTTTTAAAATCCTATAATAACACTTATTTTGGGATGATTGTTTTCACTAAAATCATAATTAATATTTTGAAACGAAGAGTTATATGGATTATTAATTCTCCCTCACACAAATATATGCATGCATATGTGTCTATAGGTAAAGCATTTGTCAATGTATAAACTCTAGATAGCCCTTCTACTAGAAAAGGGCTCATATCAAAAAATTTCTACTCAAGAAAAGTCATAACTTTCACAAACTAATTAACCAAAAGAAACTCAAGATAATAGACAAGATCTAAAAACCTTTAATACGTTGAAAAAAAGAGGCAAGAATCAGTAAGTTATAATATCAACAAGGTCCCAAAATCAGAGAATAGAAATTAAAATAGCAAGTGCAACATAGAGAAGAAATTACCCAACTATCTAATAATCCACCAAAAGAATTCCAACCATCAAAATCAATCTCTGTTTCATCTAACAGTTAGCTGAAATCTCCCAACTCATCCTGGCTCTCTGATGGACTCCGAATCAGCTCCAATATATTGACTACTTCAGCCATGTCTGGCCTGTTTGACGGCACCTGAGACGTGCAGATTAACCCTAATTTCATCACCGGAATTGCTTCCTCCGGTGGGAACTTTCCCTGCATCCTTCCATCGACACATTCCTCGACTTTGCCTTCTTCAAGTGCTCCTCGTACCATGTCTGAAAGCACTACAACATCGTCCTCCATGTACTCAACGGGCCTCTTCCCTGTGACTATTTCCAAGACCAATATACCAAAGCCATAGACGTCACATTTCTCGGTTATCTTAACAGTTTTGCATGCAAATTCAGGTGCCATGTATCCGAGAGCACTCTGAATCTTGCTGCTTAGAACATACCGATCCAACATCGGCAGCAGCCTGGCTAGGCCATAGTCAGCAACCTTAGGTTCTCCAGAGCTATCAATCAAAATATTGCTCGACTTTAAGTTGTAGTGAATCACACTCATTTGGTGTAGATGAGCTAACCCTTTAGCTGCCCCGAGAATGATGTTGAATCTCTCATTCCATGATAAGTGGTTTTCACCGGAACCTTCGTGGAGATGTTTGTACAAGTTTCCACTGGAGACAAATTCGTAGATGAGAAGCTGTAAAGAGGGAGTCCAATAGTAACCATCGAGTGCCACGAGATTGGAGTGATGAACTTTCCCCAATTTCTTGATTTCTCGTTCGAAATCATCTTGTGACTTGACAAGGCTAGAAACGGTGAGCTTCTTGATGGCAACGGAGCGTCCATCTCTGAGCACAGTGCGATAGACAGCCCCAAATCCTCCGCGGCCAAGTTCACAATCTTTATTGAGAAGAGCATGCGCCCCTGTGCTAAAATCAGCATCTCCTGAAAACATGACAAGCTTTCCAGAACTCCCATCTGTGGATGGTGAGTTGCTGAACTCTTCACCGCCGGAAAAGGTGAGAGCTACAGGGGTGTGAGACATGGAAGAACGTACACGAAGGTTAAGGACAGTGATGGCAATAACACCGATGACAATGGCAGCTGCTGCACCAATAGCAATGAGGGCTGAGATGCTGAGGATTTTCTTCCCTTGACCAAATGTTTGAGTGATGGTGGTAGGTGTGGCATCAGTAGAGTTGGGGTTAAGTACAATTGGTTTGGGAAGGACTGTTGGGCAGCTTCTATTCACTGCTGACCCACAAAGAGATGGATTCTCCAATACAGATGATGGATCGATTGTGTTGAAAAAAACACCAGCTGGTAGTTCGCCTTGTAGTTGGTTGTGTGAAACGTTGAATGACTGAAGGTGTACAAGATTTGCCAGCTGCTTTGGTAGGGCACCAGATAGTTTGTTGAAAGAGAAGTCCACGGTTTGAAGATGAGAGAGCTTTGAAAGGGAAGAAGGAATGGGGCCAGCTAGTTCATTATGAGCAAGATGCCTGCAATTCAACCAGAGCATGAAGGAATAACTCTGTTAGACTAGCAGAAGGTTGATGGACTTAACAAATTGTATATAATATGCAAAAATTCATAACAGGTGAATTTTTTGGGTAAGATAATATTATGAAGCTCACAAATATAGTCATGATAGAATCATAAAGCACCATAAAAGATCTAAAGTCGATTACTTTTTAACACGTAGTAGAAAAGGCACAAAATCAATATATCATAATCTTGGATGACAATATCCCTAAAGGTGTAGTAAAAACCAACATTAGTTTCTTGCACTATCATCTATCAAACAGAAAAATGCAAGTAAAGTACAGCCAATTAAATCTAACCCGAATGCTAAGCACAAGTGGTTGTATAAGAAAGTCAATCAATTATTTGAAACCACTACCATAAACAAGCAGCATGATATTCAGATAGATTGTTCAAGCAATCAAAACCTACATACATGCACAAAATCCTTCAGCCATGGCATGATAGAACATGAAAGCCAAGTAGAAAAAAAAAAAAAAAAAAAAAACTTACAAGGTCTTAAGTGAAGCACAATTTCCAATTGACGAAGGGATGTTGCCCCCCAATGAGTTCTTTCCAAGCCTCAGTTCATCAATAGATGCAAGTCCTCCCATCTCCAAAGGAATGCTGCCATTTAGCTGATTCTCACTCAAATCAAGAAACTTCAAGATCTTCAATTGTCCGATGCTCGATGGAATGCTGCCCAAGAGTGAGTTCCTGGCCATACTTAAGAACTCCAAGCTACCAAAATCCCCAAGATTAGCTGGAATTGCATCAGACAGCATATTTTGGGAGATATCCAAAGTCAAAAGCTTTTTCCTAGAGTTCTCCACAGATGAAACAAAAACATCATATATGCTCCCGTTTAATCTGTTGTCTGAAAACATGACTTGCTGCAAACCTAGAGTGAACACCCATGAAGGAAGACTCCCTGTGAATGAATTATGACTAATATCAAAAGCCAGAAGATTTAGACAATTGCTCATAGCATCAGGTAAGCTTCCAGTGATGGCATTGTTGGATACATTTAGGACCTTCAACGACTGAAGCTTCCCCAAAGAATCAGGAAGTTGGCCCGTAAAGTTATTCCAAGAAAGATCAAGGGCCTCAAGGCTTCTCATTTCTCCAATCCATTCAGGCACATCCCCTGTGAACCCATTTCTCCCTAAAACTAGATCATTGCACAAGGAAAGCTTCTGCAATGTGCTTGGAAGCCCACCAGAAAACGAGTTTTGGCTCAAATCAATTGACCTCAACAATAAACAGCTCCCAATTCCATCTGGAACTTCACCAGAAAACCCATTATTCCTCAAACTTATCACCCTCAAATTGTTCAGACCTTGAACCCCTTGAGGAATTTCACCCTCCAACAAATTATCAGACAAATCTAGAGACCTAAGACCCGGCATTGACCATATCCCCACTGGCAATGGCCCAGAAAACTGATTCCCTGAGAAGTTAAGTGAAGCGAGAGTCGAGCAAGAGCCTAGACTCTCTGGAACTGGGCCAGAGAACTTGTTTTTAGCCAGAGAAATTGACCTCAAAGACCCACATTGGGTAAACAAATCGCTCGAAATCGTCCCTGAGAAGCCATTCTCACTCAAATCAAGAACCCTCAGATCAGAGAGCTGAGTGAAGCTGAGGCTCAAGCCTCCAGTTAAATTGTTATTTGCAAGTGAGAGCTTTCGCAGAAACTGCAATTGAAGAAGGCCCCTGCCTAATTTCCCTGACAGACCAAAGTCATCAAGAACAAGGTCAGAGACCCTATTGGATCTAGGGTTGCATCTAACCCCAACCCAATTATTACAGGGGCTATCGTCATCTTCACTCCAAGAACTTAATTTACCTTCAGGATCTTGAATATCAGCTTTGAACACTATCAAACCCAGAACATCATCATTCAAAGAGGGGCTCAACGATTTCACCAGAAACGGAGATAGACAAATGAGAAAGAAAACAACAAGACTTCTCATTTTCAGAAATTGCTAAAATGCGCACCCCTTAAGGCATTGCTTGTTCAACCGCACACAAACAATTAGAAAAGAAACCAGAGGAAATCCAAATCCAACAAACGCAGCAATTCCTTCTTCTTCTTTTTTTTTTTCTTTTTGGAGAAAAAAAAAAAAGAATTTAACCGATAGACTGACTGTGAATTCGGTTACTAATTCTTAAGCCCTCAGCAAAAATACAAAGCAGGTTTGGATTAAAAAAAAGTGTGTGTGTGCTTATCAATGACTTCACTGCTTTTGGCTCATTTAACGGCTAAATATTGAGATAGAAGACAAATTAGAAGAAAAACTAGAACTGGTAAACAACAAAAATCCCTAATACACCCAACCGAGCAGCGACATTAGCCAAAACAGTCTTCTAGAAACAAGGTAGACTAAACTCTTTCAGAACAGGTAACAACACGAGAAGAAGAGCAAGGAAACAAGGTAAAAGGTTGGTCAAATTTCGGAGAAAACAGCTGGATTTTAGGGTGGAAGTGTCTCAGGGACGAAGCTGGAAGTGAAAATAGGGGAGTTTCAATCGATCTGAGAGGAAAACGATGGAGCTCAAATATGTAAGGAAACGATTCGCCTGAATAATTTTCTGGAAATGGAGGAGCTTATTAAAAGCAAGAGATATCGGAGGTAAACGACCGGAAAAGGGGAAACGGTGAAGTTTCCGGCGAGCGAGTCAGTGGACCATTTGAAGCACCACTCTCTCTCTCTCTCTCTCTCTCTCTCTCTTAACTTTATTACAGCAGGGAGAGAGAGACGTGCATTTATTAACGGGAAAAAAGGAGAAAAAGAAAAGGGAGGAGAGGGCGGGGGAGTGCTGGGAGGAGTAATCCTACGTGGATGGCACGTGGTTACATGGGCCCACCAACTCATTTTACTGTATACTCCCCTGCCCCGTTACAATTTAAGTATTCTCGTTTTTCATATAAATTAAGAAATATTTAACAGATATAATTTTATGTATAAAATTATTACATTTTCTAATATTTAATAGTTATAATTACTTTATTTTTATTATTTTCTTCGGTTTAGAATAGATGTCGCTTCAGAAAAGAAATTTTGTTTCCGTATTTTAATTAAAAAAGAATTAATGATTTTTTTTCCAATTTAGACTCTATCTTTATTGTACCAAATATTTATTTAATATTATATATTATATCTCTTTTTGAAATAAATAGTATATATTATATCTATTAAAATGTTTTAGTAGTTTTTACACCCATAATTATACTTATTAAATTTGTTTCTTAATTTATTTTGAAACAACATTGACTAAGGTTGTTTTTAAACGGATGGAGTTCCGTATGAGCCAACTAAAGTAGACTTGCTTTCCAATTTTGTATGTCGAGCTCAATTACCTTATGGAGAATGGTAATGATATATTAATTGATTGAAATGCTCATATTTAATACTCTCAATTTCAAAATAAATGTTGTTTTATTAAAAGAAATTTATTTTTAAATAATTATCATTTTATGATGTCAAAACATATTGCTCAATATTCTATCAAAAATAGCCTCATTTATTTTTACCAAATCAAATAGTGTTGTTGAGAGGAACGAAAAAAAATTCTCACAATAACTATACTTAAAAATAAGGTAGTTTGTGTTAAAAAAAAAAAAAAAAAAAAAAGTAGCTTAGTTTGTATATCATCTTTTTTAATCTATGTGAAAACACTTAAGAACGACATTTATTTTGGGATGGAGAGAGTATGCGTATAAAAATTTCAGGCTTAATGTGTCTAACTAGTTTACGGATAACAATTTATCTTCTTTACTTCGAGAGGGAATAAAGTTTATTTCACTTCCTATAATTTAAGTCACTACTAGCCTCCTATATGATTTATAACAACTTTCTTTGATATCCCCCCATGCTCCATGAGCAATTTAGGTGAAATTTTGTGGTTGTCTATCTTAATGGAAATGAATAAGTAAAAAGAATATACAAAAACTTGGATGAGACAGTTTCATAGATAGTTTCAGTGAGACGGATTTTTTTTATCCACAACCCTAACCCATTTTCATTAATTTACATGTGAATTGTGTAATGTGGATTATGGGTTGCATCGTCTCACGTAACATGATCCGTGAGACGATCTTACATAAGACTTACTTAAAAGAATATTAGATAAAGATCATGACCTTAGATAAAGATCATGACCTTGTTGGTATCGGTCAGTTTAACCTCAAAACTGTTTAATTATATTAAGTCACATTTCGTGATTCACAAGGAACCAACTATGAAATAAGACATATTGCGTATCTCATGATTTACATGGTGTCAGAAGTTGTTATTCCTAAATTAATTAGAAATAAACTTTGAATTGGCTCATAAAAATATTTAAAAAAAATCGACATTTATTAATTTATTATCATATAATCAATATAAAATTTTATTATATATATAAAATATCCAAAACGAAAATGAAATAAGGTTTCCATACTCTGACTAAAAAACCCCTCAAAAATTATTTCTCCCTTTTACTGTCCAGTCTAGATGTAGGGGTCACAATATTGGATGAGGTTAATTATGATTTTCTTAGAAAATTATGGTTTAATTTTCATTAAATCCTTATTTTTTAGGATTTAATGAAAATTAAACCTAGGGACCTAATTTTCGTTAAACCCTACTTAATTTTCGTTAAACCCTTATTTTTTAGGGTTTAACGAAAATATTCAAATTTAAAAAAAAAATGTGATAATACGGTATATCATATATCAATTATCAAAGTAAAGTAAATGAATAGTAAAAGAAAAAGATAAAGATAAAATAATTAGTATACAAAGTACACATGTGAGAACAAAACCAAAATTGGGTATTTGGGGACAATATGTTATAGTGGTGTGTATTTGAGGACAATGTGTTATATTGGTGGATAGAATTGTTATCATCTTATATCAAATTGGGTATATTGGACATTCGGACTCACTAAAATAATATTAATTGGAAGTGTAGATGTAATTGCCCGTGATTTTAGAGCACCTGAAGAAGACAAGAGGACGAATATGAGCTATGAAAGAAAATGAAAGAGCTCAATGGATTGTTCCCAAAAGGTATGGTACAATTAATAAAGCAATATTCTTTAACTTCTATCCACTCATACTTTACCCTTTTTCCATTTCCATGAATCCATTTTATCTTTCCTTTCTCTCGAATCTTGTCTTTGGATGAAGTGCCGAAATTGATACTTTGAAGTTGCGAAAATTGCTAGTCCAAAATTGGGTAATTAGTGACTGTTTACTGCTTAGGAGGTCGACCTTTTGTTATATTTTTTATTTTAAGATATTTTTGTGTATTTCTAACATTCCACCACATTTTCTAATGCATAAATGGTAAATTTATTATAAACACACCTCCAACATAATATAAATTTAAAAATAACATAAATAAAACATTGTTTCATTTTATTAAAAAGAAATCTAAATTCATCACTTTGGTGCCCACTAAAAGAGCGAACAACTAACGTCAAGATATATTCACCTATTTTATGTTACCAACTTACCATGTCTACAATAGGTATGTTGTAAAAAAAAAAATCAAAATTTTTATGAGTTTTTTATATTTTGGTAAATTTTTTTAAATTATTGATTTAGTTACGATATATGAGTTTGGTGCAATTTCATTGACCAAAATAAAGTGAGTGTCACATTTGCTTAAGATAGATTTAGCTTTAAGAATCATAAATATTAGACCACTTAGAACCCTAAAATTAATTGACACAATATATATCATGTATGCTATATGAACATATGCCACCTATGTACTTTTGCATGCATTTCACGAGTAGAATGAAAATGTTTAGTAAGGCCTTTACAATAATATCTCAAGAGAAGATGTCAGAAATATAACAACTGATTAAACGAATCGTGTGAAAAGTGAACGAAGCGTGGTAAGTCCAATTGCATCCGGGACAACATTTTTTTGGCCCATGAATATTATAACATGCTTTAAGCTTTAATTTAAAATAATAACATATTGAGCCCACTCAAAAAATTAAATGTGTTCTTTTTTTTTTCAACAAATAAAAACTTTATTGATCAATTATTTTTAGGCTGTTCGAACTCAAATTGTTGTCTCTATATTCAATGTGAACAAATACAAAAATTGGAGTCATTACACTTTACTCTCTACTTTATGTGATTTGTTTTACATCTAACCCATAAATCTATTTGGTTTGCCTTTACAAGTCAAACTATACAATGAGGAACTTTCACTTATAAGTTCAATTGTTGTTACATTCTACTAGAATCCCATCATATGACACTCACATGACATTCTGTTAATGTAATATTATTTTTTTTGTTTTAATATTTTTCGTTGAAAATAATGCACAAGAGTACATGTAGCGTATTTTCCTCAAATTAAAAGATTTTTGCATTTTGAGGTTTCATTAACACAACCATTCACTCACAATTTTTTTTGAATTACTCTTGCATCCGCATACAAGTTCGCACGTGTTGTTCAACACGTAAGAATAATGCTTATTATTTTGTTCAGTATTCTTCACATGTTGAAAGTAAAAAAGAAAAAAATCAATATTATTTTTATTGTGTTGAATAATCTTTGACAACTTTTAACCTAATGAAAGAGTACTTAAAAAATATGTCAATAAAAGACCATCAAAATAGCAAACTCAAATTATAAAAGCTCTTTAACTTTGGGGAAATATGTTACCAGTGACCTTTATTTTTAGCCAACACTTAAACTTAAAAAAACTTTTATTGTCCTTAGATATGTCATATTTAATTTAGACAACATATTCTACCGGGGATTAAACAATATAATTATAATATAGTCTGATTAATTGGTTGATGATAAAATATAAAAAAGTTGCATAGTTTTTAAAAAGGTCAAATGTAATTGCTGTACACAATATAAGATGAACAATGTCATGAGGAACATAAAAACACCTTCCTCGCTTCCAAATAAAAAAAATAAAAGGAAAAAAGAAAAGATATAAAGGAAAGTTGGTGGAAGGGTGGGAAATGGTGGGTGGTAGCAATAAAGAAGAATTGGTAAATGTGAGTGTGATGTGGATGGCACAGAATGGTGCTGTGCAGTGCAGCCTTTAATGCTTTTAATTCCCATTTAAACTAAAGAGGTCCACCTCACCTGTCTCTTCCCTCCAAAATTTCTATCATCATCCAATCTTTTTCTCCCTCCTCCCCCATAAACATGACTCCACTGTTTCTTCTTCTCTATTCCAAATTATAATCATTTTTTCTTATTAGTACGGTACAATTGGTCTAAAATATCATTAATTAATTTTATTGAAATTAATAATTTTCTATCATTTTTAATTGAATCAGTCTAATCATCAATGTGTATAAATAAGAATATGCTGAAAAATAAAAGGCATTGAAGGTGAGGTGGTAAGAGTTGTGGTGATATGGGAAGATATCCCCTGATAACATAAGTTTAAATCTCGTGTGGAACAGATTTTTGCTAAAATACTGTGGAGGTGTTTGTCTTAAAAAAAAAAAAATTAACTTTAAAATTCTTTAAATATTGTTTATATTGAAAATAAAATATTAATAATTTTGTGTTTTATCAGTCATCTAAATTAATATTAAATATAATATAATTTGATTGATATATTATTTAACTATTGAAATGCATGTTACATATTTAACTAACGTAAATAATACATGTTTCTACATCAGTCATATTATTCATGAACCCTCTTACAATTTTTCCTAGTTCTTTTTGTATAACTTCTTAAATATAAACCCTGCATTTATTTTTAAAAAAAATTAAAATATAAATTTTGTTGATATTTACATTTTTACATATTTTTTTATATTCTAAAATAGTATTTCATTTTTAAAACGAAATTAAAAAGGTTTCTATGATAAAAAAAAATTATATATTTAAACAATTTTCAAATTAATTCTAATATTTTGTTTATTGAAATAAACAATTTTCAATAGTCATGTGAATAAATAATAATGTGGTGTTCATTTTGATATAAACTACAGCTTCAGCCCTGTTACCCTATCCAGGCTGTGCACGTTAAGATGTGTTGATGGTTAATGTGTCAAAAATTAAGTATACCTATTAATTAATTTCACTTTCCATATATTTAGGGAATGAGATCATTATACGTCATCGATTGACATATTAAAAATTGCCAACATTGAACATTTTATCATTTTCTACTACAGTTTTACATCTAATTTGGCATACAGACAATTGCATAATTGGTTGCCCATTTACGCAACATTCCCTCAAATGAGAATTGAAACACAATAAAGTATGCCATGAAGAGCATAATTTAAGTATGTGTTTATCACTTAATCTCTCTTCACTATTACTAGATAAAATTGTATTGGCAAAAGCTTCTGTGCACCAGGTGCACAGATCTAAGATCCGTGCAATCCGGGTCAATCCTACCCGGCACGGTCATCCACACGCCGGAACAGTCATTCACGCGCCGGCACGCGCCCCCACGCACCGGGAAAGAGGCGTAACACACTTAGTTTATTTTCTGCATTTTTCTGGAAAATAGGTATACCTTTTAGTTATAACTTTCATACATTTATGTTATGACTTTTATACTTTTATGTACAAACATCCGTACCTTTATGTCTGTAACTTAGAAAAAAAAAATGAAGATTTTTAACACTATTTGTATTGTATACCTTTATGTGATATCAATGTGACTTTTATGTAATATATAAAAGTGCATAAAGGTCAGAATATTTGTACATAAAGATGACATGATATAACATAAAGGTCGCATTGATATCACATAAAGGTATATAGTTCAAATTATATTGAAAATCTTCATTTTTTTCTAAGTTACAGTACATAAAGGTCATGATAGTTGTACATAAATGTCACATATTTATAACATAAATGTCACACATTTACAACATAAATGTCACAACCTGAAGCAAAAAAAAACAAAAGCAAAATTCAAAACACGCGGATCAGGGTCAAAAACTGGGTCGACCCAGATTGCATGTACACCAAGTACACACAAGACCAACTCAATTGTATTTTTGATAAAAGGGACATTCCTAAATTGAGTTAAATAAAACTTGCCACAAACTATTTATTAAAACGTAGACATAGGTTAGGTACATGAAGTTCCTAAGTAAATTTAATGTGGCTACATCCAGTAAAAGAAGAGTAAAAACAAATGAATCAGGATAACATAGTTTCTGGACGTAGCATATAAAAGTGTGTCCAAATTGATATATTCCTTAAAAAAATTGTCAAGTGTCGACTGATGCATAATTTGGAAACTATTTTCCAATTTTATCATTTTTAATATATATAGATTTTCAGTTCAATGGGTTTGATGTGAATAATAAACTTTTAGTTGGCCGCTTAAAAAACTACTAAAGCTCTACCAAGTTTCTGAATAACTAAAATAAGTCGACTTAAAATGAAGTTGATTGAATTAAAAATTGTACGAGTTAGCAATCGGATTAAAAGATCATTTGGTTGCTTTGATGGGTCATGCATGCTAATAGTTTGGATTGGTCGGAAAATAATTTTTTCAAGAATCATTAAAAATCGTAATAAAATTTGATAGTCAAATTACTTATATTTTGTTATATCAACAGATAGTGTATCACTTAGGATGAGGGGTCAATTTGATTTCCGGTGAAAAACAAGAATGAGGGCCTGTAATTAATGAGATTAAATTAGATCTAAATGGGGAGAATTTGTAACATATCAACATCATCACCAAAACTCTTGTATAACTAGTATATGGATCTAAAATTCATGCACTCGAATCTATTAGATTTGCCACGCTCTGTCATGTCCACGCACAAAGAATGATTGTTGTGTTCCCGATCTGACCCGACTGCCCACCCCTGCCTTTTATATTTTTATATATTTTTTTCCTTTTTCCCTTTCCTAAACACTAATTCTCTTCTCCTTTCATTTTTCATGCATTGTTGCACCACCTTCTTCTTCTTCAAATGGTGTCGTCTTCTTCAATTCTTTTGTCCATTCATCTTTTCTTCCTTCTTCAACTAATGATTTAATGTTTGTAATTTCTTTTTTAATCACGATTTTGTATTTGTGATTTATTCTTACTCCTATTTCTTTTATTTCTCATCTTTGTAGATTATTTGTTCCATTGACTGATTATTGATTATCATGGCCGGTATGTCATTCATCATTCACTCCTCCTTTGATTTTATGAAATTATTTGCAAAAATTTTGAGGAAGAAGAAGATGAAAATTGTGAACTTGAATTTTAAAATTTTAAAATTTACATTTTAAAGTGCAACAATACATTTAAATTATATGAATAATACCTTTCAGTTATACAAGTAATACCTTACATTTCAATAACTTGCAAATAAATTTTAAAATCTTAAACTTATACTCTACAGTACAATGATACATTTAGATTATAGAGTAATATCTTCTAGTTATACGAGTAATATTTTACATTTCAATAAATTATAAGATGTAATATCTTTCAAATAATGAATTATTAATATCTTTAGATAAAACAAATAATACATTTGAGAAAAAAATTAATATTTTTACATAAATCAAGTAATATCTTTGGGTAAACAAAGTTATACCTTTATGACATGATTGGTATGATGGAATGAGGTGGGAATGAAATCATCATTATTACCTTCATTCTTATTCCTTTGACTGATATGGTTTATAGGTGGGAATGATGATTCCCGCATGAATTGGTATTACCATGGATGAGGGAATGACCATTCCTTCCTACCCCCATGGTATTATGTATTCCTGTCGTAAAAAATATGAACATTTTTTTATTATTTTTGACAATTATCATATTTATTTTATGTTTTCACAAATTAACTTCCTAAAGTCAAATTATTATATAAAATTTCGTAAATAATATTAAATTATTTATAAAAAATTATAAAATAATAACTAATAATTTAAAATAAATATAAAATAAAAATATAAAAAATTGTAAAAAAAGTTAAATACATAAATAATATAAAAATAATTAATAAATATAAAATCTTAAAAACATAATAAAATAATATGAATATAATTTTAATAATACAAATAATTTTAGTTCCGATATTGATTTATCTATCTATCTATATATATATATATATATATATATATAAGATAAATGAATATTAGTATAGATAATAAATTATTTAAAAAATATAAATAAATTGTAGCTAAAATATTTTTTTAGAAATATAAAATAAGATAGTAAGATTTTAATAATATAAAATCATATAGAATAATTAATAAAAAAATATGAAAAATATATTATTATTTAACTACTTTGAGAATATGTAAATAATACAAAAATAGTAATCTAATAATAAGATTAAAAAATATAATATATAATATAATATATTTTAATATTAGTACAATGATTAATTTTCTGTAAAAAGAATTATTTTTAAATTTAAATATGCCAAATATTTTAAATTTGAGTGATATATTGAATATGAATATTAAATAAAATTATAGTGGAAGGTAATTTGGTCAAATAAAGATTCATTTAATATTATATATTTTATTTATAGTTATCAATCATAAAATATAATTATAATAATTATTTCATTCATTTCCTATTCCTTTGTCATACCAATCACAGGAATCAGCATTTTTATACCATTCATTTCCCATCACCATTTCATTCTTGAGTTCATTCCATTCCCACCTAATTTCATTCCATCATACTAATCATGTCGTTAGATACATAAGTAATGATTTTAGACCTTTGAGATAAACAAGTAATGCATTTACATATAAAAAATAATATCTTTCGGTAAAATAAGTAATATATTTCACTAAAATAAAGTAATATCTTTAGATAAAATAAGTAATACCTTTCAATAAAATAAGTAATACATTTACTTATAAAAGTAATACCTTTAATTAAAATAAACAAGTAATACATTTCGCTAGAAACAAGCAATATATTTCGATAAAGTAAGTAATACATTTCATATAAACAAATAATACCTTTGATAAAATAAATAATACATATTTTAGGTTAACAAGAAATAACTTTTAGATGAGCATATATTTCAATTATACAAGTAATACCTTTGGGTATGCAATTAATACATTTTGAGTATACCACTAGTATATTTCACTAACGAATGTATGCAAATTCAGGTGGATGTGGACATACACCAATTATTATGTGGGCACGCATAAGAGCACATAGAGGGCGGTCCGCACGTCAAGTCGAAAGTATGGATTTTAAGGATCTGTACCCCTAGGGTTTATAAGTTTTTTCAATAATAAAAGCTTGTGAAAGGTATAAAAATTATCTTATGATTTAAGAGTTTGACAATTTTAACTAAGTTTTTATTTAAAAGGCTACTTTAAATTATGAAACTTTGTAATTTTAATTTGAAGTGAATTTAAAGTGAAGCGTTTGACTTTTATTTGTTAATGAATCATGTTGATACATGCATGTTTAATAAGTGTTTAGTTATTTATTCTTCTGATTTGTTACATTTCATTTAAAATGAATTTCCTCTTTCCTTATTTTTTTTCTTCTGATTTGATTATTTTTAAATCTCCGAATAGCCGTCCCGAGATGATCGAACTAGTAGACCCGAATCTCTAGACTAAATCGAACCAAAATTTAATTTGATTTGATTCTAAATTTTTTTTTGGTTAGCTTTTAGAGAATCATTTAGGAAATTAATTCTTCAAAATTTGATTCCATTTTGAAAGTTTTCAAATCTCCAAACCAACTCGAACCATATAGACCTCTAATGTCCATATGCATTTTTATATACTTCCCTATTCAATTTGGAGTCGAGTCTATTTTTCTTTTTTCTCTTTTTCAAAACATAAAAACAAAAATAAAATAAATAATATGTTTCCTGATTTTAACATTTGAAGTCTTGAGCTCATTTAAATATTAAACCATCGTTGATCTCATGTGACAAACAAAATTTGGTCAATTTTTGGTCTCTTGTGAGACCGTCTCACATGTAACGTGATTAAAGTATGTTTTTTTATAAATATAAGTATGTGTTTTTCAGCTATAAGTATGTGTTTTATAAGTACGTTTTTTATAGTATAAGTATGAGTTTATTCATGTATGTTTTTTTACAGCTATAAGTATGTGTTTTTCTGTTATAAGTGCAATACGTGAGACGGTCTCACGTGAATTTTTACGTTTTTATTTCTAATCGTGGTTGGATTAGTCATATGGGTCACATGTTAACGTGTTGGTAATATATTGTCAAGTAATACATTTATGATATATATAAATATATATATATATATAGTAATGATAAAGAACCCACTATTGGGTTCCTTTTGGAGCCAATCTGGCTTATATAGCAATCTACGTCTTGTTTTCCTTTTTCGTATTTTTAAATAAATCTTTTTTTGTTATTCATCTAAAATTTTATCTCGACACATCTTTTTCAAACTCATCTCATTTTATACCTTTTTTCTCTCTATTTAACAATAATACTAATTTTCAATTTCTTTTCTTCTCTTTTATTTCCATTATTTATTTTTTAAACTCATCTCATTTTATCCCTTTTTTCTCTATTTAACATTAATACTAATTTTTTTAGGGATATTTCAAGAGTTATCTTAATAGGACAAAACATGATGCATAATAAGAAAACATAGTTTGCTGAAGCAAGTTTCCACGTAATTACATGATCAGAATGCTAGAAGAGATCATGTAATGGTTTTCCAAATACTAAGGAAAACCAACCTTAGAAAAATTAAGAAGACATTCTCTAAGGGTCAGCAAGCGGTAGAAAACAGCGAAGCTGAAGGAAGCATTTGCACAAAAGGTAGATAGAATGCTGCAAGGAGTAAACAGCAAGCTGAAAAGAACAAGCTGAACAAGCGACAAAGGATATAAAGTCTCCAAACAGAAAATTGTCAACAAGGAAACAGAAAGCTGGTCAGCAGACTACAAGGACAGAAAACCTACAAACAGAAAGCTGACAGCAAGATGAAAGAAACCAGCAAGCTAGAAGAGAAGTAGCAAGCTGAGGACAGTATGAAGCAGCATCAGGAAGCACATGCAGCAAGGAGAAGAAGATAATCAGCTGACATCAAGCAACAACTGCATGAACTTCAGCTATGGACCCATACCGACTTGACAGGTCAGCAGGAATGTTAGAAGAGGTCCAGGAGCAAATTGTAGGTGCATTAAATGCACTTGTCAGGAACTACTCAGAAGCATTTAATGCGACTGCAGAGAAGATCTTGGGAGATCTAAGCTTACATTCAAAATGGGGAAGTGTCTTTCTTCAACAGATACTTTCCTCCAATGGATATATTTTCAAGATCTATAAATAGAAGGTGTGGCTGATTGAAGAAAATTGTTGAACAGAGTCAGGAGGAAAATTAGACATATTCCAAAGCTTCTCAAGCTAATCCATGTTCAGCCACTCAACCTTCTAGGAGCAGCATACAACAGATATGTGTCTACAAAGATCAAGACTGCTCCGCACCAGTTGAAGAACCTGTTATTTTCCTTTAATCATTGTGCTGGGTGCGCTAGGTTGTTTTATGGTGTAACTTAGTTGAGAGGATTATGTCCTTACTAAGTGTGCAGTTTATAGAGATAGATTACTTGCCCATTGTGGGTTGTGGCCTTCAACTAGAGTCTGGGACTCTAGTAGGCGTAGCTTGTTAGGAAGAGGTTTGTAAAGCGAGGCATGTAATTCGAACCGACCTAACGAAGTTCCTCCTTGAGTAGGAGTAGAGTGGATGTAGAAGGCTTACACCACCTTCGAACCACTATAAGCAAAAAGTGTTTATATGCTTTGATTGTATGCTGTACTTTACTTACTGCATATCTTTAACTGTTGCATACATCATAAGCATCTTGTAAAAAGAAGACTCTATCAAAATCATGTCTAAAAAGAAACGGATTTCCAAAAGAAACTCTATCAAGTTTATTCTGTTGCGTTACATTCTGATACCGGGTCAGGAACCTGATCAAGCTTTGAGCCAGGTTGCTGATTCGAGACAGGTTACTGCCCTTAGTCAGGAACCTGTTATAACAGAAAAGATTTTCGAAAGTGTTTGCAAAATCGATAGAGGTTCATTCACCCCCCCATCTGAACCTCTGAACACTTGAACCCACGGGACCATCAAGTGGTATCAGAGCAAGTTGGGTTAAAAGCCGACTTGACTGGTAACCAACCCAGATCCATCATTTTGCATTTTGGATAAACCGTTTTCAATTTCACAAGACCAAAATTCATGATTTTAACATAAGCATGGATAACTCATCATTCAAGGATCTCATATTCTCTATAAGATCTTATTTTGCAGAATCAACTACTTGATGACTAAGAGTTTCTAATGAACTGTTGTGATCAACAAAGCATAAACATAGAGAGAACCTTGTCTAAAACAAGTGATGAAGAACTCACTGACTCAGACAAACACAAACATCCAAAAATCAAGTTGCTGAGAAGCCAATCAGTTGATCTTCAAAAATACTAACCAGACAAGAATAGATAGGAACCTATGACAAGTAGAAGCAGAAGAATCCAAAAAGAGTACACACTAATCTCATCTCACACATACTCAGGATTCAGATAGTTCAGAAGTCTTGGCAAATGAGTAAAGAATACTTGGAAGAAGTAAGGAGAAAACTGTCTAGGCTATACTACGAATAAGTGACAGAAACAGAGGGAGTAACTTTCATCAACAGACAAGAAACTGATACCTAAAAAGACAACATGAGAGAAGTACCGACCCAAGAAGAAGTATGCACAATCTAAGGGGGAATACTGTACCTCGCAGTATGCAAAATCATACCCGTAGAAAACAAAATCTAATAGGGTCGACCAATGAGTGGTATCAACAAAAGTACATTGATGATCAAAGCTGCTGAATAGGGAATCAAACAGGTTGCTGAGGTGACTAAAGCTACGATTATTAGAGTAAGTTGAAGGCCACTAAGGAAGCAACACAAGCTAGAGTCATTTTTATTCCCAAAGAAGCAAGCTCCACAGACAAAGAAAGCTGCCTAGGGAAATCAAAAACATAGCCAACGAATTTACTAAAAGAGAAGACAAGATGACAGTCTCCTGACAAGAATCCAAAAAAGTAAACGCCAGAACTCTGAGAAGTACAATCTCAGGAACAAGAGCTTAAGAGAGCTCTTATGAGTAAGAAAGTATGAGTTCCTTAAGTAAGGGGGAACTTGTACAAAGTTCAAAAGTTTAAAAGTTTTTTTTTGGTGCTACATCTCTCATAGAACAAAATTTACTTAACAATATTCAATCTCAAGACTCAGTAAAGACTACACAAGTTACCTCCGGTAAATAATCGAGAAAAATTCCAACAATCATCAAAAGATAGCTCAACTCACAAAAAAAAGGAAAAATTCTCTGCTAAGCCATGAACAGGAAAAGGAGCAACCTGATGACAGGAACCTAGAGAAAAATCAAAAGAAGTCATCAAAGAAGAAAAGTCTTACATGTCTCATCAGAACCATCAAATGAGACGATGTAACATTTTGATATCAGCTTTGTCAACAAAAGATATCAACAAGTCGTTTTTCTTATGGTATCAACAAGCGGAAGAAATCAGCATCAACCAACAAGTGGTAAATCAACAAGAATGCTGACTGATCAACAAGGAGAAATAGACAAGAATGCTGACTGATCAACAAGGAGAAACATACAAGGATGTTGATAATCGAATGACAGATTCTACGAAGACCTCGGGCAAGGACGCTGTTGAGACGGCTCCTGCGGAGGATATATAAGAGAGTATTATAGGAGAAAGCCTATCCAAGATGTCAGCATGCTCTCACCAAGTCAGTATGCATGCATCAACATACTATCTACAGAAGAAGTGATGGACATCTACAACCTCGATCCAAGAGATAAAGTTATACATAAAAAAATCTACAGAGGCAGCTGATCATCAAATCAACAAAAAGCAAGATCTACCTTTTTAGAAGGCAAAAAGGGCGGTTGTGGAACTTTCCAAGTTAAACCGACAAGTGGCGGTAACACATTACAAAAAGGCCCCTCCACCTTTTTAGAATCAACCGTCAGATCATGCGTTTCATCTTCCAACCATAGATCCAAAAGAACCGTTCACATTCTTCAGCCTATAAATAACAGACTCTTCACCCTTATTCCATACACTCAGACTCACTAAATTCTTGACATTACAAAACAATCCCTTATGTGAGTTACACTTATCGACAAAAGGAAGAAGATGGAGACACAAGAAGGCGGAGAAAGAGATGGAGATTAAGATGATGATGAAGATAATTCTCTGCTAATCTAGAAGCAGAGAAGGTCTTTAGAAGGATGGAGTATAGAGTCTCTGCTTAACAAGAAGCAGAGAAGGTCTTCAGAATCAAAGATCGACTCTATGAGATGGATGCAAAGGAATAAGCATTCATCCTCCATTCAGATGACACGGGTCAGACTTTCTCAACTCAGATGAAGATACGGGACTGAAGCCCATGATGAAGCCTTCCACATCGAAGGATGATGTGGGAGTTAAGGCCCAGTCTTTGGACAGAGAAGACACCTGCAACAATCCACATAGATAAAACAAAAGACAGGTGCTTCTTAAAAGATGTCAGTCCAAAGACGTTGTGTCAACAGCTTCCGCTGGATATCTGGACGATGATGAATCCTCACCAGCACGAAAAACTGTGGTGAAGGGCAAACCAGACCAGCAATCAAGGATCCAAGGTGATGAGTGTGCCCTGGATAATTGATGAAGCTGCACAAGTATCTGATCATCCACCGATCAGGTACTTGACCTCCAGGAAGCTCTCTTTCGAGACCTTATTCCCTTGGGTAGGAATAAGAAGGAGGAACCTTGAGGAGAGAGAAGCAATTGTCAGACAGGAGGAACCTGATGGCCAACCTTGACTTTGTACCTCTACCCTTGAGCAGCAAGCTTGAGGATGATGACAAAAAAGGGGAAGAGAGCATAAAGTCAAGAGTCACTGTTGAAACACTACTGAAGCCTTATTCTAAGGGGGAAGCAGTTGCTAGTGGCGATCATGAGTCACCTACCATCTGGAGCAGCAAGCTATGCATCCAAGAAGATTTGATTGAAAGATGCAGCTTGCTGATAAAAACATGCTGAAAAGGCATGCAGAGACCAGATACGGTAGAAAGAGAGAAGAAGATCTCCTTGGTGGAAAAACGTGGAAACAGCAAACTGAAGAAAGGAGTAAAACCAGAATGAGTAGAGTAACTTACTTACTTTTGTACTAAAACAGAATTGTACTTGTACAATTATTAAGTTTCAAATAAAAGAGCATTTTCTTTTAATGACTCTTGATTCTTATTATGTTCTATCATCATTAAGATAAATGGGGAAATTGTTGGGATATTTCAAGAGTTATCTTAATTAGGACAGAACATGATGCATAATAAGAGAACATAGTTTGCTGAAGCAAGTTTCCACGTAATTACATGATCAGAATGCTAGAAGAGATCATGTAATGGTTTTTCAAATATTAAGGAAAACCAACCTTAGAAGAATTAAGAAGACATTCTCTAAGGGTCAGCAAGCTGTAGGAAACAGCGAAGCTGAAGGAAGCATCTGCACAAAAGGCAGATAGAATGTTGCAAGGAGTAAACAAGCTGAAAGAGCGACAAAGGATATAAAGTCTCCAAACAGAAAATTGTCAACAAGGAAACAGAAAGCTGGTCAGCAGACTACAAGGACAGAAAACCTACAAACAGAAAGCTGACAGCAAGATGAAAGAAACCAGCAAGCTAGAAGAGAAGCAGCAAGCTGAGGACAATATGAAGCAGCATCAGGAAGCACATGCAGCAAGGAGAAGAAGATAATCAGCTGACATCAAGCAACAACTGCATGAACTTCAGCTATGGACCCATACCGACTTGACAGGTCAGCAGGAATGTTAGAAGAGGTCCAGGAGCAAATTGTAGGCGCATTAAATGCACTTGTCAGGAACTACTCAGAAGCATTTAATGCGACCGCAGAGAAGATCTTGGGAGATCTAAGCTTACGTTCAAAATGGGGAAGTGTCTTTCTTCAACGGATACTTTCCTCCAACGGATATATTCTCAAGATCTATAAATAGAAGGTGTGGCTGATTGAAGAAAATTGCTGAACAGAGTCGGGAGGAAAATCAGACATATTCCAAAGCTTCTCAAGCTAATCCATGTTCAGCCACTCAACCTTCTAGGAGCAGCATACAACAGATATGTGTCTACAAAGATCAAGACTACTCCGCACCAGTTGAAAAACCTGTTATTTTCCTTTAATCATTGTGTTGGGTGCGCTAGGTTGTTTTATGGTGTAACTTAGTTGAGAGGATTATGTCCTTACTAAGTGTGCAGTCTATAGAGATAGATTACTTGCCCATTGTGGGTTGTGGCCTTCAACTAGAGTCTGGGACTCTAGTAGGTGTAGCTTGTTAGGAAGAGGTTTGTAAAGCGAGGCATGTAATTCGAACCGACCTAACGAAGTTCCTCCTTGAGTAGGAGTAAAGTGGATGTAGAAGACTTACACCACCTTCGAACCACTATAAGCAAAAAGTGTTTATATGCTTTGATTGTATGTTGTACTTTACTTACTGCATATCTTTAACTGTTGCATACATCATAAGCATCCTGTAAAAAGAAGACTATCAAAATCATGTCTAAAAAGAAACGATTTTCCAAAAGAAACTCTATCAAGTTTATTCCGTTGTGTTACATTCTGATACCGGGTCAGGAACCTGATCAAGCTTTGAGCCAGGTTGCTGATTCGAGACAGGTTACTGCCCTTGGTCAGGAACCTGTTATAACAGAAAAGATTTTCGAAAGAGTTTGCAAAATCGATAGAGGTTCATTCACCCCCCATCTGAACCTCTGAACACTTGAACCCACGGGACCAACAATTTTCAATTTTTTTCTCTCTCTTAGTTTCCATTATTTATTTTTCAAACTCATCTCATTCTATCCCTTTTTTTCCCTAGTTAACATTAATACTAATTTTCAATTTCTTTTCTTCTCTCTTAGTTTCCATATTTTATTTTTCAAAATCATCTCATTTTATCCATTTTTTTTGGTATTTAACATTAAAACTAATTTGAATTTCTTTTCTTCTCTTTTAGTTTCCATTATTATCAATATTATTTGGAAAAATATTTTATGAGTACTTGGAAAAATATTTTAAGAGTTGTGACAAGAATATTTATAAATCATCTATTATTTATAAAAATAATAACATGTAAAATATTACCTCATATATATATGAGGTAATATTTTACGTGTAATTATTTTTATGCATGCCATAAATTAATATTATTGTAATATTTTTATAATTTTGACAAGTAATAATTTGTTATACTTTTGTATGTATTTGATACTATTTTTATCCGTATCATGTAATATTTTTGAAAAATTATAATTTTGACTTTTCACAAGTAGTACTATATGATATAAAAGTTTTTTACTATATATATTTTAACTATACATTAATTGATATTAGAACTAAAAAAGTCTTGTACAATAATAAGACATTAAATGTAAGAATGAATCTTGTGTGAGACTTAGATATGCTCAAATGGTTTCAAAATCGGAACCATATTGGGGTCAACGGTTTGGAAAATTGTTGACTTGGTTTTGGTTCGAAATAGTGTCACGCCCCGTTTTCTTTCATAAAATTTATCAGAGTTTTATTGTGGGCGTGAAGAAAGAAGGGGAAAAAGACGTGCATGATATAAAATAGAAATCTTTGGAAACAGATAGGAGACGATTTTACAAATACAAAACCCTCGGCGTCTAGCCGAATAAAAACATTTAAAATAGCAGCGGAATATACATCAGGATCCTTAAAGAAAAATAGAAGATTTTATCTTTTACAAACGTGTAAAATTAAAACAACGTTTCAACAAGCTTTGAAAGAGAGACCAAATGACAAGACTTGATATGACACCATCCTCTCTACGCATCTTGACTCTCTTCATCTCCTGTAGTGTGAGTACAGGTGGGGGTGAGTGCGTTGAATACACTCGTGGGAGTAATTTCATATCTCAAGATCATTAAGCAATTAAACACATCACATATACAAGCTCAACAATTAAACACCGCATATATATAATGCATATCACATAACTTAAGAGTACCCAGCTCTAAGTAGCACTCAACTCTAATTAGCTCACAGCTCTAGATAAGACTCAACTATTATTATAGCACACAACTCTACCTAGCACACAACTCTTAATATAGCACACAGCTCTAACTAGCACACAACTCTATCTAGCACACAACTCTTAATATAGCACACAGCTCTAACTAGCACACAACTCTTAATAGCACTCAGCTCAATAGGCACCCAACCCCTGACTTATCATACTATCATAATGTAAACACGGTATTCATAACATATAATCATCTCATGTAGATTCAACGGTTTATCCAACAACAAGTTTACATGCATGCGATAATTATCATTATCATGCTTTGAATATAGAAAACATAAGGTTATTAGGGTTTAGAAGTTACCCCCACACACAACATATAATCACAACATTTAGTATTCCTCAACCATGCTCATAAATAAGGAAAACTGTACACAGATAAAGGTTTAGAATGTACCCCCACCTTGTTCGGTGGTTACCACGTGAGTAATGAGTATCAAATATCACAACATTCCACGATATACCACAACGTATGATCCGATGGATAGCCTACACAAGTTATGATGTTTCTTAGATCCTTAATAAACATAAATAAAGTTATAAAATATCCCAGCGGAAAAACGATCGTTAAAGGCGCGTCGGATCGAGAGCTCTAAAGATTGGAGTTGAAGAAACGAGAGTGGATATCCAATCCATATGGCTGAGATGATAGAGGATTAAATTTGGGTCACAACGGAAAAAGAATGAGCTTGATCGGAGTTGAAACAAGCTCGAACGAAGCGTTTTAAGATTGAGGGGTATTTTGGTAATTTTGTCAAGGGTTGACTCTGACCGGGACCCCCAACTCCCGACGACTCGACGAAAATATCGGAAACGGATCGACGTGTGAAAACACTCACCGGCGCACACTCGGCACACACGGTGGCTCCCAGAGCGCAACACTCCTCGGCAGCTGCCGAGTTTTCTCGGCAGCACACGCCCAGCTCCCGTGCGCGGCGTCCTCGGCAGCCTCGGCATCCGCGCGCACCCTGCGCGCCCAGCGTGAGCCACCCGCGCCCAGGTCGCCTGCGCGGACTCGCCACCTAAACGACCTTCCAGCCGCCGCCAGCCGGCGAACCACCGGTCGTCGGCCACACCCTCGGATTCCCCCCACTTCCGGCTACCAACTCCGGTCACCGGCGACCACGGCGGCGCCGCCTAGCTCAGATAAAACACCTGCAAAAACAGCCCCTCGCCCATGAAAAAAATACACACACACACACATGCACACCTTAACCTTTCCAGCTCCTGCCGGCGACTTCCAGTCGCCGACGACCCTTCCCAAACCCCCAGCCGGCGACCACCCGTTGCCGGCAACCTTTTCCGACCACCCCCTCGCTGGAAACCGGCGGTGAACAGTAGCAACAGCCTCCAAACACACACAAAAACACACACTCCAACACCTCTAAAAACTACTCCGGCCGGTGACTTCCCGGTGCCGGTCACCACCCCAAAACCGACCCAACCTCTTCTTCAACACCCCGACTTACCCCAACAAAAGGAAAGAACCAAAACCACCAAGAAACTAGAGAGAAACGGGAGAGAGAAAAAGGGGTCAAGAATTAGGGTTAGGGTTTTCCGACGACATCTTTACCGTTTCCCGGCGAACGAGACATCAGAATGGAATTCCGGAAGCTGTCCTAGACTCGTCTCGTCGAGGGCATCTGTGCGAAAATCGGCCGAAACCGATAACTTTGAAATTTTCCGGCGAACCCCGGCGGTCCGGTGGAGGTCCGGCAGCAGTCCCGCGGCGGAAAACAGTAAAGAAAGAAAGAGAAGGGAGAAGAAGAACTTACGTGTTTTCGTCGCTTTCGGCTCGTTCGGAGAAACGTTAAGTTTTGAATTAAATGAACCCTATTTATACATTTTGAAAACTTACTTTTTATCGTTGGAAAATAACTATTTATCAAAAATATCTTAATTTACCTTCTATTAAAATATTCTTTTTATTTTTACCGTTCATCAAAATTTTACCATTTTTCTTCGCAATTTGAGCTACGAGTCTCCAATTGACCTCTAGTTCGTTTCTATCTTCTCGTATTTTCGTTACGCATCTTATGGTAAAATAATATTCTATATTCCATGTCTAGAAAATATATCCCTCTAAAACCGACGTTAAACACGTATCTGAAACGCACATAATTAATTAAACAATCAAGAATTAATGCACATATAATATTCAATTAAAGGTTTAATATTTAAGTAATCAATTATGCTTCATTTTGGTTCGGGGCGCTATAAATAGGAATTGTGAACCGTGGTTCAATGGTTTGATTTTGGTTCTCCCTACTTTCACACTGGGAAATCGATGGTTCCAAACTACCGGTTTATCTATTTTTAAAATTTTTTTATATTATATATAAATAATATTATGTATTTATGTTATTTTACTCTTTCATTTTAAGTTGTATTCATTATTATATTTAATTTGTATTATAATTTGTAATTATTTTAGGTATATGGTTTGTATTTCGTTGCATTTGTATTTTAATTTCTAATTTTTGAAGTTGTAACTTGTAAGCTGTAATGTTGTGTTGTTGTGACTTATAAATATAAATTCTAATTTTTAATTTATATCAAATTATTTACTCAAACGAAAATTTTTATTTTGTAATTATAATATTTGTATGTAAATTTAATTTTTAAAAAATTACAAGAGAAAAAAAATTAAAATTTTTAAAAACCAAATCGTCAAACTGGTAGTTTGAACCGGAACCGATGGTTTACAAATCGGATTTAGGTTTTGGTTTTGATTTGTCCATTCATGATTTTTCAAACTGGTGGTTTAGAATTGAAATGGGTTCTCACATATCTCATTATGTGAGACGGGTTAACCAAACCAGGACAATAGTCATTGTCAAAAGTTAAAGGTCAAAGTCAACGGTCAACGACCAATCAATGACCAAAAGGTATTAAATGATACACATAAAAGTATTACATGATATTTTCTTTTCGTAATGTAATATTGTTATTCTCATAACATAATACTTTTATATGTGTCAAGTGATACTTTAAAAAGTATTACATAATATATATATATATATATATATATATATATATATATATATAAAGGTATTACCGTATGATAATAAAAGTATTACTTATGAAATTACATTTCTCAAATTAATCACTAATTTAAAGTTATAGAATCAAAAGTAGTACTCGATACATAATAGTATCACCTTTTACAAACAAAAGTATTACACTAATTTATCAAGATATAATTTTACAAAAGTATTACATATTATACATAATAATAATAATAATAATAATAATAATAATAATAATAATAATAATAATAATTGTATTACTTATCGAATACAATTCCCCAAAATTAATCATGGTTTAGAATCTTGAAAGGAAACATATTCCATGATACACATAAAAATATTACATTATACGAATAAAAATATTACATGATACATACAAAACTATTGCATATTGTTTGTCAAATTATAATTTCTCAAAATATTAACCCCCACATATAAAATATATTATATAATACGAAAGTATCACCTAATCTATATCTATATCTATATATATATATATATTATATTATATTATATTATATAATAACAAGAAAGTTTGGATAATTTTGTAATTTTTATAATAAAGTATGGATAATTTTATAATTTAACAACTTCTGTAATAAAAACTGATTCCATACATGTTCGTGCTTATCTGATTCTCCAGCAGTTACTTCATAGATTACACATAATTTTACAGCAGACGAGACAAAACACACGTTTCATTAAATATTTCAGCCAAAAAAATGCTAGAAAGTTCTTTCTCAATCTTCTCTTTCCCATCTATGAAAGGAAAATCTACAGATCATGAATTTTTACCATCAGACTCACCCTTATTTGTCGACAAGTATTATGATTTTAATTTTAGTACCATTTTTTAAATTTCTTAATTTCTATGTATTTCTTTGAAATTATGTTGAACCTGACTTTAATTCTTTGTTTGTTGATCTTAATTTAAGGTTGTTGTTCAAAATATATTCAAAAGACACATATCTACCGTTGGGTAGTGATGCCCAAACGGTTCGGAAAACCGTGAACCGGCCGGTTCAAACCGTGAACCGGCGGTTCGGCTAACCGGCGGTCCGGTTTCGGTTCCGAACCGGAACCGGGAACCGCCATATCACGGTTCGGTTTCGGTTTCGGGGTTTAGAAACCGGCGAACCGGTGGTTCCAACCGCCGGTTTATGCTATTTTTTTTTAATTGTTGCCTTGGACACGTGTACGGCTCACGTTTAAACTATACTAGCCGTTGGAAACCGGCCGAACCGGAACCGGAACCGGACCGAAACCGCTGGTTCGACCGGCGGTTTCCATCAATTTTGAAACGGGCGGACGAGATCACATGAACGTTGGAGATGGATGGTTGTGATCAGCCGAACCGCCGGTTCAACCGAACCGGCGGTTCGAACCGGAGCGTCCATTTTTTTTTTTTTTTTTTTGATTTTTGAGATCTATAAATAGGGGTTCAAATGTTGTATTTTTTCACACCAATTCTCAAGCTCTCTCTCTCAATTCTCTTGCATTCTTGCTCACTTTAATATATCAAGTTCAAAAGCTCTCAAATTTCTTTTTTTAGTTCGTATTATCATCTACTTGTAGTTCTACTTCCACTTCGATTTTTTTTATTTGCTATCATCATGTCTAGAAGAGGTTCTTCCGCTTCCTCATCTCATGCTAGGGGAAAGAGTCCCATGCCACCTCCACAATCCTACGAAGATGAGCTAATTGATCGATGGTGTGATGAGCTTGATGAAGATGTCGATTTGGGGGAACAAATCGCCCAAGCCTTAGCCGATGATGATGAAGAGGAAGAAACCGTGCAACACACACAAGGGAGTACCCCCTCTAGTAGAGCACCTTCTTCACTTTGAAGTGATATCTTCTCTGTTCACTTCAAGAAGGACGCCGTGCCTAATAGTGCCGTTGACTACATAGTAACGTGCAATCATTGTGGGAAGCAATACAAGTTCAAGCATGGAGGAGGATATGGAACGTTCAACAACCACGTCACGAAGAAGCATCCCGACAAGGTTGGATTGGCTCCTTCTCAAACACAACTACGAGGATTCACCGGGTCTTCACAAGGTATGGAGTCTTTAATGTTTAAATTTAGCCAACTTGAACTTAGGAAAGGCACCGCCGATTTTATTGCTTCTAAACATTTGCCTTTGCAATGGGCTTCCGATGAATATTATCAAGATTATGTGAGTCAATATTTGCAACCACCGGCTAGAATGATAAGTAGGAACACGGCCACTAGGGATATTGATAAAAGAGTTCATGAAAAAAAATATAATCTTATGCAAGATTTAGCTAACCTTAAACAAAAAGTTGCAATATGTGTTGATTGTTGGAAAGATCCTTATAAAAAGAATGATTATATGGGCATTACTTGTCATTGGATTGATGATGCATGGGATGTTCAAAAACGTTTAATTGCTTTTGTTGATTTTAATGAAAGTCATACCGGTTTACATATTTCACAAAAAATAATACATAGCTTAAATGATTATGGTATATTAACAAAAGTATTTGCTATAGCTTTAGATAATGCAACTAATAATAAAGCGAGCTTGGCTACGTTAATTGATTTTTGTAAACCTTCATTAAATGGTGATATTTTTCATACTAGATGCATGTGTCATGTTTTTAATTTATGTGTTCAAGATGGATTAACAATTTTACAAAAGGAAATAGACAAAATTAGAGTTGCAATTAATTTAATTTGTCATACCATACAAATGCGAAAAAGATGGGCTAGATTTTGTAAAATGAATGGATTCGAAGTAAAAAAATTTGTGAAAGATGTGGAACATAGGTGGAATTCTACTTATTACATGCTTCAAGATTCATATAATTATAGAGAACTTTTATGTGCTTTTTTTTTATGGAATTTGGAGATAGTAATGTCATGTTATTTGCTCATTCTTGGGATTCTTGTATAAACATGATTGGTATGCTAAATTTTTTTGAAGAAGACACTAATGAAATAAGTGGATGTTATTATCCTACATCTCCTTTAGCTTTAGATCAATGTGTTAAAATTGCTTTGATAATGAACTCTTATAAAGATGATCCTATTTTAAGTGATGCCATTATTATGATGAAAGCTAAATGGTTAAAATATTATCATGAGATACCCCCTATATTTATGTGCTAAATTATTAGATCCTAGGATTAGAGAAGAAGGATTAGAAGAACTTTTAACTATGTACTATAATGCATTGTTCCCCTTTGGCTATATTAGTGATTATGATCAAGTTGAATATGTGCCTAATCCTAGTGAAGTGGTTAAACGAGCGAAAAATTATTTGTATGATTTATTTAGAGAATATAAAACAATGTATGGTGAATCATGTAGTAGTGAAGATGTATAAAGTAACGGCTTGCGCAATTCTATTGCTGCTTCTGCTACAACAACCAATCATAGTAAACAAATCCACTACTCTCGTCGCGGTTGTTTCTTTGTCTGTCGTAATTTAAGTTTATTTAATTTGTGGTATTTATTTGAAATGGAATTCCTATTTTGCCCTTCAATAACAAAAAATAGCAACACAATAGAAAGACCGAATACTCTCTAATTTTCTCACGTGTATGGCACGAGAAGAAATATTAAAGGAATATTCCACAGTTGGTCACATTTAGTGGTCATCTGGTACAATTCGCAAAGGTTGACGGTTGTATAGTAAAACTCCAAAGTTTAACTACCTTAGTGCAAAATGGTCATAGCTCGACATGATTTTTATAATTTACCATAAACAAAAATTAAAAAACGTATGTTTTATTAATATTTTCTTTTATCTTTTAATGCTAGAGACAATTATGATTAAATTAAGTCAATTATTACAATTCTTAAAAACTATCTTAAGATATACTATATATATTTTTTTGGATTTTCTTATATTACGTTTTAGTATCTTTATAATTTTATATGGCTAGAATTGTGTTTTTAATGTCAATTTATTTTTACTTTGTAATCATACTCAATTTATTATTTATATTGCATATAATTGTTTCCATCTTGTATGATCATATACATAAAAAATTAAAACAAACACTTAAAACTGATGTTAAATCGTAAATTTATTTAAAATTTTATACTCTCCCTTACATAATAAGTGTTCTTTTGAGTCTAAATTTTGTTTCAAATTAATTGTTGTTTTGTCCATCTTGCCATCATTTTCCATTTTTACCCCTAATCTCAATCTCCAAAAATTTCTTAATTTTGAAGTTATTATCTCTTTATAATTTATTGACACAGTATTCCAAAATCTTTCCTTATTTCAATTTATTTTTTATTTCTTTCATTGAAATTGCCTCATTGTCACGTTGGCAAACCATCAAGGCTATGTTTTGTTTTTATTTTTTTAATTAAATTTTAGAATATAATTTTCTAGCTTTTTTTTTATTTGAAATTTTAGAAGATTTAACTTTTTATTTGCACCACCGATGCCATAGATGTATTTGTTGATGATTTTTTTTTCTTTGATTATATATAATCAAGAGACTGTACGATTTTTTATTTTTATTTTTGGGTTTTTTTGGCTCTATGTTAATTTTTTTTATTTGAATTACTCAATGACTCCATGTTTCAATTTGTAGAGTGAAAATTTCAAATTTCAATTGAGTTGGGAAAATTACAATGAAATAATTAAAAAATAGATAAAGAAAGAATCATTTTCATTAGAAAAGGGTGGTGTGCCACTAGGATATAGTATGGCCCCAACCCCAATTTTAATACCTTTAAATAATACGATTAATACTTTTACATATATCAAGTAATACATTAAGTAATATTATTTTTTTACAAAAACATATATTTAAGTTATAAAAGTAAATAATTTATGAGTAAACAACTAATACTTTATGAATATACAACTAATATGTTTCAATAAAACATATATTTCAGTCATACAAGTAATACTTTAAGAGTAAACAACTAATACCTTATGAATATACAACTAATATCTTTCATTAAAACATACACAACTAATATCTTTCACTAAAACATATATTTCAGTTATATAAGTAATACATTATGAGTAAGCAATTAATATCTTATGAATATACAACTAATATATTTCACTGAACAAAGTAAAATATAAACATATATATTTTAGTAATGCAAGTAATACCTTAGAAATATGCAATTAATACCTTTAGGGGTACAATATACCCTGAGCTATATAAACTTTTGCATTTTAATAAGGAATGAATGAGAGAGATAAATATTATCTAAGGATATATTTATTCAAATTTTATACTCCCTCCGTCCCAACTTAACTTGCCTACTTGTCATTTCTGTTTGTCCCAGCTAAACTTGTCAACCCATAAATGGCAAAAAAATATTTTACATTAATATCTCTATATTTCAACATTATTACAAAAATGTCATCCAAAAGTGCATATCCATTTGAGTTAACTGTATTTTCTTAACCTATGTGCCCAGTCAACGTAGGCAAGTTGAGTTGGGACAGAAGAATTTTTTTTTAATTTATGACAAAAACTCAAGAACGACATTTATTATGAAACAAATGAAGTATTTTATAATTATTATATTTAATAAATAAGATAATAATGAATGACAACTTACTTTTCCCCCCTTTTTTTATCAGAAAAAAAAAGTGGGCTGTGAATTTGGATTAGATTAGAATCTACATGCAAGTTTGGTTGAGAAAATGAACTCTTAGATTGAGACGATTTCCTTTACAGAGTTCTCTCTAGTTACATATGAAAGATCACAAATGTTTTTGTGCATCAACACGGATCCTATATCTGTATAATTGGGTCGACCCAATCAGGGGGGTGTATTTCATGCGTTCCACACATACCTCACGTGTCCACACGTGTGTCCACGCGTCCAAACCCTAATTATATTGACCTAATCTTTTAGTTTGTCTAACCTAACATTTTAGTTATGTTCGCATAACCTTTTGCAGTGTAAGACAAACCTATAATACCTTTCAAAACCTTTATGTTTTAATAATATAACCTTTATTCATAATAATTTAACATTTTCGTTATAATAATATAACCTTATGTTATTCTTTAAGTATATAAAAATTATGATATTTGTATATAAAGGTTATACTAATATATATAACATAAAAATTAAATTATTATAACATACAAGTTAAGCAATACTATATGAATTTTTATAGTGAAAAAAGTCTAAGTAATATCACTTAAAGGTATATAATAACAACTACCCCTCAAAATAGAAATGATAAAATTTTACCACCCATTTCCACCTCCCAAAAGTAGAAATAAAATATTTATTATTTCACAGTTTATAAATTAAAAATTTGTATTAAATATGATTTATATATATGGTAATAATATCATCTGTGATATTGACAAAATCTTGGAGATTATACTTTATATATAATATATGAATGTTAATATGATCTCATATAATAAATACTTAATCATTGCTATAATAAAGATTAAAAATATATTAGTTGAATAAATTAAATTAATATAATGATTGAATTTCATGAATTCCGAAAGAATCACATAATTTTTATATGACAAGTACATGATGTAATCATTAATAATACTCCGGTTTAATATATCTTCCATGTAACAATACTAATAATATAACACAATTTTACATAATTTAATTCTATTAAGTAGAAATTTATTGTATAATTTTATAAAAACAATATAATAATAAAATATGATGACAACTTTGAAGTATTTACCATATCTATGCTATATTAATTCTTATTGAAAATCATTAAGTTATTTATTGTATAAATTTTTTTAATATATCTTGAATATAATAAATCAATATATATATATATATATTAATATGATACATTATTGCATATAATATTATAAATATGAAGTATCAAACTTATGAACTCATATATTTTCTATTAAATTCTACAAATTTAGTATAAGAAAATATTATTTATACAAAATATATAAATATGTATCATTTATACCTATATTTATAAAAATTCAATAAAATTCACTTTCTATGTCCATTTTTGTTGGATTATGTAAATAAATCTTCATTATCAATCTTGAAGAATAGAAAGTCATTGCTATTTATAAGAGTGATAATATATGTCAATGATTTTTTTTTCATATATCTTTTAAATATTTTGAATTTTTAATTATGAAATTTCATTGCCATCTATATAAAACCAACTAATCTTATTTCCACTTTTTAAAGTAGAAATACAAATATTTATTATTTTATACTTTATAAATTATAAATATTGGATTTTGTATAATTTATGTATATTCATGGTATGAAAATCATTTTGTATTTACATGAAAATTGAGAAAGAAAAATATGATCATATTTGATATGTTATAAGTTTAGCATGATTGGTGTATATATATTGGTAATAATATCATGCTAAAAGTTCATGAAAGTTGTGAATAAAAATGTGTACCTTAATCTAAATCATTTTATATATCCACAAAAAATTTAGCAAAAAATATATCATTTTTTTATGTAGGAATTAATAATGTTTCCTCAATGATTATAAAACAATTATAAATCTGAAATTTCATTATTATGGTAGCATGAAGTTTATAATTATATGACCATGATAAAATATTTTACTTTCTGTTGTTATATAGTTTTGTGGATTTAGATTTATCATATTTTGAAATGTTTATCATCCAATATGATTTTTTTTTAAGAGAGAAATTTTGATTTTAAGGCATCTGAAAATAAAAATTTATATAAATTTTTTTAATGGTATGTTAAATTTAGAAATTTTATTTTTGGAGCGATATATAATAATATCATTGTTTTTATACTTATTATGAATAAGTTATTAAACATATATTTGCTTAAGTTTTTTTCAGGTCAATTGTGACAAAAACATTTAGTAAAATAGTCAAACAACGTATGATGAAAATAAGAAATATTTAAAATTGGTAAATTATATGAGTAGTAGATTAAATTGAAATAACTTAAAAGAACTATATTGTTTTTCATGATTACCATTTTTATATCAAAAAATTACTAACACTTGAAATTTATTTGTTGCATCACACATGTACCAAATGAGGTTGAAATATTATTGAGACTTAATTATAATATACAATAATATCACCATCTTACACTCATGATAATGAATAAGTTATTGAGCATATGTTTGCATAAGTTTTTTCTATACTAATTGTGACAAAAACAATTAGTACTAAAGTAGTCAGATAATATATGATGAAAATAAGAAATATCTAAAATTTATATATTATATGAGTAGTAGATTAAATTGAAATAACTTAGAAGAACTATATTGTTTTTCATGATCAACAATTTTATATCAAAAAATTACTAACACTTGAAATTTATTTGCCCATATATCATACGGGTACCAAATGAGATTGAAATATGATTGAGAACGTCATTTTTTTTTTTCAAAAAATATTTTCAAATCAAACTCGAAATATTTAAATTTTATAGTCGTGCATTACACGGGTAATAAATTAGACCGTGATTCTCCCAAGAAATTTATTATTATTTTCAACATTTTCATATATAAATATATAAATAGTACATTTTATAATTCCGTGCATCGTACTAGACTTATACTAATATAACATATATGTTATATTCGGTTAACATAAATATTATGTCATAAAAAAAAAAAAATTGGGTACGAATCCGGGTTCGGACCCAACCTACATACGCCTAATTGCATGTATTATAATTCATGCACTTGGTGCACACGAACACTACTCATGAAAGATACATAATCTTTAAAATATGCATGAGTTCTCTCTTACTATGTATTACATAATCTTTAAAATATGCATTTAAATTGATGGTTGTGTTCTACACTTGATTTATTAAATCGTGATTTGTTTTGAAATTTTATATTTTATATTTTTTTTTGTATATAATAAATTAGATAGTAATGAATGACATAATAAACAATAAAACATATATTTTTCCCTATCTTACCAAAAAAAAAAAAAGAGTGGGTTGTGAATTTGGATAGAATGGAATTTAGATTATTTCCGACTAATGTTATATATTGTATATTGTTCAACGAGGGATATCATATTTGATATGAAACTGATTTAAATTAGTTTTTGATTTTTTATGAAAACAACTTAAACGTAAAATACTAGTTTTTGTGTCATCACAAAATAAGTCACAAAATATTACTAATATTTAACGTTGAAATTGAGTTTGATGGAGAGAGCCCAACATAAAAAATAAAAAAAAAAGTTTGTATCAATTAAATTTGAAAATGTCATACTGAAAGTTAATAAAATCGTGTCTATTGGTGTCATATCTGTCCGTGATTTGTATTTCCCTGAATTCAGAGTGATAAATAAAGTATAATTTGTTAGAAGGAGAGATTTGGCAAAAGTAAAACTGTAAAATAGAGATTGAAACAGAAGAAAGAAGTGAAATAAATAATTGAATGATGATGACAAGTATTCCAGCACAAAAACCAGTTGTAGCCCCCCCAGCGTGTGGTAGGTATAGTATTAGTATAGGTGGTCCACATGCATCGTGTAATACAAAAGTCAAACCTCTCTTTCGACGTCTTTTCTAACGGCGTCAGAAAAGGAAGAAGGCTAATTAGGATAAACCGATAACGGACAAAACGCCTCAAAATAACCATAAATAAAAAAGAAAAACTCTCCCGCCGCGTCAGCAAGTTGATTAATTAGGTAATAATTTGTAAAATAATAAAAAAGAAGAGAGGCGTATACAGACAGTAATGGTTTGGCGTAGTGTGCATCCTATCCTAAATCCCGCCGGTGGCGTATTCACAATTTAAAATTTGGGATGCAAATTTTAAAAGTGTAATAAATAACTATAAGAATATCTAAATATAATATTATTTAATATTTAAATCTATACAACTCAAAGATTAAAAAAATAATTATTTTTAGTTTTATTTGTTTTTTTTTAGAAAATTTTATTATACATATTTAATCATTTAAAAAAAATGATCTTCATTTTAGAGTTATGAGAGCAAACTAGGATTCAAACCCTGAATCCCTCGCAGAACCAACCCATTTTGATAACATTAGAATCATGTTAAATTTTTGTATAATATATTATATATATCATTTTTAAAGACATTTGGGGGTACAACTGTCCCCATGTAGATCCGCCGCTGAATCCCGCTACTCTTTATCTTTTTACTGCGCCAATCCGGATGGGGTAAAGCCTTAAAAACATTAGATGAAAATAAATTCTTAAATCAATACATTATTTTACTATTTATTATTAGATCAAAAGAAGCCTTATAGTAGATACTATTTATTATTAAATTTTTAGGTCATTCTATGGTGATCTTAACCATTAGATCAAAAGAAATTCAATATTTATCATTATTTTTTTATGGGCAAAAAACATTTTATTCCAAAGGAAAAAACTCTTGGATATAAGGTGTATCCAAAAATAAAGAAATAGATTACAGAGTTTTATATTTAGAATACAAATTCAACAAATTTTATACCTTTTTTTCCATCAAAAAATATCCGAGAATTGCTAAAAGTGTACCTTGGTACTATTATGCATTGTCAAGGAAACTTTCAGTTATCAAAGAATACTTAACTAGATTGGATGAGTCGAAAAGCAACCGAAAAATATGTGATCGACTGAAACTCCTCCACACAAGTTGCACATGTTATCCTTAGGGCTGGTTCGGTACGGTATACCAAAAATTTTATATCATACCGTATACCGTACCGAGATATTCAGTATGCCAAAAAACTTACCGATATCGTACCGAAATTTTCGGTTTACCGAATTTTTGGTATATTGATAGCCTATATCGTTTGATATCGAATTACCGAATTTTTCATTATACCGAAATTTACAGTCATACCACACCGAAACTACCGAATATTACCGAAAATACCAAAAATTACCGAACTTGCCAAAATTTACCGAATTTACCAAAATTACCGAAATTTATGGAAAAAAAGTACATAATAATGTGAACAAGTCAATGATAACCTACTATTCACGACATAACATTAAAAAATAATATAAAATTAAAGTTCACGTCCAAACACAACACATCAAATAATACAAAAAAAGTTCAATTCAAGTAGCAATAATCATGACAATTATAATAATAATAAAATTCATGTCCGAATACAAAAATCCAATTGATTTTGAAACTCCAAAATCTCAGGAGTCAAGGCATGAGACCTGTAAAAGTTCCAAGTAAATTAGTTACAAATATTGAAGTTGAAAAATATATAGATGTAATCTTATTTTCAAAGTTACATTGAAATAAATAAACATAAATATAATTTTACCTTTAAAATTACACCTTAGATAAAGTGGAGGCTAGAGAGAAAGTTTGAGAACGATCTTGATTGGCATTTGCAGTTAGCTATAAAAGAATCATGAGAGATTATTAAAATAAGGGTAAAAAATGATAACCCATCTCAACTATGCCCGATTTTACACGTTCTGGTAAAAACTTTTAAAATTTGCATCGTACTGACTAAAGTTTGCGCAATTTACAATGTTCGGTAAAAGTCGAAAATCCGGTCACTTTTTCCGGCAAAAATAAACACGTGCTTGTCACGTGATATCATTAAGGACAATTTTGTCATTGACCTTCGTTTGGGCGGGTTTTTTTTCAGGACAACCAACTTCCTTGTGGGCCCCACGAATAAGTGTTGCAAAGATAATCCAACAATCATTCCAAAATTTGAACTTTGCAAGAAGAAAAATTCGGTAAAATCCTTCCAAAAAGCAAAGACGACTGAGAGAAGTATTTGCATAGGATGGTTTGGAAAGTGAGGGACCAGGACAATCGCTATGGTGGTGGTGGACTCATTTTGCCCCGATTATGGTAAGTTTTTCCTCACTTCCCAATATTTTCTTGTGATTTTTTAGTGCAATGAGGTGGAATTGTTTAGGGTTTTGATTTGCATAAGAGAATCGTGTATACCCTGATTATGTATTTTACCCTTTTTGGGGTTCTGTGTTTTGCAATTAGGGTTTAATGAATTAGGGTGTTTGTTAATTTTGATTTAGGGGTTTCAATGTGTTATTCGATTTGGGGATTTTTAATTTCTGTGTTTTTCAATTTGGGGATTTAGGGTTTTTGTTAATTTTCATTTAGGTGTTTAGGGGTTTAGGGTTTCTATTAGTTTGTATTTGTATACTGATTAAATTTTGCTGATTAAATATCTCTCTATATGTATACTGATTAAATTTTGCTGATTAAATGTCCCTTTATATGTATTCTGATGTTGTTTATGTTAATTGGATCTTTGAGTAGTGTGTTTCTATGACAAGTATGGATTGTATTTGGGGAAATTAATTTTAACATGTATGTTGTGTATATTGAGCAAAATTTTAATTGTAATTTGTACTTTTTTTTATGACAGACAATAATTCTGAGTTTTTCACTATTAGATTTTATTACTCAGGAATATTTCTGGACTTAGGCAAAAAGAAATATTTAGGTGGTCAAATTGGTCATATTGATTACTGTAATTCTGATGAGATTTCTCTTATTGAATTACAAAGTATGGCCAATGATTGCGGGATAGAAGGGGTTAAGACATTTCATTATACAAAAAATGGAATCAATGATTGCAGTTGTCTAGGGTTAATTGAGAATGACATTGATGTGGTTAATTTAGTGTTATTTGTTGATGAGCATATGATGGTTGGGATTTTTGTTGAGCATGCAGATTATGTTTGTGAAAACCCATTTGATATTGAAATAAGTGATGATGATACTGAGGGTGTTAATGATGTTGAAACTAATTTGAATGATGGTGATAATGTTGGGGATATTGGTGGTGAAAACCCAGTTGAGTATGATGTTGATAATTTGAAAGATGCTGATAATGTTGAGTGTGATACCAATTTGCCTGATGTTGATAATTTGAAAGATGCTGATAATGTTGAGCAAATTGGTGGTGAAAAACCAGTTGAGTATGATGAATTAAGTGATACAGATACTCCTTTTCACTTGCTTGATGATGGTGATAGTAGTGATGTTGATGATTTGTATTCTGTAGGTAGTGATTTTGATTTGTCTGTGTTAGTTGATAGTGAATTTGAGCTTTCTGATGATGATGTCTTGTTTGATTCTAATATTGATTATGATGTTGAGTGGGGTGGGTTTCAATTATCAAAAAAAGAAGGATTGGATGCTGGGAGTGTAGCAAACAAAAAAAGAGTGTGGGTAAGAGTAGTAGGAGGGGGGCAGCTAAGTCCAAAAAAGCTGGAAAAGTCCCACACTTTGAAGTTGGGATGAGATTTGATGACATGCATACCTTTAGGGAGACTGTGATGGAACATTCTATCTTAGTGGGTAGAGAGATAAGTTTTCCAAACAATGATAAAAAAAAGTGCAAGTTAGATGCAAACATCAATCATGTAAATGGATGATCTATGCATCTAAATTGAGAGATGAAGACACTGTTGTTGTTAAAACTCACAATCCTAAACATAAATGTCCTAGAAAACAGTGTAATTTGCATGCTAATTCTACATGGTTGGCTGAAAAATATAAGCACAAATTGTGGTCTGATCCTAAGTGGCCTATTGATTCAATGGTGTCAGTTATGCAACATGATATGGAACTGGTATTTAGTAAGAGTCAGATGTATAGATGCAAGAAAAAGACAATGGCAATGAGTGATACTGGTAATGCTGAACAATATGCTGCCCTTTGGAGATATGTAGAGGAGATTAGAAGGTCTAACCCCAATACCACTGTCAAAATTAAGTGTAACCATATTGATGGGAAGTCTGTGTTTAAAAGAATATACATTTGTTGGGTTCACTGAAAAAAGGGTTGCTAGAGGGTTATAGGAAGGTGATTTGTCTTGATGGTTGTCATCTAAAAACTGGAAGATGTGGTATTTTGTTATCTGCTGTTGGGATAGATGCAAACAATGGGGTGTTCCCTTTTTGTTATGCTGTGGTAGAAAAGGAAAATAAGAAGACTTGGCATTGGTTTTTAGAATTACTTGTTGGTGATTTAGGCATTGAAAACAGTTATATATGGACAGTAGTTAGTGATAAACAAAAAGGATTGATAGATGTTGTGGAAAAGTATTTGCCAGATAGTGAGCATAGGTTTTGTGTGTTGCATTTTTACAACAATTTCAAACTACCACACAGAGGGTTGACATTGAAAAAAATTATGTGGAAGGTTGCAAGGGCTAGTAGAGTGGTTGATTTTAATAACACAATGTTGGAGATGAAAGATAGGGATGTCAAGGCCTATAATTGGTTGGTGCAAAGGCCTCCAGTGTCACGCCCCATTTTCTTTCATAAAATTATCAGAGTTTTCTTTGCGGGCGTGAAGAAAGAAGGGGAAAGAGACGAGCATGATATAAAATAGAAGTCTTTGGAAACAGATGAGAGACAACTTTACAAATACAAATCCTTGGCGTTTAACCGAAATAAAACATTTTACAATAGCAGCGGAAATACATTAGGATCCTTTACAAAGAAAAGGAGAAGGGTTGTTTAACTTTTATAAACGAGTAATTAAATAAAACATCGATTGAACATTAAGTTCTGAAGATATAAATGGGAAAGCTTGGTATGGCACCGCCCTCTCTACGCATCTTGACTTTCTTCATCTCCTGTAGTGTGAGTACAAGTGGGGGGTGAGTGCGTTGAATACACTCGTGGGGATGAAAATTCCATGTTTTAAATATTATTAATCAGTTACACAAATCAATCATATATATATGTTTGACAAATAAACACATCACATATATGGCACATCATGTAAATCGTTTCCTTAACGGACTACCCAATCCATCTCTATCTATTCGGTATTTTCACGGACTACCCAATCCATCTCTATCTATTCGGTATTTTTACGGACTACCCAATCCATCTCTATCTATTCGGTGTTTTAATGAACCACCCAATCCCTATCTCTTCTGTGTTTTAATGGACCACCCAATCCCTATCTATTTGGTGTTTTAATGGACCACCCAATCTCTCCCTAGCGGTGTATTTACGGACCACCTTGTCCATCCCTAGCGGTGTATTTACGGACCACCCTGTCTCTCCCCCAAAATAAATATACACACACAATATTCACAGTACATAGGGTTCAACAATTCATATATCACATAGGGAAACTTTAAACAGATAAAGGTTTAGAATGTACCCCCACCAATAAAACATGTACAAGTTCATAAGCATGCGTTCATTCATCATCATAGTATGTTGGCAGAAACATATAGTTAATAGGGTTTAGAGGTTACCCCCACCTTGTTCGGTGGTTACCACGTGAGTAGTGAGTACCAAAGGTCAAGTATCACAACGCTCAATCCAACTGATAGCCTACACAGGTTATGATGTTTCTTAGATCCTTAATAATGTATAATTAAAGCTGTAAAGAATGCGGAGAAAGAACGATCGTTTGAGACGAGACGGATCGAGAGAACTAAAGATTGAGGTCAAAGATACGAGAGAGGATGATCAGTTTCAATCGGTGACCACTCAATTCGGACGAACAATGGAAAAAATGAGGTTCGAAATGAAAACACGGCGTTGGGTGCACGTCGGCACCCGACGGGCGCGTACGGGCGCACGCGGTACCCGACGGTCTCGGCAGCTGCCGAGTTTTCTCTACAGCGAGTCAGCTTCCCTCGGCAGCCTTGCGCACCAGCGCGTGCGCGTCTCGGCAGGTCTCGGCGGCTGCTGAGTTTTCTCGGCAGCGGGTGTCGACGCTCAGCAGCTAGTTGAGTTTTCTTGGCAGCCCAGCACCCAGCGTGCCTAGGCTCCCCAGCGTCGACCCTGCTCGATGACCACTCTTCCCGGTGCCACCAGCTGTGGCAGCGCCGTCCTGTGCCGCCGCCACCTCATCCACCGCAAAACCTTACACCACTGGCTACCATCTTCGGCCATCCCTCGCCTGATTCTGGCGGTGAATAGTACCTGAAATTCCGCCGCAAAAACCTTCGATATCCTGTTTTTCGAACCCAACACCAACTTTCAAAACCCCAGCCGGTGACCACTCCCAACCCCTCCACCGGCGACCCCCCATCACCGGCCACCTTTCCCGGCCAGCCCAACACCCTTATACATACATATACACTCACATTCATACACACACACGCATAAACACACACACCATCGGCTTTGCTTGGCCGGTGACTTCTAGTCGCCGGCCACCCACCGAACCACCTTGCCGGCGCATCACCAGTGCCGGCCATTACTTCCCACATGGCGGCGCCGCCCACAACAACAGCATCACACACACACACACTAATAGACCCTCACAACACACGCACATGCACGTATACATATATATACACACTGTCCATCTTCGGCGCAGCCACCCACGGCGGCGCCGGCCCTCCAGCGACGTTCCCTCACCTCCGGTGGTCTTCCGGCAGCAGCTCCGGTGAGGTGGAGAGAGAAAAACAGAGGAGAGAGAAAGGTTGGTGCAAGGTTAGGGTTTAAGAGGCTATTTTTCGCTGTTTTCCGGCGAACAGAAAGTCGGAATTGAATTTCGGAAGATGTCCTAGACTCGTTTCGACGAGACCTACGTTGTGTGCGAAAATCAGCCAAAACCGACGATGTTGCGATTTTCCGGCCACCGCCGGCGGTGGCTCTGTCGTGCCGGCGGCGGCACGCCGGATACAGAAAACTGAAAAGAGAGAGAGAGGAGAGAGGGACTTACTTGTTTTCGGTGCTTTCGGCTCGTTTGGAAAAATGATGAAAAATGAATCGGGAGAGACCCTATTTATAAAAATGGAAAAGTACTGTTCACTTAGGGTAGGCTACTGTTCATAGAGTAGGGTTACTGTTCACGATAAGGCTTGGTTACTGTTCATTGGTTGAAAAGTCTTCGTTACTATTCACGTAAATATCTTTCGGTTTTCCGAAACTTCGGGTTTTGCCCATTTTTGTCGTCATTTGAGCTATGAGTCTCCGATTGACCTCTAATTAGTGTCTATCTTCTCGTTTTTCCGTTACGCATTTAATGGTGTAAAAAATATTCTATGTTCCACGTCTATGAAAATTATCGATATAAATCGTGCATTAAACACATATCTGAAACGCACAAAATTAATTAAACAGTCAAAACATACACACAATTTTTAAATTATAGGTTTAAATATTTAATTAATCAAGTATGCTCATTTTGATTGGGGGCGCTACATCTAGTGCATTGGAGTAGGAGTCATTTCAAGACAACAACCAAAACTGACATGTTGTGCAACAACCTATCTGAGAGCTTCAATGCTATGATTTCCAGGGCAAGAAGCAAGCCTATAGTTACTTTGTTGGAGACTATTAGGCTGATTTTAATTAAGAGGGTGCATCTGAGAAGAGATAGCATGGGGAAGTATGATGGTGATATCTGTCCAATGATAAACAAAATTTTAGAGAAGAATAAGAAGGCAATGGAATATGTTTCTCACTGGAATGGTGAGAATGAATTTGAGATTGAGAACTGTGGAGCCCAAAGATTTAAGGTGCATGTGGCAGATAGGACTTGCAGTTGTAGGAGGTGGGAGCTCAATGACATTCCATGTGCACATGCAATATGTGGCATGTACTATCTCTCAATGAAGCCTGAAAACTATGTTGATAATTGTTATAAGAATGAGATGTTTATGAAGTCATACAACAATGTAATGAGAGCTATTGATGACATGGCAATATGGCCCACAGTTCATTTTAGCCTCCTTCAACCACCTAAAACTGAATCCCTACCAGGAAGACCAAGATTGTACTACAGAAACAGATCACAAGATGAGGTCAAAGGAGGATCAATTAAGTCTGACACTAAGAAGACAACCAAAGATGGTGCAATGAAATTGGGAAAGAAGGGTGTAGTCATGATTTGCTCTAACTGTCACCAGCCAAACAACAATGTGAGAGGGTGTCCACTGAAGAAGGACAATAATGTTCCTCAAGTTGCCAAAAACAAGGTATTAGACAATATTTCCCTTAAACTGCTCATTTGATTTCTTTTGTATGTTTATATGATCATTGTTTCCTTCATTTACTATTCAAAATTGCACATTTGTTAGGAAAAAATGAAGAATCAGTCAGAGGGTATAGATGTGGAAACTGCACAGAATGATAATATTGTTGAGACACAAGAATCAGTTAAGGTATGATCACAATTAATTTATCTATTTGTCTGATTAAGCCCTTCCATATTGGCTATTTGTCTGATTCTACCTTAGTTGGGAAAGAGGAAAGCTTCGCAAAGAAATATGGAGGCTTCTAACAAGAACAAAAAGAGGGTTGACACACATGAAAAGGTATTCAGACATTTTTTATCCATTTAGTTGGCATTGAAAACTAACACTTCTTATATGTTTCCAAATGTTTGAAAAAACAGGATATTGACCAACAAAAACAAGAGATGAAAGAAACAAGAATTGCAAAAAACAACAAAAAATTAGCCAAGCAACAATCAAAGGTATGTGTGAAGTGTATAATATTGTTGGTATATTGTGAAGTGTACAACATGATAATATTGTTTTTTTATGGTGGATGTATTTTCTTTCTACAGAATTCGAAAAAGGCTGCTTCTGGGAAATGATTTCATAGGCCTTTTTGCATAGATTTTGGACAGGTTTTGTGAAGTGTTTTGCACAGTTTTTGAATAGCTTTTGGGAAATGATTTCATAGGCCTTTTTGCATAGCTTTTGGACAGGTTTTGTGAAGTGTTTTGCAGAAATTTTGGATTGCTTTTGGGAAATGATTTCATAGGCCTTTTTTCATAGCTTTTGGACAGGTTTTGTGAAGTGTTTTGCACATTTTGATATTGATATTTGTGACTTTGGGTTGTCTAATGTAAACAAAGTCTCACATTTTGTATAACTCATTAACTAGTTAATGTCTAATGTTATTGATTAGTTATTTCATTTTGCAGTTTATTTTGTAAATTTATTCATTATACAGTTTACTTTGTTAATTAGTTTATGATTTTGCAGTCATTCAATATTGATTTTGCAGTCATTCAATACAAGGTTCAAGAGATATTTAAATTGCAACTAAATTTCAATACACTCGTTCACTCATTCAAATTGCAACTAAATTCATCATTTCACAGAATACATCCAAACAAGATTCATCATTTGGTGAAATTTTTTGATCCTAACACATCAAATTTGAACTTAAATTAATGCTTAACAAAATACATCACTTCAAAAAATACATCACAACAAATCCAATTAGTGCCAACCACAACCACTTTTCTTTTTTCTCTCTTCTTTTTTTCATCTGCAATTCATCTTCAAGCTTATTCACACGTCTCAACAATTCCGGAATAATTTGACGTGCTCTTTCACACATTGGTGGATCTATCCACACGAAGTAGTTGCAACCTCCTTCTTTCTACAACATATAAAGAAATTTCAATAATTTACAATTTGACAATATATATATATATATATATATATATTACACTCAAAATTGGGGATAAAGGCATAGCTGTGAACTGTGCAATCTAATTTTTGCCAACAATTCCAAAAAATTAACACTAGGTTAATTAAGATCACTAATCTAACATTACAATTGGAGATTAGGGTTTCATTTTGCAAAATTGGGGTTTCACAAAAATTCCATATCCTAACAATGTGCAACTGGGGATTTCCTTCCCAAAGTGAATCCTCAAAACCATGGCTACTGCATTGTCCAAATATATCACTGAATAAATGTTTTGAGAGTTGAAAATTTCAGGCTTTGTTCATGAAATTGGGATAATTTTTTGGAATCGGGAACAAGAATACTTACATGAAATTTCTCGCATGTGGAATACCTTCTCCCCGGGTTCAAGTCTGTCCAAGAAGTCATCCTCTTCGATAGCCTCCCATAGTGACAAAATTCGTCCATGGCAACAACTTCTTTGTTCGAGTCTTGAGTATTTACATCCACAACTTCTTTAATGGAGGAAGAGAGGAATTTTAGAAAGGAAGTTGGCTGTCCTGAAAAAAAACCCACCCAAACGAAGGTCAATGACAAAATTGCCCTTAATGATATCACGTGACGAGCACGTGTTTGTTTTTGCCGGAAAAAGTGATCGGATTTTCGACTTTTACCGAACATTGTAAATCGCGAAAACTTTAATCAATACGGTGCAAATTTTAAAAGTTTTTACTAGAACGTGTAAAATCGGGTATAGTTGGGATGGGTTATCATTTTTTACCCTTAAAATAATTCATATTAGATTAACATAAATAAAAATATGTCAAATAAAAAAAGTATTACTCTTTTCATTTTCTTCAATTTCCTTGTATAAATCAAGGTCATTGTCGGTTGGATCCTTATAAAAGTTGAGCTCCTTTCCTCTTAGCTAATCATGAGTGCACACCAATGCCTCTACTATTTTTGGACTCAAACTACTCCTAAAAAGATCCACAACCCTTTTGCCCAAACTAAAAGCAGATTCACTAGCAACGTTTGAGCTTGGAATGACAAAAATATCTTTGGTAATACTTGAAAGGATTGGGTACCTAGTTTCACTTCCAAAAGATTGAAAGATTGATTCGATCGTTTTGCAATCTCATCCGCTAGGTATTTATCCACCTCATTAGATATCTTTTGAAGTTGTTCTTCTTCATTTTGTGCTTCCACATCATTGAATAATTCATCCCAAAGACCACCACCACCACTTGTAGTATCATCTCCACCATCACACTCTATTTGCGTATATTGTTTTTCATTATGCAAGATATCATTTATACCTTGTAATCCGTCCACAAAGTTACCAAATTTAATTTAACCACATCAATGAACTCTTGAACCTTTATTGGAGTACCTCCCAATTTCTTGATGCTAACTTTGATCATCTGAAGCTTGTTTCTCGGGTCTAGAACATTGGCAATAAAAATCAAAGGATTCAAGTTATTACAATTTCCCAAATATTTATCAAATTTCAACTTTATTGCACTTGCAACCTTTTCAAGTGTTGGATCGGAATCCTCATTTCTCTTTTTCTCAATCTCAATTTGTAGTGCAATCATTGATTGATATATCAATTGAGAGATAGGAGTATTTGATGCACTTAGCTCTAAAGTGGCATCATAGAATTTTTTCAAGAAGTGTACAAAAGCTTTTGCATTCTCCTAATCCTCAATAGTTGGAGGCCCCATTCTTTCTTTACCTTTTTAATCTTTTTCACGAAAATAATTCATAAAAGGCAACCATTCTTCAGCCATCATTTCAAACACTCTTCTATACTTCAATGCAACTTCAAGCATTTTATAGGTTGCATTCCACCTGGTTTTCACATCCATAGGAACAGTTGATGTGCTAGCAAATTTGGCTAGCACGACAAACTCCCTAAATTTGTTCAATCTAGAAGGCGAAGAATGAATAAAAACAACTGCATTCCTTATAGATTTAATCGAAACATTAAGCTCCTTCAAACCGTCCTTAACAATCAAGTTAAGTATATGACATGCACACCTCAAATGTAAGTACTTCCCCTCAAACAACAATGCATTCTCACTTTTCATTCTTTTTTTCAAGTAATCAATAGATGAATCATTAGAAGAAGCATTATCTACCACTATTGAAAATACTTTTTCTATCCCTCATTCTCTCTAACAAACCTCAATCATCTTGCCAATTTCTTCCCCAACATGACTAGTGATTTTTGTGAAGTTAATTATTTTTTTTGTGCAACTCCCAATCATTATCCAAAAAGTGAGCTGTAACAACCATATAATTTATGTTTTGAATGGATGTCTAAGTATCAGTTGTGATACTTACCCTTCGGCCACTAAGCACACTTTTTATCTTACTCTTCTCAACTAAGAATAAATTATAAATCATACCTGCAACTTTCTTTCGATTTGGGATTTTGAATCTCGGTTGAAACTCATGCACACGACTTACAAATCCCCTCCCTTCAATAGCCCGAAATGACATTTCATCGATAATCACAAACTCTATAACCTTTAATTCACACCATTTTTGATTAAAAGTGTGAAGAACTAATGCACTTCCTTACCCTATAGTCTCATTCGTCAACACAACTTGATTTTTCTCAATCCCACTAGATTTCCGTACAGGCCTCATGAGGATGTTTTAGAATTTATGTTTAGAGGGTGATTGTTATTTCCAGCTTGCTATGGATTTAAGAGGCAGTGAGTTTAGCTCGAGTTGGCAAGAATTAACTAAATATTTTTATTAGGAGAATATTTTCCATTCAGGAGCTATAGGATTTGTCACTCATGTTGATTGTATTAGCCATATTTACCTCATGGTTCTGCAATGCACGAACCAACCCATATACAACTTCAATAATCCCTTGGAGAGATTGCTCTTGATCATCAGTAAGGATCACAGAGCCATGGCTTCTCTTTTTGGTGGCCTCTCTTGCAGTTTGTTCATAAGGAACCAGAGCTTGACTAGAGTCTTGTGGTTGTTTTTGGGCAGCTTCTATAAAATACCGCTCCATATTCTTCCTAACGGCATCTGCAGGCTGAAGCTTGGAAAAAGGAGAGCCAGTTTCAGGTGGGGGACTGTCTCCTCCATTGTCATCTTAATCATCAGAAGAATCTCCTCCATCATCTTCAAGATCTTGTGCAGGAGCGGCTACAAGAGCTCATTTTCCTCTTAGAGATACATCATGCTCCATTTCTTACCCTTCTAAATACTCTGCGAGTACTGCCTTAGCAGTAACTGCGTCCGAGGTCTTTGTGAGAGATGTCTCAACAACAATCTCGGTAACATTCCTCTGCTGCATCGGATCCTCCAACTGCATTGCTGTATTTTCTCTTACTTTTATAATTCTGGTAAAGAATGTCCAGATTTTGTGCATTGATGTATATGCATTGAATGATTCGCTGGAATTCCACTAAGAATTGTTCATCTTCTGATACTTCTGATTTAGATTTGTAAGTATGAATGATTTCTTTCTCGATTGTAGTGTGAATTACAGCATCAGAATCTGCTACATTTTATTCTAGATCAACATTCTGTACTGCTAATAGAGCTAGTACAAGGAGTCCTGCCTCAACAACTTCCTCTGTGGTTGCATCATTGATGATTTCTTCATTGAGGTTGACTCGAATTCCTTTGATCTTTGCTAATACTTCTCCCTTAGATACATCTTCTATATGTTATGAGAAGTCTTCATAATCTTCTAGTTCTTGTTCATCGGTCTCCATTGCTTCAAGGTTGACAATGGGTGATAGAGCAACTGTCATGTTTTGAAAAGAAGGTGAGTATGTGCTTTTGTTCTGCTTCTTCTTTCACCGGGCTACAACTTGTGAGAAGTATGCCTTGGTGCTTCAACCTTACTTGCTTGTAAACCCAGCTACAACATTCTGTCGTTAGCTTCTTCCACATCGAGATGTGCCATTTATATTTCGGTAATCTCTAATTCAGATGGGTTCTCTACAATCTCAGCATTGGGGTTCATCAATGTGTTGTCTACCCCTGCTGTCATCGATTGTTTACCCTTAACACCATCAAATACATCATTCCCTTTTGTAGCTTTGTGCTTTCTCAAACATTCTTGCTTTGCAGAAATTTCTTTCAACTTCTCTTTCCTACAGGATTCAACAAATTCTGGTTAAAGTAGGGGCAAAATTTCATCGGTTTGAGCCCAGTTAAGGACTATCACATCTACTCTGAGGGAATCTTTCCATGCCAGCAGCTCTTCTCCTCTGGAAAGACACATGGTTTTCCATAGATGATAGAGATTGAAGAAGTTCTCATTTATTGACTCAGCAGAACAGGAAAAGAAAGAATGTGCTATGTCTGAGTTAATATCGCTGATGATTTTCTCCTGATCAACCCTAGCCTTTATCTGGGTGAGAGGTTCTTCAACTATGTCCTCTACAGCCAAAACTTTCTTCTTCTTCATCTTCACCTTCTTGAGCTTTGTGGGTTTCATTTCCTTCTTCTTCTACTCATTCTTTTGCTTCTTTATCTTTCCCATCTCTTTTTGGCTAGACAATATGAGGTGTCTAACATGTGGTACTGGCACAAGTGCCATACTATCATCAGCTTTTTCAGGCTCAGAGCCTTCATCTTTCAATTCGGAAGGATCCTCTTCCTTCTGCTACTCTTGTTCTTTCAGAACTTCTACGGTTGCTGTGTCTTGAGATACATCATTCTCCCTCTTCCTCGATATCCTCGTAAGATGCATATCATCATTGTCATCTCTATCATCATCATTAGAGGACGAGGGTTCTGCAGCTTCCTTCTTAGCATCGGTGCTGTATCGTGTTGTTGTATTCTGCTCGGAGTTACTTGCTACATTACTGCTTACTGCAGTAACAAGAGACTCTATTATCTGTTTGCGCTCAATAACGACTGCATCAGGTTGTCTTCTTTGTTGAATTACATCTCATTTCTCCTTAGCTTTCTTCTTGGAGAGGACCTTTTTGACTCCCAAGTACCATCCAGCAGAAATAGGTACAACTTCTTCAACATCAATGCCCATCTTGCAAAGAATAGAGGTAATGTTGATGCCAAAACTTATTCTAATAGTTTTCTTGGTAGCTTCCTCTCAGATTCTATTCAGAATGAATCTGCTCCAATTAACTTGCACATCTTTCATAATAGAAGACATGATTCTGAAGTGGAGATCCGTGCATTTGTTGAAGCTTCCACATCTTCCTTCATTGGAGTATACACTGACATCATGAACAAACTCATACACAAGCTTTAGCTTCTTCTTCTCACAACCTTTTCTGGCAGGACTAGTGATAGAATCCTATTTGAACAGTTTCCACATTTCCTCTGTATACTCTGTCCCATATCTCTCGAGTTCTAATGGGGGTAACCCTTTAGCAGAGATGTTGAATGTGGAAATAATATCTTTTGACGTTAGAGTATATTCATTTTCTTTTGCATCCATCTTGAAAATGGTGCTTTATCATCATCAGTAAGCCTGGTGAAGACATAAAATTTCTGAACATCAGTAAGACTGACATGCCCTTGTATCTTGTGATGAGAAGACTAGAGATGTTGCTTTTCTCTATACATTTCCAGATTTTTGAAATAACATCTCTATCATATATTCTTCATTCTGTGATAAATGCTTCTGGGTTGACATGATGACCTTCGATAACCTTGGTTTCTTTTGCAACAGCCATGGATGAATGGTTAAGATTTCCAGAGATGGGTTTTTGGGGTTTACAGAAACAAGTGAGATGTTCTTGCTTGAGGGATGAGTAAAGATTAAATGAAGAAGATAGTGAACAGTTCCAATTCAAATATATAGAAGTTTATGATTAACAAACATCATTAAAAGATCGTAAGAGAGACACAAAATCTAACGGCTGAGATAAAATGATGGAGGGGCTTCTTTGCAATATGGTCAACTTTTAGGGTCAAAATGTAAGATGCGACTGTTGCCATTTTGAAAAGCAGATTTACATTAAATACGAGATACACTTTTGCTGCTCATATGATTAGCATTTAAGGTTACTGTTCCTGATACGAGGTTGCAGGGCTTTAAATGCAGTAGCAATAAATGTTGTATCCCAAATGATAGGTAGAAAATAGATGCATTTTATTTTGGATATATTTATGATTTTATAATCTTTTAGATAATTGATTGCACCGTTTTTGTACCTATATGTGTTTTCGGCCCTCAATTATTTCATATATTATTTTCTTGATTATTTTAGGGGTTTATGGAGTAAAAGGAAGTGTTCGTGGATCATTGGAAGAAGAAGAGATGAGATGTGGGCCCAAATGAAGATATTGTGCCTAGCAACTCAATTGAAGACTAAACGGGCTTTAGTTGGAAGGAGGAAATAAGGCCCATTCATTTTAATTAAGGGCAAGTTCACGCTTCCATTCATGAGAATATAAAAAAGTGGCTTTTCCTCCAAGGAAGTCAACTTCTATTCTTTCCAATTTATTCCCACTGTTCACGTGAGATGTAGGAGAGAGAAAGCCAAGGTGTAGTTTTTAAAGAGAGACTAGTTAGAGAGAGAAACAATTTTATTTCCCTAGAATTTAGATGGAGTTTTTAATTGTTTGGATGTATTCGATTTTGAAGATGCTCGACTAATTTCTCAATTTCGGTTAGCAGGGATGTTTGAACCCATATATCTATTTATTTTCTAATTAATCTCGTATTTCTCTCTCGATGTTTGATTGGAATTGATTATGTTATCTGTGCATAATGTCTTCAATTATTATTGCTTGATTTGGATTGGCCACCTAGATTAAGTGTTTGATAATTGATTGCTAGAATCTTAAATCATGAATCCTAATTGTTGTGGTTTAATTTTCATAAGTGGTAAACTAGAGGTCGTGCATCTCTAGGGTAACATAATCCTAGAATTATCAAATCATGTGTGTTGATTTGGAGTCTAGTTCATCCTATCGTCTTGGTGATTAATGCATTTGAATGAATTAAATCTAGTGAGCGTATCCTAGGTTGTTCAGTTAAATAGGGTTAATTAGCGAGCGTATCCTAATTTAACTAATCTTAAGAGATGATTCGGTTTAACGGTGAGTAGTTGTTAGACTAGGGATGATAATTCCATGATAATCTGAGAGAGGGGTAATACACTGATTATGGAATAATTGATATCGGGGGATAATTGAACTGTTAACTGGAATACCTGCATAATTTGAATCCTTGTTTAATTTGCTTTCTAGATTATTAGTATTTTAGTGGTAGATAATCAATCTCAAACCCCCCTAATCTGTTATTTTATTTGAATTGAATATAGGTGGCATAGTTAATCATCACTCCTCGTGGGATCGACTCTTACTTGCCCTAGCTACTAGTTGGTTAGGTTAGGAAAGAAATTAAATAATTTTACCGCGTTGCGACGCGCGGTCACTAGACATGCTATATCATGAGATGTACTGAATTCTGTTCATGCTGAATTCCATCTTTCTGCTGTTTTGATTTACTGTATCTTTGTACAAACGCAACATTCCCCCTTACTTCATACTTAATTTTCCATCTGAATAAAGCTTGTTCCAAACATCATAACTTGATGATTCCAAGTTCAATTCTGAGGCTCAACCTAAAGTCTTTTAGATATTGCTGCTTCTGCAATCATTGTTCTTGCTACTTCTTTCAGAGTTTTATTTCTCTTTGCAACTCCATTCTACTGGGGTATTGTCAAGACCACACTTACTCAACCACACATAGAACGAATTTTAAATATAACACAATCTAAAAACCTGCTATATGTATATATATATATATTTTCAACATAATATTATCTCATACCCAAAACTACTCTGTTTACATTCATATAAAAGAAGTTTCAACAAGTCAGTAACTCACGAACATTTTTCATGTTAACCAATTAGTATGCATCATATTATATAATACAAAATATGTCCAAACGAGACTTAATATCCAAAAACAAAAGTAGTATAAACTATAATCATGCCCAACAGGTCGTCATCTATGTATATGAGTGCTCAAAATCCTACAGGAGCTCCACAGCTTGCCCGGTACATCCATGATGTTACACATCATCATGGTTACCTACAAAGCATAAATTACGTGAGATAAATCTTAGTAAGCAGAAATTATGCATAATAGTATGGTTCTTTACAACTCTTTCCCCTAGATCCACTTCTCGAATCACCTATTTCATTTCTAATTTCCCACTCAAACACTCAACTAGTACATTTCTAAAATATTTTATGCACACAACACTCACTTCATGCACACAACACCAACCTCGTACACACAACACCAATTCATACACACAACATCAACCTTGTGCACACAACACTAATTTCGTGCAGACAACACCAACCTTGTGCACACAACACCAATCTCGTACACATAGCACCAACCTCGTGCACACAACACCAATTTCATGCACACAGCACCACGTGACCAAAAAGTACAGTTTCATCCCCTTGTTGTCAAAACACATCATTTGATAGGACTCATAACTTCATTCTACAATAACCATTCAACTATCAAATTCATTTCATAACAATCATTGAACTTGCAGGTTCATTTATTTTACGATATGTAACACCCCGTTTTCAAGAAAACCTGCATTTCATATTTTATAAAATTTCTTTTAGCATTTAATTATATATGATTTAAGTGTGAGTTCTTATATTACTTAAAGTTATGATTTACGAATTAAGTTATGCTTGATGATTTTAAAGATTTTATGATATATATATTTCTTTCGAGATTTTAAGGGTTTTTGCAGGATTGCTCATGGAGGAAACCGAGCTTGATCTCAACTCACTCGACAAACATGGATGAAAGTAAAAAGATAAGATAATAAATAAGTTTAAATGAGGAAAATGATATTAGGCTTTTATGCTAAGCTTATTCATTTGTGTCGAGAATGCTTTTATTTTATGAAATTTAATTATGATCTATTTATGTGATTTTATGCGATAATCTTAATTAAGCTAAGAATTAATTAATTAATCCTAAGTAAGGATTAACCAGGATATTTTTTTTATCATAATCTAAATTAATTAAGATGTAAAGTATTAATTTGGTGATCAAGTAATATGTATAAGTATTTGATAAGCTAAGTGTATATATATATATGTGTGTATTAATTAATTGACTAGGCATGATAATTAATTAAGTTCAAGTAATTTAATTAATTAAGAAAGGAAAAGCATGACATGCCAACTCATTTCCATTTCTCGTCACCACCTGCTTCTGCTTTCTTTGTTGCATGACACCAAGCATATTAAATTGGTTTGTGTGTGAAAAGGGCAAGGGGGGAAATATTATAAAAGAAAGAATCCTACAGAAACATATACACGCACAGCTTCTCCTCTCTCCAGCTTTCTCTCTCTCGTTTCTCTCCTTCATGGTTTCTTTCTCTATCTCTCTCTCTCCCTGCTGCTCTATTACTCTGCTGCTATACGTAAGTATGCTGCTACTACGTATTTTGCTGCTGCTATTACTGTGTTTTACTGCTGCTGTACATGTGTGTGTTTTTCCCAGCTGTTCGATAATTTTCTGTGTGTTTTAGAAGTTGAATTAGCCTAAACCCTTTTACCACAGTCTAGTATATGAAGTGTAGAATATGCATGTTAAATTTCAGAAGACTCGGAGTTAAACCCAATTTTCTATGATTTTTCCAAGATAAGCTGTACAGAGACAGTTTTTACCGCGTTTTTGGGTCTGAATCAGACAATTTTCTGGAACTGTAGCCTTCGATTTTATGTATGATCTTTTACAATGTTTTAGAAACAGTTCTTAGGTACGTGCAGAAATTTAGTATGCATTTGTTTGAGTTATGTACGATTTATGCCGAATTTTACAACACAGTCTGTTATCTGCATAAACCATGTCCTGTTTTCGGTCTTGTTCTAAAATTCATAACTAATTATGTGGATCTTATTTTCAGTTGATATTTTTATATGTTATTTTAGGTCTAAAATTGCTAGTTTAAATGCTTAACAATTAAGTTATAAGTATGATGATGTATTTAATGTTCTAATCTCACTTAAATGATTCGTGTATGAAATTATTATGTTTAAAATTTAATATAAGGATCAAGCAGGTAATGAATGGTATATGACATAATAGATTAAACAGTTAAATGTGTCGAGTGCAGTTAAGACGATCGGTGAATCCAGAAGCGATCCTCACACAATCGACGTACAAGTGGGTAACTTCTACTCTCTACTATATGATGATAATTGAATTGATAAGTTATGTATGAAAATCTACGGCTGAAGTCCGTAGTTATAACCAGTATGTAACTTCCATACTGGGCGACGACCATAAGGGCGAAAGTGCCTGGTCTATGAAAGCGAGGTTTAGTGGGCGAGCGACTCCCACATTCCTCTATGAAAGCAAGGTTTAGTGGGCGAGCGATTCCCACATTTCTTTATGATAATGTTTCTCAGGGTGGCTAAGAACCACAAAATGTTCTCAGGGTGGCTAAGAACCACATGTAGTACTTGCTTAATAATTTAATTGCTTCAATGTATTAGACAGTAAAGTTATCCCACTGGGATCCCTCTCCGGAGGTGTCTCATGATGTTACTTTTTATATTTTTCAGGCTCGGCAGACGATGATGTGGACATGTAGCAGGCTGGGCTGACTACTCACTGTCACTTTAAAGTAATATGCTAATGTATGAAAAACGATGGGCCTAGACTTATCTCCTGTTATATATATGTATGTTTTGTTATATTAATTCATATAAGTTTTTGGTTCGAACATTTTTCCTAGAAATGTGGGTGAGACACAACTAGACTTGGTTTATGGATAGATATATATATATATATATATATGTATATGTGTTATGTTTTAAAATAAAAAATTTAATAAAACTCGTGTCTTCACTTTTAAGTCTTCCGCTGTATGTTAGAAAATAATTATGATTTCTTTAATACCCAAATAAGTAAAGGGTGACGACCTATTTCCAATAAAAAGGGGAACAGGGCGTCACACGATAACCATTGAATAACAAATCAAATCTCGTAAAACACGTAGTAAACATGTATCATCAATTAACATAAATAATTCACAAAATACCATTTTATGCTTTGAAGTTATAATAAATTTCTACTTACCCGAAATTCAAAAGATTTTGGTTGTATAAGCTTCAAATTTTCCTCTAGAACTCTCTTGATATTTTCTTTCTCTCGGTGATGCTCTATTTTCTATTACCCTATTTTCTTAAGTTACCCCCATCTTAGGAAAAACTGGAGCGTCTATTCTTAAGTTGTCAAGTAAGCCTAGATAATTTTTTTTCCTCGTTTTCTTTTTACCGGCGATTTGGTGGCAGATATGACGATGAAACTTGAATCGAAATTCAGATCTAAAACAAGCTTCTTAAGGACTACGTTTGGGCATAAGAATTCGCTGAAAAAGAGATAGTGGCCGTAGGCAGCGGGTGGTAGTGGTGCCGTCGCGATCAAACCAGGAGAGACATATGAAGAAAAAAGAGTTATGAGGGACATGAGAGAGCGTGAGTCTGAGTCTTAAAGAAAGAGAGAAATTGAGAGGATAGAGAAATGAGTTGCAAAGAGTTGAGAAAGCAAGGGGAGAAAGAGACATGGTTGCAATGCTTGAGTTTTAACACAAGGATTAAACACAACCCTTAGAGGAGGTAAAAGAGAGAAACACGTCGAGAGAGGGGATAAACGAGAGGTTTATCTCGTGGCTTTTCAAAATGTATGCACGTGTCCAAGGCTTCAAATTGATGCCATTATACTTACTCTAATCCTTTATTTTATATGGCAAGGTAAATGTGTTTTATTTTATATGATAATTTCCATTGTGTATCATGCATTCATATATAACTATATATTATATATGTCATACTTATATGCATACTGTGTGTGCTTATATATATAGTAAGGTTTAGTTTTATTTTTCGTTCATTATTTATACTCAACATATATATTATACTATTATTATAATTTAATTAAACTTCATATATGTTTATATATATGCAGTATGCCTTTTTTAACATATTTATATTTTATACGTATTATATATAATAAAATTTAAAACTTATTTTCCTTCCATAATTCACATCACCCTTAACTAATAATCTACATTATTATTATTTAAGTCTTCCTTTAATTATAGAATATTCTCATTATATTTTACGTAGTTAAATTTTAATTTGGGGTGTTATAGGTATTCTTGCTGCATAATATTCATGACTAATCCCATTCTCTGAACAATATTTCTCAATGAATTTGTTTGTGAATTCTGTTCCCCTGTTAGATTTTATCTTCACAATACTTAAACTCTTCTCATTTTGAACTCTCTTCATGAATTCAGGTAGCCTGTTTTGGGTTTTCGATTTCTTGGCTAGAAAGATTGTCTAATTAATCTTGAGTAGTCATCCACAACCACTAGGAAATACTTCTTCCTACTTACACTTACAGGCTCAACTGGTCCAAATAGATCCATGTGCAGTACGTCCAAAATCCTGTGAGATGACTTTTATACTTTATCTTTGAATGAGCTTCTGACTTTTTTTCCTTTCTAGTATGTTCCACAAACATTTTCCTTTTTGAAGGCTACATCTGGTAAGCCTCTCACTAAACTTTTCCTTGCTAGTTTGTTAATGGTTTTGAAGTTCAAATGGCTTATCTTTTTGTGCCAAAGCCAGCTTAATTCAGGTGTACTCTTTGTAATGAAATAGGTTGATTGTACTGTTGAACTCCAATCTGCAAGATAGATATATCCTCTTCTAGTTCCAATAAGCTTCACCTCATTAGACTTGTTGTCTCTGATCAGACACTTGTTAAGGTTGAATTCCACAGAGCATCTTTTGTCACAAAATTAACTAATGCTCAGAAGGTTGTACTTCAGTCCCTTTACACGGGAAACATCATTGATGCATGTATTTTCCTTGATTAAGCTTCCTATACCCTTGGTGCTCCCTTTTGAGTCATCTCCAAACACTAGTTTAGGGCCTTTACATGGTTGGAAGTCTTTTAAGGCTTCTTTGTTGTCAGTCTTGTGTCTTGAGCAGCCGCTGTCAACGTACCATACATCACTGCTGCTTCCTGGCAACTGTTCATATATGTAGTTAAGGCAGATTTAGGTACCCATACAAGTACGGGTCATTTGGGATTAGCTTCCCTTGGAATCCACATATGCTTAATGACAATTAAATTGTCATAAGCTTTGGTGATTTTTTTTCTGTAAGCAATCTTTGTAGAATGCTGTTTGTGAACAATGTGTGTAGGAACTTTCCTTATGTTACCTTCACTTCTAGAGTGTGGTCTTTTCTTATACCTTCATGGAGTATGTGCTCCTTTAGTTTTAAATATGTAAGTTTTGGTATAAGATGGATACAAATTCTTTTGCTGTAACTTATGAGATTGCTACATTCTGACTTTGGTTGTAGTAGATTGATTCTGCTATATCCTATGAATTTGTGCAGTCTTACTTTCTATAGTTTCCAACAAGGGTTTCTTTCCCTTATAAGCTATGGTTGGTTTGTTAAAGACTTCATTTGGTTGGTAGAACTCTTTAGAAAATGATGCTCTTACTTGAACAAACTTCTCAGCTTTGATTATGATTGTTGTATTCTGAGAACTTTTAGCATTGTATCCTAGACCATTTCCTTTATAGGCGTTTTGAGTCTCAATGATACATTCTTGTGACATCCTAGCTGATCTACTGAATATATCATTTGTATTTTGTAGGTTTATCTTCTCAGTTTCTAGCTTAGTGACTAGCAGCTTGAGCTTGGACACTTCTGCCCTGAGATTATTACATAATGCAATATAATACTCAAGGTTTGAGAGTTTTTCTTCCAGTGAAGTTTGCTCACTCTTGAGCATCAGATTTTCCTCCTTAAGCTCATCATGAGCTGAGTTTATCTGCTCAAAGTCACTCATGATCTATCTAAAAGACTAGATCATGTTCAGCTTTTCTCTATCAGTATGATCAAAGGATTGAGAGGATACCTCATCATCTTCATCTCCACAATCTTTAGCCATTAGACATAACAATGCTTCTTCATCAAAGATAGAGTATCACTGTCACTCTCCAATGAGCTTTGTTTTTTTTTACTCTTCTTTGGATGGGCTTGCTGGTTTTAATGCTTCAACTTCACCAAGAAATGCTCTCAGCTTTTGTTTCTCATCTTTCCTCTTTTCTCTCTTCTATTTCATTTCTTCTTCGGGATATTTATGCACTTGAGGATAAAGACAATTTCTTGCGTAGTGACTGGTCTCCTGCAATTGTAACATAGGTAAGAGGAAACTATATTAGATTGTGGTCCTTGATTTACTAGTGGGGTAGAGGGTTCTTCATGAAATTTTTCCCTCTTTTGTTGGTTTTCAGAAACTTCTTGAATTTCTTCAAGAGTAGTGCCATTTCTTCTTCTGCATCTTCTGCATGTAGTTCCTTCTGGTTACTGCTGCTTGCAGTTGCTGTACCTTTAGATCTTTCAGTAAGTGTAGAGACCTTAGTGTTTGATTCTTCAGCTTCAAACTTTCTTCTATTGATGTTGAACTCAAATGCTTTGAGGTCTGAGAATAGGTCAAAGGTACTCATTATTTTCAGATCCATTGATACTCTCATGACTGTGGTTTTTCTATCCCATTCAACAGGTAGTGTCTTAAGTACTTTGAGGTTTTTCTCCTTCTAGCTATAGTGTTTTCCCAGAGATTCTAGCTCATTCACAATAGATGTAAATCTTAAGTCTAGTTTTTCTAGGGATTCTTTGGGATTCATCTTGAACAATTCGAACAACAGGGTTGTGGTGGATATTTTATTATCCTTTGCCAATTCAGTTCCTTCACAAATCTGTTCTAGCTTGTACCAAATCTCTTTGACAGTTTTGCATGTCTTTACTTTGCTGAATGTTCCTTTGTCCAACGTGAGAAACAATACATTCTTCGCAACATTGTATAGGTTTGCTCCTTTTCCATCTTTAGTAGTATACTCATATCTTGGCTTTATCAAGTACTCAACAGGTGGTGGTGTTCTTCTGTAATCAGGTATTCCAGCTTTAGCTGCTGCTGCAAGTGGTGCATGTCCAGGAGGAGGTCTAGGACCAGCTCAATTAGCACCTTTATTGATTACTGCTCATTCCATTGCTGCTTCTACCTCAATAATTACTGTTGCTGCTGCATGTGCTGCAGCTGCTTCAGCTTCAATTTTTTCTCTTTCTCTTTAATCTCTTCCAAGAGTTGGATTAGGCTTAGTGATGATTGGTGGTCCTTCAGTGATGACATACCACATCTCGTCATGCATATCAAAGAGATGTGCCTCAATTCTGATCTTCCATTCGGCATATTCCTTTATGGAAAATATGGGTAGCTTGTGATGTGAGAGGTCAATGTTATGCTAAAGAATGAGTTTTGGAAAACACGAAATGAAAACGATTTTCACAACAGAAATAGGTGGATCTAGGTATGTGACCAGATAAGTTGGTTGTTAACCCATCTTGTTCTGATACCACTTATTGGTCCCAAGAGGTTCAGGGGGTGAATGAACCTTTGTCGATTTTTTAAAATCTGTTCGAACTTTTGGCTCTGTATTATATCACAGAATACATCACAAAATACAGTACATCATGTTGGTCGAGAATACAACTCCACTTGCTGTATTGGAGTTCTTATGTAGCGGAAACTAAAATCTTTGATAAAGTTTCTTTTGCAAACCTTTTCTAGAATATGATTTTTGAAGAGCTTTGAGAGTAGAATGATATGATATAGAATGTAGCACAAAGCAATCATAGAAATGCTAAGAGCTAAAGATAAACACACAAGGGTTATAGTAGTTTGAAGGTGGTGTAATTCTTTTACGTCCACTCCATTCCTTCTTCAAGGAGGAACTTCGTTAAGCAAGATTGATTTATAGGACTCAACCTTATAATCTATCAACCTAACAAGTTTTTCACCTACTAGGATTTAGCTCCCCACAGGTTGCTTGAATCAAACAGGCTGACCCATACAAGATCCTACTAACTCACATAGAGTTGTTGTCTTAACAACTTAAGACAAAATACTCAACAAGGATCTAATCCTATTAACTGAGGACACCACTAAAACAACCTAAGCACACAACACAAATATTAAAAGTATATAGATTTTTCTTCAACTGGTGCTTGAAGCAGCCTTGATGACTTTTGAACTTGATGGTTCGAAGGCTTGACTACTTCACTCGGAGGTTGAGTGACTGAAAACTTAGAGAGTAGGAAACTTGAGTACTTGTTCTTGTGAGAGCGTATGAATTCAAAGTATCAATTTTTCAGTGCTTGCTTTAATCGATCCTTCTTCTATTTATAAATGCAAGAAATGTGTCTGTTGAAGAGACACATTTCATTTGAATTTGAATTCTCTTCAATTGTCCTTGAACTTGCATTAATTGTCTCTGAAATTTTGAGAATGATTTTCTTGTCTTATTCTTCAGGCCATTTAATGTTGCTGTATTAAGTTGCAGGATTGTTGCGGTCTGTCGGTCCACATGTCAGCAAAACACTAGTTCTTGGTACTGCTCGATCACTTTGTCTCTATTGGCTATTTTTGACAAGATGTATTATTGGATAGTAGTGATCTTTCTCGTACTGCATTGTTGTGCGTGAATGTCCATTTCTTACTTCTAATATTCTTTCGGCTTTAGAATATTGTCCCAGCTTGCTGCAACCTACCACTGTAATGCTGTGATACCCAAACTTCTCACCACTCACTGATCAATGCATTTCATGCATCATATGCATCTCTTATTATTTATGTGCTACTTGTGATTTAACATGATTATAGTTTACTTTTAAATATTGAATTATTACGTGTTATTACATAATTTGTGATGAGGAAACCTTATTGTAATTTTGAGACTCTAATGATGCTTGAGTGCATGATAAAAATTATTTCATTAATAATAGTATAATTTATTTAAAGAAAATAGATCTAATGTTGATTTATATATATATATATATATAAATATCGTGCAAGTGTATATGTATATATAATAAAAACAAGTTTGATTTATATAATATTATTTATATATATGAAAGTGGCTGTGGATATAATGAGAACCATTAACATTAAAATATTATTTATATATATAGAAGTGTACGTGATTGCAAAACATATGCCATGACTTTTAATATATATATATATATATATATATATAATAAAGTTAACTAATATTAACATAAGTATATACAACACGTGTATGGGAATAGTGGCATGGTAGCATGATATTGGCATAAAATTTAATAATTAACAATATAATAATGAAAGCTTATAAAGAAAGCTTATCTCAGGCAGTTGCAGGGAGGTATATATAAGTTATGTGCTTTAACTGAGAGGGGAGAAGGTTTTTCTCTATTAATAAAAGAAAAATTCCCTCAGTTGAGGCAGCGTATTCATATAATTAGAAAAAAAAAAGAGAAGAACCCAGCAGAGAGAATAAGGGTGTACGGGTGATGATTTAGAAGCATATATACTCAAAATCTTTGGAGACCCAGGTAAGTAGAAATATATTTTGTAATTACAATGCATAAACATAGTATTTTGTAAGATAACTGTTTTAATCGGTGAAAATTGAATATTACATGCATTTGAGGTTTGATTGTTGTTTAATAATTATGATTGTTTAATATATATGAAGAATTTGGGGGAGACCCCCAACGAATGTGTTAAAAATGAATAGTTCTGGTGAATTTGGGGAGACCACCAATGGGGATTTGTATGTTGAATTTGGGGGAGACCCTCAACAAATGTTATAGAAATAGATTTGGTGATTTCAAAAGAGAATATGAGAGGAGGATTTATATGGAATTAATTTATCATGCTTAATTTCTGCTTACTGAGATGTATCTCACGTAGTTCATGTTTTGTAGGTAACTCTGATAATATATGACTCTGTGGATGTATTGTACAAGTTGTGGAGCTCCTGCAGGTTTCTAAGTATTTGTGTACATAGATGACGACTTGTTGGGCTACGCTATGAGCTTATTTATCTTTAAACAATATATTTTGATAACATATCTTAACTTCTTTATTCTCGTATTCTGATATGTTTAAATATGTAAATATAAAGGCGAGTGTGGTTTAATACTATCGTATATGTTTCAAGACATGATATAATCTTAAACTGTTTTTATCTCTGTTTTATCTTCACTTTCTGTTGGGAATAAGTATATAAAATATAGAAGTGGGGATGGCTTGACTTTATGATAAATGCTACAAAACATGCTATATATTTTCTTATCTAGTTTCAGGTGCAATAAAAGTTATTTGTTACAAAAAAAAAGTCACACACTCACTTACATGTCTTTTAATATGAAAATCTATTACATGTCTAGCTATATTAGAAATGGGGTCGTGACAAATGCAGCTTTCTGTTTGCCTTGTTTTATCCATTGCGCTTGCTGGCTACTACATTAGACTACTTACAGTATACAAATATTGTAATATACTACTGTATCCAGTAGTGGCTTTCCTACTGTAGCCGACGATCGATAGAAACTTTCTTCTACCGAATTTTTGAAATTCTCCATTCTTCAGCTTCGACTTTTAGGACTCAAAACTATTCTATGCTTTTCTTTAAATAGAGAGAAAAATGGGGTACTCTAATTTCCTATTACAATACTATTTTGTCTCATCAAAATCTAAATATAAATTTCCTAATAGTAACTAAAGAATTAAAGTGAAGAAATACTACAAGCAGTAAGAAATCAAACTCCACTGAAGCTGGAAGAAAGTTACTAAAAATAACATAATTTTGGAAGAATAGTAAGCTTAGTTATTGTATGTAACAATCTAAAACAGAAGATCAGCAAGCTACGACACTCTTAAAGCAGAAAGCTAAGTTATAGAAAGAAAGTGATGCTAAACAAAGGGACATGAAGAATGAATTACCCCTCATCCCATTAAAGCACGAGGAAGATCAATGTTGTCCGAGGAAAAATCATTTCAAAACTAACCAGTAGAGACAAATAAAATGAAGCAGTACCAAGGGCCAGTAAGCAGTAAATGTATGGCGTGACATATTGCGCATCTCTCGAACCTAGTACAACCGCATTTAATATCCTGGAATACAATACAAGAAAAATTTAATACAAAACTAAGAGACATTAAATGCGAGCTCAACAACACTTGAAGAGGATTCAAATTCAAAAGAGTGTGCCTCTCTTCAACGAACATATTTTTTTACCTATAAATATAGGAAGAATTGACTGAAGGAACTACTGAAACTCTCAGCATTCAAGCTCTAAGTAAGAAATTATTCAAGTTTCAAAAAGCTTACAAACTTTCATGTTTCAGTCACTCAACCTCGAAGGAAGTAGTCAAGCCTAAGATACATCAAGCTCAAGACTTTCAAGGCTGCTTCGAGCACTAGTTGAAGAACCTCATATACTTTTAATCTCTATGTTGTGTGGTAAGGTTGTTTTAGGTGTTCTTAGTTGACAGGATTTTGATCCTTGCTGAGTGCTTAGCCTTAGGAGAAAAGACATTAACTCTGTGTGAGTTTATAGGATCTTATGAGGGTTAACCTTAGGATTCAAGCAACTTGTGTGGAAGCTGAATCTTAGTATGTGTAACTTGTTAGGTTGATAGTTGTGAGGTCTGAAGTCCTGTAAAAATCTTAGTAGATGTGTTTATCTTTATGTTTTAGCTTTCTATTTCTTTATTTTGCTGCATCTATCCTGCCGATCATATGGCAATAAAGCTTTACTAAAACTCATATTTTTATAAAGGTTTTCAAAAGAAACTCTATCAAAAGTTCAAAGTTCCTGCTATAAAGATCTATAAGTTTCTGCTAGCAGTGTTGTATCCTAGCGCTGTAAGTTGAAACAGTAACTTGTGATGTAAGCTGTCTAGCTTATAGTGCAGTAAGTTTGAAAGATTTTCAAAATCGATAGATATTCATTCACCCCCTTTAAACCTTTGTGTCCCTTGGGACCAACACAAATAGATAACAATTTGCTATGCAACACAATTTTTGAATCATCTTGTACGATTCGAGACAACGTATGTTGCTTCATGATTGACTCAAGATGAAAATGTTATTGCCTCAATTGTTGTTGAATGCTCTAATAATATTACTGTTGATCGACGAGTATTGGGTGCTTTTTCTAGTGGCACTAATTATGCAAATATGATTTGGTGTGATGTTGTGTCAATGGATGTATGCATTTTTCTATTGGGGGCGTCCATGGCAGTTTGATCGTGGAGTCATTCACGATTGAAGATAGAATTCATACAGTTTCTTATTTGAGGGAATCAAATTTACCTTTTACCTTCGGTGACAAACTTCAATGAGCATCTAAAGCCCAAATTTGTTCAGCTCTTGTCTCACCTTCATTTATGGACTTTCTGATTCAGATGATGTTATGCTTTTTTTGGGCCATGATATTAATCCGTCTACTACGCTAGCACGGCTGCTGCTATTTTGCTCTATGATTATTCTGATGTCTTTCCGGATGAGCTGCCATCATCTCTTCCTCTACTCCATGACATCTTACATCACATAGATCTTATCCTGGGTGCCCAGCTACTAAACCGGCTTCACTATCGTATAAGCCCGACTGAGCATGAGGAGCTACATCGGTAGTAAAATATTTTTTACGTAAGGGACATGTTTGAAAGAGTTTAAGTCCTTGTGTTGTTCCAGTCTTCCTTATCCCTAAAAAAGATAGTCAGTGGTAGATGTGCTTGGATAGTAGAGCGATTAACAAAATTACTATATGTTATCACTTTCCTATATCACGTTCGGACGATCTGTTAGATCAGTTGAGTGGTGCGGATATGTTTAGAAAATTTCACTTGAGGAGTGGCTACCATTAGATTAGAATCCATCTCGGGATGAATGGAAAATAGCTTGCATGATGCTTGAGGGTCTTTTGATAGCTTGTGATGTTTTTCAGGTTGTCGAATGTGCCTAGTACGTTTATGTGCATCATGAATATGTCACTTTGACCATTGATTGGCTTTTGTGTAGTGGTCTATTTTTATGACATATTAGTTTACAACAAGTCTCCAGATGATCACATTGTGCACTTATAGGTTGTTTTTGCAATTTTGAGGAAAGAAATTTTATGCTTACTATTCAAAATTCTTGTTTTGCACTGAATTGAGGTACAAAGTTTTATAGCCTTGCTTCGTTCTACCGCCATTTCATTCCTCACTTTAGTGCAATTATGGTACCCATTACGGATGCTATGCATGGAAAACACTTCGCTTGGTCTTGTGATGTCGATCAAGCATTTCGTTTGATTAAGCAGAAACTCACACATGCTTCTTTGCTGGTTCTTTCTGACTTTTGTACCCCGTTTAAATTACATTATGATGCATCAAAGATTGGTATTAGCGTGGTTTTTAGTCAAGAGGGCAACTCATTGCTTATTTTAGTAAAAATATTTTGAGGGCTCGTTTAAAATACAATACATATGATCTTGAGTTTTACTCCATCGTGCAAGCGCTACATCATTGGAGACATTACATGTTCCAATTGGAATTTATCATTTATATGGATCATAAAGCACTTAAGAACCTCGCCACTCAAGACAATCTCTCAGCTAGACATGTTAAATGGTTATTGTTCCTTCAACAATTTACATTTATTGTGAAGCATGAATAAAAGCTTATAATTGAGTTGTTGACGTCATAAGTCGTCGTCACAGCCTGCTTTCGGACATGTGAGTGACAGTACATGGTTTGGATTGGTTTGCAGATTTGTATGAGCAAGATCCATTTTTGGAAGCATTGTGCAGCATATGCAAACTGGGTGTACAGACCCACACTGCATCTTTATGATAGGTTTCTCTTTGAGGAGGGTTTGAGGTTTTGCATTCTTACATACTTTTATCATCGCTAGACTACACCATAGAGGACATCTGGGGCATGGCAGATCTGTCGAACTTCTTTTGCAGCGATATTATTGGCCGACAACAAGATGGGTCTTGGCTAGATTTGTAGAGCATTGTAGGGTTTGCCAAGTGTCCAATGGGACAACCTCCAATGTAGGTTTATATTACCCATTGTCGGTTCTCTATCCCATGGACAATAATTATTATGGATTTTGTCCTCGCTTTGCCTCAGACTCAACGTGGCAACGATTCTATTTTCGTGGTGGTTGATCGTTTCTTGAAAATGGTGCACTTTATTCCATGTAAACGAATAATAGACGTAGTTAAAGTTGCTCAATTATTTTTTCGAGATGTTTATCGCCTATATAGGTTGCCACTCTCTATAGTTTTCGACCGCGACACATTATTGAGCCATTTTAGGTGTTCATTATGGCGTAGAGTTCAGACATAATTACATTTTAGTAGTGCCTACCATCCATAAATAGATGACCAGACACAGGTTGCTAATTTATTACGTTGCCTCGTGGGTGACAATACTAAATCATGGTATTTTAAATTGCCACAAGCTGAATTTTCACATAACGTTGCCACTAATCACAAAACTGGTTTTTGCCCCTTTCAAGTGGTCTATGGTGTCATTCTTAGGACTCTAATTGATTTGCTCATATTTCCTGCCACTATCCCGGTTGATAAACGAGTTGAGCACCTTCTGGCTGATCTGAAGCAGGTTCACAAAACCACTCATGCCGATTTGGAAGCTTTCACCATTCGCTACAAGCGAGCTGCTGATGTGCATAGGAGAGACATGCAATTTGTAGTTGGCGATTTTGTGTAGGCTGCCCTCACCAAGGACAGGTTTTCGGCACATGAGTACAATAAAATCTCATCCCGTAAAATCGGTCCTATTGAAATCAAGGAGAAAATAAATCTTAATGCCTACTGCCTTCGTTTGCTAAGTCATATTCGAACGTCTGGTATCTTCAATATGAAACAATTGACCCCTTTCGCCGGTGACAATCTTCTGGAGATGAAGTTGATTCCCATTTAAAGATGAATCGTTTCGAACATGGGATAATATTGGAGATGAAGTCGTACTATTATTTCTAGATAAACATGATTGTTTGATGAAGCCCAAGCTCATATTCTATAATTGAGTTATTTATTTTTATTGCAATTTTTTTACTTTGGAGAATTGTTTTGCAATTTATCGTAAACCTTAAATAAGTATTTATAGGATTTTCTAACTCAATCTCAATCTTAGTAGAATCTTCAATTTTATCTCAATGACAAATGAGATGATCACATAAATCAATAACATATTTTACCAATATGTATTTATGCTCACCCAACCACGATCAACCATAAAAGAAGAATCAAATAACTACTTTGGAATAAATAGTTGAAAAAACATAGAAAAATTATGAACACAATATCAATAATTTCAAAGAATCCACAAGTCTAAAACAATTCATCCATAAATCATACCAAATCTTTGATCACGGGTAGCCAAAACACATCAATTTTTTTATTCAATATATCATTAAGAATTTATATTTCTGCAACATCATCATACATCCAATTTTACCATCACATATTTTACCATCCGATTCTCTAAATTCATTTAGCTCAATAGCCTACAAAAATTCTTAAGCCTTTCCTATTCTTTGTTAGTTTCAATACTTCACAATATTTCCAAAGGTACGTAGAATTTATAGTTGCATGAACTATATCTTGTTTGCTTCCTTTTGGTATTACAAGTAAAATATGACAAAAATCTCCTCCCAAACAAATTGTTTTACCTCATAAAGTTATTTTGAGCTCATACAGTTGGTAAACCTTAAAGTGTCTTACAAATCTAATGAAAATCTTCTCCTAAAACAATTGTATTACCTCTGAAAGGCATTTCCGAGCTCATACGGTTGGTACACCTTTAAATGTCTTGCAAATCTAACAAAAATCTCATTACAAAAAAATTGGTTTACCTTCGCAAGGTATTTCTGACCTCATACGATTGGTAAATCTTAAAGTGTCTCATAAAACTCTTATCTAATGCTTCAGAACAATGTTTAGGCATCATAGGCGCTTCATCCCAAATTATAAATTTACATTTTACAATCAATCCATTTAGCATACTCTCTTGATTGATGTTGCACGTTGAATCTTTACTGATATTAATTGGGATTGTAAATTGAGAAGGAGTTGTTCTTCCACTAGACAAAAGAAATGATGCTATACCACTTGATGCAACATTAAGTAAAATATCATCTTTTGAACTTATTGTTGTAGAAAATTTCTTCCAAAAGAATGTCTTACCTATACCACCGTTCCCATAAACAAAATAATATCACCTATGTTTGAGTTCACTACATTAACTATTATAGTATAAACATGAAGTTGTTCAGTAGTCATCTTTTCCAACATGGTGTCATACTCAATTAATAAAGTTTTTAGGATTATATTGAAGTTAATTGTTTATCAATTTGTTTTAAATTGACTACTTTGTTCAATATTCTAATATGACATTGACTGAAATTCACGTAAGATCTTTCCACAATTATACAAGAAATTTTCAACTTCCACCAGTACCACATTCGTTATCTCATCTTCATTTAAAATAATCTCAAAAAATGCAATTGAAACAATATAACAAATCACTTGATCCAGGTGTGAGTTTTACGGTAAAAAGAACTATCTTTGGCAATTTCAAATTTCATGTGAATGTTATAAACAAATTAGGGTATCCAGCCATCTGCATCTATGTCTATTGCATCTTGATAGTTTTTTTATCATATTACAGACTCCTCCAATAATGATAATAACCAATATAACTCGTTTACCATGAGCATATGGATCACTCTCACCATGTAATAATGCTTCAAGGAAACTCTTATTCATTTCACACTATAATTGTTTTTGATGCATTCTTATGTACATCAATTTTGATGATTAGATCATTATATACGAATCCACAATTAATGGTTGAAAAATACGTCTATTATATAAAATAGTAGAAACTTCACAATTCCTTTCATGTAATATGTAAGCAAAGACTTCTCTTATACTCTTTTTTCTTTCTTTCTTGAGTTAAAGATGATGTTTGGCCTGAAAAAGAAATATCTTCTCTATACTCATCTTTACCATATGATAATAATAGATTATATTGCAGAGCAAGATACAAAATATTTAATTCATTTATACACTTTAGACATATGATCATGATTTTATAGATAGGTCTTAAAAAATAAAGATAAAGACTTGACATGTTCAAAGGAGAATCAAGCAAACAAAAAATTAGGAAGAAACAAAAAAGGCCAAACAAACGACTCTAAACCAAGGAAAATACATGAAGAACATGATGCTGGCAAAGAGAAGTCATCAGGAAGCTGACCTACATCAAGAAGCTGGCCTACATCAGGAAACTGACATCCGAGATACAAGTACTAAAGAACATAACAACAAGCTGACGATCTCCACTAAGCACATTTATCACAGTACAAGGAATGTATAAATGCAGTACGAGGAAGGTCACTGACAAAGAGTCGTTGGACAGGAGTTTGAGCCAAACTAATGAGAAGATGCCACCTGGTACTGCGGCTCTGCAAAAGGTTTGCAACCAGGGTGTGGCGCCATTAAGGCAAATGAGAGTAGGACATGCCCTATTCTCTTAAGGTAGTCAATCGCATTGATTGCAAAGGTATGAAGGATCATATTTGAATCGCAACAGGAACAATGCCTCTCTTCAACGGGCATATTCCAAAGATCTATAAATAGAAGGTGTGGCTAATTGAAGAAAATTGCTGAACAGAGTCGAGAGGAAAATCAGACATATTCCAAAGCTTCTCAAGCTTATCCATGATCAGCTACTCAACCTTCTAGGGGCAACATACAACAGTTTTAGGACTACAAAGATCAAGACTGCTCCGCACCAGTTGAAGAACTTTTTATTTTCTTTTAACCATTGTGCTGTGTGTGCTAGGTTGTTTTATGGTGTAACTTAGTTGAGAGGATAATATCCTTGCTAAGTCTTCCCTTTGTGGGATTGTACCCTTTGTGGGTTGTGGCCTTCGACTAGAGTCTGGGATTCTAGTAGGCGTAGTTTGTTAGGAAGATGTTTGTAAAACGAGGCTTGTAATTCGAACTGACCTAACAAAGTTCCTCCTTGAGTAGGAGTAGAGTGGACGTAGAAGGCTTACACCACCTTCGAACTACTATAAGCAAAATGTATTTATATGCTTTGATTTATCTACTGCTCTACATCTTACATCATCATATATCTTGCAGTATACATCATAAGCATCATGCATTAATATATTGGTAAAAAGCATACTTGTAAAAGAAAACTGGTTTCTAAAATAACTCTATCAAGTTTATTTCGCTGCATTACATTCTGATACCGGGTCAGTAACCTGATTAGGCCTTGAGCAAGGTTGCTTATTCGAGACAGGTTACTGCCTTTTGGTCAGGAACCTGTTAGATAGAAAAAGTTTTCAAAAGAGTTTGCAAAATCGATAGAGGTTCATTCACTCCCTCTGAACCTCTGATCACTTGGGACTCACGGGACCAACACATATACATAAATGTAGAGTAAAATACAATTATAAAAAGAACCATAATGAAATAAAGTATATAAACAAATTATAATGAAATATATTAAAGTGTGTTAAAATTCTTAATTATGGAATTTACTTGTGGTTAACAAAATAAAAATATATATCATTAGAATCTTTTATATAAGTAGACATATACATAAATTTTTTATTAATGACAGAAATATTCTTACAGAAATATGTATGCATGAACTAATTGTAAATAGTGCTTGATAGAAGAAAGACAAGTTAATAAGTTGATTAGTAAAGAAAATTTTGTGAAAATTTAATTAATTATAAAATTTTGCATGGATTATATTAAATACTTAAGTAGCTACAAGTTGCATACAATTAAATAAAATTGCAAGTATTAAATCTTCAAACAACTTAACATGCATAAATTAAAAATTGCAACTATGACATTTAAATTCATATATGCATATCTATGTGTAAAATAAAACATGATGATAAAAAGAAACATAATAAAATAAGGTACATTTACTAATTATATGTCATTTTTTATAGTTAAAAATAGTTTATATGAATTATAATTATACATGCATAAATTTACAATATACTAAAAAGAATAAAATTCAAACATCAAATAAACATTCATTCATAATATGAAAAATAAGTAATTTAAAATAGAAATTAGTAATTTAGCGGTGAAAATAATATTTTCAGGAAGTTTCAAAAGAAATGGGGATGAAAATGAACTTTGAAAATTTTCTAATAAGTTCAAAACTTCTTTGAATTTGGAAAATGAAACCCCCAAATCAAAATCCATAACACACTTGCACCTTTCTAATTAGAGCAGTCTCGAGGTTCGTCGGTCGGAGCTCCAGCATTGCCGGCACCTCACCTCTTCATTGGTCGTTCAATTCCGGTAATTAGTTTGGCTGGATTTCAAACTCTTCAACCTTGTGAATCAAAAATTCTAAATTGATACATGCATACAATATAGACATACAATTTCTTCACTAATCCTATGCAATATTATATTAAAACATTCCTTATTACATGGGGTTTAAAGTCCCTCAATCAAGTTTGAGGATGCATGGATGAAATTGGAGAACAAGAAAATGGGTTGGTATCAAATTTACAAAAGTATTTGGGTAAATTGAGGCAAATTCGTACAAGAATCATAATGTTGACATGGGGCTAAGTTTGGGCTTGAAAAGATTAGCATTTTGGTTTATTATTTGAGTATTATGGTTGAGATTTTTGGATCTTGAAGGGTGGCTATGGACGATTTCCGGTGAAATAGGCGGTTGTTCAAGGTTGATTTTTGGTAAATTTGGTGTGTTTTGTTTGATTTCTTGGGGGAAAATGGTTGAGAACTCGTTATGATGAAAAATGGATGGTTTGGAAGTAATTTGAGTGGAAATAACAACTTTCCAGCGATGGTGACTAGTGGCCAACAACGATTCGGCGGCTGGAGAGATGAGGAGAAAGATGGAGTGAAGCAGTAAAAGGAATGAATTAAAATAAATTAATAAAAGAAAATCACCTAAAAAGTATGGAAAATGATTTTTCATTGAATTTTCAGCATATTTATATATTATTAAATAATAAAATATACAAAGTTGACTTATGAGGTGTCCCAATACTTGACAGGTGTCAATGTTTTGAATAAAGTGTTGACACATCAACTGATTTATCCAGAAGGGAATTGACTGTATTTGGCTTTTATATTTTATGGTTGGATTATTTCTCGATACTATATCTAAATCTCAATTGAATAAAATGAATTATATTTCTGAAATTAAATTATTAAAAATTCCTTAAAATTTTAATTTGAGTTTAATTTTTCTCGAGGTGTTACACAGTGGTTATATTTGAATACAAAAAATAGTAGAATGATATCTACATCTATATATATAATAGAAGTCAGTTAGGTAAAATTGTAATTCTATTAAGAACTAAGGGTAATTTGGTAATTTAATCATTCATAAGGAAAATAGAAAGGAAAGAATCACGAACAGGAAACCATTCTATTTTCAAAATATCTTAATCTTTTCCAAATTTGAAAATTTAATTATAAATAGAAAAGGCAAAAAAAGTCTAAACAATTATTCCACATAAAGTGAAATTGAAAAGATTTTTTCAAATTTGGAAAAGATTTTTTGAAAAAACAAATCATGACTGAAATTGGCTGGTAAATATTTGCAATTTTTATTTGTGACTGATCGTGGCTGGTAAAACTATGCGGTTTTTATTTATAATTAAATGAAAAATGATTTGGAAAAGATATTTTGATCACTTCCAGCATACTCTGGGGTTTTAATGTAGTTATAGAAAGTTTAGGAGTCTGAAATCTAGAAACAACAAGTTTTGGGGTCAAAATGCAATATCCATAACTTCCAAGGGTCTATTCATAACTTCTTGAAGTCTAGGGGTATCTTTGTTCTATTAATAAGTTTAGTGACTAAAGTCCAATTAAGCAACAATTCTAGGGCTTGTATTTAAACCCTCCAAACTTTAATAATTGCATCCAAGCCCTTGGTGTAGCGCCCCGGATCAAAACGAGCACAATCGATTAATTAAATATTCAAACCTATAATTTAATAATTATGTGCGTATGCTTTGACTGTTTAATTTATTACGTGCGTTTCAGATACGTGTTTAATGCACGTTTTAGATTGATAAATTTATTATTCGTGAAACATAGGATATTAATTTACCACACACGATGCGTATTTGAAATACGAGAACATAGAAACGAACTAGAGGTCAATCGGAGACTCGTAGCTCAATTAAGGAAGAAAACAGTGAAAACGAAGAATACGACGTATACGAGACGTATACGAAGAGTATAATATACGAGATATTCTTGATGAATAGTAAAAAGAATATTCCAATGAATAGTAACTTTTGGAAATCTATAAATAGAGGGCTTAGTCAGTTCAGTTTTCATCGTTTTTTGCCTCACGCGCCGAAAATGAGTAAGTTCTCTCTCCTCCCTCCTCTCCCTCTCTCCTCTCTTTTTTGCCTCCGGCGCCGCCGCGGCGGCGGTCGGAAAATCTGTAAGTTGTCGGTTTCGGCCGATTTTCGCACACGATGTAGCTCTCGACGAGACGAGTCTAGGATAGCTTCCGGAATTCAATTCCGATTTCTCGTTCGCCGGAAAACGGCGAAAAACAGCCCCTTAAACCCTAACCCTAACCCTTGCACCATCTTTTCTCTCTCTTCTGTTTCTTCCTCTTTCTCGCCGGAGCTGATGGCCGGAGCACCGACGGAGGTCGTGGCCCGTCGCTGGAGTGCCGGCGGCGCCGGAGAAGGACAGTAGCTATATATATGTATGCATGCATGTGTGTGTTGTATAGTGTATGAGTGTGTGTGTGTTCGTGCATGCTGTTGGAGGTGGCGCCGCCATGGGGGAAGGAACGGCAGGCGATGGGAGGTCGCCGGCGAGGTGGAGGAGGAGGCAGCCGACGGCTGGTGGCCGCCGGCCAAGGAGAGGGAGGTGTGTGTGTGTTTGAGCGTGAGTGTGTGTGTTTATGCGTGTGTATATATAAGTTGTGTGTGTGTGTTTGGTTGGTCGGGGATGGTCACCGGCGACGGGTGGTCGCCGGCCGGAGTTTGGAGAGGTGGGGTTTGATTATACGAATCTGAGCATCGAAGGATTTTGCGGCGAGATTCCGGGCACTGTTCACCGCCGGAATCCGGCGAGGGGTAGCCGGAGGTGTGAGGTTTCCGGCGAACCTGGAGGCGGCGGCGGAGGAGCGGTGGCGCCGGTAAGGTGACGTGTTGATCAACCACGGCGCCGACGACCTGGGAAGGGGCTGGCCGAGAAAACTCGGCCAGCTTGGTCGAGCCATGCATGGCTGCCGAGAAAACTCGGCAGCCGTCGAAACGCCGCCGAGACCTGCCGAGAAAACTCGGCAGCTGCCGAGAGCTACCGAGCCACGCTGCTGAGGACGCCGAGTGTTGCCGAGACCGCCGGGTGCCGACGTGCACCCAACGCCGTGTTTTCAATGCGAACCTCGTTTTCTTTCCGTCTTTCATCCGTATTGAGTCGTCGATGACAAGACGTCATTGATCGGGGTCTGTGGGCCCGGTCAAAGTCAACCCTCGACCAAAATTACCAAAATACCCCTCAACCTTAAAATGCTCCGTTCGAGCTCGTTTCAACTCCGATCGAGCTCATTCTTTTTCCGTCGTGACCCAAATTCAATCCTCTACCATCTCAGCCTTTGAAACTGACCTATCCCTCTCGTTTCTTAGACCCCAATCTTTAGATCTCTCGATCCGTCTCGTCTCAACGATCGTTCTTTCTCCGGATTCTTTACAGCTTTAATTATGAATTATTAAGGATCTAAGAACACCGTAACTTATGTAGGCTATCAGTTGGAAGGAGCTTGCGATACTTGAACTTTGGTACTCGCTACTCACGTGGTAACCACCGAACAAGGTGGGGGTAAACTCTAAATCCAAATCTTTATATTTCAATTGACGTATGCATGTTAACTGGATATTATTAGAATGCTATTGATCGTTATGAATTCGTCGAGGCTTATGTGTCTTGGGTTATGTGCTGTGATTATATGTTGTGTTCGGTGGGGGTAATTTCTAACTCTGTATCTGATTACGGTTTACCCTATCTGATACATGTTTTGTGGAATACTAAATGACGTGTCATATTATAAACTGTCTTTTACCTTATTTCTATAAACTGTCTCTTACCTCATATCTTCTATAAACTGTCTCTTACCTCAATTCTTCTATAAACTGTCTCTTACCTCATTTCTTCTATAATAACTGTCTCTTACCTCATTTATTCTATAATAACTGTCTCTTACCACCTTTCTTCATGCATATAGGGTAAGACGGATTACACCCGCACCTATTGGTAATTAAGTGTTGGGTTTAATTGCTGAACTTGTATATGTGTTGTTTATTTAAACTGCTTAACAATTGTTTGAATATGGAAAATATCCCTACGAGTGTATTCAACGCACTCACCCCCCACCTGTACTCACACTACAGGAGAAGAAGAGAATTTTGACGCGTAGAGAGAGGGGTGCCCTGTCAGCTGAGTCCATCTTCCGGTTTTACCTTTTTAAAGATATGTTGCTCGATTGTAAAAGAAAACTGTATTCTTCTTTGTAAAGGATCCTGATGTTTTTCCGCTGTGCAAGGTTTTCAAATTTCCTTTTATCGATTGTATCCGATGTTTTAAGTGTACCACTTCTTATCCCCTACTGTTTCTTTCTATTTTATATCATATACGCCTCTTTCCTCTTTCTCTCTTAACGCCCAAAAACAAAAAAACTCTGATATTTTGACCAAAAGATTTTGGGGGCGTTACACTTGGACTTAATTAAATTTCCAAAACTAAACCTCCACCCCAAACCCGTCAGTCGACGATTCACCCACAACCACTAACACACGCACACAGGCAACAACTCAAACACACTACCCACAAAACCCACAACAACACACACCTAAACACACACAAACACACACACTGTGGGCACCCTCCTCGGCGCCGCCTTCTGCACAATCGCCGCCGCCGTGCCTCACTCTACTCACCGACGCAACCCTGCATTGGCAACTCGAAGACAACATCGAATAGAGACGACAAAGGAGGGAGGTAGAGGAGAGAGAGAGAGAGAGAGAGAAAAGGGGGTCGGAAGAACTAAGGTACTCCGTTGATGAAAGTGGTGATCGGCAGCGAGGAGAAATGAGAGGAAAAAGAAAGAGATTGAGCGAGATAGATACATATACGAAGAGGGAGAGAGATGGAGAGTTGACTTTTTTTCTTTTCCTCTTCCCACGTGCGTAGGTGAAATATAGGTGTAGGTAATGTGTTGTCTAATTCTTGTGTAGAGAGAGAATATGATGTGTCAAATTTACGGAGAAAAGGGAATGAATCATCAAGCCTTATCACACTTGTTTTAATTGCTTTGATCATGAAAGAAAGGAAATTAAAATCTTAATACAGCCTTAATTCTTAACTTGGGTGTTATAAAAATAATTTTGAAAAGATATTTTTAAAATATAACGGTTTCTTTTCCCACAAGGTTTCACTTTATCAAATTTACACTTTCACATACACGTTCATATATAATTTCTTAAATAAATCCCACATATAATTTCTAAAATAATCTAACGCAAAGATCCCACCCATAATCTGAGTTCTTCATTTAATTGAGCAGTTCTTCATAAAATATCTCAATGGTGCCCGTTTGGAATATGATTCAAGATATTGATACTACTAAGCGACTCTGGAGCCTTAGTGTTCGATGTGTTAGAGCTTCGGTGTTCATGCATTCAGAAGTACAACAGAGCTATATAGTGTTGATTGTGTTTTCAGAGATAAAATGGTTATTTATTGAAAAATAGCTATTTATTATGTATATTTTAGTGGAATGTAATCTCAAATTTCATTTTTTTTCACATTAATTTTAAGGTGATACAATCCATGGAGTTGCTTGAAAACCTCACCTTGAAAAGATTCGTGATAAGGTTATAAAAGGAAACATGTATGTACTTTCTAACTTTATTTTTTCAAATTACGGCTCCACCTTGAGAACTTCTAAATGAAAGTTGAAGTTCCTATTTTATGGAAAAACAAATATTGAGGAGTATCAAGACGATGACTTTCCTAATAATCCGTACATTTTAAAACCATTTGACGAGATTGTTACTGTGAATTCCATGGTGTGTGCCTTTTTTATTTATAATTAAATTATTCAAATTTGGAAAAGATTTTTTTGAAAAAACAAATTGTGACTGATCGTGGCTCGTCAAACTTTGCAGTTTTTATTTTTGACTGATCGTGGCAGGTAAAACTTTACGGTTTCTATTTCTAATTAAATGAAAAATAATTTAGAAAATATATTTTTAAAATAGAACCATTTTTTCCCACACGGTTTCACTTTATCAAATTTATATGTTCACATACATGTTCATATATGATTTCTCACGTAAATCCTACACATAATTTCTAAAATAATCTAACGCACAGATCACACACATAATCTGAGTTCTTCTTTTAATTGAGCAGATCTTCATAAAATATTACAATGGCGCTCGTTTGCTGTATGATTGGAGATATTGATACTACTAGAAGATTCTGGAGCCTTCGTGTGCGATGTGTTAGGGCTTACGATGTTCCTGCATTCGAAAGTACAACAGAGCTATATAGTTTTGATTGTGTTTTCAAAGATAAATTGTTTATTTATTTAAAAGTATCTATTTATAATGTATATTATAGTGGAATGTAATTTCCAATTTCATATTTTTCACATAAATTTCAGGCTGATACAATCCATGAAGTTGCTCAAAACCTCACCTTGAAAAGATACATGAAGTTTAATTCACCTTTTACTGTTTACTAATAGTCTCTATACAACCCCCAACCATCTCTACCCTTGTACCAAACCAATAATTTTTTTTGTTTATTTGATATTTTGCTCAATTCTGAGGCGTGTTCAACATATTGTATCGGGGATTTAGTTCTAGTTCAGTGATTGGACATGGAAGGAGATACTGTATACTTTCTCTATGGCAAATTAGTCCTGGAAAACATGTTGGATATTTTATGAACAACACCCCACACATATTCATCCACTAATTTATTTTCACTAGAATAAGCTTTTCTGATGGATCTATTGTCTACTCTACATGCCAAGGGTACATTTAGATTATAAAGAAGCAGATTTGGGGTAGATTATTCTAGGTGTTTAAGATTGGAACTCAGTGATAATTAAGCCTAATTGTATTTTTTCCCTTGTCTCGAATTCTTCATGTTGTCATTGATTATCCGTCTTAGCTTCTTCATGTGTTTGTTTCTTACTTAATCCTGGTTTCTGATTAAAGGAGTTTAGCAGACACAATATCTTATTAAATACCAGGGGCTTGCTCACATTCTATTATTGAACTTGATAATTAGACTGGAGTTGTAAAGGTGAGTTCTTATTTATTGAACTTCTGTTATTTTCATTGAAAACTGTTGATCTTATTATAAAGGCTTTCAAATGATGCCCCTGACAAGTGCATGCAAACATAATATGTACTTTTTTGTGCTGGAAACCTTGTTTTTTTTGGCACTTTTTTTATAAATTGAATATATATCTACTGTTAATTTATTGGTTTACTTTTCAGTTCGAGTTCTTGTCTATGTTATCTTTTTATGTTTTAATTTTAATGCTTTGCTAGGCCTGCCATTTGTTATGCTTCTTATCTAAAGATCTCTTGGGGGATTTTGAAGCATGTGCTGAAATGCTTATTCCGGTGAGAACAATTCCTCTTTGTAGTTGCCTAATTGGTGATAGCTGACATATATGTTCTTGCTTCTCACTTGCTGCTCTGTAATTTAGGTCGTTTTCAAGCTTGTTGTCATAACAGTGCTTGTAATTCAAGAGTCTCCAGATTACTGCATAAAAACGGTAATGTTTTACTTTGTTGTTCAGAGTGTTATTTTGTTAATTAATGTCCTGTAATTTGTTGTCCTTTCTGATATATTTGATGTTCAGATGTTGTGCAATTGCAAAGTTTCCTGGGTACTTCCTCGGATTGTTGACTGTGCGAAGAATGATCGCAATGTTATACTCCGTGCAAGGTATGATTCTGTTTGCTTAGTTCTTTGCTCTACTATTCATTGTGGTTTTTATAGTCTGCAAGAGTATGAAGCCATTGGATTTCAAGTTTTTTGGCCAACTATTCATTTTGCCTTTGTAGTAATGCTCTACTTCCTAAACTAGGTGTTGTGAGTTAATGATACTCATTTTCCACATTGTGTATATGGTTTACATTATAGGACCAAAATTGCAATTCCCTACTTTCATCGATCTGTTTTCTAGTTCTTGATGAAGATTATGCTTACACCACATTTTGTTTTCTTGTACTTAATATATCGAACACCTCCTTGAAAATGAGAAGGGCCATCGTTGAGCTCTGCAACATCATTGCCACACGAGGGGCCCATCTAGCTGCAGCTGGCGTCTTGGGGGTATTGAAGAAGATGGGAAAGGATACACCACCAGAAAATGGTGAAAAGACGGTCATAGCCATGGATGGTGGGCTTTATGAGCACTACACAGAGTATAGAGAGTGCTTAGAGAAGACAATGAATGAGCTGCTCGGAGAGGAAACTGTTGCAAGTATATTAGTCGAGCATTCAAATGACGGATCAGGTATTAGCGCCGCTCTCCTTGCTGCCTCCAACTCACTATACGACGAAAGAAAAGTCATCATGATCAGATTGTAACCATTTCCCATCACCCAAATTCATGTTTCAGCACTTCTAATATAAGCAAAATAAGTTCAAGAATTCTTGTTTAAATTCATCCAACCAATTTTTTTGTGGAGTTTGTTTGAATCTTGTCCTTGTAGTGGCTTATTGCAGAAATTTCATTCTTCCCTACTTTTACATTGGCTTATGTTAATTTATTCCAGATTAAAATACAGTGAGAAACATTAAAAAAATTATTATATCCCTATTAATAATAGTTGTTCAAACACGAAAATGAGTGCAATTTATAAACGATGATTCAAATTGATATTGTCACTCTTGAAAAGTGCAGAAGTAGCGACGTTGAGATTCTGTTCCAACTTGAAGAATTGCAAAAAAAAGAAATCAGATCTGAAAGGGTTTTTTTTTTCACTAAATGTCTTTGATTTGGGGTAATTGATAAAGTTTGTCGTTATTAATTATTCTATGTAATTTATTTTCTAAAAGTAGAGATGTATTATTGGTTAATAAGACTCTTAAATGACTAAGAGGTCTCAGGTTTGATCCCAGTCTTGCATATTTTTTTGTATTTTCATGTTAACTTAAATATTCAAATAATAAATTAGTATTTTGTATATTCTGCTAAGTAGTATTTGGATTATTGGTTAATTATATTTTCATGTTTACTTAAATATTCAAATAATAAATTAGTATTTTGTATAATTGCATATTTTTTTGTATTTTCATGTATAGTTAAATATTCAAATAATAAATTAGTATTTTGTATATTCTCCTAAGTAGTACTTGGATTATTAGTTAATTAAGAAATTCAAGGTATTATGTTTGACCTTAATCCCATTGTAGATTTAGCTTTTTAATTTTCACTAATTTAAATAATTAATTAACAAAAAAATATTCAGATAATTAATTACTGAAATATTACAATTTCATTATATATAATTAAATTTGAAGTTAGAATAGTTGGATTATTGGTTAACTTAGATACTCAAGGTCTCAAGTTCTTAGATACTCAAGGTCAACACATGATAAGTTCAATTTCAATATATTTGTCTACAATTTAAATAAATTGATATTGTTGATCAATTGGTTATTACATGATTTCAAAGGGCCTAGGTTCGAGTTCTAGCAATAGTGAACATGATGCTATTTTTTGTAAGTAATTAGTTCAAATAATTAATGACGAAAAATATCGTTATAAAAGTATATTTTTTACGACATCAAAAATCGTCACCAATTATTATTAGAATCGTCACCAAATAATATTGCGACGAAATAATTTTGTTAGTAATAAGTTCAAATAATTAATGACAAAAAATAGTATCGTTATAAAAGTATATTTTTTACGACGTCGAATATCATCACCAATTATTATTAGAATCGTCACCAAATAATATTGCGACGAAATAATTTTGTTAGTAATAAGTTCAAATAATTAATGACAAAAAATAGCATTGTCATAAAAATATATTTTTTATGACGTCGAATATTGTCACCAATTATTATTAAAATCGTCATCAATTATTATTGTGACAAAAGAATTTTGTCACTAATTAATTCAAATAATTAATGACAAAAAATAGCACCGTCATAAAAATTTATTTTTTACGACATCGAATATCGTCACCAATTATAATTAAAATTGTAACCAATTATTATTGTGACGAAATAATTTTGTCAATAATTATTTAGAATAATTAATGACGAAAAATAGCATCGTCATGAAAATATATATTTTTATGACATCGAATTTCGTCACCAATTATTATTAAAATCGCCACTTATTATTATTGTGACGACATAATTTATGTCGTCATGAAATTTACAAATTAGTGACGAATAAAATTATCAATGGTGACAAAATAAAATTTGGTCACCGTTTCTAGTATTTTAATGACGAAAATAACATTTATCGACTTTAAGTAACAAATTGTGACGATTTTTTTGTCGTCGTAAAAATATTCATCACAAAATGTGTGATTTGTTGTAGTGAATTTTTATTTGTGAGTGATTGTGACTGGTAAATCTTTGCAGTTTTTATTTTTAATTAAAAGAAAAATAATTTGGAAAAGATATTTTGAAAATAGAACATTTTTTCCCACACGGTTTTACTTTATCAAATGTACACGTTCACATACATGTTCATATATAATTTCTCAAGTAAATTCCAAACATAATTTCTAAAATAATCTAACGCACAAATCCCACACATAATCTGAGTTTTTCATTTGATTGAGTAGATCTTCATAAAATATAACAATGGCGCCTATTTGGAATATTATTTGAGATATTGATACTACTAGAAGACTCTGGAGCCTTCGTTTGCGATGTCTTAGGGCTTACGATGTTCCTGCATTCGGAAGTACAACGGAGCTATATAGTTTTGATTGTGTTTTTAGAGATAAAATGGTTATTTATTTAAAAATATCTATTTATTATGTATATTATAGTGGAATGTAATCTCTAATTTTAGTTTTTTTCATATGAATTTTAGGGTGAAACAATCCATTGAGTTGTTCGGAAGCCTCACCTTGAAAAGATTAATGAGAAGGTTATAGAAGGAAAAAAGTATGTACGTTCTAACTTTATTGTTTCAAAGTACGACTCCACCTCGAAAACATGTAAATCAAAAGTGAAGTTCCAATTTTATGGAAAAACACATCTTGAGGAGTATCAAGACGTTGACTTTCTCAAATAAATCCCACACATAATTTCTAAAATAATCTAACACACAGATCCCACATAATCTGAGTTCTTCATATGATTGAGCAGTTCATCATAAAATATCACAATGGTGCCCGTTTGGAGTATGATTCGAGATATTGATACTACTAATATAGTTTTGATTGTGTTTTTTGAGATAAAATGGTTATTTATTTAAAAATATCTATTTATTAAGTATACTATTGTGGAATGTAATCTCTAATTTCAATTTTTTTCACATAAATTTTAGGGTGATACAATCCATGGAGTTGCTCGAAAGCCTCACCTTGAAAAGATTCGTGAGAAGGTTATAGAAGGAAAAAGTATGTACGTTCTAACATTATTGTTTCAAGGTACGACTCCACCTTAAGAACATCTAAATCAAAAGTGAAGTTCCAATTTTATGGAAAACACATCTTAAGGAGTATCAAGAGGATGACTTTCCCAATAATCTGTACATTTTTAAATCATTTGACCAGATTATTACCATGAATTTCATGGTGTGAGCCATTTTTTATTTATAATTAAAATTTTCAAATTTGGAAAAGATTTTTTGAAAAAACAAATCATGACTGATCGTGGCTGGGCAAACTTTGCAGTTTTTATTTGTGAAAGATCGTGGCAGGTAAAATTTGTAGTTTTTATTTGTAATTAAATGAAAAATAATTTGGAAAAGATATTTTCAAAATAGAACTGTTTTTTTCCCACACGGATTCACTTTATCAAATTTACACGTTCATATATAATTTCTCAAATAAATCCCACACATAATTTCTAAAATAATCTAACACACAGATCCCACATAATCTGAGTTCTTCATTTGATTGAGCATTTCATCATAAAATATCACAATGGTGTCCGTTTGGAGTATGATTCGAGATATTGATACTACTAATATAGTTTTGATTGTGTTTTTTGAGATAAAATGGTTATTTATTTAAAAATATCTATTTATTAAGTATACTATTGTGGAATGTAATCTCTAATTTCAATTTTTTTCACATAAATTTTAGGGTGATACAATCCATGGAGTTGCTCGAAAGCCTCACCTTGAAAAGATTCGTGAGAAGGTTATAGAAGGAAAAAGTATGTACGTTCTAACATTATTGTTTCAAGGTACGACTCCACCTTAAGAACATCTAAATCAAAAGTGAAGTTCCAATTTTATGGAAAACACATCTTAAGGAGTATCAAGAGGATGACTTTCCAAATAATCTGTACATTTTTAAATCATTTGACCAGATTATTACCATGAATTTCATGGTGTGAGCCATTTTTTATTTATAATTAAAATTTTCAAATTTGGAAAAGATTTTTTGAAAAAACAAATCATGACTGATCGTGGCTGGGCAAACTTTGCAGTTTTTATTTGTGAAAGATCGTGGCAGGTAAAATTTGTAGTTTTTATTTGTAATTAAATGAAAAATAATTTGGAAAAGATATTTTCAAAATAGAACTGTTTTTTTCCCACACGGATTCACTTTATCAAATTTACACGTTCATATATAATTTCTCAAATAAATCCCACACATAATTTCTAAAATAATCTAACACACAGATCCCACATAATCTGAGTTCTTCATTTGATTGAGCAGTTCATCATAAAATATCACAATGGTGTCCGTTTGGAGTATGATTCGAGATATTGATACTACTAATATAGTTTTGATTGTGTTTTTTGAGATAAAATGGTTATTTATTTAAAAATATCTATTTATTAAGTATGCTATTGTGGAATGTAATCTCTAATTTCAATTTTTTTCACATAAATTTTAGGGTGATACAATCCATGGAGTTGCTCGAAAGCCTCACCTTGAAAAGATTCGTGAGAAGGTTATAGAAGGAAAAAGTATGTACGTTCTAACATTATTGTTTCAAGGTACGACTCCACCTTAAGAACATCTAAATCAAAAGTGAAGTTCCAATTTTATGGAAAACACATCTTAAGGAGTATCAAGAGGATGACTTTCCAAATAATCTGTACATTTTTAAATCATTTGACCAGATTATTACCATGAATTTCATGGTGTGAGCCATTTTTTATTTATAATTAAAATTTTCAAATTTGGAAAAGATTTTTTGAAAAAACAAATCATGACTGATCGTGGCTGGGCAAACTTTGCAGTTTTTATTTGTGAAAGATCGTGGCAGGTAAAATTTGTAGTTTTTATTTGTAATTAAATGAAAAATAATTTGGAAAAGATATTTTCAAAATAGAACTGTTTTTTTCCCACACGGATTCACTTTATCAAATTTACACGTTCATATATAATTTCTCAAATAAATCCCACACATAATTTCTAAAATAATCTAACACACAGATCCCACATAATCTGAGTTCTTCATTTGATTGAGCAGTTCATCATAAAATATCACAATGGTGCCCGTTTGGAGTATGATTCGAGATATTGATACTACTAATATAGTTTTGATTGTGTTTTTTGAGATAAAATGGTTATTTATTTAAAAATATCTATTTATTAAGTATACTATTGTGGAATGTAATCTCTAATTTCAATTTTTTTCACATAAATTTTAGGGTGATACAATCCATGGAGTTGCTCGAAAGCCTCACCTTGAAAAGATTCGTGAGAAGGTTATAGAAGGAAAAAGTATGTACGTTCTAACATTATTGTTTCAAGGTACGACTCCACCTTAAGAACATCTAAATCAAAAGTGAAGTTCCAATTTTATGGAAAACACATCTTAAGGAGTATCAAGAGGATGACTTTCCAAATAATCTGTACATTTTTAAATCATTTGACCAGATTATTACCATGAATTTCATGGTGTGAGCCATTTTTTATTTATAATTAAAATTTTCAAATTTGGAAAAGATTTTTTGAAAAAACAAATCATGACTGATCGTGGCTGGGCAAACTTTGCAGTTTTTATTTGTGAAAGATCGTGGCAGGTAAAATTTGTAGTTTTTATTTGTAATTAAATGAAAAATAATTTGGAAAAGATATTTTCAAAATAGAACTGTTTTTTTCCCACACGGATTCACTTTATCAAATTTACACGTTCATATATAATTTCTCAAATAAATCCCACACATAATTTCTAAAATAATCTAACACACAGATCCCACATAATCTGAGTTCTTCATTTGATTGAGCAGTTCATCATAAAATATCACAATGGTGCCCGTTTGGAGTATGATTCGAGATATTGATACTACTAATATAGTTTTGATTGTGTTTTTTGAGATAAAATGGTTATTTATTTAAAAATATCTATTTATTAAGTATGCTATTGTGGAATGTAATCTCTAATTTCAATTTTTTTCACATAAATTTTAGGGTGATACAATCCATGGAGTTGCTCGAAAGCCTCACCTTGAAAAGATTCGTGAGAAGGTTATAGAAGGAAAAAGTATGTACGTTCTAACATTATTGTTTCAAGGTACGACTCCACCTTAAGAACATGTAAATCAAAAGTGAAGTTCCAATTTGATGGAAAACACATCTTAAGGAGTATCAAGAGGATGACTTTCCAAATAATCTGTACATTTTTTAATCATTTGACCAGATTATTACCATGAATTTCATGGTGTGAGCCATTTTTTATTTATAATTAAAATTTTCAAATTTGGAAAAGATTTTTTGAAAAAACAAATCATGACTGATCGTGGTTGGTCAAACTTTGCAGTTTTTATTTGTGAAAGATCGTGGCAGGTAAAATTTGTAGTTTTTATTTGTAATTAAATGAAAAATAATTTGGAAAAGATATTTTCAAAATAGAACTGTTTTTTTCCCACACGAATTCACTTTATCAAATTTACACGTTCATATATAATTTCTCAAATAAATCCCACACATAATTTCTAAAATAATCTAACACACAGATCCCACATAATCTGAGTTCTTCATTTGATTGAGCAGTTCATCATAAAATATCACAATGGTGCCCGTTTGGAGTATGATTCGAGATATTGATACTACTAATATAGTTTTGATTGTGTTTTTTGAGATAAAATGGTTATTTATTTAAAAATATCTATTTATTAAGTATACTATTGTGGAATGTAATCTCTAATTTCAATTTTTTTCACATAAATTTTAGGGTGATACAATCCATGGAGTTGCTCGAAAGCCTCACCTTGAAAAGATTCGTGAGAAGGTTATAGAAGGAAAAAGTATGTACGTTCTAACATTATTGTTTCAAGGTACGACTCCACCTTAAGAACATCTAAATCAAAAGTGAAGTTCCAATTTTATGGAAAACACATCTTAAGGAGTATCAAGAGGATGACTTTCCAAATAATCTGTACATTTTTTAATCATTTGACCAGATTATTACCATGAATTTCATGGTGTGAGCCATTTTTTATTTATAATTAAAATTTTCAAATTTGGAAAAGATTTTTTGAAAAAACAAATCATGACTGATCGTGGCTGGGCAAACTTTGCAGTTTTTATTTGTGAAAGATCGTGGCAGGTAAAATTTGTAGTTTTTATTTGTAATTAAATGAAAAATAATTTGGAAAAGATATTTTCAAAATAGAACTGTTTTTTTCCCACACGGATTCACTTTATCAAATTTACACGTTCATATATAATTTCTCAAATAAATCCCACACATAATTTCTAAAATAATCTAACACACAGATCCCACATAATCTGAGTTCTTCATTTGATTGAGCAGTTCATCATAAAATATCACAATGGTGCCCGTTTGGAGTATGATTCGAGATATTGATACTACTAATATAGTTTTGATTGTGTTTTTTGAGATAAAATGGTTATTTATTTAAAAATATCTATTTATTAAGTATGCTATTGTGGAATGTAATCTCTAATTTCAATTTTTTTCACATAAATTTTAGGGTGATACAATCCATGGAGTTGCTCGAAAGCCTCACCTTGAAAAGATTCGTGAGAAGGTTATAGAAGGAAAAAGTATGTACGTTCTAACATTATTGTTTCAAGGTACGACTCCACCTTAAGAACATGTAAATCAAAAGTGAAGTTCCAATTTGATGGAAAACACATCTTAAGGAGTATCAAGAGGATGACTTTCCAAATAATCTGTACATTTTTTAATCATTTGACCAGATTATTACCATGAATTTCATGGTGTGAGCCATTTTTTATTTATAATTAAAATTTTCAAATTTGGAAAAGATTTTTTGAAAAAACAAATCATGACTGATCGTGGCTGGGCAAACTTTGCAGTTTTTATTTGTGAAAGATCGTGGCAGGTAAAATTTGTAGTTTTTATTTGTAATTAAATGAAAAATAATTTGGAAAAGATATTTTCAAAATAGAACTGTTTTTTTCCCACACGGATTCACTTTATCAAATTTACACGTTCATATATAATTTCTCAAATAAATCCCACACATAATTTCTAAAATAATCTAACACACAGATCCCACATAATCTGAGTTCTTCATTTGATTGAGCAGTTCATCATAAAATATCACAATGGTGCCCGTTTGGAGTATGATTCGAGATATTGATACTACTAATATAGTTTTGATTGTGTTTTTTGAGATAAAATGGTTATTTATTTAAAAATATCTATTTATTAAGTATGCTATTGTGGAATGTAATCTCTAATTTCAATTTTTTTCACATAAATTTTAGGGTGATACAATCCATGGAGTTGCTCGAAAGCCTCACCTTGAAAAGATTCGTGAGAAGGTTATAGAAGGAAAAAGTATGTACGTTCTAACATTATTGTTTCAAGGTACGACTCCACCTTAAGAACATGTAAATCAAAAGTGAAGTTCCAATTTGATGGAAAACACATCTTAAGGAGTATCAAGAGGATGACTTTCCAAATAATCTGTACATTTTTTAATCATTTGACCAGATTATTACCATGAATTTCATGGTGTGAGCCATTTTTTATTTATAATTAAAATTTTCAAATTTGGAAAAGATTTTTTGAAAAAACAAATCATGACTGATCGTGGTTGGTCAAACTTTGCAGTTTTTATTTGTGAAAGATCGTGGCAGGTAAAATTTGTAGTTTTTATTTGTAATTAAATGAAAAATAATTTGGAAAAGATATTTTCAAAATAGAACTGTTTTTTTCCCACACGAATTCACTTTATCAAATTTACACGTTCATATATAATTTCTCAAATAAATCCCACACATAATTTCTAAAATAATCTAACACACAGATCCCACATAATCTGAGTTCTTCATTTGATTGAGCAGTTCATCATAAAATATCACAATGGTGCCCGTTTGGAGTATGATTCGAGATATTGATACTGCTAATATAGTTTTGATTGTGTTTTTTGAGATAAAATGGTTATTTATTTAAAAATATCTATTTATTAAGTATACTATTGTGGAATGTAATCTCTAATTTCAATTTTTTTCACATAAATTTTAGGGTGATACAATCCATGGAGTTGCTCGAAAGCCTCACCTTGAAAAGATTCGTGAGAAGGTTATAGAAGGAAAAAGTATGTACGTTCTAACATTATTGTTTCAAGGTACGACTCCACCTTAAGAACATCTAAATCAAAAGTGAAGTTCCAATTTTATGGAAAACACATCTTAAGGAGTATCAAGAGGATGACTTTCCAAATAATCTGTACATTTTTTAATCATTTGACCAGATTATTACCATGAATTTCATGGTGTGAGCCATTTTTTATTTATAATTAAAATTTTCAAATTTGGAAAAGATTTTTTGAAAAAACAAATCATGACTGATCGTGGCTGGGCAAACTTTGCAGTTTTTATTTGTGAAAGATCGTGGCAGGTAAAATTTGTAGTTTTTATTTGTAATTAAATGAAAAATAATTTGGAAAAGATATTTTCAAAATAGAACTGTTTTTTTCCCACACGGATTCACTTTATCAAATTTACACGTTCATATATAATTTCTCAAATAAATCCCACACATAATTTCTAAAATAATCTAACACACAGATCCCACATAATCTGAGTTCTTCATTTGATTGAGCAGTTCATCATAAAATATCACAATGGTGCCCGTTTGGAGTATGATTCGAGATATTGATACTACTAATATAGTTTTGATTGTGTTTTTTGAGATAAAATGGTTATTTATTTAAAAATATCTATTTATTAAGTATGCTATTGTGGAATGTAATCTCTAATTTCAATTTTTTTCACATAAATTTTAGGGTGATACAATCCATGGAGTTGCTCGAACGCCTCACCTTGAAAAGATTCGTGAGAAGGTTATAGAAGGAAAAAGTATGTACGTTCTAACATTATTGTTTCAAGGTACGACTCCACCTTAAGAACATGTAAATCAAAAGTGAAGTTCCAATTTGATGGAAAACACATCTTAAGGAGTATCAAGAGGATGACTTTCCAAATAATCTGTACATTTTTTAATCATTTGACCAGATTATTACCATGAATTTCATGGTGTGAGCCATTTTTTATTTATAATTAAAATTTTCAAATTTGGAAAAGATTTTTTGAAAAAACAAATCATGACTGATCGTGGTTGGTCAAACTTTGCAGTTTTTATTTGTGAAAGATCGTGGCAGGTAAAATTTGTAGTTTTTATTTGTAATTAAATGAAAAATAATTTGGAAAAGATATTTTCAAAATAGAACTGTTTTTTTCCCACACGAATTCACTTTATCAAATTTACACGTTCATATATAATTTCTCAAATAAATCCCACACATAATTTCTAAAATAATCTAACACACAGATCCCACATAATCTGAGTTCTTCATTTGATTGAGCAGTTCATCATAAAATATCACAATGGTGCCCGTTTGGAGTATGATTCGAGATATTGATACTACTAATATAGTTTTGATTGTGTTTTTTGAGATAAAATGGTTATTTATTTAAAAATATCTATTTATTAAGTATGCTATTGTGGAATGTAATCTCTAATTTCAATTTTTTTCACATAAATTTTAGGGTGATACAATCCATGGAGTTGCTCGAAAGCCTCACCTTGAAAAGATTCGTGAGAAGGTTATAGAAGGAAAAAGTATGTACGTTCTAACATTATTGTTTCAAGGTACGACTCCACCTTAAGAACATGTAAATCAAAAGTGAAGTTCCAATTTGATGGAAAACACATCTTAAGGAGTATCAAGAGGATGACTTTCCAAATAATCTGTACATTTTTTAATCATTTGACCAGATTATTACCATGAATTTCATGGTGTGAGCCATTTTTTATTTATAATTAAAATTTTCAAATTTGGAAAAGATTTTTTGAAAAAACAAATCATGACTGATCGTGGTTGGTCAAACTTTGCAGTTTTTATTTGTGAAAGATCGTGGCAGGTAAAATTTGTAGTTTTTATTTGTAATTAAATGAAAAATAATTTGGAAAAGATATTTTCAAAATAGAACTGTTTTTTTCCCACACGAATTCACTTTATCAAATTTACACGTTCATATATAATTTCTCAAATAAATCCCACACATAATTTCTAAAATAATCTAACACACAGATCCCACATAATCTGAGTTCTTCATTTGATTGAGCAGTTCATCATAAAATATCACAATGGTGCCCGTTTGGAGTATGATTCGAGATATTGATACTACTAATATAGTTTTGATTGTGTTTTTTGAGATAAAATGGTTATTTATTTAAAAATATCTATTTATTAAGTATACTATTGTGGAATGTAATCTCTAATTTCAATTTTTTTCACATAAATTTTAGGGTGATACAATCCATGGAGTTGCTCGAAAGCCTCACCTTGAAAAGATTCGTGAGAAGGTTATAGAAGGAAAAAGTATGTACGTTCTAACATTATTGTTTCAAGGTACGACTCCACCTTAAGAACATCTAAATCAAAAGTGAAGTTCCAATTTTATGGAAAACACATCTTAAGGAGTATCAAGAGGATGACTTTCCAAATAATCTGTACATTTTTTAATCATTTGACCAGATTATTACCATGAATTTCATGGTGTGAGCCATTTTTTATTTATAATTAAAATTTTCAAATTTGGAAAAGATTTTTTGAAAAAACAAATCATGACTGATCGTGGCTGGGCAAACTTTGCAGTTTTTATTTGTGAAAGATCGTGGCAGGTAAAATTTGTAGTTTTTATTTGTAATTAAATGAAAAATAATTTGGAAAAGATATTTTCAAAATAGAACTGTTTTTTTCCCACACGGATTCACTTTATCAAATTTACACGTTCATATATAATTTCTCAAATAAATCCCACACATAATTTCTAAAATAATCTAACACACAGATCCCACATAATCTGAGTTCTTCATTTGATTGAGCAGTTCATCATAAAATATTACAATGGTGCCCGTTTGGAGTATGATTCGAGATATTGATACTACTAATATAGTTTTGATTGTGTTTTTTGAGATAAAATGGTTATTTATTTAAAAATATCTATTTATTAAGTATGCTATTGTGGAATGTAATCTCTAATTTCAATTTTTTTCACATAAATTTTAGGGTGATACAATCCATGGAGTTGCTCGAAAGCCTCACCTTGAAAAGATTCGTGAGAAGGTTATAGAAGGAAAAAGTATGTACGTTCTAACATTATTGTTTCAAGGTACGACTCCACCTTAAGAACATCTAAATCAAAAGTGAAGTTCCAATTTTATGGAAAACACATCTTAAGGAGTAGCAAGAGGATGACTTTCCAAATAATCTGTACATTTTTAAATCATTTGACCAGATTATTACCATGAATTTCATGGTGTGAGCCATTTTTTATTTATAATTAAAATTTTCAAATTTGGAAAAGATTTTTTGAAAAAACAAATCATGACTGATCGTGGCTGGGCAAACTTTGCAGTTTTTATTTGTGAAAGATCGTGGCAGGTAAAATTTGTAGTTTTTATTTGTAATTAAATGAAAAATAATTTGGAAAAGATATTTTCAAAATAGAACTGTTTTTTCCCACACGGATTCACTTTATCAAATTTACACGTTCATATATAATTTCTCAAATAAATCCCACACATAATTTCTAAAATAATCTAACACACAGATCCCACATAATCTGAGTTCTTCATTTGATTGAGCAGTTCATTATAAAATATCACAATGGTGCCCGTTTGGAGTATGATTCGAGATACTGATACTACTAATATAGTTTTGATTGTGTTTTTTGAGATAAAATGGTTATTTATTTAAAAATATCTATTTATTAAGTATGCTATTGTGGAATGTAATCTCTAATTTCAATTTTTTTCACATAAATTTTAGGGTGATACAATCCATGGAGTTGCTCGAAAGCCTCACCTTGAAAAGATTCGTGAGAAGGTTATAGAAGGAAAAAGTATGTACGTTCTAACATTATTGTTTCAAGGTACGACTCCACCTTAAGAACATCTAAATCAAAAGTGAAGTTCCAATTTTATGGAAAACACATCTTAAGGAGTATCAAGAGGATGACTTTCCAAATAATCTGTACATTTTTTAATCATTTGACCAGATTATTACCATGAATTTCATGGTGTGAGCCATTTTTTATTTATAATTAAAATTTTCAAATTTGGAAAAGATTTTTTGAAAAAACAAATCATGACTGATCGTGGCTGGGCAAACTTTGCAGTTTTTATTTGTGAAAGATCGTGGCAGGTAAAATTTGTAGTTTTTATTTGTAATTAAATGAAAAATAATTTGGAAAAGATATTTTCAAAATAGAACTGTTTTTTTCCCACACGGATTCACTTTATCAAATTTACACGTTCATATATAATTTCTCAAATAAATCCCACACATAATTTCTAAAATAATCTAACACACAGATCCCACATAATCTGAGTTCTTCATTTGATTGAGCAGTTCATTATAAAATATCACAATGGTGCCCGTTTGGAGTATGATTCGAGATACTGATACTACTAATATAGTTTTGATTGTGTTTTTTGAGATAAAATGGTTATTTATTTAAAAATATCTATTTATTAAGTATGCTATTGTGGAATGTAATCTCTAATTTCAATTTTTTTCACATAAATTTTAGGGTGATACAATCCATGGAGTTGCTCGAAAGCCTCACCTTGAAAAGATTCGTGAGAAGGTTATAGAAGGAAAAAGTATGTACGTTCTAACATTATTGTTTCAAGGTACGACTCCACCTTAAGAACATCTAAATCAAAAGTGAAGTTCCAATTTTATGGAAAACACATCTTAAGGAGTATCAAGAGGATGACTTTCCAAATAATCTGTACATTTTTTAATCATTTGACCAGATTATTACCATGAATTTCATGGTGTGAGCCATTTTTTATTTATAATTAAAATTTTCAAATTTGGAAAAGATTTTTTGAAAAAACAAATCATGACTGATCGTGGCTGGGCAAACTTTGCAGTTTTTATTTGTGAAAGATCGTGGCAGGTAAAATTTGTAGTTTTTATTTGTAATTAAATGAAAAATAATTTGGAAAAGATATTTTCAAAATAGAACTGTTTTTTTCCCACACGAATTCACTTTATCAAATTTACACGTTCATATATAATTTCTCAAATAAATCCCACACATAATTTCTAAAATAATCTAACACACAGATCCCACATAATCTGAGTTCTTCATTTGATTGAGCAGTTCATCATAAAATATTACAATGGTGCCCGTTTGGAGTATGATTCGAGATATTGATACTACTAATATAGTTTTGATTGTGTTTTTTGAGATAAAATGGTTATTTATTTAAAAATATCTATTTATTAAGTATGCTATTGTGGAATGTAATCTCTAATTTCAATTTTTTTCACATAAATTTTAGGGTGATACAATCCATGGAGTTGCTCGAAAGCCTCACCTTGAAAAGATTCGTGAGAAGGTTATAGAAGGAAAAAGTATGTACGTTCTAACATTATTGTTTCAAGGTACGACTCCACCTTAAGAACATCTAAATCAAAAGTGAAGTTCCAATTTTATGGAAAACACATCTTAAGGAGTAGCAAGAGGATGACTTTCCAAATAATCTGTACATTTTTAAATCATTTGACCAGATTATTACCATGAATTTCATGGTGTGAGCCATTTTTTATTTATAATTAAAATTTTCAAATTTGGAAAAGATTTTTTGAAAAAACAAATCATGACTGATCGTGGCTGGGCAAACTTTGCAGTTTTTATTTGTGAAAGATCGTGGCAGGTAAAATTTGTAGTTTTTATTTGTAATTAAATGAAAAATAATTTGGAAAAGATATTTTCAAAATAGAACTGTTTTTTTCCCACACGGATTCACTTTATCAAATTTACACGTTCATATATAATTTCTCAAATAAATCCCACACATAATTTCTAAAATAATCTAACACACAGATCCCACATAATCTGAGTTCTTCATTTGATTGAGCAGTTCATTATAAAATATCACAATGGTGCCCGTTTGGAGTATGATTCGAGATATTGATACTACTAATATAGTTTTGATTGTGTTTTTTGAGATAAAATGGTTATTTATTTAAAAATATCTATTTATTAAGTATGCTATTGAGGAATGTAATCTCTAATTTCAATTTTTTTCACATAAATTTTAGGGTGATACAATCCATGGAGTTGCTCGAAAGCCTCACCTTGAAAAGATTCGTGAGAAGGTTATAGAAGGAAAAAGTATGTACGTTCTAACATTATTGTTTCAAGGTACGACTCCACCTTAAGAACATCTAAATCAAAAGTGAAGTTCCAATTTTATGGAAAACACATCTTAAGGAGTAGCAAGAGGATGACTTTCCAAATAATCTGTACATTTTTAAATCATTTGACCAGATTATTACCATGAATTTCATGGTGTGAGCCATTTTTTATTTATAATTAAAATTTTCAAATTTGGAAAAGATTTTTTGAAAAAACAAATCATGACTGATCGTGGCTGGGCAAACTTTGCAGTTTTTATTTGTGAAAGATCGTGGCAGGTAAAATTTGTAGTTTTTATTTGTAATTAAATGAAAAATAATTTGGAAAAGATATTTTCAAAATAGAACTGTTTTTTTCCCACACGGATTCACTTTATCAAATTTACACGTTCATATATAATTTCTCAAATAAATCCCACACATAATTTCTAAAATAATCTAACACACAGATCCCACATAATCTGAGTTCTTCATTTGATTGAGCAGTTCATCATAAAATATCACAATGGTGCCCGTTTGGAGTATGATTCGAGATATTGATACTACTAATATAGTTTTGATTGTGTTTTTTGAGATAAAATGGTTATTTATTTAAAAATATCTATTTATTAAGTATACTATTGTGGAATGTAATCACTAATTTCAATTTTTTTCACATAAATTTTAGGGTGATACAATCCATGGAGTTGCTCGAAAGCCTCACCTTGAAAAGATTCGTGAGAAGGTTATAGAAGGAAAAAGTATGGACGTTCTAACATTATTGTTTCAAGGTACGACTCCACCTTAAGAACATCTAAATCAAAAGTGAAGTTCCAATTTTATGGAAAACACATCTTAAGGAGTATCAAGAGGATGACTTTCCCAATAATCTGTACATTTTTAAATCATTTGACCAGATTATTACCATGAATTTCATGGTGTGAGCCATTTTTTATTTATAATTAAAATTTTCAAATTTGGAAAAGATTTTTTGAAAAAACAAATCATGACTGATCGTGGCTGGGCAAACTTTGCAGTTTTTATTTGTGAAAGATCGTGGCAGGTAAAATTTGTAGTTTTTATTTGTAATTAAATGAAAAATAATTTGGAAAAGATATTTTCAAAATAGAACTGTTTTTTTCCCACACGAATTCACTTTATCAAATTTACACGTTCATATATAATTTCTCAAATAAATCCCACACATAATTTCTAAAATAATCTAACACACAGATCCCACATAATCTGAGTTCTTCATTTGATTGAGCAGTTCATCATAAAATATTACAATGGTGCCCGTTTGGAGTATGATTCGAGATATTGATACTACTAATATAGTTTTGATTGTGTTTTTTGAGATAAAATGGTTATTTATTTAAAAATATCTATTTATTAAGTATGCTATTGTGGAATGTAATCTCTAATTTCAATTTTTTTCACATAAATTTTAGGGTGATACAATCCATGGAGTTGCTCGAAAGCCTCACCTTGAAAAGATTCGTGAGAAGGTTATAGAAGGAAAAAGTATGTACGTTCTAACATTATTGTTTCAAGGTACGACTCCACCTTAAGAACATCTAAATCAAAAGTGAAGTTCCAATTTTATGGAAAACACATCTTAAGGAGTAGCAAGAGGATGACTTTCCAAATAATCTGTACATTTTTAAATCATTTGACCAGATTATTACCATGAATTTCATGGTGTGAGCCATTTTTTATTTATAATTAAAATTTTCAAATTTGGAAAAGATTTTTTGAAAAAACAAATCATGACTGATCGTGGCTGGGCAAACTTTGCAGTTTTTATTTGTGAAAGATCGTGGCAGGTAAAATTTGTAGTTTTTATTTGTAATTAAATGAAAAATAATTTGGAAAAGATATTTTCAAAATAGAACTGTTTTTTTCCCACACGGATTCACTTTATCAAATTTACACGTTCATATATAATTTCTCAAATAAATCCCACACATAATTTCTAAAATAATCTAACACACAGATCCCACATAATCTGAGTTCTTCATTTGATTGAGCAGTTCATTATAAAATATCACAATGGTGCCCGTTTGGAGTATGATTCGAGATATTGATACTACTAATATAGTTTTGATTGTGTTTTTTGAGATAAAATGGTTATTTATTTAAAAATATCTATTTATTAAGTATGCTATTGAGGAATGTAATCTCTAATTTCAATTTTTTTCACATAAATTTTAGGGTGATACAATCCATGGAGTTGCTCGAAAGCCTCACCTTGAAAAGATTCGTGAGAAGGTTATAGAAGGAAAAAGTATGTACGTTCTAACATTATTGTTTCAAGGTACGACTCCACCTTAAGAACATCTAAATCAAAAGTGAAGTTCCAATTTTATGGAAAACACATCTTAAGGAGTAGCAAGAGGATGACTTTCCAAATAATCTGTACATTTTTAAATCATTTGACCAGATTATTACCATGAATTTCATGGTGTGAGCCATTTTTTATTTATAATTAAAATTTTCAAATTTGGAAAAGATTTTTTGAAAAAACAAATCATGACTGATCGTGGCTGGGCAAACTTTGCAGTTTTTATTTGTGAAAGATCGTGGCAGGTAAAATTTGTAGTTTTTATTTGTAATTAAATGAAAAATAATTTGGAAAAGATATTTTCAAAATAGAACTGTTTTTTTCCCACACGGATTCACTTTATCAAATTTACACGTTCATATATAATTTCTCAAATAAATCCCACACATAATTTCTAAAATAATCTAACACACAGATCCCACATAATCTGAGTTCTTCATTTGATTGAGCAGTTCATCATAAAATATCACAATGGTGCCCGTTTGGAGTATGATTCGAGATATTGATACTACTAATATAGTTTTGATTGTGTTTTTTGAGATAAAATGGTTATTTATTTAAAAATATCTATTTATTAAGTATACTATTGTGGAATGTAATCACTAATTTCAATTTTTTTCACATAAATTTTAGGGTGATACAATCCATGGAGTTGCTCGAAAGCCTCACCTTGAAAAGATTCGTGAGAAGGTTATAGAAGGAAAAAGTATGGACGTTCTAACATTATTGTTTCAAGGTACGACTCCACCTTAAGAACATCTAAATCAAAAGTGAAGTTCCAATTTTATGGAAAACACATCTTAAGGAGTATCAAGAGGATGACTTTCCCAATAATCTGTACATTTTTAAATCATTTGACCAGATTATTACCATGAATTTCATGGTGTGAGCCATTTTTTATTTATAATTAAAATTTTCAAATTTGGAAAAGATTTTTTGAAAAAACAAATCATGACTGATCGTGGCTGGGCAAACTTTGCAGTTTTTATTTGTGAAAGATCGTGGCAGGTAAAATTTGTAGTTTTTATTTGTAATTAAATGAAAAATAATTTGGAAAAGATATTTTCAAAATAGAACTGTTTTTTTCCCACACGGATTCACTTTATCAAATTTACACGTTCATATATAATTTCTCAAATAAATCCCACACATAATTTCTAAAATAATCTAACACACAGATCCCACATAATCTGAGTTCTTCATTTGATTGAGCAGTTCATCATAAAATATCACAATGGTGCCCGTTTGGAGTATGATTCGAGATATTGATACTACTAATATAGTTTTGATTGTGTTTTTTGAGATAAAATGGTTATTTATTTAAAAATATCTATTTATTAAGTATACTATTGTGGAATGTAATCTCTAATTTCAATTTTTTTCACATAAATTTTAGGGTGATACAATCCATGGAGTTGCTCGAAAGCCTCACCTTGAAAAGATTCGTGAGAAGGTTATAGAAGGAAAAAGTATGTACGTTCTAACATTATTGTTTCAAGGTACGACTCCACCTTAAGAACATCTAAATCAAAAGTGAAGTTCCAATTTTATGGAAAACACATCTTAAGGAGTATCAAGAGGATGACTTTCCCAATAATCTGTACATTTTTAAATCATTTGACCAGATTATTACCATGAATTTCATGGTGTGAGCCATTTTTTATTTATAATTAAAATTTTCAAATTTGGAAAAGATTTTTTGAAAAAACAAATCATGACTGATCGTGGCTGGGCAAACTTTGCAGTTTTTATTTGTGAAAGATCGTGGCAGGTAAAATTTGTAGTTTTTATTTGTAATTAAATGAAAAATAATTTGGAAAAGATATTTTCAAAGTAGAACTGTTTTTTTCCCACACGGATTCACTTTATCAAATTTACACGTTCATATATAATTTCTCAAATAAATCCCACACATAATTTCTAAAATAATCTAACACACAGATCCCACATAATCTGAGTTCTTCATTTGATTGAGCAGTTCATCATAAAATATCACAATGGTGCCCGTTTGGAGTATGATTCGAGATATTGATACTGCTAATATAGTTTTGATTGTGTTTTTTGAGATAAAATGGTTATTTATTTAAAAATATCTATTCATTAAGTATACTATTGTGGAATGTAATCTCTAATTTCAATTTTTTTCACATAAATTTTAGGGTGATACAATCCATGGAGTTGCTCGAAAGCCTCACCTTGAAAAGATTCGTGAGAAGGTTATAGAAGGAAAAAGTATGTACGTTCTAACATTATTGTTTCAAGGTACGACTCCACCTTAAGAACATCTAAATCAAAAGTGAAGTTCCAATTTTATGGAAAACACATCTTAAGGAGTATCAAGAGGATGACTTTCCCAATAATCTGTACATTTTTAAATCATTTGACCAGATTATTACCATGAATTTCATGGTGTGAGCCATTTTTTATTTATAATTAAAATTTTCAAATTTGGAAAAGATTTTTTGAAAAAACAAATCATGACTGATCGTGGCTGGGCAAACTTTGCAGTTTTTATTTGTGAAAGATCGTGGCAGGTAAAATTTGTAGTTTTTATTTGTAATTAAATGAAAAATAATTTGGAAAAGATATTTTCAAAGTAGAACTGTTTTTTTCCCACACGGATTCACTTTATCAAATTTACACGTTCATATATAATTTCTCAAATAAATCCCACACATAATTTCTAAAATAATCTAACACACAGATCCCACATAATCTGAGTTCTTCATTTGATTGAGCAGTTCATCATAAAATATCACAATGGTGCCCGTTTGGAGTATGATTCGAGATATTGATACTGCTAATATAGTTTTGATTGTGTTTTTTGAGATAAAATGGTTATTTATTTAAAAATATCTATTTATTAAGTATACTATTGTGGAATGTAATCTCTAATTTCAATTTTTTTTACATAAATTTTAGGGTGATACAATCCATGGAGTTGCTCGAAAGCCTCACCTTGAAAAGATTCGTGAGAAGGTTATAGAAGGAAAAAGTATGTACGTTCTAACATTATTGTTTCAAGGTACGACTCCACCTTAAGAACATCTAAATCAAAAGTGAAGTTCCAATTTTATGGAAAACACATCTTAAGGAGTATCAAGAGGATGACTTTCCCAATAATCTGTACATTTTTAAATCATTTGACCAGATTATTACCATGAATTTCATGGTGTGAGCCATTTTTTATTTATAATTAAAATTTTCAAATTTGGAAAAGATTTTTTGAAAAAACAAATCATGACTGATCGTGGCTGGGCAAACTTTGCAGTTTTTATTTGTGAAAGATCGTGGCAGGTAAAATTTGTAGTTTTTATTTGTAATTAAATGAAAAATAATTTGGAAAAGATATTTTCAAAGTAGAACTGTTTTTTTCCCACACGGATTCACTTTATCAAATTTACACGTTCATATATAATTTCTCAAATAAATCCCACACATAATTTCTAAAATAATCTAACACACAGATCCCACATAATCTGAGTTCTTCATTTGATTGAGCAGTTCATCATAAAATATCACAATGGTGCCCGTTTGGAGTATGATTCGAGATATTGATACTGCTAATATAGTTTTGATTGTGTTTTTTGAGATAAAATGGTTATTTATTTAAAAATATCTATTTATTAAGTATACTATTGTGGAATGTAATCTCTAATTTCAATTTTTTTTACATAAATTTTAGGGTGATACAATCCATGGAGTTGCTCGAAAGCCTCACCTTGAAAAGATTCGTGAGAAGGTTATAGAAGGAAAAAGTATGTACGTTCTAACATTATTGTTTCAAGGTACGACTCTACCTTAAGAACATCTAAATCAAAAGTGAAGTTCCAATTTTATGGAAAACACATCTTAAGGAGTATCAAGAGGATGACTTTCCCAATAATCTGTACATTTTTAAATCATTTGACCAGATTATTACCATGAATTTCATGGTGTGAGCCATTTTTTATTTATAATTAAAATTTTCAAATTTGGAAAAGATTTTTTGAAAAAACAAATCATGACTGATCGTGGCTGGGCAAACTTTGCAGTTTTTATTTGTGAAAGTTCGTGGCAGGTAAAATTTGTAGTTTTTATTTGTAATTAAATGAAAAATAATTTGGAAAAGATATTTTCAAAATAGAACTGTTTTTTTCCCACACGGATTCACTTTATCAAATTTACACGTTCATATATAATTTCTCAAATAAATCCCACACATAATTTCTAAAATAATCTAACACACAGATCCCACATAATCTGAGTTCTTCATTTGATTGAGCAGTTCATCATAAAATATCACAATGGTGCCCGTTTGGAGTATGATTCGAGATATTGATACTACTAATATAGTTTTGATTGTGTTTTTTGAGATAAAATGGTTATTTATTTAAAAATATCTATTTATTAAGTATACTATTGTGGAATGTAATCTCTAATTTCAATTTTTTTCACATAAATTTTAGGGTGATACAATCCATGGAGTTGCTCGAAAGCCTCACCTTGAAAAGATTCGTGAGAAGGTTATAGAAGGAAAAAGTATGGACGTTCTAACATTATTGTTTCAAGGTACGACTCCACCTTAAGAACATCTAAATCAAAAGTGAAGTTCCAATTTTATGGAAAACACATCTTAAGGAGTATCAAGAGGATGACTTTCCCAATAATCTGTACATTTTTAAATCATTTGACCAGATTATTACCATGAATTTCATGGTGTGAGCCATTTTTTATTTATAATTAAAATTTTCAAATTTGGAAAAGATTTTTTGAAAAAACAAATCATGACTGATCGTGGCTGGGCAAACTTTGCAGTTTTTATTTGTGAAAGATCGTGGCAGGTAAAATTTGTAGTTTTTATTTGTAATTAAATGAAAAATAATTTGGAAAAGATATTTTCAAAATAGAACTGTTTTTTTCCCACACGGATTCACTTTATCAAATTTACACGTTCATATATAATTTCTCAAATAAATCCCACACATAATTTCTAAAATAATCTAACACACAGATCCCACATAATCTGAGTTCTTCATTTGATTGAGCAGTTCATCATAAAATATCACAATGGTGCCCGTTTGGAGTATGATTCGAGATATTGATACTACTAATATAGTTTTGATTGTGTTTTTTGAGATAAAATGGTTATTTATTTAAAAATATCTATTTATTAAGTATACTATTGTGGAATGTAATCTCTAATTTCAATTTTTTTCACATAAATTTTAGGGTGATACAATCCATGGAGTTGCTCGAAAGCCTCACCTTGAAAAGATTCGTGAGAAGGTTATAGAAGGAAAAAGTATGGACTTTCTAACATTATTGTTTCAAGGTACGACTCCACCTTAAGAACATCTAAATCAAAATTGAAGTTCCAATTTTATGGAAAACACATCTTAAGGAGTATCAAGAGGATGACTTTCCCAATAATCTGTACATTTTTAAATCATTTGACCAGATTATTACCATGAATTTCATGGTGTGAGCCATTTTTTATTTATAATTAAAATTTTCAAATTTGGAAAAGATTTTTTGAAAAAACAAATCATGACTGATCGTGGCTGGGCAAACTTTGCAGTTTTTATTTGTGAAAGATCGTGGCAGGTAAAATTTGTAGTTTTTATTTGTAATTAAATGAAAAATAATTTGGAAAAGATATTTTCAAAATAGAACTGTTTTTTTCCCGCACGGATTCACTTTATCAAATTTACACGTTCATATATAATTTCTCAAATAAATCCCACACATAATTTCTAAAATAATCTAACACACAGATCCCACATAATCTGAGTTCTTCATTTGATTGAGCAGTTCATCATAAAATATCACAATGGTGCCCGTTTGGAGTATGATTCGAGATATTGATACTACTAATATAGTTTTGATTGTGTTTTTTGAGATAAAATGGTTATTTATTTAAAAATATCTATTTATTAAGTATACTATTGTGGAATGTAATCACTAATTTCAATTTTTTTCACATAAATTTTAGGGTGATACAATCCATGGAGTTGCTCGAAAGCCTCACCTTGAAAAGATTCGTGAGAAGGTTATAGAAGGAAAAAGTATGTACGTTCTAACATTATTGTTTCAAGGTACGACTCCACCTTAAGAACATCTAAATCAAAATTGAAGTTCCAATTTTATGGAAAACACATCTTAAGGAGTATCAAGAGGATGACTTTCCTAATAATCTGTACATTTTTAAATCATTTGACCAGATTATTACCATGAATTTCATGGTGTGAGCCATTTTTTATTTATAATTAAAATTTTCAAATTTGGAAAAGATTTTTTGAAAAAACAAATCATGACTGATCGTGGCTGGGCAAACTTTGCAGTTTTTATTTATGACAGATCATGGTAGGTAAAACTTTGCAGTTTTTATTTCTAATTAAATGAAAAATAATTTGGAAAATATATTTTGAAAATAGAACCGTTTTTTTCCCACACGGTTTCATTTTATCAAATTTACATGTTCACATACGTGTTCATTTATAATTTCTCATATAAATCCCACACATACGCACAGATCGCACACATAATCTGAGTTAATCTTTTAATTGAGTAGATCTTCATAAAAGATCACAATGGCGCTCGTTTGATGTATGATTGGAGATATTGATACTACTAGAAGATTCTGGAGCCTTCGTGTGTGATGTGTTAGGGCTTATGATGTTCCTACATTCGAAAGTACAACGGAGCTGTATAGTTTTGATTTTGTTTTCAGAGATAAAATGGTTGTTTATTTAAAAATATCTATTTATTATGTATATTATAGTGGAATGTAATCTCCAGTTTCATGTTTTTCACATAAATTTCAGGCTGATACAATCCATGGAGTTGCTCAAAACCTCACCTTGAAAAGATACGTGATAAGATTATAGAAGGAAAAACGTATGTACATTCTAACTTTATTGTTTCAAAGTATTAGTCAACCTTGAGAACATCTGAATCAAAGTTGAAGTTCCTATTTTATGGAAAAACACATCTTGAGGAATATCAAGACGATGACTTTCCTAATGATCTGTACATTTTAAAACCATTTAACGAGATTGTTTCCATGAATTTCATGGTGTGTGCCTTTTTATTTATAATCAAATTATGCAAATTTGGAAAATATTTTTTGAAAAACAAATTGTGACTGATTGTGGCTGGTCAAACTTTGTAGTTTTTATTTATGACAGATCGTGGCTGGTAAAACTTTGCAGGATTTATTTGTAATTAAAAGAAAAATAATTTGGAAAAGATATTTTGAATAGAGAACATTTTTTTCCCACACGGTTTTACTTTATCAAATTTACACTTTCACATACATATTCATATATAATTTCTCAAGTAAATCCCAAACATAATTTCTAAAATAATCTAACGCACAGATCACACACATAATCTGAGCTTTTCATTTGATTGAGTAGATCTTCATAAAATATCACAATGGCGCCCATTTGGAGTATTATTCGAGATATTGATACTACTAGAAGACTCTGGAGCCTTCGTTTGTGATGTCTTAGGGCATACGATGTGTCACGCCCCAAAATCTTTCATTAAAAATATCAGAGTTTTCTCTTTGGGCGTGAAGAAAGAAGGGGGGAAGAAGGCGTACATGATATAAAATAGAAAGAAAAGGGAAAAGACAAGAAGTGATACACTTGCAACATCGGATACAACCAATAAAAGAAAGAGTTTGAAACCTTACGCAGCGGAAAAACATCAGGATCTATTACAAAGAAGGAGAAATACAATTTTCTTTTACAAACGAACAACATATCTTTAAAAGACAAAATCAGAAGATGGACACAGCTGATAGGGCACCCCTCTCTCTACGCGTCAAGATTCTCTTCATTTCCTGTAGTGTGAGTACATGTGGGGGGTGAGTGCGTTGAATATACTCGTGGAAATAATCTCCAAGTTTCTAATATTATTAAGCAGATACACAGATCCAATATATATAATAGTTCAACAATTAGACACAGCACATATAATGCATTGCACATAAAATACGGACACATAACTCTCAGAGTACTCATCTAACATATGGTGCTTTTATGGGCCACCAGTCCATCTTAACATTATTTTGGACTTCCGTCCACATATATCATATTCATAATGTATGCATGTACATAGTAATCATAGCAAATAATCACAGCACGTAGAGTTCAACAGTTCATATATCAAATATGGAAAACATTAAACAAATAGAGTTATTAGGGTTCAGAAATTACCCCCACCTCGTTCGGTGGTTACCACGTGAGTAGCGAGTACCAACGATCTCGTGTCTCGGATTTCGTGTCTCTAATCTCGCATCTCGAAACTCATGCCTCTAAGTTCAATCCAATAGGTAGCCTACATACGTTATAGTGTTCTTAGATCCTTAATAATCACAATTAAAGTTATAAAAACACCTGGTGAAAGAAATGATCGTAAAAGCCGCGCCGGATCGAGGGACCTAAAGATCGGAGTCGAAGAAATGAGAGGGGCAGATCAGTTTCAAAGGCTGATATGATAGAGGATTCAATTTGAATCACAACGGAAAAAGAATGAGCTCGATCGGAATTGAAACGAGCTCGAACGGAGCATTTTAAGATTTGGGGTAAAATGGTAATTTTGGTCAAAGGGTTGACTTTGACCAGGCCCACGACCCTCGGTCAACGACATCGACATCTCGTCGGCGACGACTCGATGTTGACGTACGGCGGAGAAAACGGGATTCGGATCGAAAACACGGTGTCGCGTGCACGTCGTTACCCGACGGGACGCGCTTGTGCGCGCGCGGCACCCGGTGTCTCGGCAGCTGCCGAGTTTTCTCGGCAGCATGGGCGTCATCTCTCGGCAGCGGGTCAGCTCCACTCGGCAAAGGCCGAGATTTCTCGGCAGGCGCTCACCCGTCGCGCGCAGCCTCGCGCCCAGCGTGCCCAGGTCACCCGGCGTCGCCCCTGCTCGCCAGCCCACTTCCCGGCTCCACCTGCTGCGGCGGCGCCGCTCATCTCCGGCCATCACCTGGTCCGCCGTCGTGTCCACGCCGCCGACCACCATCTCCGATCACCCATAACCGGAATCCGGCCGTGAATAGTGCCTTAATCTTTGCCGCAAAATCCTTCGAGACCACAAATCCAAAAATATACCCAGCTTCCCCAACTCCGGCCCGGCGACCTTCCCCCGACCACCTGAGACACTGGCCGGCGACTCCGGCCACCACCATTCCAGCCACCAACACACACACCCATCAAGCAACACACACACGCACATGCATATATAGACACGCATACGCACAACAACTTCCAGCCCTGGCCGGCGGCCACCAATCGCCGGCCACCACCACCACCTGACCTCGCCGGCGCATCACCAACGCCGGCCAGCACCTCCCACATGGCGGCGCCACCTGCGCCGCCTCCAACAGCACACAACTCACACACACATAGTAACACACCCTCAAACACACACACATGCACGCTATATATATATATACTACTATCCATCTCCGGCGCCGCCACCCACGGCTGCGCCAGCCCTCCAGCACGACACCCTTACCTCCGGTGGACCTTCGGTCATCAGCTCCGGCGAGAAGAGAGAAAAACAGAGGAGAGAGAAAGGTTGGTGCAAAGGTTAGGTTTAGGGTTTCAAGGCTGTTTTTCGTCGTTTTCCGGTGAACGAGAAATCAGAATTAAATTCCGGAAGCTGTCCTAGACTCGTCTCGTCGAGAGCTACATCGTGTGCGAAAATCGGGCGAAACCGACAATGTTGAGATTTTCCGGCCATATCGGCGGCGGCGCACCGGAGGCAGAAAAGAGAGGAGAGAGGGAGATGAGGGAGGAGAGAGAACTTACGTGTTTTCGTTGCGCTCGGCACGTTCAGCTCGCTCGAGAAAACGGTGAAAAATGAATTGGAGGAGCCTCTATTTATAGAAATCCGAAAATCACTATTCACCGAAAATATCTCCGTTACTATTCATCGGTTGACTTTTCTGAGTTACTATTCACGTAAATATCTTCGTTTCCATTCAACGTAAATATCTTCCGATTTTTCCGAAACTCCATGATTTGCCCTTTTCGTCGCCGTTCGAGCTACAGGTCTCCGATTGACCCCTAGTTCATTTCTATCTTCTCGTCTTTCCAAGACACATCTAATGGTATAAAAATATTCAATATACCATGTCCAAGAAAAATATCGATCCGAAACACACATTAGACACGTATCTGAAACGCACGTAATTAATTAAACAGTCAAAGTAAACGCGCATACTTATTAAGTCATACGTTAAATATTTAATTAATAAATTATGCTCGTTTTGATCCAGGGCGCTACACGATGTTCCTGCATTCGTAAGTACAACAGAGCAATATACTTTTGATTGTGTTTTTAGAGATAAAATGGTTATTTATTTAAAAATATCTATTTATTATGTATATTATAGTGGAATGTAATCTCTAATTAAAGATTTTTTCACATAAATTTTAGGGTGAAACAATCCATGAAGTTGTTCGAAAGCCTCACCTTGAAAAGATTTTTGAGAGGGTTATAGAAGGAAAAAAGTATGTACGTTCTAACTTTATTGTTTAAAAGTACGATTCCAACTTGAGAACATCTAAATCAAAAGTGAAGTTCCAATTATATGGAAAAACACATCTTGAGGAGTATGAAGAGGATGACTTTCCTAATAATCTGTACATTTTTAAATCATTTGATGACATTATTACCATGAATTTTATGGTATGTGCCTTTTTTATGTATAATTAAAATTTTCAAATTTGGAAAATATTTTTTGAAAAAACAAATCGTGACTGATCGTGGCTGGTCAAACTTTGCAGTTTTATTTATGACAGATCGTGGCAGGTAAAACTTTGTAGTTTTTATTTCTAATTAAATGAAAAATAATTTGGAAAAGATATTTTTAAAATAGAACCGTTTTTCCCACACGGTTTCACTTTATCAAATTTACATGTTCACATACATGTTCATATATAATTTTTCATATAAATCCCACACATAATTTCTAAAATAATCTAACGCATAGATCGCACACATAATCTGAGTTATTCTTTTAATTGAGCAGATCTTCATAAAATACCAAAATGGCGCTCGTTTGGTGTATGATTGGAGATATTGTTACTACTAGAAGATTCTGGAGCCTTCGTGTGTGATGTGTTAGGGCTTACGATGTTCCTACATTCGAAAGTACAATGGAGCTGTATAGTTTTGATTGTGTTTTCAGAGATAAAATGGTTATTTATTTAAAAATATCTATTTATTATGTATATTATAGTGGAATGTAATCTCCAGTTTCATGTTTTTCACATAAATTTCAGGTTGATACAATCCATGGAGTTGCTCAAAACCTCACCTTGAAAAGATATGTGATAAGATTATAGAAGGAAAAACGTATGTACATTCTCACTTTATTGTTTTAAAGTATGAGTCAACCTTGAGAACATTTGAATCAAAGTTGAAGTTCCTATTTTATGGAAAAACACATCTTGAGGAATATTAAGACGATGACTTTCCTAATAATCTGTACATTTTAAAACCATTTACCGATATTGTTTACATGAATTTCATGGTGTGTGACTTTTTTATTTATAATTAAATTATTCAAATTTGGAAAAGATTTTTTGGAAAAACAAATTGCGACTGATCGTGGCAGGTCAAACTTTGTAGTTTTTATTTTTGACTGGTCGTTGTAGGTAAAACTTCACAGTTTTTATTTGTAATTAAATTAAAAATAATTTGGAAAAAATATTTTGAAAATAGAACGCTTTTCTTCCCATACGGTTTCACTTTATCCAATTTATATGTTCACATACACGTTCATAAATAATTTCTCAAATAAATCCCACACATAATTTCTGAAATAATCTAACGCACAGATCGCACACATAATCTGAGTTCTTCTTTTAATCGAGCATATCTTCATGAAATATCACAATGGCGCTTGTTTGGTGTCTGATTGGAGATATTGATACTACTAGAAGATTTTGGAGCCTTCGTGTGCGATGTGTTAGGGCTTACGATGTTCCAGCATTCGAAAGTGCAACGGAGCTATATAGTTTTGATTGTGTTTTCAGAGATAAAATGATTATTTATTTAAAAATATCTATTTATTATGTATATTATAGTGGAATGTAATCTCTATTTTCATGTTTTTCACATAAATTTCAGGTTGATACAATCCATGGAGTTGCTCAAAACCTCACCTTGAAAAGATTCGTGATAAGGTTATAGAAGGAAAAACGTATGTACTTTCTAACATTATTGTTTCAAAGTACGATTCCACCTTGAGAACATCTGAATCAAAGTTGAAGTTCCAATTTTATTGAAAAACACATCTTGAGGAGTATCACGACGATGACTTTCCTAATTATCTGTACATTTTTAAAACATTTGACGAGATTTTTATCATGAATTTCATTGTGTGTGCCTTTTTTATTTGTAATTAAAATTTTCAGATTTGGAAAATATTTTTTGAAAAAACAAACTATGACTGATCGCGGTTGGTAAAACTTTCCAGTTTTTATTTTTGACTGATCGTTGGAGGTAAAACTTTACAGTTTTTATTTGTAATTAAATTAAAAATATTTTTGGAAAAGATATCTTGAAAACATAACGCTTTTTTTCCCATACGGTTTCACTTTATCAAATTTATATGTTCACATACACGTTCATAAATAATTTCTCAAATAAATCCCACACATAATTTCTGAAATAATCTAACACACAGATCGCACACATAATCTGAGTTCTTCTTTTAATTGAGCAGATCTTCATGAAATATCACAATGGTGCTCGTTTGGTGTATGATTGGAGATATTGATACTACTAGAAGATTCTGGAGCCTTCGTGTGTGATGTGTTAGGGCTTATGATGTTCCTGCATTCGAAAGTGCAACGAAGCTATATAGTTTTGATTGTGTTTTCAGAGATAAAATGGTTATTTATTTAAAAATATCTATTTATTATATATATTATAGTGGAATGTAATCTCCAGTTTCAGGTTTTTCACATAAATTTCAGGCTGATACAATCCATGGAGTTGCTCAAAACCTCACCTTGAAAATATTCGTGATAAGGTTATACAAGGAAAAACGTATGTACTTTCTAACATTATTGTTTCAAAGTACGAGTCCACCTTGAGAACATCTGAATCAAAGTTGAAGTTCCAATTTTATTGAAAAACACATCTTGTGGAGTATCAAGACGATGACTTTCCTAATAATCTGTACATTTTTAAACCATTTGACGAGATTATTACCATGAATGTCATCGTGTGTGCCTTTTTTATTTATAATTAAAATTTTCAAATTTGGAAAAGATTTTTTGAAAAAACAAATTGTGACTGATCCTTGTTGGTCAAACTTTGTAGTTTTTATTTTTGACTGATCGTTGCAGGTAAAACTTTATAGTTTTTATTTGTAATTAAATTAAAAATAATTTGGAAAAGATATTTTGAAACTAGAACGCTTTTTTTCCCATACGGTTTCACTTTATCAAATTTACATGTTCACATACACGTTCATAAATAATTTCTCAAATAAATCCCACACATAATTTCTGAAATAATCTAACGCACAGATCGCACACATAATCTGAGTTCTACTTTTAATTGAGCAGATCTTCATGAAATATCACAATGGCGCTCGTTTGGTGTATGATTGGAGATATTGATATTTCTAGAAGATTTTGGAGCCTTCGTGTGCGATGTGTTAGGGCTTACGATGTTCCTGCATTCGAAAGTGCAACGAAGCTATATAGTTTTGATTGTGTTTCCAGAGATAAAATGGTTATTTATTTAAAAATATCTATTTATTATATATATTATAGTGGAATGTAATCTCCAGTTTCAGGTTTTTCACATAAATTTCAGGCTGATACAATCCATGGAGTTGCTCAAAACCTCACCTTGAAAATATTCGTGATAAGGTTATACAAGGAAACACGTATGTACTTTCTAACATTATTGTTTCAAAGTACGAGTCCACCTTGAGAACATCTGAATCAAAGTTGAAGTTCCAATTTTATTGAAAAACACATCTTGTGGAGTATCAAGACGATGTCTTTTCTAATTCTCTGTACATTTTTAAACCATTTGACGAGATTATTACCATGAATGTCATCGTGTGTGCCTTTTTTATTTATAATTAAAATTTTCAAATTTGGAAAAGATTTTTTGAAAAAACAAATTGTGACTGATCCTTGTTGGTCAAACTTTGTAGTTTTTATTTTTGACTGATCGTTGCAGGTAAAACTTTATAGTTTTTATTTGTAATTAAATTAAAAATAATTTGGAAAAGATATTTTGAAACTAGAACGCTTTTTTTCCCATACGGTTTCACTTTATCAAATTTACATGTTCACATACACGTTCATAAATAATTTCTCAAATAAATCCCACACATAATTTCTGAAATAATCTAACGCACAGATCGCACACATAATCTGAGTTCTACTTTTAATTGAGCAGATCTTCATGAAATATCACAATGGCGCTCGTTTGGTGTATGATTGGAGATATTGATATTTCTAGAAGATTTTGGAGCCTTCGTGTGCGATGTGTTAGGGCTTACGATGTTCCTGCATTTGAAAGTACAACAGAGCTATATAGTTTTGATTGTGTTTTCAGAGATAAAATGGTTATTTATTTAAAAATATCTATTTATTATGTATATTATAGTGGAATGTAATCTCTATTTTCATGTTTTTCACATAAATTTCAGGTTGATACAATCCATGGAGTTGCTCAAAACCTCACCTTGAAAAGATTCGTGATAAGGTTATAGAAGGAAAAACGTATGTACTTTCTAACATTATTGTTTCAAAGTACGATTCCACCTTGAGAACATCTGAATCAAAGTTGAAGTTCCAATTTTATTGAAAAACACATCTTGAGGAGTATCACGACGATGACTTTCCTAATTATCTGTACATTTTTAAAACATTTGACGAGATTTTTATCATGAATTTCATTGTGTGTGCCTTTTTTATTTGTAATTAAAATTTTCAGATTTGGAAAATATTTTTTGAAAAAACAAACTGTGACTGATCGCGGTTGGTAAAACTTTCCAGTTTTTATTTTTGACTGATCGTTGGAGGTAAAACTTTACAGTTTTTATTTGTAATTAAATTAAAAATATTTTTGGAAAAGATATCTTGAAAACATAACGCTTTTTTTCCCATACGGTTTCACTTTATCAAATTTATATGTTCACATACACGTTCATAAATAATTTCTCAAATAAATCCCACACATAATTTCTGAAATAATCTAACACACAGATCGCACACATAATCTGAGTTCTTCTTTTAATTGAGCAGATCTTCATGAAATATCACAATGGTGCTCGTTCGGTGTATGATTGGAGATATTGATACTGCTAGAAGATTCTGGAGCCTTCGTGTGTGATGTGTTAGGGCTTACGATGTTCCTGCATTCGAAAGTGCAACGAAGCTATATAGTTTTGATTGTGTTTTCAGAGATAAAATGGTTATTTATTTAAAAATATCTATTTATTATATATATTATAGTGGAATGTAATCTCCAGTTTCAGGTTTTTCACATAAATTTCAGGCTGATACAATCCATGGAGTTGCTCAAAACCTCACCTTGAAAATATTCGTGATAAGGTTATACAAGGAAAAACGTATGTACTTTCTAACATTATTGTTTCAAAGTACGAGTCCACCTTGAGAACATCTGAATCAAAGTTGAAGTTCCAATTTTATTGAAAAACACATCTTGTGGAGTATCAAGACGATGTCTTTCCTAATTCTCTGTACATTTTTAAACCATTTGACGAGATTATTACCATGAATGTCATCGTGTGTGCCTTTTTTATTTATAATTAAAATTTTCAAATTTGGAAAAGATTTTTTGAAAAAACAAATTGTGACTGATCCTTGTTGGTCAAACTTTGTAGTTTTTATTTTTGACTGATCGTTGCAGGTAAAACTTTATAGTTTTTATTTGTAATTAAATTAAAAATAATTTGGAAAAGATATTTTGAAACTAGAACGCTTTTTTTCCCATACGGTTTCACTTTATCAAATTTACATGTTCACATACACGTTCATAAATAATTTCTCAAATAAATCCCACACATAATTTCTGAAATAATCTAACGCACAGATCACACACATAATCTGAGTTCTTCTTTTAATTGAGCAGATCTTCATGAAATATCACAATGGCGCTCGTTTGGTGTATGATTGGAGATATTGATATTTCTAGAAGATTTTGGAGCCTTCGTGTGCGATGTGTTAGGGCTTACGATGTTCCTGCATTTGAAAGTACAACAGAGCTATATAGTTTTGATTGTGTTTTCAGAGATAAAATGGTTATTTATTTAAAAATATCTATTTATTATGTATATTATAGTGGAATGTAATCTCTATTTTCATGTTTTTCACATAAATTTCAGGTTGATACAATCCATGGAGTTGCTCAAAACCTCACCTTGAAAAGATTCGTGATAAGGTTATAGAAGGAAAAACGTATGTACTTTCTAACATTATTGTTTCAAAGTACGATTCCACCTTGAGAACATCTGAATCAAAGTTGAAGTTCCAATTTTATTGAAAAACACATCTTGTGGAGTATCAAGACGATGTCTTTCCTAATTCTCTGTACATTTTTAAACCATTTGACGAGATTATTACCATGAATGTCATCGTGTGTGCCTTTTTTATTTATAATTAAAATTTTCAAATTTGGAAAAGATTTTTTGAAAAAACAAATTGTGACTGATCCTTGTTGGTCAAACTTTGTAGTTTTTATTTTTGACTGATCGTTGCAGGTAAAACTTTATAGTTTTTATTTGTAGTTAAATTAAAAATAATTTGGAAAAGATATTTTGAAACTAGAACGCTTTTTTTCCCATACGGTTTCACTTTATCAAATTTACATGTTCACATACACGTTCATAAATAATTTCTCAAATAAATCCCACACATAATTTCTGAAATAATCTAACGCACAGATCGCACACATAATCTGAGTTCTTCTTTTAATTGAGCAGATCTTCATGAAATATCACAATGGCGCTCGTTTGGTGTATGATTGGAGATATTGATATTTCTAGAAGATTTTGGAGCCTTCGTGTGCGATGTGTTAGGGCTTACGATGTTCCTGCATTTGAAAGTACAACAGGGCTATATAGTTTTGATTGTGTTTTCAGAGATAAAATGGTTATTTATTTAAAAATATCTATTTATTATGTATATTATAGTGGAATGTAATCTCTATTTTCATGTTTTTCACATAAATTTCAGGTTGATACAATCCATGGAGTTGCTCAAAACCTCACCTTGAAAAGATTCGTGATAAGGTTATAGAAGGAAAAACATATGTACTTTCTAACATTATTGTTTCAAAGTACGATTCCACCTTGAGAACATCTGAATCAAAGTTGAAGTTCCAATTTTATTGAAAAACACATCTTGAGGAGTATCACGACGATGACTTTCCTAATTATCTGTACATTTTTAAAACATTTGACGAGATTTTTATCATGAATTTCATTGTGTGTGCCTTTTTTATTTGTAATTAAAATTTTCAGATTTGGAAAATATTTTTTGAAAAAACAAACTGTGACTGATCGCGGTTGGTAAAACTTTCCAGTTTTTATTTTTGACTGATCGTTGGAGGTAAAACTTTACAGTTTTTATTTGTAATTAAATTAAAAATATTTTTGGAAAAGATATCTTGAAAACGTAACGCTTTTTTTCCCATACGGTTTCACTTTATCAAATTTATATGTTCACATACACGTTCATAAATAATTTCTCAAATAAATCCCACACATAATTTCTGAAATAATCTAACACACAGATCGCACACATAATCTGAGTTCTTCTTTTAATTGAGCAGATCTTCATGAAATATCACAATGGTGCTCGTTTGGTGTATGATTGGAGATATTGATACTACTAGAAGATTCTGGAGCCTTCGTGTGTGATGTGTTAGGGCTTACGATGTTCCTGCATTCGAAAGTGCAACGAAGCTATATAGTTTTGATTGTGTTTCAGAGATAAAATGGTTATTTATTTAAAAATATCTATTTATTATATATATTATAGTGGAATGTAATCTCCAGTTTCAGGTTTTTCACATAAATTTCAGGCTGATACAATCCATGGAGTTGCTCAAAACCTCACCTTGAAAATACTCGTGATAAGGTTATACAAGGAAAAACGTATGTACTTTCTAACATTATTGTTTCAAAGTACGAGTCCACCTTGAGAACATCTGAATCAAAGTTGAAGTTCCAATTTTATTGAAAAACACATCTTGTGGAGTATCAAGACGATGACTTTCCTAATAATCTGTACATTTTTAAACCATTTGACGAGATTATTACCATGAATGTCATCGTGTGTGCCTTTTTTATTTATAATTAAAATTTTCAAATTTGGAAAAGATTTTTTGAAAAAACAAATTGTGACTGATCCTTGTTGGTCAAACTTTGTAGTTTTTATTTTTGACTGATCGTTGCAGGTAAAACTTTATAGTTTTTATTTGTAATTAAATTAAAAATAATTTGGAAAAGATATTTTGAAACTAGAACGCTTTTTTTCCCATACGGTTTCACTTTATCAAATTTACATGTTCACATACACGTTCATAAATAATTTCTCAAATAAATCCCACACATAATTTCTGAAATAATCTAACGCACAGATCGCACACATAATCTGAGTTCTTCTTTTAATTGAGCAGATCTTCATGAAATATCACAATGGCGCTCGTTTGGTGTATGATTGGAGATATTGATATTTCTAGAAGATTTTGGAGCCTTCGTGTGCGATGTGTTAGGGCTTACGATGTTCCTGCATTTGAAAGTACAACAGAGCTATATAGTTTTGATTGTGTTTTCAGAGATAAAATGGTTATTTATTTAAAAATATCTATTTATTATGTATATTATAGTGGAATGTAATCTCTATTTTCATGTTTTTCACATAAATTTCAGGTTGATACAATCCATGGAGTTGCTCAAAACCTCACCTTGAAAAGATTCGTGATAAGGTTATAGAAGGAAAAACGTATGTACTTTCTAACATTATTGTTTCAAAGTACGATTCCACCTTGAGAACATCTGAATCAAAGTTGAAGTTCCAATTTTATTGAAAAACACATCTTGTGGAGTATCAAGACGATGTCTTTCCTAATTCTCTGTACATTTTTAAACCATTTGACGAGATTATTACCATGAATGTCATCGTGTGTGCCTTTTTTATTTATAATTAAAATTTTCAAATTTGGAAAAGATTTTTTGAAAAAACAAATTGTGACTGATCCTTGTTGGTCAAACTTTGTAGTTTTTATTTTTGACTGATCGTTGCAGGTAAAACTTTATAGTTTTTATTTGTAGTTAAATTAAAAATAATTTGGAAAAGATATTTTGAAACTAGAACGCTTTTTTTCCCATACGGTTTCACTTTATCAAATTTACATGTTCACATACACGTTCATAAATAATTTCTCAAATAAATCCCACACATAATTTCTGAAATAATCTAACGCACAGATCGCACACATAATCTGAGTTCTTCTTTTAATTGAGCAGATCTTCATGAAATATCACAATGGCGCTCGTTTGGTGTATGATTGGAGATATTGATATTTCTAGAAGATTTTGGAGCCTTCGTGTGCGATGTGTTAGGGCTTACGATGTTCCTGCATTTGAAAGTACAACAGGGCTATATAGTTTTGATTGTGTTTTCAGAGATAAAATGGTTATGTAGCACCCCGGGTCAAAATGAGCATAATTGAATAATTAAACATTTGAACCCCGACTTAATAATTATGTGCGTATGTTTTGACTGTTTAATTCAGTACATGCGTTACAGATACTTGGCTAACGCCGGTTTTAGTTTTAGATGGGTATTTTTTTCGTGACATGGAACCTAGAATACGATTTTACCAAGAGATTCGTATCAGAAATAAGAGAAAATAGAAACAAACTAGGGGTCAATCGGAGACCCGTAGCTCAACTGACGAAGGAAAGGGTAAAATTACAATAAAAGGTAAAAATAAAAATAATATTTTAATGAAAGGTAAATGAAGATATTTTTGGTAAATGGTAACTTTTCAACGGTAAAAAGGTAAATTCCAAAATCTATAAATAGGGGCTCATAACTTTCAAAACTTATACGTTTTCAAAGCCGACGACCCGAGCGACGCTCGCGACGCGAACACGTAAGTTCTCTTTCTTTTCTTTTCCTTTACGTTTTTATTTTCCGCCGCCGCCGGGGTGCCGCCGGAGCGCCGCCGGAAACCGCCGTCGCCGGAGCCGCCGCCGCCGGAAAAGTCGCCGGAGCCGCCGCCGGAGCCGCCGGAAAAGTCGCCGGAGCCGCCAGAAAAGTCGCCGGATCCGCCGCTGCCGCCGCCGGAAAAGTCGCCGGAGCCGCCGCCGGAGCCGCCGGAAAAGTTGCCGGAGCCGCCGCCGCCGCCGCCGGAAAAGTCGCCGGAGCCGCCGCCGCCGGTGGTGGTGGCTGGTGCTGCTGGGCGCGCCGGGTGCGCATGCCGGACGCCGGGTGTGCACGCCGGGAGGCGCCGGGCAACGGGCGCGCGGGCGCGGGCGCCGGGGATCCAGCGCGCACGGGCGACGGGAGCAGCAAGCGCGCGACGGGCGCGCGGGCGCGGGCGCCGGGGATCCAGCGCGCACGGGCGACGGGAGCAGCAAGCGCGCGACGGGCGCGCGGGCGCGGGCGACGGGGAATCAGTGCACGCGCGGGCGCGGGCGACGGGGATCCTGTGCGCGCGTCGGGTGCCGTCGTGCACGCCGAGCGCGCACCGTCGAGTTTTTGTACCCGCCCGACCGAGTCTTTTTGTACGTCGGGTCGACCGGGAGTCGGGGCCCAGTCAAAGTCAACCTTTTGACCAAAATTACCAAAATACCCTTCGATATTAAAACTCTCCGTTCGAGCTCGTTTCAACTCCGATCGAGCTCATTCTTTTTCCGTAGCGACCCTAATCCTTTCCTCTATCATATCAGTTGCTGAACTGATCTTTTCTCCCTTGTCTCATCGACCTCAATCTCTTGATCTATCGATCCGTCTCGTCTCTATCGAACGATTCTTCTCTACGGCTATCTTTATACATTTTAAATATAAGTTTTAAGCGTATTAATGATGTAAGAAATTTTGTAAAATTGTGTAGGCTATCCATTGGGTTGGTATCAGTTGGAGTGGGAATCAAGATACCAAGTCTTTGATACTAGCGACTCACGTGGTAACCACCGAACAAGGTGGGGGTAACTTCTGAACCCTAATAACTCTATTTGTTTAATGTTTTCCATATTTGATATATGAACTGTTGAACTCTACGTGCTGTGATTAGTTGCTATGATTACTATGTACGTGCATACATTATGAATATGCTATATGTGGACGGAAGTCTAAAGTCATGTTAAGATGGACTGGTGGCCCATAAAAGCACCATATGTTAAGATGGACTGGTGGCCCATAAAAGCACCATATGTTAAGATGGACTGGTGGCCCATAAAAGCACCATATGTTAAGATGGACTGGTGGCCCATAAAAGCACCATACGTTAGGGATGGACTGGTGGCCCGTAAAAAGCACTAGCAGAACGGAGGTCCATGATCTCGTTCTGGGATGGACTGGTGGCCCGTAAAAAGCACCAACGGAATGGAGGTCTATGATCTCGTTCTGGATGGACTGGTGGCCCGTAAAAAGCACCAATGGACTGGTGGCCCATAAAAGCACCATATGTTAGATGAGTACTCTTAGAGTTATGTGTCCGTATTATATGTGCAATGCATTATATGTGCTGTGTCTCATTGTTGAACTATTATATATGTTGGATCTGTGTATCCGCTTAATAATGTTAAAAACTTGGTGATTAATTCCACGAGTGTATTCAACGCACTCACCCCCCACCTGTACTCACACTACAGGAGAAGAAGAGAATCTTGATGCGTAGAGAGAGGGGTGCCCTATCAGCCGGGTCCATCTTCCGGTTTTACCTTTTTAAGGATATGTTGTTCGTTTGTAAAAGAAAACTATATTTCTTCTTCTTTGTAAAGGATCCTGATGTTTTTCCGCTGTTATGTAAAATGGTTTTATTTCGGCTAGACGCCGAGGATTTGTATACATAAAATCGTATGTTCTTTTTCCCAAAGATTTCTATTTTATTTCATGCACATCTTTTTCCCCTTCTTTCTTCACGCCCGCAAGTAAAACTCTGATAAAATACGAAAAGATTTTGGGGCGTGACAGGTTATTTATTTAAAAATATCTATTTATTATGTATATTATAGTGGAATGTAATCTCTATTTTCATGTTTTTCACATAAATTTCAGGTTGATACAATCCATGGAGTTGCTCAAAACCTCACCTTGAAAAGATTCGTGATAAGGTTATAGAAGGAAAAACATATGTACTTTCTAACATTATTGTTTCAAAGTACGATTCCACCTTGAGAACATCTGAATCAAAGTTGAAGTTCCAATTTTATTGAAAAACACATCTTGAGGAGTATCACGACGATGACTTTCCTAATTATCTGTACATTTTTAAAACATTTGACGAGATTTTTATCATGAATTTCATTGTGTGTGCCTTTTTTATTTGTAATTAAAATTTTCAGATTTGGAAAATATTTTTTGAAAAAACAAACTGTGACTGATCGCGGTTGGTAAAACTTTCCAGTTTTTATTTTTGACTGATCGTTGGAGGTAAAACTTTACAGTTTTTATTTGTAATTAAATTAAAAATATTTTTGGAAAAGATATCTTGAAAACGTAACGCTTTTTTTCCCATACGGTTTCACTTTATCAAATTTATATGTTCACATACACGTTCATAAATAATTTCTCAAATAAATCCCACACATAATTTCTGAAATAATCTAACACACAGATCGCACACATAATCTGAGTTCTTCTTTTAATTGAGCAGATCTTCATGAAATATCACAATGGTGCTCGTTTGGTGTATGATTGGAGATATTGATACTACTAGAAGATTCTGGAGCCTTCGTGTGTGATGTGTTAGGGCTTACGATGTTCCTGCATTCGAAAGTGCAACGAAGCTATATAGTTTTGATTGTGTTTCAGAGATAAAATGGTTATTTATTTAAAAATATCTATTTATTATATATATTATAGTGGAATGTAATCTCCAGTTTCAGGTTTTTCACATAAATTTCAGGCTGATACAATCCATGGAGTTGCTCAAAACCTCACCGTGAAAATATTCGTGATAAGGTTATACAAGGAAAAACGTATGTACTTTCTAACATTATTGTTTCAAAGTACGAGTCCACCTTGAGAACATCTGAATCAAAGTTGAAGTTCCAATTTTATTGAAAAACACATCTTGTGGAGTATCAAGGCGATGACTTTCCTAATAATCTGTACATTTTTAAACCATTTGACGAGATTATTACCATGAATGTCATCGTGTGTGCCTTTTTTATTTATAATTAAAATTTTCAAATTTGGAAAAGATTTTTTGAAAAAACAAATTGTGACTGATCCTTGTTGGTCAAACTTTGTAGTTTTTATTTTTGACTGATCGTTGCAGGTAAAACTTTATAGTTTTTATTTGTAATTAAATTAAAAATAATTTGGAAAAGATATTTTGAAACTAGAACGCTTTTTTTCCCATACGGTTTCACTTTATCAAATTTACATGTTCACATACACGTTCATAAATAATTTCTCAAATAAATCCCACACATAATTTCTGAAATAATCTAACGCACAGATCGCACACATAATCTGAGTTCTTCTTTTAATTGAGCAGATCTTCATGAAATATCACAATGGCGCTCGTTTGGTGTATGATTGGAGATATTGATATTTCTAGAAGATTTTGGAGCCTTCGTGTGCGATGTGTTAGGGCTTACGATGTTCTTGCATTTGAAAGTACAACAGAGCTATATAGTTTTGATTGTGTTTTCAGAGATAAAATGGTTATTTATTTAAAAATATCTATTTATTATGTATATTATAGTGGAATGTAATCTCCATTTTCATGTTTTTCACATAAATTTCAGGCTGATTGTAGCGCCCCGGATAAAAAATAAAGCATAATTGTATAATTAAATATTAAACCCTTAATTAAAATATAATGTGAGATCATTTTGAATATTTAATTTAATTACGTGTGTTTTCAGATACGTGTTTTAAACCGGCTTTAGATGGATATAATTTTTAGACATGGAACCTAGAAGATTCTTATACCATTCGATGCATAACGGAAAAACGAGAATATAGACATGAACTAGAGGTCGATCGGAGACTCGTAGCTCAAGTTGTGACCAAAAGGGCAAAATACGACATTTTGGAAAAACGAGTGGTGGAATCTTAATGAATAGTGAAAGGAATATTCCACATGAACAGTAATCTAGTCTATATGAACAATAACCTACCCTAATGAACAGTATCTTTTCCAATTCCTATAAATAGAGGGCTCATTCAGTTCATTTTTCACCATTTCTCTCTCCTGTTTCTCTCTCGTTTCTTGTTGGTTTTGGTTCTTTTCTTTTGCTGGGGTAAGTTGGGGTGTTGGGGAAGAGGTTGGGTTAGTTTTGAGGTGGTGACCCACGCCGGAAAGTCACCGGCCGGAGTAGTTTTGAGAGGTGTTTGAGTGTGTATTTTTGGTGTGTTTGTGTGTGTGTTTTTTTGGGTGCTGGTATTGTGCACCGCCGGTTTCTGGCGAGGTGGTGGTCGGAAAAGGTTGCCGGCGACTGGAAGTCGCCGGCCGGAGCTGGAAAGGTTAGTTTTGGTTTTGGTATACGTGAGTATCGAAGGGTTTTACGGCGGATTTTTCTGTTACTGTTCATGACGGAATCCGGAGAGGGATGGCCGGGGGTAGTAGCCGGCGTTGCAGGCTCACCGGAGGATGAGGTGGCGACAGGATAGGGCGGCACCGCCGGGAAGTGGGCTGGTCGAGCAGGGCCGACACCGGGAGCCTGGGCGCGAGCCTAGCCGAGCTGCCGAGAAAACTCAACCAGCTGCCCAGACGCATGTACACGCTGTCGAGGAAACTCGGCAGTTGCCGAGTGCTGGGAGCCGAGTTGCCGAAAAAACTCGGCAGCTGCCGAGAAGTGCCAACCCGATGCCGCGAGCTGTCGAGAAAACTCGGCAGTTGCTGAGATGCACTGCCCACGCTGCCGAGAAAACTCGGCAGCTGCGGAGCCACGATACTGATGCTGCCGAGAAAACTCGGCAGCTGCCGAGATGCCGGGTGTAGCGCGTTCATGCGTGCGCCCCGTCGGGTGACGACTCGTATGCAACGTCGTGTTTTCGATCTGAACCCCATTTTCCCGCCGCACATCAACATCGAGTCATCGCCGATGAGAAGTCGTTGACCGAGGATTGTGGGCCCAGTCAAAGTCAACCCTTTGACTAAAATTACCAAAATACCCCTCAACCTTAAAATGCTCTGTTTGAGCTCGATTCAACTCTGATCGAGCTCATTCTTTTTCCGTCGTGACCCAAATTCTATCCTCTATCATCCTAGCCTTTGAAACTGATCATCCTCTCTCGTTTCTTTGACCTCAATCTTTAGGTCTCTTGATTCGGCGCGGCTTTTACGATCATTTCTTTCACCGGGAACTTTTATAGCCTTAATTATATTTATTAAGGATCTATGAAACATCATAAATTGTGTAGGCTACTCGTTTGGTTACGTGGGTTAGATTATAAGGGTTAGATTTCGTATGTTGTTTTTAGAATTATGTCTAGAGGAAGACCGTGAAGAGAACCAACCCCAATGGTTGATCAACCCGAACGAGAGGAAAATGTGAACGTAGGAGATCTTGTATCTGTTTTGAGGGGACTGACACAACACTTTGAGGTAACTCGAGCCACACCCTCGACCGTAAAATCCGATCCAAACCTTATATATGAACAATTTCGGCGATTTAATCCACTGACGTTTGACGGGAAGGGTGAACCTGCTGACGCGGAAGAATAGCTAAGGTCATTAGACCGATTATTTGGACATCTGACGTGTGCCCAAGAACAGAAGGTCAGCTGTGCGATTTTCCAGCTTACAGACGAGGTGAGTCACTGGTGGGACTCGTATAAACAAACTCTGCTGCCCGCTCAAAGAGAGGGGATGATTTGGGAAGAATTTAAGGAAGTAGTTTCTCATCATTTCATCTCTCAATCCTACCGGGACAAGAAGGAAATGGAGTTTCTACATTTCCGTCAGGAAAGCTCAACGGTGGGAGAATATGAGCGGTGATTCAATCACCTGAGCCGTTATGCCAAAAGGGCCTTCGTCCAGAGATTGGGTCGATTTTGGCTGGACAAGGAACGATGACCTACTCTATTGTTATCGAGAGAGCTCAAGAGATTGCATCTCGTATGTATTTGGATGTATTACTGCCCGAGAAGGTTAATGAGATACCCGGAAAGAGGAAATAGACCGGTCCTAGCTAAGACTTCGACCACCAACGGGTCAACAATGTTCCGTTTCTCCCCACTCCCAAGCCGGGAAACACATGTATCAGATGTGGAAAAATTCACATGGGACCATGCCAACAGGGAACACAGAACTGTTATAAGTGTGGAAGACCGGGACACATTGCAGCTGCTTGTTGGAAATTAAGAAACCCAACAACTATAACACCAGGGACGAGGCCAGGGACAGGTAGGGCGCGGGCCTATGCTCTTAATCACACACAGGCTGCTGATAAATAGATTACGAACAATGAACTTTTAGCATTACATATGTAAATAGATTAGTAGTGGCTTTTACCTCAGGGTAGGGTACAAGAACTTTTGTATAATGTACAAGCGGCTCATCTTTTGCTTATACGTATCTGTTACTAGTTTGTCTTTTGCTATTCGCGGGAATCTCCAGGAAAGGATGAGATCCTAGCAAAGTATCTTAATTTCGAGGAAGAAATTCTTTTAAGAGGTAAGGGATGTAGCGCCCCGGATAAAAAATGAAGCATAATTGAGTAATTAAATATTAAACCCTTAATTAAAATATTATGTTAGATAATTTTGAATATTTAATTTTGGCTAGAGGTGGCAAGCTCTCCGGCGGACCAGGTGGTGGCCAGAGTTGAGAGGCGCCGCCACAGCAGGTGGCCGTCGGAGATCCCAAGTGAAATTGGCGCGGGTGGCGCGCGCTGGGCATACAGGACGCGTGCTGGGCACACGGGTGGCACGCCAGCTACCGAGACCGCCGAGTACTGGTGCTTGCTGTCGAGAAAACTCGGCAGCTGCCGAGCCGCCGATGCCCGCTGCCGAGAACTGGGCCAATAGCCACCGTGCGCGTCGGTGAGCGTTTTCGCACGTCGATCCGTTTCCGATATGTTCATTGAGTCGTCGGGAGTCGTGGGTTCCGGTCAAAGTCAACCCTTGACCAAAATTACCAAAATACCGCTCAAACTTAACATGCTCCGTTTGAGCTCATTTCAACTCCGATCGAGTTCATTCTTTTTTCGTCGTGAACCAAATTTAATTGTCTATCATCATAGCCTTTGAAAGTGAACAGTTACTCTCAGTTCTTTAGTCTCAATCTTTAGGTTTCTCGATCCGACGTGGTTTTTACGATTATTTCTTTTACTAGGAACTTTTATACCTTTAATTATATTTATTAAGGATCTAAGAAAAATATCATAACTTGTGTAGGCTACTCGTTGGATTGAGCCTTGGTATGTTTGGTCCCAGCTACTCACGCGGATACCACCGAACAAGGTGGGGGTAATTTCTAAACTCAGTATTTGTTTACAGTTTTCCCTATTCAAAGCATGATTGAGGAATACTAAATGCTATGATTATATTTGTTGTGCCATACTTTATACTGTGCATGGGCTGCGGTCCACCTCTATACATGCATTCGCCCCTTGCTCCCTTCTACTACTCTGTTGAGGTTTGGTGGTCTTCTTGAAATACACCAATAGTAATGAGACCGTTTTTAGGATAAGACGGGGAAAACCCACACCTATTCGTCCCTTACCATTTCTAATATCTGTTGTGCATTTACGTGCGTGTTTTGTGTTAAAATTATACGCATGTTGTATATAAATATTTGTTGAATGTCATGAGGCAGATTTTACTCCCACGAGTATATTCCACGCACTCACCCCTATTTTGTACTCACACTACAGTTGATGGTGAATATGATGAACCTTAGAAGGAGAGAGGAGGTGCTATTTTGGATATGTAATTTTATGATGATGTTCTCAAACATTTTCAAACAATGTTTTTTAAGAAATTCATGGTTTGTATTAACGGATGCAAATATTTGGGATGTGAGATCCTGATGATGGTTTCCGATGTGAATGTTGATAATCGGTTGAGACCGATTTTTGATATGTGAATGTTTCACATCGTCCCTTACCTCAGTCTTCTGTCGTCTCTTTCTATTTCTTTCTGTTTATGATATGCGTCCCTTGCTATTTATTTCTTCACGCCCAATGGAAAACTCTGATATTTTGTGTAAAGAAAACAGGGCGTGACAGTTGGTATCAGAGTGACGTTTTACCACCTTTGGTAACGTGCTCGAGTTGGTTTTATAAAGTGAAAATGGGTTTGAAAACGTGTTTTAAATGTGAAAAGGCATTTTGAAAGGAATATGATAAGCACCACCCTCTCTCTATAGGTGACACTTCCTGATTATAAGACTTGTGAAATGAATGCCTATCTGCTATGTGGTACCATGTTGGCTTGATATAAACCGTTAAGGTTTAGAGGGGGCGTTTATGGATATAGACTGATGATAAAATTGCATAATTTTTATATCACAGATGAATAGGATATATGTTACCCCTAGTATGTGTGTACCAGTGGTAGAGACACGCGAGCAGAGGCTTCGACGCCGTTTTTATGAGAATAGGGTGACGGATGACAGGTCGGTAGGTGAGCACGTCGCCGGACTTCTCCACTGCTGGAGAGAGCCAGGGGGCGCTGGTGGTAGTATCAGCGGAGTTCAGGGTTGTCTACATCTCATCCATACTATGCCTCGAGAGTGGGAGGCTAGGGCATGATTGGTCTATCGAGATGAGATGGTATACTCATCGAGGGCTCTCATTCCTATCACCGACTTTGGGAACGTGGCGAGGGAGATGCTAGGCTATAGGGCCGGCACGGCCTTCCGACTACTCCAGAGTCGGGACCCTATGATCCACCTAGCAGTAGCTCAGGGTCAGAGGGCGACAACCCAGATGAGGATCCTGAGGAGGATGACCCAGAGATGGACAACCCTGGGAACGAGGCACCAGGATTACCGGGGCCTCCGTCGCCTCCCGCCGCAGTAGCATAGATGACCTTGAAACTTTGATATATGTACATATTTATGCCTTAAACGATACTTTATTCTATATGTATATGAATAGGGTAGTTGATATATCATAGATAGTGTACATACACCATTTGTTATGGTGTAGGGCTACCCTTAGTATGCTTTGATGTATATTATGAACGTATTATTACTCGCTTAGTTTATGGATATATATGTTTATCTATCATCACGTGCATCGTGTATAATTCTTTACCTATAATGTTATCATGTGATCTCAACGACTTATGTGTATATCGTAACAGAACCATGTCAAGAGGGAGACCGATGAGAGAACAATCACAGCCGATTGACCAACCGGAGCGGGACGAGAATGCTAACGTAAGAGACTTAGTCTCAGTGCTAAGGGGATTAACACAACATTTCGTGGCAACTTGAGCCAACCCACAACCAGCGAAGACTGATCCAAATCTGATTTATAAACAATTCCAACGATTCAACCCGCCGACGTTCGACGGGAAAGGTGAACCGGTAGAAGCAGAGGAGTGGCTGAGGTCACTTGACTGACTTTTTGGGCATCTGACCTGTACACAGGAACATAAAGTTTCCTGTGCAGTATTCCAGCTCACGGACGAAGCGAGTCATTGGTGGGACTCGTATGAGAGGACTTTGCTGCCCGCCCAAAGAGAAGGAATGAGATGGGCAGAGTTCAAGGAAGTGGTATCCCGCCACTTCATTCTTCAATCCTACAGCGACAGGAAGGAAACAGAGTTCCTGCATCTCCGTCAAGGAAGCTCGACGGTGGGGGAGTATGAGCGGCGGTTCAATCATTTGAGCCGGTATGCCACGCACCTGGTGGACACTGACCTCAAGAAGGCTCGGAGGTTTGGGAAGGGTCTTCACCCCGAAATTGGGTCTATTCTGGCGGGGCAGGGAATGATGCTTAGTCTCAGTGCTAAGGGGATTAGCACAACATTTCGAGGCAACTCGAGCCAATCCACAGCTAGCGAAGACTGATCCAAATCTGATTTATAAACAAATCCGATGATTCAACCCACCGACGTTCGACGGGAAAGGTGAACCGGCAGAAGCAGAGGAGTGGCTGAGGTCACTTGACTGACTTTTTGGGCATCTGACCTGTACACAGGAACATAAGGTTTCATGTGCAGTATTCCAGCTCACGGACGAAGCGAGTCATTGGTGGGACTCGTATGAGAGGACTTTGCTGCCCGCCCAAAGAGAATGAATGAGATGGGCAGAGTTCAAGGAAGTGGTATCCCGCCACTTCATTCTTCAATCCTACAGCGACAGGAAGAAACAGAGTTCCTGCATCTCCGTCAAGGAAGCTCGACGGTGGGGGAGTATGAGCGGCGGTTCAATCATTTGAACCGGTATGCCACACACCTGGTGGACACTGACCTCAAGAAGGCTCAGAGGTTTGGGAAGGGTCTTCACCCTGAAATTGGGTCTATTCTGGCAGGGCAGGGAATGATGACGTACGTGAATGTTATCGAGAGGGCACAGGAGATTGCCTCTCATTTGCGTTTGGATGCTATGCCTCCGAAGAAGGTCTTTCCGGCTCCTGTTAAAAGAAAGTGGACTGGCCCGAGTCAGAGTTCCACCCAGAACAAGTTTCCGAGGGCAGCCAATGCTCCACTCCTGTCCACTCCCAGATTAGGGAATCCGTGCCCTAGGTGCAGAAGAGTACATATAGGACCTTGCTAACCAGAGACATGGAGCTGTTTTAGCTGTGGGGCACCGGGGCATATAACGGCCAACTGTTGGAAGTCGAGGAAATCACCAGCTACAGCCCCGAACTCGAGGCCGGTGGTAGGTAGAGCACAAGCCTTTGCTCTTACCCACCCGGAAGCTGCTGAGGGAGCCGAGACGATCACAGGTATGTTACCAGTATGTGATATACCTACTCTCATCCTATTTGATACTGGAGCAACACACTCCTTTGTCTCTGTGAATTTCTGTAAATTGCTGAAACATGAAGACGGTAGGATAGTCGCTCGAACTCTAGAAGTTAGTATTCCTTTAGGGAAGACGATAAGGACAAAACACTTATACCGTCATCTTAAGATCGCTTTTGGGGATAAGATTCTTCTAGCTGATCTACATGCACTGGAGATGAAGGATTTTGATATAATTCTGGGAATGGACTGGCTGGAGTTTAATCACGCAGTTATCAAGTGCCATGCGAGGGAGATCGTCTTTCAAGTACCGGGAGAACCGGAGTTCACATTTCAGGGGACGCGAGTCAAGGTCGACTCAAGATTGTCTCGGCTATGAAAGCAACGCAGATGCTTAGCAAAGGAAATTGCAAAGCTTGGTTGGTTAACATGGTAAATTCCGAGTTGGGATCGATATCTATCGAGGATGTGCCGGTGATAAAGGAATTCTTGGACGTCTTCCCAGAGGATTTACCCGACCCTCTGCTAGAGAGACGGGTGACTTTCGAGATTGATCTCATACCCGGATCAGCACCGGTATCGAAAGCTCTTTACCGGATGGCGCCGAAAGAATTACAGGAACTGAAGGTCCAAATAGAAGAACTTTGGACAAAGGTTTCATTCGACCAAGCGTATCACCATGGGGAGCTCCAGTGCTTTTTGTAAAGAAGAAGGATGGCAGCTTTCGGATGTGTATCGATTACCGAGAGCTAAATAAGAGAACAATAAAGAACAAGTATCCCTTGCCTCGGATTGAAGATCTTTTTTATCAATTAAAATGTGCCAGTGTGTTCTCGAAGATTGATTTAAGGTCTGGTTCTCACCAGATGAAAGTCAAGGATATGGATATACTTAGGACAACGTTCAGGACGAGATATGGCCACTACGAGTTTGTAGTAATGCCGTTTGGACTGAGCAATGCTCCAGTTGTCTTTATGGATCTGATGAATCGCGTCTGCCATCAATACCTCGATCTTTTTGTCATTGTGTTCATTGATGACATCCTCATCTACTCGTGCGATAGAACACACCATGAGCAACATCTCAGAATTACACTGGACGTGCTACGGAAGGAGAAGTTGTATGTGAAATTCAAGAATTGTGAATTCTGGATGGATAAAGTTGGCTTTCTTGGCCATATTGTCTCCGCTCAGAGGATCGAGGTAGACCCTGATAAAGTCGCAGCTGTCAGCAAATGGGAGACCCCAACCAACGTCAAGGAAGTGCGGAGCTTTATTGGTTTGGCTGGCTACTACCGAAGGTTCATAGAGGGATTCTTGAAAATTGCCACTCATATGACTCGCTTGACAATGAAGGACATAAGGTTCCAATGAAGTGAGCAATGTGAACGTAGCTTCCAGGAACTGAAGAAAAGATTGACAGAGGCGCCAGTCTTGATAGTTCCAGACGTAAATGAGGAATTCGTGATTTACAGCGACGCATCCAAACAAGATTTGGGATGTGTTTTGATGCAAGAAGGGAAGGTAGTGGCGTATGCATCACGCCAACTGATGATTCATGAATAAAATTATCCAACGCACGATCTGGAACTAGCGGCTGTCATACATGCTCTCAAGATATGGAGGCACTATCTCTACGGTGTGAAGTGTGAGATCTACACTGACCATAAGAGCTTGAAATATTTCTTTGAACAAAAGGAGCTCAATATGAGACAAAGAAGGTGGTTAGAGTTGGTCAAGGATTACGATCTCATGATCCAGTACCATCTAGGGAAAGCTAACGTAGTAGCTGATGCTCTCAGTAGGAAAGAAAAATGAATGGCGACGTCTATGGTCACCAAACAACAACATCTGATCGAGGAAATGTCCAAGTTGAGTTTGGAAATAGTCATGCCTCCGAACAACATCAAAGCTAGGATGGCAGCACTATTCGTAAAACCTACCCTCTGCGAACGAATTGTCGAAGCTCAGAGGGAGGACAACTTCCTAAAGAAGATGAAAGCTCGTATAAACAATGGAAAGGTGGAAGGTTTCTCTTTAGCATCTGACGGAGCTCTTATTTTCAGAGGAAGAATGTACGTGCCAAAGGATGAGAAGTTGAGAGAAGATATTCTCAAAGAAGCACACTGCACGCCAATGTCTGTACACCTAGGAGGTACGAAGATGTACTGAGATTTAAGAGGAAATTTTTGGTGGAAGAATATGAATAGAAGCATAGGGTTGTTCGTCAAGAAGTGTCTCATTTGTCAACAAGTGAAAAAAGAGCATCAACGACCAGTTGGAATGCTAATTCCTTTAGAAATACCGGAATGGAAGTGGGAACACATAGCTATGGATTTCGTGGTTGGCCTACCGAGCTCCAAACAAGGAAACCACACCGTAGGGGTGATAGTTGATAGACTAACTAAGTCTACCCACTTCTTGCCAATCAAGATGACTTTGGGATTGGATAAATTGGTAAGGATATATCTCGAGGAGATTGTTTGATTGCATGTTATACCAGTATCTATTGTGTTGGACAGAGATCCTCGGTTCACCTCCAGATTCTGGCAAAGTCTGCAAAAGGAGTTAGGAACCAAACTGTCTTTCAGTATAGCTTTTTACCCACAAACTGACGGACAATCCGAAAGGACCATACAAATCTTTGGAGGATATGTTGAGGGCATGCATTTTAGATTTTCCCGGAAGCTGGGAAGACCACTTGTGCGTAGTGGAGTTTGCGTACAACAACAGCTACCAATCGACAATTGGTATGGCGTCCTATGAAGCTCTCTACGGAAGAAAATACCGTTCGCCAATCTGTTAGAACGAAGTGGGCGAGAAGAAGATACTGGGGCCGGAATTGGTGGATCAAACGGTCGAGGTGATAAAGAAAATTCGGGAAAGAATTCAAGTGGCCCAAGATCGACAAAAAGCATATGCAGACAAACGATGGAGAGAGCTGAAATTTGAAGTAGGAGATAAAGTTTTCCTCAAAGTGTCGCCTATAAAAGTAGTCTATCGCTTCGGGAAGAGAGGAAAGCTGAAGCCAAGGTACGTGGGACCATTCGAGATTCTAGATCGAGTTGTAGAGGTTGCGTACCGTTTAGCTCTACCGCCGGACTTTGATGGAATACACAACGTTTTTCACGTATCTATGCTGCGGAAGTATATTTTCGACCCAAACCATATTATCAATCAAGAGGGCATAGAACTTGAAAAAGATCTGACATATGAGGAAATCCCGATAGTTATCTTGGACATAAAGAACCGGCAATTAAGGAATCGAGAGATGGCTATAGTGAAGGTTCAGTGGAGTCAACACGGAAGGGAAGAAACAACTTGGGAACTGGAGGATGAAATCCTGAAGAAATATCCCGACTTACCTTTCCTAGGTATATGTTTAACTTCTTCTTAGATACGTGTTTAATTTCGAGGACGAAATTTTTTTAAGGGGTAAGGGATGTAGCACCCAGAACAAAAACGAAGCATAACCGGTTAATTAAATAATTAAACCATAAATTTAATTAATTTATTATGTGCATTCTTATCTGTTTAAATTAATTTTGTGCGTTTCAGAAATGTGATAAAAGCATGTTTTGGATAGAAAAATAAATTATTCGCGGAACATAGGATTTTATTTCACTATAAGATGCATATTGGAAATACGAGAACATAGAAATGAACTAGAGGTCAATCGGAGTTCCATAGCTCAAGTTACGACGAGAAGGGCAAAGTACGAAGTTTCGGAAAAAAAACGAGAGGTAGATATTTTCGTGAACAATAGCCAAGCCCTTAGCGTGAACAGTAACCTACCTAGGATGAACAGTAACCTATCTAGGATGAACAGTACTTTTTCCATTTCTATAAATAGGGACTCATTCGATTCAAAAATTTACCGTTTTCCCGAGCGAGCCACACGCAACGAAAACACGTAAATTCTCTCCTCCCTCCTCTCTTTTCTGCCTCCGGCGCACCGCCACTGGAGGTTGCCGGAAAATTTCAAACTTCTCAATTTCGGCTGATTTTCACACACAACGTAGGTCTCGTCGATACGAGTCTAGGACATCTTCCGGAATTCAATTCCGATTTCTCGTTAAAAATAGCCCCAAAACCCTAACCCTAACCTTTGCACCACCCTTTCTCTCTCTCACTCTTTCTAGCCGGAGCTGCTGCCGGAGGATCTCTGATGGTGAGGGGGTGTTATTGGAGGGCCGGCGCCGTCGCGGGTGGCGGCGTAGGAGCTGAACAGTGTGTGTATATATGTGTGATCGTGTATGTGTGTGCGTTTTGAGGTGTGTTAGTATGTGTGTGTGATCGCTGATTGGGGGCGGCACAGGTGGCGCCGCCATGTGGGAACTGGAAGCCGGCGCCTGCAATGCGCTAGTGAGGGTGGTAGAGTGGTGGCCAGCGACTGGAAGTCACCGGCCAAGCAAGGGCAGTGTGTGTGTGTGTATGGTTTCATATGCGTGTGTGTGTGTTTGTTTTGGGGTGTGTGTATGCGCGGCGGCAGGTGGCGGCCGGCGACTGGGGATCGCCGGCCATTGGTTTCGGTGGCTGGGGGTGGTGGTCGGCGGCTGGGGTATGCTTACGCGTGTGTGTTTGTGCAGGAGCGTGAGTGTATATATGCTATTTTTGTGTGTTGGGGTAGTCGGGAACGGTCACCGGCGACGGGAGGTCGCCGGCCGGAGCTAAAAAGGGGTGGGGTTTGGTTTTGCGAATGTGATGTCGAAGGTTTTTACGGTGAAGTTTCGGGTACTATTCATCGTCGGAATCCGGCTAGGGATAGCTGGAGTTGGTAGCCGGTGGTGCCAACTCTCCGGCGGACCAGGTGGTGGCCAGAGCTGAGCGGCGCCGCCGCAGCAGGTGGCTGCCGGAGTTCCCAGGTGAACTGGGCACGGGTGGCTCGCGCTGGGCGCATAGGACGCGTGCTAGGCGTGCCAGCTGCCGAGACCGCCGAGTGCTGGTGCTTGCTGCCGAGAAAACTCGGCATCTGCCGAGCCGCTGATGTCGAGAAGCGCCGAGCGCTGATGCGCAGGGTGCACAACGCCGGGTGTTGGGCGCGCGCGCGTTGCGCGTGCCGGGAGCTGCTATACGCACCGGTGAGCGTTTTCGCACGTCGATCCATTTCCGATTTGTTCATCGAGTCGTCGGGAGTCGTGGGTTCCGGTCAAAGTCAACCCTTGACCAATATTACCAAAATACCCCTCAAACTTAACATGCTCCGTTCGAGCTCGTTTCAACTCCGATCGAGCTCATTCTTTTTCCGTCGTGATCCAAATTTAATTCTCTATCATCTCAGTCTTTGAAACTAAATAGTCACTCTCATTTCTTCATTATCAATATTTAGGTTTCTTGATCCGGTGCGGTTTTTACGATTATTTCTTTTACCGGGAACTTTTATACCTATAATTATATTTATTAAGGATCTAAGAAAAACATCATAACTTGTGTAGGCTACTCGTTGGATTGAGCCTTGGTATATTTGATCATAGCTACTCACGCGGATACCACCGAACAAGGTGGGGATAATTTATAAACTCAGTATTTGTTTACAGTTTCCCTATTCAAAGCATGATTCAGGAATACTAAATGATATGATTATATTTGTTGTGTCATACTTTATACTCTGCACGGGCCGCGGTCCACCTCTATACATGCATTCGCCCCTTGCTCTTTTCTACTACTCTGTTGAGGTTTGGCAGTCCTCTTGAAATGCACCAACGGTAATGAGACCATTTTTATAGGATAAGATGGGGAAAACCTGCACCTATTCGTCCCTTACCATTTCTAATATCTACTGTGCATTTACGATTGTTGTATTTAAATATTTGTTGAATGTCATGAGGCATATTTTACTTCCACGAGTGTATTCCACGCACTCACCCCTATTCTGTACTCACACTACAGGTGATGATGAATATGATGAACCTTAGAAGGAGAGAAGAGGTGCTATTTTGGATATGTAATTTTATGATGATGTTCTCAAACATATTCAAACAATGTTTTTTAAGAAATTCACGGTTTGTATTAACGGATGCAAATATTTGGGATGTGAGATCTTGATGATGGTTTCCGCTGTGAATGTTGATAATCGGCTGAGACCGATTTTTGATATGTGAATGTTTCACATCGTCTCTTACCTCAATCTTCTGTCGTATCTTATTATTTATTTCTGTTTATGATATGCATCCCTAGCTATTTCTTTCTTCACGCCCAATGGAAAACTCTGATATTTTGTGTAAAGAAAACGGGGCGTGACATTATATTTTTGACTGATCATTGTAGGGAAAACTTTACAGTTTTTATTTGTAATTAAATTAAAAATAATTTGAAAAAGATATTTTGAAAACAGAACGCTTTTTTCCCACACGGTTTCACTTTATCAAATTTATATGTTCACATACACGTTCATAAATAATTTCTCAAATAAATCCCACACATAATTTCTAAAATAATCTAATGCACTGATCGCACACATAATCTGAGTTCTTCTTTTAATTGAGCAGATCTTCATAAAATATCACAATAGTGCTCGTTTGGTTTATGATTGGAGATATTGATACTACTAGAATATTATGGGGCCTTCGTGTGTGATGTGTTACGGCTTACGATGTTCCTCTATTCGAGAGTACAATAGTGCTATATAGTTTTGATTGTGTTTTCAGAAATAAAATGGTTATTTATTTAAAAATATGTATTTATTATGTATATTGAAGTGGAATGTAATCTCCAGTTTCCTATTTTCACATAAATTTTAGGCTAATACAATCCATGGAGTTGCTCAAAACCTCACCTTGAAAAGATTCGTGATAATTAAGGTTATAGAAGGAAAAACGTATGTACTTTATAACTTTATTGTTTCATAGTACAAGTCCACCTTGAGAACATCTGAATCAAAATTAAAGTTCCAATTTTATTGAAAAACACATCTTGAGGAGTATCAAGACGATGATTTTCCTAATTATCTATACATTTTAAAACCATTTGACGAGATTATTACCATGAATTTCATCGTGTGTGCCTTTTTTATTTATAATTAAATTTTTCACAATTGGAAAAGATCTTTTGAAAAAACAAATTGTGATTAATCATGGCTGGTCAAACTTTGCAGTTTTTATTTTTGACTGATTGTTGCAGGTAAAACTTTACAGTTTTTATTTGTAATTAAATTAAAAATAATTTGGAAAAGATATTTTGAAAATAGAATGCTTTTTTCCCATAGGGTTTCACTTTATCAAATTTATATGTTCACATACACGTTCATAAATAATTTGTCAAATAAATCCCACACATAATTTCTAAAATAATCTAACGCACAGATATGACACATAATCTGAGTTCTTCTTTTAATTGCGCAGATATTCATGAAATATCACAATGGCGCTCGTTTGGTGTATGATTCGAGATATTGATACTACTAGAAGATTCTGGAGCCTTCGTGTGCAATGTGTTAAGGCTTACGATGTTCTTGCATTCGAAAGTACAACAGAGCTATATAGTTTTGATTGTGTTTTCAGAGATAAAATGGTTATTTATTTAAAAATATCTATTTATTATGTATATTATAGTGGAATGTAATCTCTAGTTTCAAGTTTTTCACATAAATTTCAGGCTGATACAATCCATGTAATTGCTCAAAACCTCACTTTGAAAAGATTCGTGATAAGGTCATAAAAGGAAAAACGTGTGTACTTTCTAACTTTATTGTTTCAAAGTACGAGTTTATCTTGAGAACATCTGAATGAAAGTTGAAGTTCCAATTTTATTGAAAAACACATCTTGAGGAGTATCAATGTCACGCCCCAAAATCTTTTGGTCAAAATATCAGAGTTTTACTTGCGGGCGTGAAGAAAGAAGGGGAAAGAGACGTGCATGAAATAAAATAGAAATCTTTGGGAAAGAGAACATACGATTTTATGTATACAAATCCTCGGCATCTAGCCGAAATAAAACCATTTTACATAACAGCGGAAGAACATCAGGATCCTTTACAAAGAAGAAGAAATATAATTTTCTTTTACAAACGAACAACATATCTTTAAAAAGGTAAAACCGGAAGATGGACTCGACTGATAGGGCACCCCTCTCTCTACGCGTCAGGATTCTCTTCTTCTCATGTAGTGTGAGTACAGGTGGGGGGTGAGTGCGTTGAATACACTCGTGGTGAAATACTTTCTTAGTTTAAGCAGGTACACAAATCAAACATATATAACGCACGGCACATAATTCGGTTCTTTAATGCCACCCAGCTCACGACTCACCAAAAGGACTCGTAGCCAAATGGGCACAAGCCCATAACTCGCTAGTGGACACGAAATCCAAAGGATACCCTACAGAATCTCAGGTACGGGTATCACCCGACCCTACATAATCTTAGGTACAGAATCTCATGTACGGGTATCACCCGACCCTACAGAAGCTCAGGTATCTGATGGACACAAAGACCAGCACTCTCCCACAGACACACAACCCAAAGGACACACTAACCAAAAGCATATAAACACAGCATATATGGTTTAACAATTATCCCCCACTTTCAACATATAATCACAACATTTATCTCAACACATAAGTTCATCATTCATGTAACAAACACACAAGCATTCATTAATGGAAACATAAGGGTTAGAGTTTACCCCCACCTTGTTCGGTGGTTACCACGTGAGTAGCTAGAACCGAAAGTCTGATAACCCAACACCTCAAATCTTAGCCCAACAAGTAGCCTACACATTTACGGTGTTTCTTAGGTCTTAAATACAGTATAATTAAAGTTGTAAAGGGTCCCGGCGAAAAAAGTTTGTTAATGATACGACGGATCGAAAATACGGCATTACGTGCTCTGGGGCTCGCGAGCACCCGGCGTCGGGCGAAAATGAACCCGATGGCTCACACATCACCTGGCAGCTGCCGAGTTTCCTCAGCCACCCGGTCCCCTTCGTCCGCGCACGCTAGACCACCGGCGCTCGCGCCCGCGCGCACTCGGCGCACACCTGGCACCTGGCGCACACCCGGCACGCTCCCGACGCACACTCGGCACCCGACATTCGGCGCACACCCGGCACGCACCCGACGCACAACCCGGCGCGCACCCGACACCCGGCACACCACCACCAGCACCATTGCTGGCCGGCGGCGGCGGCGCTCCGGTGACGGCGGAAAATAAAGACTTAAAGAAAAAGAAAAGAAAGAGAACTTACGTGTTCGCGTCGCTCGGGTCGTCGACTTTGAAAACGTATAAGTTTTGAAAATTATGAGCCTCTATTTATAGATTTTGGAAATTACCTTTTTACCGTTGAAAAGTTACCATTTACCAAAAATATCTTAATTTACCTTTCATTAAAATATTATTTTTATTTTTACCTTTTATCAAAATTTTACCCTTTCCTTCGTCAGTTGAACTATGGGTCTCCGATTGACCTCTAGTTTGTTTCTGTTTTCTCGTATTTCCGATACGAATCTCTTGGTAAAATTATATTCTAGGTTCCATGTCATGAAAAATATACCCATCTAAAACCGGTGTTAACCATGTATCTGAAACGCACGTACTAAATTAAACAGTTAAAATATACGCACATAATTATTAAGTCAGGGTTCAAATATTTAATTAATCAATTATGCACGTTTTGTTCCAGGGCGCTACAATCAAGACGATAACTTTCCTAATTATCTATACATTTTTAAACCATTTGATGAGATTATTAGCATGAATTTCATCGTGTGTGCCTTTTTTATTTATAATTAAAATTTTCAAGTTTGGAAAAGATTTTTTGACTAAACAAATTGTGGCTTATCGTGGATGGTCAAACTTTGCAGTTTTTATTTTTGACTGATCGTGGCAGGTAAAACTTTACAGTTTTTATTTGTAATTAAATGAAAAATAATTTAGAAAAGATATTTTGAAAATAGAACTGTTTTTTCCCACACGGTTTCACTTTATCAAATTTACATGTTCATATATAATTTCTCAAATAAATCCCACACATAATTTCTAAAATAATCCAACGCACAGATCCCGCACATAATCTGAGTTCTTCATTTAATTGAGCAGATCTAGATAAAATATCTCATTGGTGCCCATTTGGAATATGATTAGAGATATTGATACTACTAGAAGACTTTGGAGTCTCGTTTGCGATGTGTTAGGGCTTACGATGTTCCTGCATTCGGAAGTACAATGGAGCTATATTGCAGAGTCTTTGTTAGTAACCTTCCTAGTACTACATTCAATAGATATTCCTTGTATAATGATAAATGAGCTCAGTGGATTCTGTCAGCTTGCTACTTTGATCTTTAGTGCTTAGATGTTAGCTTTCTAATGTGAGTCAGCTTCCTGTTGTGAATCAGCTTACTGACTTCGAGTGGTTTCCTTTATCTTGACATCTGATTGTCAGCATCCCTACTTGAGTAGTTTCCTTTGTTCAGACAATTGTTTAACCTTCTTTATGTCTTCCTGATCTTCTGTTTGCTTGATTCTTCTTTAAACATGAGTGTTCTTTGAAGTCCTGCTTCAAACATTTATCTTTATTTTTACAAAGACCTATCATCATGTTTATGAAGATACCCTTATAGGTCTATGTTTTCGATTATAAACTGTGGAGAATGGGTACTCTAACTTTCTATCCAAAGTTACATTGTCTCATCAAAACCTATATAGAAATCTCCCTACATAAAACTTTGCAGTTTTTATTTGTTATGAAATGAAAAATAATTTAGAAAAGATATTTTGAAAATAGAACAGTTTTTTCCCACACGGTTTCACTTTATCCAATTTACACGTTCACATACACGTTCATATATAATTTCTCAAATAAATCCCACACATAATTTCTAAAATAATCTAACGCACAGATCCCACACATAATCTTAGTTCTTCATTTGATTGAGCAGATCGTGATAAAATATCTCATTGGCGCCCGTTTGGAATATGATTCGGGATATTTATACTACTAGAAGACTTTGGAGCATTCATTTGTGATGTCTTAGGACTTACGATATTCTTGCATTCGTAAGTACAATAGAGCTATATAGTTTTGACTGTGTTTTCAGAGATAAAATGGTTATTTACTTGAGAATATCTATTTATTATGTATATTATAGTGGAATGTAATCTCTAGTTTCTCTTTTTTTCACATAAATTTCAGGCGATATAATCCATGGAGTTGCTCAAAACCTCACCTTGAAAAGATTAGTGATAAAGTTATAAAAGGAAAAAACGTATGTACTTTCAAACTTTATTGTTTCAAAGTACGAGTCCACCTTGAGAACACCTGAATCAAAGTTGAAGTTCCAATTTTATTGAAAAACACATCTTGAGGAGTATCAAGACGATGACTTTCCTAATTATCTGTACATTTTTAAACTATTTGACGATATTATTACCATGAATTTCGTCGTGTGTGCCTTTTTTCTTTATAATTAAAATTTTCAAGTTTGGAAAAGATTTTTTGAAAAAACAAATTGTGGATGGTCAAACTTTGCAGTTTTTATTTTTGACTGATCGTGGCAGGTAAAACTTTACAGTTTTTATTTGTAATTAAATGAAAAATAATTTAGAAAAGGTATTTTGAAAATAGAACTGTTTTTTCCCACACGGTTTCACTTTATCAAATTTACATGTTCACATACATGTTCATATATAATTTCTCAAATAAATACCACACATAATTTCTAAAATAATCCAACGCACAGATCCCGCACATAATCTGAGTTCTTCATTTGATTGAGCAGATCTTGATAAAATATCTCATTGGTGCCCATTTGGAATATGATTCGAGATATTGATACTACTAGAAGACTTTGGAGCCTCGTTTGCGATGTGTCAGGGCTTACGATGTTCCTGCATTCGGAAGTACAATGGAGCTATGTTGCAGAGTCTTTGTTAGTAAACTTCCTAGTACTACATTCAATATACATTCCTTGAATAATGATAAATGTGCTTAGTGGATTCTGTCAGCTTGCTGCTTTGATCTTTAGTGCTTAGATGTTAGCTTTCTGATGTGAGTCAGCTTTCTGTTGTGAATTAGCTTTCTGACTTCGAGTGGTTTCCTTTGTCTTGACATCTGATTGTCAGCATCCCTACTTGAGTAGTTTCCTTTGTTCAGATAATTGTTTAACCTTCTTTATGTCTTCCTGATCTTCTGTTTACTTGATTCTTCCTTGAACATGAGTGTTTTTTGAAGTTCTGCTTCAAACATTTATCTTTATTTTTACAAAGACCTATCATCATGCTTATGAAGATACCCTTATAGGTCTATGTTTTCGATTATAAAGCGTGGAGAATGGGTACTCTGACTTTCTATCCAAAGTTACATTGTCTCATCAAAACCTATATAGAAATCTCCATACATAAAACTTTACAGTTTTTATTTTTTATGAAAGGAAAAATAATTTGGAAAAGATATTTTGAAAATAGAACGGTTTTTTCCCACACGGGTTGACTTTATCAAATTCACACGTTCACATACACGTTCATATATAATTTGTCAAATAAATCCCACACATAATTTCTAAAATAATCTAACGCACAGATCCCACAATTAATCTTAGTTTTTCATTTGATTGAGCAGATTGTGATAAAATATCTCATTGGCGCCCGTTTGGAATATGATTCGGGATATTGATACTACTAGAAGACTTTGGAGCATTCATTTGCGATGTGTTAGGACTTACGATATTCCTGCATTCGTAAGTACAATAGAGTTATATAGTTTTGACTATGTTTTTAGAGATAAAATGGTTACTTATTTTAAAATATCTATTTATTATGTATATTATTGTGGAATGTAATCTATAGTTTCTTTTTTTTCACATAAATTTCAGGCGATATAATCCATGGAGTTGCTCAAAACCTCACCGTGAAAAGATTAGTGATAAGGTTATAAAAGGAAAAACGTTTGTACTTTCTAACTTTATTGTTTCAAAGTACGAGTCCACCTTGAGAACATCTGAATCAAAGTTCAAGTTCCAATTTTAATGAAAAACACATCTTGAGGAGTATCAAGATGATGACTTTCCTAATTATCTGTACATTTTTAAACCATTTGACGATATTATTACCATGAATTTCATCGTTTGTGCCTATTTTATTTATAATTAAAATTTTCAAGTTTGGAAAAGATTTTTTGAAAAAACAAATTGTGGCTGATCGTGGATGGTCAAACTTTGCAGTTTTTATTTTTGACTGATCGTGGCAGGTAAAACTTTACAGTTTTTATTTTTAATTAAATGAAAAATAATTTTGAAAATATATTTTGAAAATAGAACTGTTTTTTCCCACACGGTTTCACTTTATCAAATTTACATGATCACATACATGTTCATATATAATTTCTCAAATAAATCCCACACATAATTTCTAAAATAATCCAACGCACAGATCCCGCACATAATCTTAGTTCTTCATTTGATTGAGCAGATTTCCATAAAATATCATAATAGCACTCGTTTGGAGTATGATTTGAGATATTGATACTACTATAAGACTCTAGAGCCTTCGTGTTTGATGTGTTAGAGCTTACAATGTTCCCTTCTCTCCCCAGATACTGATACTTCTTCAGTGCTTTTTTGCACGAGAGATAGTTTTTGAAGTAGCCATTCTTGCATAGATCTTTGAAGTATCTCACGTAGGCTGATCTTTTGAAGTTTCGAATCTCCTAGAATCCGTAATTCCTATCTTGTGGTAGAGTTATCTTGTTGAAGATTTCCATGTCCCAGAAAATGTGGTCAATGATGTTCTCCGATTTCTGATCAAGTAGTACAAAAATTTGAGCAAGAATTTTGTTGCCAGTAAAATTTGGAGCGTCCTGATTTGGATAGGAGTGCCTCTCAGTGTTGTAAAATCCATTGTCAATAACTCCTAGCCTTGAAATCCTGTTAGACTCCTGCTCTCTTCGATCAGTAGGGGCTTTATACACAACTACTAGTTGCTGCTTTCTCTGTCATTTTCCTCTATCTTCTTCTGCTTGCTGCCTTTATGTTTTTTGTCTTTTTGTAGGGGCAGCAACTTGAGTTGTTGCAGTTCTGCCTGCTACTTGTTTGGCAGCATTCCCGGTATCTGTATTTTCATCATCATCATCATCATCATTTCTACTCCTTTTCGAACCAGCATCCTGACCAGTTCCAGAATCAGATCTCTTTCGCTTGCTTTTCCTGGTCAATGGAATCTGATTCTCATGATCTTCTTCTTCAGCAATTTCTCTTGTTGTAGATTCAACACATGTTGCATCAGGCTCCTGCTGCTTTCCTTTCCATTGCTTTCTCCGTTTTTCTTCCTTTTTTTTGGCATCATCAACAATAACGCCCTGTTGGGTGGCGGCTTCAGCAAGATAGACCTTTCCCAGAATATAATGTATCTCTCATACCAACATTCCTAGGGTCTTGTACCCATCTTTGAGTTCAGCAATATCTTTGCTTTGAGAGAAAGAGCATTCTTTAAGATCACTCAGGACAATTCCATGGGCATCCTGAGTGTCCTTCACTTCTTTCATACTGGTCTGTAGGGTAGTGGTGACATTCTTCTGTCTGCCTGCAAACGCAGCTCTGGATTTGGTCTGATTGTTAAATTCACTGTTTAGCTTGTCATTTATATTGCCAGGAAGTTCTTCAATTGTCTTCTTTAATTCTTCTAAAGAAGAAAAAAACTGACTTTCGTTAGTAGCCACTTGCTTAGCTAGATGTTTGTTGAGAGCTCTTGCAAGTTCCTGAACTGCATTCATCACATTTCTGAGTGTCAGCTCTTGAGAGTCAGCAGGGATTTCAATAACTGGTTGAGGATCATGAGGAGTAAATTCAACCAGGGTCTGACTCGCACATCTTCTGGCTTCTTCTTCATCTTGCTGTTTTGCCTGTGCCTATTTGGTAGCAAGATATTTCATACTCTCTTCTTGAGTAAGTGGGATCTGTAACGCCCCGTTCCCAATTTAATTGGAAATAGGTCGTCACCCTTTACATACTTAGGAAATACAGAAATTATAATGATTTTATAACATACAGCGGAAGACTTAAAAGCGAAGACACGAGAGTTTTAAAATTTTAACTTTTTAAATATAACATATATATATGTAATTATACATCGACTATTAAACAAGTCTAGTCGTGTCTTACCCACATTTCTAGGTAAAATGTTTGAAATAAAGACTTACATGAATTTACACAACAAAACGTACATATAATATAAGATAAGTCTAGGCCCAACGTTTTTTTCCATATAATACACATTTAAACAACATTTTGTTTTCAAAAGGAAACATGGTTCTAGCATATCTACTTTAAAGTGACAGTGAGAAATCAGCCCAGCCTGCTACACGTCCTCGTCATCACCAGCCGAGCCTGAAAATATAAATAAAGTAACATCATGAGACACCTCCGGAGAGGGATCCCAGTGGGATAACCTTACAGTCTAATACATTGAAGTAATTAAATCGTTAAGCAAGTACTACATCATAGACCAGGCACTTTACACCCTTATGGTCGCTTTCATAGACCAGGCACTTTGCGCCCTTATGGTCGTCGCCCTGGTATGGAAGTTACATACCGGTTATAGCTACGGACTTCAATCGTAGACTTTCATACATAACTTATCGACTCAATTAACAACACATATAGTGAAGCAATTAAACCGTTAAGCAAGTACTACATCATAAAGGAATGTGGGAATCGCTCGCCCACTAAACCTTGCATAGACCAGGCATTTAAGCAGGGTCGATTTCATAGACCAGGCATTTAAGCCCTTAAGGTCGTCGCCGGGTATGGAAGTTACATACCGGTTATAGCTACGGACTTCAATCGTAGACTTTCATACATAACTTCTCAATTCAATTAACATCGTATAGTAGAGAGTAGAAGTTACCCACTTGTACGTTGATTATGCAAAGATGGCTTCCGGATTCTCTGATCGTCTCGACTGCGCTCGACACACTTAACTGATTAGCCTCTTATGTCGTATAACATAATCTTTTGCATTTATATTAGGTTACATTAACCTAAAACACATTCATACTTATGACTTAATTGTTAAGCTTTTAAACTAGTAATTTTAGACCTAAAGGACATATAAAGGTGTAACAATTTTAATAATTCCCACATGATTCCTAAAATCACATAATTATTCATATAATCACATATTAGTTTCAGTTATCATATTCTGAAAATTCATAATTTTTCGCAGTGTATATAAATAAATAAAAATAGAATCCTAAACAAGACTTTCACTTGAATTTCAGCTCAAAATCAGTCTATATTGCAAACCCTATAAAATATTATAGAATTAAGGAAATACTCTCATATTTTTACAGAAGTCAGAAAACATATCCAAGTATAACATATAAAAATATCAATTGAAAATAACATGTACATAATTAGTTATGAATTTTAGAAGTTGGCTGAAAACTGGACATAGTGTATGCTGAAAACAGACTTTTTTGTAAAAATCACCATAAATTGCACAAGGTTCTAAAAATGACGTAGAAAAATTATACATACTCATAAGAACACGTACTACAACATAGTAAAACATGGCTTATAAATTAGATCCCAGTAATTAGTTATGCATTTTAGAACGAAGCTGAAAACAGGACACTGTCTACGTGAAAAACAGGTTTTATTGTAAAACTCGGCATAAATCGTACAAGACTCGAAAAAATGCATACTAAAATCCTACATGTACCTAAGAACAGGTTCTTGAACATAGTAAAATATTATGCACAGATTCGAAGTATATTATTCCAGAAAATTATACGAACCAGACCCAAAAACAGGGTGAAAACTGTCTCCGAACAGTTTATCTTAGAAAAATCATATAAAATTGAATTTAACTCCAAACCTCATGAAATTTTACAGGCATATTATTGACTTCATATATTTCAATCTAGCAAAAGGATTAATCTTAATTCAATTTGTAAAAGTTTCGAACACAACTAAAACAGTAACAAAATAAAGCATATCCTTAAGCTTATTCTAGAATCAACTTATTCCTCCATGCAAACAGCATATAATCCCAACAAATATGCCAAAGAACATCTTTGGACTTCTTATCCTAAAGTATTAAGTATAAATCATGAGTTTTAATAAAGGATTCATAAGGGTTTAGCCAAAAATACCTTTAGGTTTGAGAAGAACTTGAAGGATATATGATCCTTACTTTCCTTTATCTCTTGTATTAACTTATCTTTGACCTTGGTTCTTTTATAAGAAGTGATCAAGGGAGGGAGAGAGAGAGAGAGTGAGTGATCGAGAGAGAGGGAGAGAGAGGGGGTATATATAGCATCAAGTAAAGGATGAGTTGCATGTTGCAAGTTGATGGATAATTTGCATATGGGAATTAGGTTGGTGAGGTGGCTAGGCTAGGCTAGACTTCTTAGTTATCCTTAGCAAACTTATCTTGGAAGATTTGGATTAAAAATAAAGGTTAATCTAATTATTTATCTTGATATTTCATGTTTCATATTACACATATATATATAAGTATGTGTACACCTTATTGAAAGGACTAACAATAATAATGTAATGTATAAATCATATAAGTGTAACATTACCTAGCATAAAATTAAGTATTAAAAATCTTCATATGTAATTAAATTAACAAGCTTGTGGTTATTTTAATATTTACCATAATGCATGCTCGTTCGAGTAAAACGTCTAATTTCATAAAATCACATATAAGATCATAAGTAAAACTTCCTAAAAAGAAAACATATAAACCTAAATCATTTTATTCAATTAATTTAATTAACATCTTATCTTTTCACTTCCATTCATATGTGTCGAGTGAGTGGAGATCGAGCTCGGTTTCCTCCGTAAGTCATCCTGCAAAAACCCTTAAAATCTCGAAAGAAAAACATATCATAAAATCTTTAAAATAATTAAACATAACGTATAATCATAAATCATAACTTAGCATCATATAAGTTCTCTCACTTAACTCATTCTTAAATAAACATTAAAAGTATTTTTAAAATATGCAATGCAGGTTTTCTTGAAAACGGGGTGTTACAGGATCTTTCCAGATTTTTTGAGTGGAGGGGAGTTTGATTCATCATCAATGTCACTTGATGAATCATTACCAGTATTACTTGGTAGTGGAGCTGTTTATAAAACATGTCTCTTACCTCTTGAAGGTAGCTCAACATCCTTCTCAGTTGTCCCTTGTGTATCTTTAACAGGAACTGTCTCAGCAGTATCCACGTTAAGATTCTGTGATAGAGGTGTTGTCTCAATAGTGACCTCAAGATCAACAACCTACTCATGAGGAGCTTGATTTTCCTCAGCAACCTGTTCAGCATAATGGTTGCTTCATAGGAAACGATCGTCGTCTGCGTCTCTTCTCCAACTATTGCTTCCTCAGCGAGTTCAACTGCTTGAAAAGGTGCAGTTGTAGTTACTTCAGCAACCTCCTCAGTTGCGTTATCAACATCCTGACCGCTTCAAAAATGTGTACAGTGTTAGTGATTGCTACAGCAACTGGTGCTTCACTAGTTACTTCTCTATCAGTAACTTCTACTTCATTCCCATCATCTCTTCTAGCAGTTTCCTCCTCAGTTTCTGCGTTCCTTTCTGTATTTACCTGAGGGTCTTCATCAGCTATCTATGTTGCTGTCTTAGCCAGCACAGAGAGTCCTGCCTCTACAACTTCCTCCAGGGCTACTTCATCGGCAAACTCAATCTAAATATTTTGACAAACTGCTTGAATTAGCTGTTTAGATTCAACATTGATTGGTGGTGTGGCAGAGTAGTCAAGTAACTGTTCATCTAAATCCATAGCATAAAGATTAGTGATTGGATAAAGATCCGTGATGCCTATGTATGTTGGGGATGTAGTTTCTCCAGCAGCTGTAGAGCCAGATTCCCCATGCTGCAGCTCTCTAGGAGGTATGAATTGTTGGCTTTTGCTTGCTTCAATTCCTTGTTGCAGCATCCTCTTATTAGTTTCCTCAATAGTACAGGTAGCTATCTGAGCTCTTGCCAGCTCAACTTCAGATGAAGTCCTAACAGTCTCAGTGTTGAGGCTTATCAGAATGTTGTCTGCCTCTGCTGTCATTGACTATTTTCTCCTTATTTCCAAACTTT